>JARQOC010000009.1:124272713-124865260 GCA_033576535.1 Allobates femoralis
CTTCTCCAAATAAGCTGTTTTCCAGATGTCCCAAACAATCGAAAAGGGGATTCATCAGAGAAAATGACTTTACCCCAGTCCTCAACAGTCCACTCCCTGTACCTTTTGCAGAATATCAGTCGGTCCCTGATGTTTTTCTGGAGAGAAGTGGCTTCTTTGCTGCCCTCCTTGAAACCAGGCCTTGCTCAAAGAGTCTCCGCCTCACAGTGCGTGCAGAAGCACTCACACCAGCCTGCTGCCATTCCTGAACAAGCTCGGCACTGCTGGTAGTCCGATCCCACAACTGAAACAGTTTTAAGATACGGTCCTGGTGCTTGCTGGTCTTTCTTGGGTGCCCTGGAGCCTTTTTGGCAACAATGGAAGCTCTCTCCTTGAAGTTCTTGATGATGCGATAGATTGTTGACTGAGGTGCAATCTTTCTAGCTGCGATATTCTTCCCTGTTAGGCCATTTTTGTGCAGTGCAATGATGACTGCACGTGTTTCTTTAGAGATAACCATGGTTAACTGAAGAGAAACAATGATACCAAGTACCAGCCTCCTTTTAAAGTGTCCAGTGGTGTCATTCTTACTTAATCATGATTGATTGATCGCCAGCCCTGTCCTCATCAACACCCACACCTGTGTTAATGGAACAATCACTAAAACGATGTTGGCTGCTCCTTTTAAGGCAGGACTGCAATGATGTTGAAATGTGTTTTGGGGGTTAAAGTTCATTTTCTAGGCAAATATTGACTTAGCAAGTACCGTATATACTCGCGTATAAGCCGAGTTTTTCAGCCCAAAAATTGGGCTGAAAAGTCTCCCCTCGGCTTATACGCGAGTATACACGGGACCCCCTCACTGTTTGGCGCCCCCACCTCAGCATGGCCCCCCCCCGCACGCAGCGCTGCGCTCATACATTACCAGCCTGTCAGCTGTCATCCTCCGGTGGCGGATCGCGGCTCCCGGCTCCGGCTTCCATCTTCATCTGTGTCTTCCTGCATGTCACATGACCGGCCGGCGTCGCGATGACGTCATCGCGATGAGCCCCGGTCACAATGCAGGAAGACACAGATGAAGATGGAAGCCGGAGCCGGGAGCCGCGATCCGCCACCGGAGGATGACAGCTGACAGGCTGGTAATGTATGAGCGCAGCGCTGCGTGCCGGGGGGGGGCCATGCTGAGGTGGGGGCGCCAAACAGTGAGGGGGGCCTGGGGCTGCTGTGTACTACCCCTGGGGCTGCTGTATATACCCCTGGGGCTGCTGTGTACTACCCCTGGGGCTGCTGTATATACCCCTGGGGCTGCTGTGTACTACCCCTGGGGCTGCTGTGTACACCCCTGGGGCTGCTGTATATACCCCTGGGGCTGCTGTGTACTACCCCTGGGGCTGCTGTGTACTACCCTGGGGCTGCTGTGTACACCCCTGGGGCTGCTGTATATACCCCTGGGGATGCTGTATATACCCCTGGGGCTGCTGTGTATACCCCTGGGGCTGCTGTGTACACCCCTGGGGCTGCTGTGTACACCCCTGGGGCTGCTGTGTACACCCCTGGGGCTGCTGTATATACCCCTGGGGCTGCTGTGTATACCCCTGGGGCTGCTGTGTACTACCCCTGGGGCTGCTGTGTACTACCCCTGGGGCTGCTGTATATACCCCTGGGGCTGCTGTGTACTATCCCTGGGGCTGCTGTGTACACCCCTGGGGCTGCTGTATATACCCCTGGGGCTGCTGTGTACTACCCCTGGGGCTGCTGTGTACTACCCCTGGGGCTGCTGTGTACACCCCTGGGGCTGCTGTATATACCCCTGGGGCTGCTGTATATACCCCTGGGGCTGCTGTGTATACCCCTGGGGCTGCTGTGTACTACCCCTGGGGCTGCTGTATATACCCCTGGGGCTGCTGTGTACTACCCCTGGGGCTGCTGTGTACTACCCCTGGGGCTGCTGTGTATTACCCCTGGGGCTGCTGTGTACTACCCCTGGGGCTGCTGTGTACTACCCCTGGGGCTGCTGTGTACTACCCCTGGGGCTGCTGTGTATACCCCTGGGGCTGCTGTATATACCCCTGGGGCTGCTGTGTACTACCCCTGGGGCTGCTGTGTACACCCCAGGGGCTGCTGTGTACACCCCTGGGGCTGCTCTGTACACCCCTGGGGCTGCTGTGTACACCCCTGGGGCTGCTGTGTAACCCCTGGGGCTGCTGTGTATACCCCTGGGGCTGCTGTGTACACCGGCTCTGTACACCCTGGGGCTGCTGTGTACACCCCTGGGGCTGCTGTGTACACCCCTGGGGCTGCTGTGTATACCCCTGGGGCTGCTGTGTACTACCTAAGGGCTGCTGTATACCACTGGGGCTGCTGTATATACTGCTGGGGCCTGCATACCACTGGGGAGGCTGCTGTATACTACCACTGGGGGGGCCTATATACCACACTGCTGGGGGCTGTATACCTGTGCTGGGGTCCACCCTCGGCTTATACACGAGTCAATAGGTTTTCCCAGGTTTTGGGGGCAAAAGTAGGGGGGTCGGCTTATACACGGGTCGGCTTATACACGAGTATATACGGTAATTGCTGTTAAGCTGATCACTCTTTATGACATTCTGGAGTATATGCAAATTGCCATTAGAAAAACTGAAGCAGTAGACTTTGTTAAAATTAATATTTGTATAATTCTCAAAACGTTTGGCCATGACTGTATGTAAATCGCATACTTACAGTTTCATGACCTCTCACCTCCAGCAGCAGAGAATCCTGAGAGTGAGCAGTGTGTACTCTGTGAGAATTCAGAAGTCTGCAGTCACATAGAGGGACACATGGAGTGACTGCAGACTTATCACAAATATGGGACAACCCCTTTAATGCTTCTAACAAATAAAAACATAGAACCCTTGTCAGAGGGCACAACACTTTATGAACGTAGCCATGTATCACATAATCTTACAGGTTATAGATTGTTACATGTGTACAGGATCAGAATCTATAACGGCACAAAACTGCATCACCAGACCCACCAGAGGTACAGAAATACATCCATATAATCTCCATCAGTACAGAAACACAGCATCACAACCCTCATCAGTACATAAATACACCAGCAGACCTACCAGAGGTACAAAAATGCATCCATATAGCCCCATATATCAGTACAGAAACACAATGTCAAAACCCTCATCAGTGCTGAAATACAACACCAGACCCACCATAGGTACAGAAATACATCACCAAAGCCCTCATCAATAACAAATTTCATCAATCATTAGAACCACCAGAGATGCAAAAATACATAACTAGAACCCCCATCAGTACACGTATACATCCATATAACCCCCATCACTATAGAAACACAGCATCACAATCCTCATCAGTACAGAAATTCATCATCAGAACCAACATCAGTAAATGGTAAAACGATTGTAATGTCAGGTCAGACCCATACACCTTTGTGCTGCATGAACCTACAACCCCCTACTACTTCCTTAACAATGGTAAGGAGACACTGGGAGTTGTTGTTACCAGTCACCATCAGATCATACAGGAACTACAGTACTGATGAGAATTAGTCAGTATCATAAATACGGTAATCATGTATATCTGGGTACTTTATAGATGACCTTGTCTCTGATCGGGGTTGTCTTTTTCTTTTCTTCATCTTGTCCTGACACCATAATGACTCTTCACATCCACAGCTGATCTCTGGAGACGTCTATCTTCTCCGGTCTTCAGTACATCCTGACACGATATCTTTAAAAATAGCAAAATGATCAAAATTCTCATGAGTAAAAATATCTGCCCTACACTGAGCCCCGTAATAAATAATTGCTCCTTCTCACTGTTCACTGCACAAAATATGATTTACATACTGTCCCTCTTCTGGCACATGCCGCCCACACTGCCACCTCATCACACTGCTCTCTCCTTTCCATACTGGACTCCCTGATCACACTGCCTTCTCCTTTCCATACTGGGCTCCCTGGTCACACTGTCCTCTACACTGTGTCCCCCTATACGGCCCATGGTTATACTGATCTCCCTCATCAAACTCGATCTCACTCCACATACTGTGTTGGTAGCCATCCCCCTCAGTCCTTGTATTGTGTCCACACTCATCCCCCCTCATTCCATATAGTAGCATAGTAACATAGTTTTTAAGGATGAAGGAAGACTTTAAGTCCATCTAGTTCAACCCATAGCCTAACATGTTGATCTAGAGGAAGGCAAAAAAGACCCATGCGGCAACACTAGCTCCACATTGGGGAAAAAAATTCCTTCCTGACTCCAGATATGGCTATCAGACTAGTTCCCTGGATCAACGCCCTATCAAAGAATCTAGTATATATAACCAGTAATATTATATTTTTCAAGAAAGGTATCCAGGCCCTTCTTAAATGTTAGTAGTGACTCACTCATTACAACATCATGTGGCAGAGAGTTCCATAGTCTCACTGCTCTTACAGTAAAGAATCCACGTCTGTGATTATGATTAAACCTTCTTTCCTCCAGACGTAGAGGATGCCCCCTTGTCCGCGTCTCAGGCCTAAGAGTAAAGAGATCATGAAAAAGGTCTCTGTACTGTCCCCTCATATATTTATACATTATTATAAGATCACCCCTAAGACTTCGTTTTTCCAAGCTAAATAACCCCAAGTTTAATAACCTGTCTTGGCATTGCAGACCCCTCAGTCCTCTAATAACCTTGGTCGCTCTTCTCTGGACCCGCTCTAGTTCAGCTATGTCTTTCTAATACACCGGAGACCAGAATTGTACACAGTATTCTAAATGTGGTCGCACTAGTGACTTCTATAGAGGTAAAATTATGTTCTCCTCATGAGCATCTATGCCTCTTTTAATGCATCCCCTTATTTTATTTGCCTTTGCAGCAGCTGCCTGACACTGGCCACTAAATGTGAGTTTGTCATCTACCCATACACCCAGGTCTTCTTCAGTGATAGTGTTGCCCAGTGTTTTACAATTAAGCACATAATTATACCTTTTGTTTCCTCTGCCCAAGTGCATGACCTTACATTTATCCCCTGTGAGGTAGCGTACTCCTGGGGGTTCGCTTGACAGCATAGAATGACACCAAACATGTTTTAACCATAACTTTAGGTAGCCATTTATTAGGTTCAAACGGCCCTTCTTATATAAAACACATATAGTACACTCACATCACATAACTTTATGAATTTGTTATATAACTATATTGAACATTTTATGCTATTTATAATCAAATTATATTTCACATTTTATCTGTCATAATCAAATTTTACTATATAATAATAATAATATAATAATAAAACTTTATTTGTATAGCACCAACATATTCCGCAGCGCTTTACAGTACAATGGTACATATAAGAAAAATATACGGTACAGAAAGGTAATGCAGAACAGTAGTTACATACAATAAACATAGAATCAACTCAGGAAATACAATAAAAAGGCAAAAATATGAAGGTGACCCTGCTCGAAGGAGCTTACAATCTAAGACGGGATGGGAACACAAAGTACAGGGGCTTATAACAATGAATATCTTATGTTTAGGTGACTACTGTTAGGGAGAAGGATAGGCCGCCCTGAAGAGGTGTGTTTTTAGGGAGCGTCTGAAGCTATGCAAGTTGTGGATGGTCCTAATTTCTTGGGTAGAGCATTCCAGAGGTTTGGTGCAGCTCGAGAGAAGTCTTGGAGTCGGGAATGGGAGGTTCGGATTAATGCTGATGTTAGTCTGAGGGTACATTCAGAACAAAGGGGACGGGTGGGGTGGTAGACAGAGATGAGGGTGGAGAGGTAAGGAGGTGCCGCACCATGAATAGCTTTGTGGGTGACAACGAGCAATTTGAATTTGATCCTATAGTGAACGGGTAGCCAATGTTGTGACTGGCACAGAGCAGAAACATCTGAGTAACGGTTTGCTAGATAGGTGATCCTGGCTGCTGCATTGAGGATAGACTGGAGAGGGGAAAGCTTACTGTGGGGGAGGCCAGCTAGTAAAGAATTACAGTAGTCAAGGCGGGAATGAATCAGGGCCACAGTGAGGGTTTTAGTTGTTTCCATGGTGAGAAAGGGGCGGATTCTAGAGATATTTTTCAGGTGCAAGCGACAGGAGCGGGTGAGAGATTGTATATATGGGGTGAAAGAGAGATCAGTGTCCATCAAAACACCGAGACAGCGAGCCTGCTGACTAGGTGTTATCGTGGTGCCGCACACCGAGAGAGAGATGTCAGGTTTAGGGAGGTTGGCAGAGGGTGGGAGCAGAAGAAGTTCAGTTTTGGAAAGGTTGAGTTTCAGATAGAGAGCGGACATGATATTGGAGACTGCGGTTAGACAGTCATTGGTGTTCTTTATTAGAGCGGGAGTAAGGTCAGGAGCTGAAGTATATAATTGTGTGTCATCAGCATAGAGATGGTACTGAAAGCCAAATCTGCTGATGGTCTATCTAATCGGGGCTGTATAGAGAGAGAAGAGGAGACGGCCAAGGACTGAGCCCTGAGGGACCCCAATAGTGAGAGGAAGAGGGGAGGAAGTGGAGCCAGAGAATGATACACTGAATGAGCAGTCAGAAAGATAGGAAGAGAACTAGGAGAGAGCCGTGTCCTTGATGCCAATGGAGTGCAGCATAGAGAGTAGGAGATGGTGGTCAACAGTGTCAAAAGCCGCAGAGAGGTCAAGAAGGATAAGCAGAGAGTGGTCACCATTACGTTTTGCTGACAGAAGATCATTGGTCACTTTGATGAGGGCAGTTTCTGTAGAGTGTAAGGGACTCTATATATACATGTAATGTGTTTGTTTTTTTTAATTATTAGTATATGCTTCTGAATACACCAAACTTGTATAGCAGCTATACAGCAGGTGTGTCAGTAACTAACCTTAGTGGTCCACACCCTATTTAGCATAATACTATTTCCTATAAAGCTATCCACAACTTTGGAACATTTTTTACTGTCGAAACGCGTTGTATGTGCTTTTCTTAAGAAATAATAAAAAACTCTTTATGAAATTATAGACCTCTGGGAGCGCAAATAGCCTGGTAAAAAACTCTATTGGATAACTTTATAAATAACATCACAGTACATCATGAATACATAGCTCACTACATTACATGCTACAGTACATAAATTATATTGCACATCTCCTATACCCGCTTACGGTACCGGTCCACACACAGAGTACACGGGTAATACACCGTCCCATAGGGATCCAGGCCTAGTCGGCTCACCCCTATTCACACCTGACGGTATCTACCCTACGGCCAGGCTCTTCCTTAGCCTAATTTCCTCTTTGGAGAGTCTAGTCCCTTCCCACAGGCTGCAACAACCCACAGCCCCTACATAGCATTCCGGCTGCTCTGAGCCAGGCTCCAACCCGGGTTTAGTCACCGGAGCTCCAGGGCAAGTCAGGTCCCCAAGAACTCCTTGGCACGTGTCTCTAGGTCGCCAACTGCTTCCAAGTCTGCCATCACCAGGGCCAGACCTCCAGGCAAGCTGCTGCACCCAACACGCCCTCGCGAGCCCCTCCAGGGTCAGCCCCACTTCCCAACTCCCGGTGCTCTATTAACCCCTGTCGTCTGGCCTCACGGCTCCACTCTCACAGGACTTGGTCTTCTCTCCCTCTCAGAGGCTTCTGCTCTGTTTTCATTCACTCACGGGCTCAATGGCCCCTCATCATACATGGCTCTTTTACTTAAGCCATCATATACTTCCATTGTCCCTCATGGACGTCTATGGACGTCAGCCTTGTCAGGCCAGACCACACACACCAGCACAGTCCGGCATGGACTTCAGCCCTCTAGGCCCAGACCAGGTTGTGAGCCACCTGAGCTTCAGGGCAGTCAAAGCATCCCCCAAGGTCTCCTCACCCAGCCCATCATGCCCAGCTGCCTCCAAGCCCTACCAACACAGGCAGAGATCCCAGATGGCAGCCTCACCACCATGGACAGAGTGAGCCCCCAGCAAATTCAGCCAGGACCCCCCATACACCCAGGTGCTCCACTAACCACTCGGTCTGGCCACAAGCTTCCTTCACAATCGCACATCCCAGAGCTCAGGACTGCTCTCAATCCAATCCATCTCTAGGTTCTGGTCATCTATCTCCAATCTGGTCTCTCTGGACTCTGCCTCCAGTCTGCAGTCTGTCATCCTCTGACTGATCTCTGGCTCTCGCTCTGGCTCTGGCTGATCTCCTCTTACAGACACCTGGCTAGCTCTTTATCGTGGCTGCCACACCCATACTGCCACACTCACCCGGGCTGCTATGCAATCAGCACGCCTTGCTCACAGCCGCTCATCACACTCATGAATCTGTCAGGTCTATAGCACTCACTTTCAGCTGTTAACTCCCTGTGTTCCGGGTAAGGTTTAACACAGCACATCCACAATAAAACCGGATACATGTGAACAGAGCCATATACCGACCACCCGCGTGATGCACCCGGCCATGGGTCGCATTACCACACCCCATTAAAGCTCATTTGCCATTTTTCAGCCCAAGCTTCTAGTTTACATAAATCCTCCTGTAATTTAAAATTGTCCTCCTCTGTATTGAGTACCCTGCAGAGTTTAGTGTCATCTGCAAATATTGAGATTCTACTCTGTATGCCCCCTACAAGGTCATTAATAAATATATTAAAAAGAAGCGGGCCCAACACTGACCCCTGTGGTAACCCACTGTTAACTGTGACCCATTCTGAGTGTGTTCCATTGATAATCACCCTTTGTTTCCGATCACTAAGCCAGTTCTTAACCCACTTACACATATTTTCCCCTATCCCCATTGCTCTCATTTTATGTATCAACCTTTTGTGTGGCACCGTATCAAAAGCTTTTGAAAAGTCCATATACACCATGTCCAATGCATTTCTTTGGTCCAGTCCAGAAATTACTTCTTCATAGAAGCTTATCAGATTAGTTTGACAGGAACGGTCCCTCGTAAAACCACGTTGATATTGGGTCATGAGGTTATTTTTCTTCAGATACTCCAGTGTAGCATCTCTTAGAAAACCCTCTAGGATTTTACGCACAGTAGAGGTTAAGCTTACTGGCCTATAATTTCCAAGTTCAGTTTTAGTCCTCTTTTTGAATATTGGCACCACATTTGCTATACGCCAGTCCTGTGGTACAGACCCTGTTCTTATGGAATCTTTAAATATTAAAAATAATGGTCTATCTATGACAGTACTTAATTCCTGCAGCACTCTGGGGTTTATCCCATCCGGGCCCGGGGATTTGTAAATTTTAGTGATTTTTAGACGATGCCGTACTTCCTGCTGGGTTAAGCAGGTGACATTTAATTGAGAGTTTTTGTTATCACTGATCATATTGTCTGTCATGGGATTTTCTTGTGTAAATACTGTTAAAAAAAAGTCATTTAGCATATTGGCTTTTTCCTCATCCTCATCCACCAGTTCACCCAGACCATTTTTTAAGGGGCCAACACAATCATTTTTTAGTTTCTTATTATTTATGTAGTTAAAAAATATTTTGGGATTATTTTTACTTTCTCTGGCAATGAGTCTCTCTGTCTCAATCTTTGCTGCCTTAATTTGCTTTTTACAAATGTTATTTAATTTTCTGGTTTTATTTAATGCCTCATCACTACCTACTTGCTTTAATTCCCTAAATGCTTTCTTTTTGTCACTTATTGCGCCCCTTACAGCCTTATTTAGCCATAGTGGTTTCCTCCTATTTCTAGCATGCTTATTCCCATAGGGTATATATTGTGCACATGCCCTATTCAGGATGCTAATAAACGTCTCCCATTTGCTTTGTGTACTTTTGTGTCTCAGGACATCGTCCCACTTTATTGCAGTAAGATCATCTCTCAACCGTTGGAAATTTGCCTTCCTGAAGTTTAGTGTCCTTGTAGCCCCTCTTCTACACATCTTATTAAAGGATACTTGAAAACGTATTATTTTGTGATCACTATTACCCAAGTGACCTTCAACCCGTATATTTGATATGCAGTCTGGCCTGTTGGTTAATATTAGGTCCAGCAGTGCCCCCTTTCTTGTTGGGTCCTGAACCAGTTGTGAAAGGTAATTGTCTCTCGTAGTTGTCAAAAACCTATTACCTTTGCTAGAACTGCAGGTTTCTGTTCCCCAATGTATTTCAGGGTAGTTGAAGTCCCCCATAATAATGACTTCTCCCTGAGTCGCTGCTTCATCTATTTGCTTTATGAGGATATTCTCCTCCACTTCCATTATTGTTGGCGACTTCTAACAAACCCCTATCAGTAATTTATTATTTTTCCCCCTCCCCTTATCTCCACCCACAGAGACTCTACATTTACATTAGATTCACCTATATTATCACGCAGGATGGGTTTTAAGGATGATTTTACGTATAAACACACACCTCCCCCTCGCTTATTTGTACAGTCATTTCTGAACAGACTATAGCCTTGTAAATTAACAGCCCAGTCATGGCTCTCGTCCAGCCATGTCTCCGATATCCCCACCATGTCATAATTATTTTCCAACAAAATCAATTCTAATTCCTCCATTTTGTTGGTGAGGCTTCTGGCATTAGTGTACATGCACTTTATGCATCTCTTTTTACCTCTATTCCTTCCTACTATATTGACTGTTCTAACCCCACCCCCATGCCACCCCCAATTTTTTTACTTGTGCCCAGGTTACTATTTACACTATCTTCCCCTCCTGTACAATGAATACCCTCCCCCCCAATCCCTAGTTTAAACACTCCCCCAACCTTCTAGCCATTTTCTCCCCCAGCACGGCTGCACCCTCATACCGTACCGAAGCCATCCCCCTCTCTCTCCATATACTGTGCCCCAGCTATCCCCCCTCACTCACCATACTGTGCCGCAGCAATCCCCCCTCACTCACCATACTGTGCCACAGCCATCTCCACTCACCATAATGCACTGCAGCCATCCCCACTCACTCACCATACTGTTTGGCTCACCTATCCCCCCTCTCCCCCCTAGATTGGCTTTTATTCCTCCCCCAGCCCTGTTTGGCTCCTATTCCCCCCTCCAACCAGTTTGGCTCTTATTACCACTCTCCTCCCTAGTTTGGCTGTTATTCCACCCTCCCACTCAGTTTGGCTCTTATTCCTCCCCACCTCCCCCCCAGTTTGGCTCTTATTCCCCCCTCCCCCCCAGTTTGGCTCTTATTCCCCCCTCCCCTCAGTTTGGCTTATTCCTTCCCCTCTCCCCCCTATTTTGGCTCTTATTCCCCCCTCCCCTGCAGTTTGGCTCCTATCAGGTGACTGATCACGTTACTGATGTCCCCCTGACCCGGAAATGCTGGGTATCGGGGAGCTATTCCATCATACAGAGCGGCTCATAGCCGCTTTGTATGATGGATAGCAGGAGCTGGTTCCGGCGCCCGGCATTTTCTCTGCTCCTGCTGTCACCTGATAGCGGGAGAAGAGAGAACTGCCGGCTCCCACAGCGGGGAAGGGGCGGAAGATGCGGCTGGCGGCGAGACACCTTGGGCGCTGCAGCAGGAGGCTGGATGGCACCCTCCTGTCTGATGCACCTGGGGCAAATGCCCCGCCAGCACCCCCCTAAATACGGCCCTGACGCTGGGTGTAGGGAGACAACCAGCGCTGGACGACGACAGAAGGGAGGGAAGGAGTCTCTGATGCTAAGGGCGCAAAGGGGAGATGGTGATCCCTAGAACTACCAGTGCTGACACCTGGCTCCCCTAACGTCCCTATACAGTTTCTGAAACTGTCGCCACCAGGATACCTATTCCCTGACTGTCCCTGGACTACCACTACACAGGGATCAGAGCAGGTGATCACTAGTCAGCTCGGCTAGCAACTAAAGAAACACACAAGGGAAACAAAGAGGGAAGAGATACACTTAGTGTGGCGCCCCTGCGACCAGGTGGCCACAAAGAGATGTGCAGCCAGGTAAGGCAAGACGGTTGACTGAAAAACACCCACACAGATGCACACACCGACCCTACGCCTAGGACTCTAGGTTGGGCAAGGGGTGGCAGGTGTTAAGAGTAGTGAGGGTGGAGCGTAGAGTAGCACTGACAAAGTGGGTGGAGAGTCCAACACTAGAACACACAGTCAGAACAGTGAGAGAGAACAGAAGAAGAACACACAGTGGTAATTGAGTTTCCCAGGAGGAGTGGTTCCCTGGAGGATGCAGAATCCTGAGTGGCACAAACCCTAGGAGAGAAAGCCCGCTCCATGGCCGGAGGCAAGAGAGACTACAGCCGCAAGCAGAGACACCCCACAGCTGAAGGAAGGTGGGAGGACAAGGGCCCGGCAGCCGCACACATCTTAGCTGACCGGAGGAATCCTGAGCTGAAACAGTGACTGACAGAGGCAGCCAGGTGATCCCACAGCTATACCTGGGACACTGGAGGCTAGGCCGCTACAGCCAGAGAGCCGGCTCTGTAGAAGTGACTGGGGACACTTTAGGACCCTAATCACAGGACACACTGGCGTGGGGCAGGTGCTTTATGACCTGCAGCCTAACTTTCCACTAAGAACACTGTCGTCATATTAGGACTGGTGACCTTGACTGAGAGGGATAAAAAACCAGCCACACTGGAATGTCTGGATCAAACAGGATTTTTCTTTATTTGTCCAACATGTTTCGGAGTTATCTCCCAACTCCTTCCTCAAGGAAAGACTGTTCCTTTCTAGCGCTGCATACCAGGACAACCAGCACCATGGAGAGCTGCAGCTTTGAAGTGCACTACACCCAGTACAATCCCTCACCAGGCCCATCCATCACATCTACTCCTGCCCTGGGGACCTTCAGCCCTACCCAAGGAGGGCTTATCATCCATGTTGCCCCAAGTCACCGTTCCCAGCAGGAATACGGCAGCGGTGGTTCTACTAACCACGTACACCGGAGGGTATCATGACAAATCCCTTGTAAATACCCCTTTTTGGACTGATCCCAGGCCACGGGACCGGGTCACGACTACCGTGATCCCAGAGAGACAGCACCGGCCCAGTTCCCGAGTACCCCATAGCCTGGGGGTGCATCAGTTTTCTGGTGTCATGAACAAGATACCGTGCCCGTTAAACCCGGGTACTTTGCGCCTAAGTCATTTTATTGAACTTGTGCTTGGACTATCTAAAAACAATCGCCATAATGGCGACCCAAAAAGACTGACGCAATGTGCTTGCCGCAGATCGTGCCAGTGCCCCTTGTCGTGGGCCGAGACAACAAGGAGCGGGAAAAGAAGATCCTGCCCCTGCCATCCTTCGCTCCGGGGGAGCGCAATGCCAATCAACTTGATGTAGCCCCACCTGGGGGCGGGGCGGCCGACATTGCAGCAAGAAAGAATCAGCGACTCCCCAGGAAAGGGAGGAGAGAGTGCACAATGTGGTGAGCGGTGGCCATTACTGCATGTAGACATCCCGACGGAAGCAGTGCGGTACCCGGCCATGGATACTCGACGAGGAATCTTAAGATTGCTCCCTAAGGGCCCACAACAGGAAGAGTTGGTGGAGGAATCTGGTAGGGAAGATGAGAGAGTTCCCCGACGAGGAAGCGGCACCCAGACGGGTGGTCGCGGAGCGGCACCCCGGCCTGCAGAAGAGCGACTTATTGGGGCCTTGGAGGAGAGTTGTCCAGGCCTGCCAGGACCAATGATTCCAGCGCCGCCAGCCCAAGCATTAAGAGGGGAAATCATGCGCTGCTGGTGGCAGAATTGGGGAGCGGATCTAATTTGGTTTTCCCGGTGCAGTAGAGGCCAGTGAAGGAGTTCAGGTCGACATTCTCACCAGGGAGGAATTCCTGAAGAGATGTGTGGCCCAGTGGGAGGTGGAAACTGCTGCCCGGAGAGCAGGCCTGGACAGATAGGTGGGGGGCGGGACTTTTCCCTATGGGCCGCCCACTTGTGGGGTGCATGGGCTGCCCGCTCCTTCAGCTGCAGGCTTGCTTTAAATCATTGCCGCCAAGCGGCCACAGCATGCAAGGGGTGAGCCAATGGATGTAAAGGGGCAGGGCCGTTTCCCCAAAGTAGGGCCCCTCTCACACCAATCAAGATGACAGGTGCTGATCCCAGGCCTTCCCACCATCTTCATCAAATTCCTGATCCCTCCTTGAGCTGATCATGTGACCCCTGATGCCTCCTCAGCGGTGCTGCACAGTCTGCTCAGTGCTTCCTGCTCTCCAATTATTGATGCAGAGCACAGCACACTGTAACCTACAGTGACAGCTTGTGCACCAATCAGAGAGCAGGTAGCAGACATTGCAGGCTCTAGTGATTGTTTCCTGCTGTCTGATTGGTAGATCAGCAATCAATGGAGCCTGCAATGAATCAAGCAGACAGTGCGAGATCCCCAGGATTGGTGAGCAGAGGGTGAACTCCACCCACAAAAAACATTTTGGGCGCTGATTCTGGCCAGACACAGAGAGCCCTGTGTGCGCTGCAGCGGCCCTTGTCAACGAGGATGTGCGTGCACACAGGACTCTGAGGTGAAATTTTAAAGGGCCAGCGGCCCATTTTGCAGTTACGTGTGGGCGGCCCATAGGGAATAGTCCGTCTTTCCCTATTGCCAGTCCGGGCCTGCTCCAGGGGCCTGGTTGGGGCAACTCCCTCTCTGCGCAAATGTCCTCCACCCCCATCCAGGCAGAATTTCTAATAAACTGTTCTGCTCTAAAATGCCCCTCCTCAGTCCATGTCCGAACAAACGGGTCTGTCAGTCCCGGACTAAAGTCAGGGGATCCAAACATTGGAGTCATAGGCGATGGGTAGGGGTTCATGCGAGACCTCACCTGAGGAAAGGAATAACTTTGCAAGGTGGATCCTATGGTAGGATGGGTTCTCAAACCGGGGTCAGGGGTGTCAGGTAACCATGGCAGAGCACACAAGGGGATGCTCGTGAAGCTCTGCTCTATGCCGACCCATTGTTTGGTTAAGCCGTGTCTACACCAATCTACCAACCTTACAACTGTGCGGAGATATAGTAAGATTTCAAGTTCGGAAGACCCACGCCTCCCCTCGATTTTTGTCTGCACAATAAAGATCTGGCCAGTCTGACCGGTTTACCAGCCCAAACGAATCTATTCTAAAGAGAAGAAAACTCCTTAAAAATGGATTCCGGGAGCTTAATTGGAACTGTCTGCAGGAGGTAAAGGGCCCGCGGCAGAGCATTCATTTTTAAGATTTCACATCTCCCAAACCAGGTGAAGTGACCTCTTGACCATCTACCGCAGTTGTCTCGTAATTTCTCCAGTAGGAGGATAAAATTTATTTTATATAGCAAGTCTAAATCCGCTGTCAAATTGATTCCCAGATATTTCAGGGAGGACCCTGCCCACCTAAATTTGAAGCTCGATCTGATGCTGGTCACCATCTTATTAGGGAGATTTATATTAAGAGCCTCCGATTTGGACCAATTAATCTTAAAATTGGATAAGGAAGAATATTCGTCTAGCTCTGACATCAGACACGGGAGAGAGACCACTGGATTGGCGATGAAAAATAAATGGTCGTCCGCACATGCCGCTATTTTATGGGAAGTCGCAGGGGCTCCCGGCGCCATAATGTCCGAGTTGTTTCTGATGTGTCGCAAGAGGGGCTCCAGAGTCAGCACAAATATTAACGGTGAGAGGGGACACCCCTGTCGTGTACCATTAAGGATCGGAAAACAGTCCGAATGCACTCCATTTACTCTGACACAAGCTGACGGGCAGCTATAGATCGCCTCAATCCAGCGCAACATAGAACATTTCAGCCCTATAAATCTTAGTACTTCTCTCATAAAATCCCAATTGACTAGGTCAAATGCCTTTTCGGCATCAGTAGATAACAGCAGCATAGGCGAGCCGACCAATCTCGACCTGTAAATAAGATTCAGGGCCTTTGTCGTGTTATCCCGAGACTCCCTACCCCACATGAAGCCTGCCTGATCTGGGTGGATAATATCTCCCATCAGTCGTGACAATCTATTTGCCAATATTCTGGTTAATAATTTCAGATCCGCGTTAAGGAGGGATATCGGGCGGTAACTCGCACAGTTCAGCGGATCCTTACCCTCTTTAGGGATAACCACTATATTAGCTCTAAGGGCGTCTTTAGGGATCACAGTCTCGAAAGTAGCTGCGATGTTGTTAATGGCTACCAAAAATGGTGGGGATAGTTGAGGAAGTAGCTGTTTGTAATTTTCCAACGGCAAGCCATCAGGACCCGGAGATTTACCGTTATAGCCTCCAGTAGTTCCTCTGCGGAGATGGGGCTCTCCAGTGAGGTTAAGTTGCCGTCTGAGATTTTAGGTAGGCCCGAGCTTTCAACATATGCTCTCATCTTTTTCCTATTTACACTCAAGCTTTCCGACGAGACTGTGCTTCCAAGGGAGTAGAGTTTGGCATAAAAGTCTCTAAAGGCGGAGGCAGATACTACATTACCCTTAGCATCCAGGGCCTGGGGGACAAATCCTCTTGCACGCTGTGTTCGCAGGGCCCTGGCCAGAATTTTACTAGTTGTATTCCCGAATTCGTAAAAGTGTCTCCGACACCTGGCCAGTGAGATCTTAAGGCCACTTTACACACACCAACTTATCTGTCGAACTTCTGACCAACTTGCTGGTTGCAGTGAAATCATGGACACATTGTTCCATTGTACACAGTCACAAAACGGAGCAATGTGTCCATGATTTCACTGCAACCAGCAAGTTGGTCAGAAGTTGGACAGATAAGTTGGTGTGTGTAATGTGGCCTTTAGCCTTAGACATTAACAGTGTCTGTAATTGCTCACGTCTCCTCAGGAGCAGAGCGAGAGTCTGAGATCCTGTTGTGCCTTGTGGCTCGTTTCCAAATTGTGAATCTCCACCACCAGGCCCTCCACCCCCTGCTCCCTTTCTCTCTTTAAACATGCCCCATGCTTTATAAACACCCCTCTGATTGTACACTTATGCGCCTCCCATACCACGTTAGGTGAGCTGGCCGTCCCTACATTGCGCAGAAAATAATCCTTTTCAGTAGATTCGACGTCCGTCATCACCATGTCGTCCGCTAACAAGGAGGAGTTTAAAATCCAGTGGCTATGTGCCACCCTGTAACCCGTCATAGCCACAGTCTCACCAGAGCGTGGTCGGAGAAAGTGATTGGGTCAATGTTTACATCTATCAAGGAGCTCAGATCCGAGTGTTTCAAAAATAAGTAATCTAGTCGTGAATAGACATCATGAGAGCTTGAATAAAGAGAATAATCCCTATCCAAGGGGTGTGACAGTCTCCATGTGTCCATTAATTGGTGTTCAAATAGACTCCTCTTTATCGGCTTCAATGCGGCTAAAGACATTCCCGCAGAACCCTTGGAAGCATCCCTTAGCGGGTCAAGTACAAAATTAAGATCCCCACCCATTATCAACCTCCCCTCCACAAATGCCTCCATTTGTTCAAGGCAGCCCAGGAGTGAGGGACATTGCCTTGTATTAGGCAGGTAGAGGGAGACAAAAGTGAATAGCTGAAAGTCCACTCTCTCCTTGAGCATTGCCAGTCTCCCCTCTGAGTCTGAACGGAATTCAATTGGCTCTCAGGCCAATGAACCGGCAACAAGGATGGCAGTGCCCCTGGACCTGGGATCGTCTGACGGGGAGTGGTATACGGTGGGGTACCGTTTATCAGATAGTTTAAAAGGCTTATTGACCGTGTAGTGTGTCTCTTGTAAAAAGATCACATGTAATTTTTTTTTCCATAAATGGTTCAAGAGTATCGAACGCTTTCCTGGGCTATGCAGGCCCTTCACATTGAGAGTGCCTATCCTGAGCTCAGATGCCAGAATTCTGGCGTTGGCCTCCATCTTGACCCTAAGTTTTGGGATAAACCACAGGGAGCAGGAGAGGGGGGGAAAAGGAAAGGGAGGGGGAAGTACAGAGGGACTAATGAGAAAGGGGAGAGGAGGAGTTAGTGAAGAAGTGAGGCAGTAAGAAAAGAGAGATAAAAAAGGGGAAAAAAAGAGAAGTTGGTAAAAGAGAGAGCTTATAACAAGCTTGCAGACGCCGGTGCCAGCCCTAGTCTACAGTAGTGAAACGGAGGATCAGGTAACTCACCACCACACAGCGAGTGAGAGATCCCCCCATGCCCGGGGATAATTAAACTAGCCATGACTATTTAGGGGGAGGTCCCCATTGGCCAACCTAGACCATCATTCTCCCTAACAAAAAACATAAACATATTCATATTTCTATGCATAGTCTGCCGCCATTATATCTGATAGCAATCAAAGGAACACTGCACGCACCAAATGTAGTTCAAGTGAAGGTGGTAATTTGATTTGAAACTTGGTGCAAAAAGACAGGTGCGACAGTGGAGCTGACGTTTCAGTCACTACTCTGTGACCTTTATCAAAGTGTCGCTGTGGGTAAATACAAGGACAATCGTGTAAGACATAGATACATAGATATGTACAAAAATTTACAAAGAACAAAAGTTGTCATGTTTGGCAACAGGTATTTTGACAATAACTAATCATAAACTGGAATTCTATGCTTTACAGAGAATGCAAGGAATTTTAACCATACTCTCTATCCATAATAAGACTAGGTTTATGAGATTGAAGTAGTATGTGGTTAGCTTATGATGACATTGGTGAGGTAGGTAGTGATATATTAGGATAGGTACCTGTACTCCTTTCAGCACCTATAGAGACCCCCTAGGCTTGTATATAGGTTGGAAACTGTCCAGATGCCAATGTGCTGTAGTCTAGGTGTAAATCCACTGTGGTTGCTGTGGAGAGACTTGTGTTTAGAAAAAGGTCTCATGGCTAATAGTGCTCATTTGCCAAGGGTGATGTGGATTACCTTAATGCTAGTAGTAGGAATAGGTAGTCTCTTTTTCATAGGTGTCATAAGGAGTGTCCCCCTGTGTAAGGGCGGTTACTAGCACTGCAAGGGAAGACATATTGTAAAGATAGGGCATTAGAGTATACCTATCTCAGGGAGTCCTTTGGGAAAGTCCTTGCTTTAATTGTGCAGATGCCAGCGCGTCCTGCGCCTAGGCTGGAGTGACAGGCACTGTTGAGGAGCGGTGCTTTATGCGCTGAGAAGCGCTCATGTGACCGGAAGTGACGTCACCGGCCACACATGCGCGGTAGATCACTGTTTACTACGATACTGTTGCCAGTCGGCAACAGTAACCATGGGGCTGGTGCTTGCACTGTGTGTGTGTGTGCGGAATGCACTAATAGGAGGGGTGAAGGGACTCCCACCAGTGTGTGGTGGTTTAGTCCAGGTTATAAGTAGAGAGGCACCCTTATAGTGAGTGGTAGAGAGTGCTAAGAACCTGACTAGGGTCAGGGATGTTTAAAGAAGCTGTGGTCTGGAATAGATGGAGGGCTCTTCCATACTGTCCAAGATAGAAGTCCCACATGACTTCCTACACATACCATCGAAGGACATCAAGACACGTGACTGGGAGAAGGAAAAGAAAAAAACTCATCTCTTATCAACTACATTGTGCCACTCTCGGTGAATACCACCGCCAAGGAAAAATCCCCCGAGGACTCAGAAGCCATCTCCGACCAACCATCTTCTCAGACAACAAACAATATTGCAAAACCTTCCAGAAGATTCTAAATAAGTGTTCGTTTGATATAATCCTGCTCACAATTGAACACTTACAAGAGGCCATCCAGGAATCTACAGATAAGATACAGACAATTGAAACACAACTTACAGCCACCTTGAGCAAAACAGAACTAAAGGAATTAGAAACTAATGTCACCACCATACTTACAAATCATACCAAAACTTGACAGGAACGCAAGAGGCTTAATTTTCAACGGGATACTGAGGACTATCTAACTAATAGGGTATATCGGTGGGAAGACCCACACCCTAAACAACCAAGAAACCCGCAAAACCCCCAAAAAACGAGAAAACCATGGCCAAAAGTTGGGAAACCGCGAGGGGAACCTGCTCCCAACTCAAACAGCGATACTGGAGGTTCAGGAGGCTCTATACCCTCTACCCCCCCGACACCAGCCAGTTTTTTAGGCCTAAATCACCTAAACCCACCAGGAGGTCGAGGAAACGGCAGTCTGAGCAGAGGAGGAGGCCCGAGCAACATGGTCCTGTGGCCTCAGGTAGGAGTCCGAACCTGGTCGTTAATATCTCAAATTACACCCTCTCCCCCATATAATTGAATGTATTGAATAAAGGCTTATCATTCTGCCCAACACCGCGATGGGACGCATTCACGCTCAAACAAGACCTACACCGATTCTACCGTTCAGTCAGACTCAAAGCACACTTCAACCAGGACACTTCCCCAAGAAAAGGTCCTGACGCTGACACTATGACTACCCCACCGTTATCATTGAGATCACTGGGCCTATATAACCGGAGTAACTTTAATCCCCCTCATACCTACCACGCAACAGAAGCATTTATTGACATCCTTGACAGCGACATTAATGACCTGATCAAGGAACAACAACTAGGGTTATTCCCAGTCTGGAATAACTACACTAGGGAGGAGAAATGAGCCATCGAAAGCTTAAAAACCAATCCCCACATTATCATCAAACCCGCAGATCAGGGGGGCGCCATAGTGGTACAGAAAAAATACCAATACAAAGAGGAAATTCAAAGACAACTGGATGATAGTGATGCCTACCAAATCATTCCCCATGACCCAGTATACAAAATCAGAAAAATCATTTCTGACACATTGTAGAAATACATAGACAATAAAACCATCGACAATAATACCAGATCATTCCTGACCAACCAACATCCAGTCACACCCTTCGTAGCCTCAACGGACTCAATACTAAATCCCCTATTATTAGTTATGATTATTATTTATTTATATAGCGCCATTGGTTCCATGGCGCTTTACATAAGAAGTGGGGGTAACAAGAACAGGTACAGTACATATAAACAGTCAAGGCTTGCTGATACACGATGGGAGAGGACCCTGTCCACGAGGGCTCACAGTCTACAGGGGTGGGAGAGGACACATCCATATATTTAGAGAAAATTCTAACCCCTTTCACAAAGCCGACCAAGTCTTTCATCCTGGACACAGGCAATTTTCTACAGAAAATCAGAACACTAGCCCATATACCAACCAATTGCACTCTGGCCACACTAGACATAAACAGTCTTTATACTTCCATTGACCACAATAAAGGCATTGACGCAGTTAGACTAACGCTAAATAACTCTGATCTTAACACCAACCAAAAAAACATGTGCCTTGATCTACTAAACATAGTCCTGAAAGAAAATTATTTTCTATATGGTGATGTGTTTTACGTTCAGCAACGTGGCACCGCTATGGGCATAAATGTAGCGCCCGCTTATGCAAACCTGTATATGGACCAGTTTGAACAATCCCACATCTATACGGATAACCTATACCAGCAGCATGCAATATGCTGGTACAGGTACATCGACGACATTTTTTGTATTTCGGATGGTCCGCTCGATAGCCTCCAAACCTTTTATCACAGAATAAATTCTATCAGAAAAGAACTACAATTCACCATGTCTAGCAGCCCTACAGATATAACTTTCCTAGACACCCGAGTAATACACAACCAAGACGGACTCCTCACCACAATAATATATAATAATAACCTGGCACACAATAGTATGAGAAATTATGATGAGGAGACGTCAGCTCAGACCATCAAAGTTTTATTCAGAGATAAATGTAGCTCAATCCTTGCCGGTTCGACCACACTGGTCTTCGCAGAGGATACAGGAGCTGTGACAGTATATACAGAAACAAAACAAAACAACAGTCAGTTCTTAACAAAGAAAATCAGAAACAAAACAACAATCCTTATAAAAATTGGTTAAGGAAACTACAACTTAAACAATAGGAGATATACAGCTGCAGTTGTAAATAATGTACATATTCCAAAGTAGGGTAATACTACCATAATAATGACACCCGTTACTATAATACATATACCCAAAATGAGTGCCGTACAGTGGTATAGTATGTACCTCAAGAGTAGAATGACAGCAATTTGTAGTCATTCAGTTACCTATGCTAAGTAGTGTCCCAATGAGGTGAAAAACCCCTGTGCCAGATCTAAGAACCGTGATATGTGGCAGTAAGGTATAGGGTTACTACCTGTGTTCAATGAAAGGTGAAATTAAGTGCAATCTCCTTTCTGAAAGGAGTAAGCAGCACCTAAAAGTATTAAATAAAGGGGTTAAAGAACATAAACCATCAATCAAAGGTAGAGTATATGGTGAGAGGCAAAAAGATGATACCTATATCAGTGATGTGGAACAAGAATCCAATTCTGGCCACTCACTTCTGGCCAATCTTGGCCAATGTTAAATGCTGATAATGAAAATCATAGTGAAGACTTATCATTATTGATGGTATAAAAAATGGTGTCCATAAACACAGACAATGCCCATAAATACCTCAGTGGCTGTGGGGTGTATGGGTAAAGATGCCTCCTAAAAGCATGATATAGACAGTTACTGGCACCAAAAAACGTCTACATAAGGGTTAATAGCTCTAGGAGAAGCGGTACTATACCTCTGTGCTGTGCGGCGGCTGGTGTGTGAGTGGCAGCGAGCCCTATGGACTCGCGTCCTTATGACGCGGAAAGGCAGGACTAAGTGCGCCTGCTTCCGGTTGTTGGAACGCAGGTGGAATGCACGCCGAGTGCGTGTCTAACAATAGCGAGTCGCGTCAGCGCGGCACGGCGATCGCGCCGCGCATGCGCGGTGCGATTAGTGACAAAAACGCTGCATAACAGCGTGTGGGTGCGATTGCTAAAGGATACAGTGCCTTTATTGTGCCAAGAGCTCGGTGCAAGGTGAAAGAGGTGCTTCATTGTGATGTCAATCACAGTGTGGAACCTTAGGTGATCTGTGGAAAAGAAGAGGAAGAATTAATACATGCAAATGACTATTGGAGCCTGGAATAGGAGGCAATAGATTAGATGAGGGAACAAAATATCCATACATAAAAAATATAGTCATTAATAATAACTAAATCATACTAGTTGTCCTACTATGTGTCATTAACCCGCAGGAGGAGGTGGGTGGGACCCCCAGAATGTTGATAAATGGTAATACATCAAGTCTCTGAGTGAGAGAATGGTCTAAGGTACCATCTCATACTCACGGTTTAGTCCATTGGGTTCAAGAGTCCTTAGTGTATGAATCCAATACATTTCTCTTTCTCTGAGAGTCCTCATTCTATCTCCCCCTCGTCTATTGATTGGTACATGGTCGATTACCTGAAACCTTAATTGTGCTACACTATGCTGTCTGGAAATGAAATGAGCTGGTACTGGAAGTAATGTGTGTCCACATCTTATGGTGGACTTATGCTTGCTTATGCGTCTCGGATATGCTGGATGGTCTGTCCAACATAGCCGAGACCGCACGGGCATTTTAACAAATAGATCACAAAGGTTGACTCACATGTGAAGAAACCTTTTATTTCAAATCTCTTTCCAGTCATGGGATGAGTGAAGAAACTACCTCTGGTCATGTTGGAGCATTGCCTACAACCTAGGCATGGAAAATTGCCCATGCGTGGTGTGGCAAGCGTCCTTTGATGTATTGTTGGCTTCAGGCTACCGATGTCAGCTCTAATGAATTTATTCTTAAGGTTACTGGGTCTCTTGTGACAAACCAGTACGGGATTTTGGAACTCGGGAATTGTTGGATAGGCCTTACTAAGTAATGGCCAATGTTCCCTTATCGTATTATGTATAAGGGTTTGATACGGGTGATAGGTGTTAACGAAAGCAACCCTGCTCATTTTTTGGCGTCCGTGGTCAGTTGAACGTGAGGTTCGTGTGGCTATCGTGGCGGGGTATCCCCTCTCCATGAATTTGGCGCTCATCTCATCGTGTCTTAGTCTTCTTAATGTAGGGTCAGAGACTATACGGTCGATCCTCGTATGTTGGGATAAGGGTAGAGACTGCTTGACGTGCCCAGGATGACAACTGGAATAATGTAGAAGGGAGTTACGGTCCGTCGGTTTAACGTATAGATCAGTGCTGATGCGTCCTGAGTCCAACTTGACTACAGTGTCTAGAAAATTAATCTGACTAATGTCGTGATTAATCGTGAACTTAATGTTAGGTGAGCAACAATTAAGATCAGAGTGGAGTTGGAGTAGAGATCCTACGTCGCCCTTCCAGACCATGAAGATGTCGTCTATGTATCGTCGCCAGGACAAGATATGTACCTGGGCCAAAGGATGTGTGTAGACAAATCGCTCCTCAAATAAAGCCATATAAATGTTAGGTAGGAGGGTGCCACATTGGAACCCATGGCAGTCCCCCTACGCTGAACATAGAATTGGTCCCCAAACAGAAAGAAATTCTCTTTCAATATGATGGTCAACAGGTCAATGCAGAAATCCTTTTGGGGGTCAGAAAGCGTACCATATTTATCGAGGAACCATCGTACAGCTTCAATACCGTGTTCGTGTTCAATACTGGTGTACAAGCTCTCAACGTCCAGAGTAACCAAGTGGCAGCCCGGAGGTATGTCGCTCAGGTTCTGGACGTGGTCGAGGAAGTCACCAGTGTCCTTCACGTAAGATGTGATTAGAGGTATTAGTGGGGAAAAAATGCGTTCGACCGTTTTTGCCAATGGTGAGAGTAACGAATCCGTTGAGGCAACTATTGGGCGTCCTGGGGGGTTATAAAGGTTTTTGTGCACTTTTGGTAATGTGTAAAAAACAGGTGTCACCGGATTAAGATGGACCATATAGTCTGCCAGTTTGGCATCAATAGTGCCCTGTCGTAAATAATGATCAACCTTCTCTCTAATCCGTTCCCGTATATGAGAAGTAGGATTATAGGGAAGTGGTGCGTATGTCCCTATGACTCCCAATTGTGATTCAATCTCCTTGATGTACTTATCACGGTCCATTACGACAATCGCCCCTCCTTTGTCAGCTGGTTTTATAACCAGTTGTTTGTTATTTTTAAGCGAGTTAATCGCCTGTGTTTCAATCGGAGTCAAATTCATTTTGATTGGGAAATTACCCCTACCAATGTCTCTGAGTAAGGTGTCAATATCTCTAGAGACCAGGTTAATATATGTCTCGATAGGGTGATAAACTTTAGGAGGTTGAAAGTTGCTCGGAACCTTCAGACCCAATTGTCTGAAGGAAAAGTGGGTGGAGTCTGTGTCAACTGTCCCCACTATGACCCCACTAATACCTCTAATCACATCTTACGTTAAGGACACTGGTGATATCCTCGACCACGTCCGGAACCTGAGCGACATACCTCCGGGCTGCCACTTAGTTACTCTGGACGTTGAGAGCTTGTACACCAGTATTGAACACGAACACAGTATTGAAGCTGTACGATGGTTCCTCGATAAATATGGTACGCTTTCTGATCCCCAAAAGGATTTCTGCATTGACCTGTTGACCATCATATTGAAAGAGAATTTCTTTCTGTTTGGGGACCAATTCTATGTTCAGCGTAGGGGGACTGCCATGGGTTCCAACGTGGCACCCCCCTACGCTAACATTTATATGGCTTTATTTGAGGAGCGATTTGTCTACACACATCCTTTGGCCCAGGTACATATCTTGTCCTGGCGACGATACATAGACGACATCTTCATGGTCTGGAAGGGCGACGTAGGATCTCTACTCCAACTCCACTCTGATCTTAATTGTTGCTCACCTAACATTAAGTTCACGATTAATCACGACATTAGTCAGATTAATTTTCTAGACACTTTAGTCAAGTTGGACTCAGGACGCATCAGCACTGATCTATACGTTAAACCGACGGACCGTAACTCCCTTCTACATTATTCCAGTTGTCATCCTGGGCACGTCAAGCAGTCTCTACCCTTATCCCAACATACGAGGATCGACCGTATAGTCTCTGACCCTACATTAAGAAGACTAAGACACGATGAGATGAGCGCCAAATTCATGGAGAGAGGGGATACCCCGCCACGATAGCCACACGAACCTCACGTTCAACTGACCACGGACGCCAAAAAATGAGCAGGGTTGCTTTCGTTAACACCTATCACCCGTATCAAACCCTTATACATAATACGATAAGGGAACATTGGCCATTACTTAGTAAGGCCTATCCAACAATTCCCGAGTTCCAAAATCCCGTACTGGTTTGTCACAAGAGACCCAGTAACCTTAAGAATAAATTCATTAGAGCTGACATCGGTAGCCTGAAGCCAACAATACATCAAAGGACGCTTGCCACACCACGCATGGGCAATTTTCCATGCCTAGGTTGTAGGCAATGCTCCAACATGACCAGAGGTAGTTTCTTCACTCATCCCATGACTGGAAAGAGATTTGAAATAAAAGGTTTCTTCACATGTGAGTCAACCTTTGTGATCTATTTGTTAAAATGCCCGTGCGGTCTCGGCTATGTTGGACAGACCATCCAGCATATCCGAGACCGCATAAACAAGCATAAGTCCACCATAAGATGTGGACACACATTACTTCCAGTACCAGCTCATTTCATTTCCAGACAGCATAGTGTAGCACAATTAAGGTTTCAGGTAATCGACCATGTACCAATCAATAGACGAGGGGAGATAGAATGAGGACTCTCAGAGAAAGAGAAATGTATTGGATTCATACACTAAGGACTCTTGAACCCAATGGACTAAACCGTGAGTATGAGATGGTACCTTAGACCATTCTCTCACTCAGAGACTTGATGTATTACCATTTATCAACATTCTGGGGGTCCCACCCACCTCCTCCTGTGGGTTAATGACACATAGTAGGACAACTAGTATGATTTAGTTATTATTAATGACTATATTTTTTATGTATGGCTATTTTGTTCCCTCATCTAATCTATTGCCTCCTATTCCAGGCTCCAATAGTCATTTGCATGTATTAATTCTTCCTCTTCTTTTCCACAGATCACCTAAGGTTCCACACTGTGATTGACATCACAATGAAGCACCTCTTTCACCTTGCACCGAGCTCTTGGCACAATAAAGGCACTGTATCCTTTAGCAATCGCACCCACACGCTGTTATGCAGCGTTTTCGTCACTAATCGCACCGCGCATGCGCGGCGCGATCGCCGTGCCGCTCTGACGCGACTCGCTATTGTTAGATACGCACTCGGCGTGCGTTCCACCTGCGTTCCAACAACCGGAAGCAGGCGCACTTAGTCCCGCCTTTCCGCGTCATAAGGACGCGAGTCCATAGGGCTCGCTGCCTCTCACACACCAGCCGCCGCACAGCACAGAGGTATAGTACCGCTTCTCCTAGAGCTATTAACCCTTATGTAGACGTTTTTTGGTGCCAGTAACTGTCTATATTATGCTTTTAGGAGGCATCTTTACCCATACACCCCACAGCCACTGAGGTATTTATGGGCATTGTCTGTGTTTATGGACACCATTTTTTATACCATCAATAATGATAAGTCTTCACTATGATTTTCATTATCAGCATTTAACATTGGCCAAGATTGGCCAGAAGTGAGTGGCCAGAATTGGATTCTTGTTCCACATCACTGATATAGGTATCATCTTTTTGCCTCTCACCATATCCTCTACCTTTGATTGATGGTTTATGTTCTTTAACCCCTTTATTTAATACTTTTAGGTGCTGCTTACTCCTTTCAGAAAGGAGATTGCACTTAATTTCACCTTTCATTGAACACAGGTAGTAACCCTATACCTTACTGCCACATATCACGGTTCTTAGATCTGGCACAGGGGTTTTTCACCTCATTGGGACACTACTTAGTATAGGTAACTGAATGACTACAAATTGCTGTCATTCTACTCGTGAGGTACATACTATACCACTGTACGGCACTCATTTTGGATATATGTATTATAGTAACGGGTGTCATTATTATGGTAGTATTACCCTACTTTGGAATATGTACATTATTTACAACTGCAGCTGTATATCTCCTATTGTTTAAGTTGTAGTTTCCTTAACCAATTTTTATAAGGATTGTTGTTTTGTTTCTGATTTTCTTTGTCAAGAACTGACTGTTGTTTTGTTTCTGTATATACTGTCACAGCTCCTGTATCCTCTGCGAAGACCAGTGTGGTCGAACCGGCAAGGATTGAGCTACATTTATCTCTGAATAAAACTTTGATGGTCTGAGCTGACGTCTCCTCATCATAATTTCTCATACTATTGTGTGCCAGGTTATTATTATATATTATTGTTATTGGTCTTCCCTGGGCACCAATTGAGGGTTAGAGCCAGACTTGTTTGGAGGACTCCTCACCACAGACCTGTATACGAAACCCACAGACTGCAATGGACTGTTATTATATGACAGTTGCCACCCGAAGTCAACTAGGGCCACTCTACCGAGATCCCAATTTAAACATATCTCAAGGATAGTATCCAATCAAGAGACCAAGACACTGAGACTGACTGAGATGGCTAACAAGTTCAAAGACAGAAACTACCCCGAACAACTCTAAAATGACGAACTTAAGGCAGCCATGTAAATATCACCGGACGCACTACCAAGACATAAGACTGACAGACTACCATTTGTACACCATTTTCATCCCACCATGTACAAGGTACAGAACCTGATAAGAAAACACTGGCCATTACTCAATAAAGGCTACCCTAATATAGAGGCCTTTAAACAGCCCCCCTCATGTGCACCAAACGACCCACCAACATAAAGGACCAAATAGTGATGGTGGACATTGGTAGCTGAGGGTCTTCCATGGCCCAAACATTCGTACATCCAAAAAGAACTGGTACATTTCCCTGCCTTTACTTTTCTAACTGCTCTAACGTAATCAAAGGCAACATGGTTACCTACCCTAGGACAGGAAAATCTTACAAAATAGCTGACCACTACATTTGCGACACAAATTTCGTTGTGTATTTGATCAAATGTCCCTGTGGCTTATTGTACGTGGGGGAAACCACCCAATCCGTTAAGGATAGAATTTCAAGCCACAAATCGACGATTCATTGTGGTAAGATATGGCTCCCTCTCCCCCACCACTTCAAGGAAGCTAGACATTCTGTCTCACAACTCTGCTTCCAAATCATTGAAAAAGTAACACGTCCTAGACGGGAAGGGGGGGGGGGGCAACCATGTAAACCTCTAAAGGAAAGGGAGTCGTTCTGGATCTATAAACTTGACACTCTTTTCCTTAAGGGTCTTAACAGAGAAATTGGTTGGTGATAACAACGGTAGTAATGATACTGTTCTGATCTTTTGCAGACACATTGACATTTTCTCCCCCCCCTATCCCTACCTATCCAGGACGGTAAGCATTACTAGGGACTAATGGTAGATATCAGTGCTTAAAAAATAATATTTTTCCCTATAACTTAGATAGTGACAATGGTTTGGACCTCTAGCAACCTCCTCTCTCCACAGGTGTGTTAACATTGTATTAGTATATGTTTTAGTTCTTTACATTACATTGGGGCAAAATCTATGTACCGCATCTTGTCTAAGTTAAGAGATCTGTTATGTATTGTAATCTCTTACATACAGTATGCATTAATGATAACCTATACAAAGTTGTTCCATGTACTATAAATCTAAATACATGCTACTTCATATTGTTGAAGCGGGATTCAAGGGACCCCGGCTCTTTGGTTATCCCTTGCCAAATTAATTTATTCAAGAAGCATGCTTTGAAGCTTTGATATCGAACACAGAGTCAGATACTGAACTTCTCTTGAAAGTGGCGCAAAAAGGAATGTCTTTCTTATTACAGCACAACACATATTTAGTACAAAGGAAAATCCCATTAGGATGTCACCCAAAAACATTGAGAAATCACAGGAGTCTCTGGCCCTTGTATAGATAAGTCTTATTATGTTGCCCTATGGGATTAAGTGTTTCCTCCCAAGTATCCTCCTCATTTGGCAGGGTATCATCTTGAGGGGGTTGTCATGTAGAATCCTTTGTCTTCTTCTTGCAAACAGTTCAAAGTCCACTAATATAACCAGTCTCAGTTCTTTCAAAACATATATAACAACGAACAAGTGCAGATATCTAATAGCATATGTATCAAGGTCTTCATAATATAAAGTGTGGATATACACATATATCTAGATAATATCTAATGCAACAGATATATATATATATTATATATATATATATATATATATATATATATATATATATAAGAAATACACATTGATAGAGTAATCACTATCCCACTTACTAATTATAATGGCAGGAGATGATTAAAATCCAATGTAAGAAGTTTATTCATACATATATATATATATATATATATATATATATATATATACATGTATGCACGAAGACACCCAATGCATCACTTTCTAAAGCAACCCAGTGCCTAGTTTGAGAACCACAGAAACTTCTAACACCTGTGCGTAGGGGATATCTTCCCATGAGAGAAAAGCAGGGCTGGATAGATAAAATTTACTGGAATGTATACAAATGAGTTTAAGGAGGATCACTCCCCCATGCCTACGCACCGTCTCACACAACTTAGCCTTGAGGGATAACTATTCTACCACATCTGCCAGTAATATAACACATACTGCATAGTGATTAAAATGGATAATATAATGGATATAGACTATAGGTGATTATATACTATCAAACATAAGAGTAAAATTTCTTTAACATATATATATATATACCCGCCCACCATCCTAGGAGTAAGCAGGACTAAACATGAGCTCCTGAATTTCCATCACTTTATACCTTGTAATGAGGCGACTGTAAGACAAAACCTGGAAAAACTCAACCCCGTGGAACATAAAAGTGACCTGGACAGAACTGGACTTTAAATTTTTATGAAAAAAGGAAGAATTAGAGGATTTTAAGGACAAAACAAGAATCTCCTGGAGGACAGACTGCAAACAGCTGGCATCACACATCTGACATCCTGATACCTGGACCTATAAAAAGGTAGGAGAAATTCTCCAACTACAACACTACCTATAGACTTGTTACAAATTAATCTTTTTAGAAATAAGGATTACAATTAACATATAATTACAATATGGAAAATACAAATTTGGAAGAAATAAATGAACAAAGCGGAGAGCCAGAGACACAGGAATGCTGGGGGTCAGATCTGGAGATAACAGAGGGGCAGTGGAGCAATAAAACTAAAAAAAAGCTTGACACTCTGAGGGAGAATCCAGAGACACTATATGCAGATTACACAAAAGAAAATCCTCCACGGAAAACCAATGTATTATTCTATACAGACCAACCCTCAGCCTGGCACACTGCCCTGTGCACAGAATATAAACACGTATCTAAGTCCAAGGCTAATAATGACCAGCGGATTAAAATTAACAGCCAAACAGATGATGACACCAATGGACTCACCATAAGCCTATATCACACTGGCACCATTATGGTTCAAGGGACTGAGGTAAATCTGCAACAATTTGAAAATTGTTTTCCCCAAATCAAAGGACAGGCACAAACCTACAAAGAACTACAAGCCCCAGCGGACATTCCTAATGCTGAAATCTCTATTCCCAGACACAGCCGCCTAACCCCAGACACTTCACACCTCTCGCCTGATAACATCAAAGACCTCTTATCTGAGCTAGAAAGAGACTTGGCCCAACTGAAATTAGAATGTGAAAGAAACTCACTAAGAAACGCAAATCACCAAGTAACAGAAGAGATCAATAAGCTGAAATACAGCGAATACAACACAGATCTACAGAAAATAAAGGCAGACATGTGTGACCTAAAATCTCAGCACAAGGCCGCTCTGCAGGAAATGTATGAACTGAAAAAAGACAATGAGACACTTAGAAAGGAAATTACAGAATTAAAAGCCAATTGCCCTGGACATCTGAACCAGCAGGGGGCACTGGAAACAAGCCAGAGAGCAGACAACATGGCCACCACTGAGCAGAATGTAGAGACAATAACCAACAATATGACTGATCCTGAAACTAGAGAGATGGAAGAGAGAAGAGAACCAGCCACCAGCAAAGCCAGCATCACAGCCCCCCATCAGCAGCACTGTAACCCCCCCAAGACACCACAAAGTCCTGATATTGTCCTAATAATGGACTCAAATGGGATGTACCTAAATGCACAGCGGCTATTCCCAGAAAAACATGTCCGTACAATCCGCTGTACAAACATTGAACAGGCAACAAAGGTCATCAGCAATCCATGGTTTACCAACCCAAAGCATATTATTATACATACGGGTACAGACAATCTGCCAGACCAGCACCAGCAGATCGCAGAACAACTGACTAAACTGGCAAAGACGACAAAACTACAATTCCCAGACACCAAAATCATTCTGTCATCGCTGCTCCCAAGAAAGGATATATCCAGGGAAACCACCCAAACCATCAACATGGAACTGACTGAAAGGATCAAGGCTGTGTCAAACGTGACCCTGGCACAACACCTCTCCATAAACCACCGTCACCTGTATGATAATAAACACCTCAACAAACAAGGGGTCACCCTCCTGGCCAAAGAGCTGAAAGACATCGTGCTAAACAGAGACCCCAGGCCTGGATCCAACAGTGACCATGACCACACTGAAAGATTCCTGAGAATGAAAGAGCAGAAAACCCCAATCCTACCTCCGGATGCTGGAAACAAAGCTCCTCACCCAGTATCAGACCATCAGAGGAGGAGACCACCACGGAGGGGACCACCGAGCCCACACAGACACATGCAGCCAATATCAGGCCATCAGAGATGGAGACCTCCACAGTGGGGACCACCGAGCCCACACAGACACTTGCAGCCAATACCAGACCATCAGAGATGGAGACCTCCACAGAGTGGACCACCAAGCCCATACAGACACATGCAGAGCAGAGATAGGGATGAGTTAAAGACCCTGGTCAGCGAACTGTATGAGAGACTAATGTGACTGGATGGAACCAGGCACCTCTACAAATCAGAAAGAACTCCAGTGCGTCCCACACAGCCGTACTCATTACAAGGTATATACACACAAGATACACAGAACAATGTCTTCACTTACAATCAGCAGCTGGAATATTCAGGGTCTCAACGCCTCAACCTTTGGATGTAAAACAAAGGACCCTGATTTTATACAAAGACTGAAAAATATAGACATTCAGATCCTCCTGGAAACATGGACCAGGGCCGAAAACGAATCCCCAGTGCCTATTGGATACAAGGAATTCTCGGTCCATGCCCAGAAAAATAAAAACATCAAACAGGGCCGGGGCTCAGGAGGAGTACTGATCTGGTATAAAGAGGAGCTCCACCAGTACATCAAACCGGTGAAGAGAGGAGGCAGCCACATATGGATCAGAATCATCAGCTCCATCCTCACCTCTCAGTCTGATGTCTACCTCTGCGCCACCTATATACCACCGCCAGAGTCCCCCTACTTCAATCCAGACTGTTTCGAGATCTTACAAGGAGAAGCCGCCCATTATCAGGCCCTGGGCAAAGTTCTCATCTTTGGAGATCTCAATGCAAGAACTGGGAGAGAGAGAGACTTCCTGACCACGGATGGAAACATCTACATACTTGGAGCAGAGAATGACGGCCAGGACTCTGTACACACGGAGAGAAACAGCTATGACAGTACAGTCAACAAAAGTGGCAGAAAGCTCCTGAACGTATGTAGAAGTTTAGGACTTCATATCCTTAATGGACGAAGCAAGGGTGACTCCCTAGGAAGGTACACACTAAACTCCCATGTAGGGAGGAGTGTAGTAGATTACGCCATTACAGACATGAACCTGGCGGATGTCAGCGCCTTCATAGTCACCCCACAAACGCACCTCTCAGACCACAGCCAACTTCTTCTGTACATGAAATCTACAGAGAAACCATCCACTCAGAAGCCACAGCAGAGCGGTCTCTTCAGCCGGCCTCCATCCTATAAATGGTCCAAAATGTCGGCACTAAAGTATAAAGAAGCTTCCAGCAGCCCTGAAATACAGCGGATGCTCCACCACTTCTACAACTACGAGTACAAGCCGAACCCAGAGGGAGTGAGCCAAGCCGCAAAGGACCTCAACAATATATTGTATGCAATGGCCAGACTGTCCGACTTTAAAAAAGTCAACTACAAGAGACCTAAAGAAACACAGGTCAATGGTTGGTTTGACAGAGAATGTAAAGCCGTACGGAAGACCCTGAGAACAGCCTCCAACAAGAAACACAGAGACCCCAACCACCCGGGCCTGAGGGAAGCCTATGACACCATACAAAGGCAATACAAAACCATCCTCAGGAGGAAGAAGCAGAGTTACATCTCTACCAAGCTTAACCAACTCCAAGACGCCCTCCAAGACAACTCCTTCTGGGAACTATGGAACCACATGGGCACAAAAAAGAAAAACAACACCTATATCCAAAATGGCAACATCTGGCTCCAGTACTTCAGAGACCTCTATAAAGACATCCCAAAGGAAGAACTAAGCCAAGAACAGGAAAACATCATGGCAAAACTAAAAGCAATGGAGGAAAAAATCAAAAACTTCCAAAACCCGGTGGATACACCTATAACACTACAGGAAGTAGCCGATAGGATCTCTTCCATAAGGTGTAGAAAAGCCGGTGGCCTGGATGGGATCCTACCAGAAATGCTGAAGCACAGCCCACCAGAAATACAGGCTGCAATGGTCAAACTGTTCAATATTGTGCTGAGGGCCGGCTACTCCCCCCGTACCTGGAACCAAGGCCTCATTACACCCATCCACAAGAGTGGGGACAGGTATGACCCAGCCAACTACCGGGGGATATGTGTCAGCAGCAACCTGGGAAAACTGTTCAACAGCATCCTGAACAAGAGGATCCTCACCTTCCTCACCGAGCACAACGTCCTCAGCAAGAGCCAAGCAGGGTTCATGCCGAACCACCGCACCACTGACCACATCTACACCCTGCACAGCCTCATTCAGAGACACGTCCACAATACAAAGAATGGGAAGATATATGCCTGCTTTGTGGACTTTAAAAAGGCCTTTGATTCGGTGTGGCACCCGGGCTTATTCCTGAAACTGCTGGAGAGCGGAATAGGAGGAAAGACCTACGATGTCATCAAAAGCTCCTACACCGAGAACCTCTGCAGTGTGAGTGTGAACGGCAAAAGAACGGATTATTTCCAACAGAGCCGTGGAGTCAGACAAGGCTGCAGCCTAAGTCCAACGCTCTTTAATATCTATATCAATGAGCTGGCTACCGCCCTGGAATCCTCCACCGCACCGGGTCTCACCCTCCATGACGCTCAGGTGAAATTCTTGCTGTACGCAGATGACCTGCTGCTGCTGTCACCAACCGAGAAAGGCCTCCAAGACAACCTGAAAATCCTAGAGAAATTCAGCTCCACCTGGGCCCTACCGGTCAATCTAAAGAAAACCAACATCATGGTGTTCCAGAGGAGAAGGAGAAGATCAGACCAGCACCCATCATTTGTCCTCAACAACTGCAACCTCACAGGAACAGACAAATATACCTACCTGGGCCTAGAGATTCACCGGTCAGGGAGCTTCAAACAGGCCATAGAGACCCTGAAAGACAAGGCTTGCAAAACCTTCTATGCCATCCGAAGGAAACTCTACCATCTGAAGCCACCAGTGAGGGTCTGGCTAAAAATCTTCGACTCCATCATCGCCACAATCCTCCTGTATGGCAGTGAAGTCTGGGGTCCTCACACCTACCCAGACCAGTCAAGGTGGGATTCCAGCCCAACAGAAATATTCCACCTGGAATTCTGTAAGCACCTTCTCCAGGTCCACCGGAGCACCTCCAACAGCGCCTGTCGGGCAGAGCTGGGCAGATTCCCTCTACACCTAACGGTTCTAAAGAGGGCGCTGTCATTCCGGGCTCACCTACATAGGAGCAATCCAAGCTCCCATCACCATAAAGCCCTGATACATATAGGTGAAACAGGAAAACCAGGACCCTCGGAACAGCCCAGCCAAGCCCAACACAACCAGAACACCAATCACAGCCTGACAAAAGCCGGAATCAGGAAGATGGTAGAGGAGGGCCAGGAGAGGTATGTCAGTGACTGGAAGAACGATATCTTCAGCTCACAGAAACTGACCATGTACCGGAGTCTACAGAGAGACTACAAACTGGCCCCATATCTGGAGAAACTCCCGGATCCCAGAGACCGCAAGATCCTGAGCCGATATAGACTCAGTGCCCACAGTCTGGCCATCGAGTCCGGCCGACACAGGCAGAGATACAAGCCCAGGGAGGAAAGACTGTGCCAACACTGTGATCAGGAGGCCCTGGAGGACGAAACCCACTTCCTGCTACACTGTTCCAAATACTCAGCAGTGAGGGACACTCACTTCAGGAGACTCTCGCATCTCTTCCCGGATTTCATCACCATGAAGGAGGAAGAAAAAACATCTATCCTGCTGGGAGAAGAAGAGAGAGCAGTGGAGATAGCAGTGCGGTATGTGAGCGAATGCCATAGACTGCGAGAAAAAGAGCTATGATGCCATGGACTCTATAGCCTCCACATTGGATCTGCCCCCATCCACCTTTCCTATGCCATGGACTATAGCCCCCAACCTGGACTTGCCCCATCCACCTTCCCTATGCCATGGACTATAGCCCCCCCATCCTGGATCCATCCCATCCACCTTCCCTACAGCTCCTACCCAACATCCCCACAGTCCCTATCTCTATTCCCTTTATACAATTGCTTTGGCAAAACTGAGATGTATTTGGTCCTGCCAATAAAGCTTCTTTGAATCTTGAATCTTGAATCTATATATATATCTCAAGATTCCTAACATAAAACAAAATATAATTATAATAAGCATTTAAAATACGTCAGAGTTTCACATAATGTTTTTGTAGATTTAAAAACTTATCATTGACAATATGTGCCACATACATACATCATTACCAACAACATACCACTATACAATACACCAGATAGACAGGCTCATTCTTGTTCAAAGTATTTTATTAATTTTGAATAACATAACAGATAACACAATACTCATGAGGGCATAAGCTTACCCTTTAAGATACAGTATACAAACATAATAAAAACAAGCATTGTAATAATCTCGATGTAAATTAGCAAAGAGTACAAAACAAGTATTGAAAAATATGTAAAAATCAAATAGAGATAAATTACCATAAAAAGGGTCAAGTTAATTGAGTCACACAAGAATCATGAAATTATAGCAAAAATAACGCTAAAATTAGAGAAGAAAAGGGGAAGAGGGGAAAGAGAGAAAAAGGGTATGAACAGAGGGGGTAAGGGAAGGAGATCTAGTTCTCCAAGCATTGAGGTTTTGTATAGCCAGAAATGGAAATATGTGAAGGGATAGTTGAATGATTAATGGGAAAATAACAATTCCACAACCTCCATTTCCTCTCATATTTTCTGTAAAGTTTATTTCTCAAAGCAAACGAGAGTTCATAGGAGTTATGAGTAGCGATTTTTTCAAGTAATACTTTAAACAGCGGTGGTTCAGGGTCTCTCCATTTTGTTGCTATAAGATTTTTTGCAGCTAATAAGATATGTGCAATAAGGGGTCTAAAGTCACTTGGGATAGAATTAATGCCAATTAGGAGAAGTGTAAGTTCTGGAGTTAAAATAATGTCACTATTAGTGATCTCATTGATTAATATTTGTATTTCACCCCAGTATAATTTAAGGGCTTCACAGTCCCAAAAGACATGGGAAATATTCCCTTCTTTGTGGCAATTCCGCCAGCACAAAGGAGAAAAATCCTCCTTGATCTGGTGAAGTCTGACAGGTGTATAATACCAACGAAGAAGAATCTTGTAGTGAGATTCAATAAGAGAAGAGCAGGATATGTAGGAATGTAAAGTTGTGAGAGTTTTACTTAGGCAGTCTGTGGGAATACAAGATTTTAATTCCCTTTCCCATGCTACTATATTGGTGGATTTAGTTAGTGCTACATCAGCATTGATTTCCTTGTATATATTATTAGTCTTCCAAAAGGTAAAGTTATTTGAGTGTTTGAACATTTGGGTGACATTTAGGGGAAGAAAGAAATTAATTTTGTGTTTGTTATAAAGATTGTTGATTTTGTCCCAAATTTTAACTTCCAGCTCCTTCAGGTTAAAGATTGAACTCAGTTCATCAAAAGGGATAAGTTTTTTTTCATTATTAATTATGTCCAAGATATAATTAATTCCAGCAGTTTTCCAAGAGTCAATTTTCAGGCCCGGAGAAAGGAATTCCATTATTTCTATGGGGATCCAGTTGGGAGTAGTAGTCGACAGAGGGTTATGGTTTTTTGCCAAAAGGCGCCTCCAGGATTGAATTGTTGCTTTGACTGTATGCTCTTTAGGAAGTCGCTTAGATGAATCACATAAGTATGAGAGCAACAGAAGAGTAAGTCTATTTCTGGAAAATTTGGTTTCCTCCAAAGAAAGCCAACTAGGTCTAGAATCTTGGTTCCACCATGTCTGACTAAGTTTTATTACTGAAGCGTTATAATATGCCGACAAGTTGGGAATTGCCAGACCACCGTTTGATTTACTTTTCTCAAGTATAGTCCTCGCCACTCTAGGTTTTTTATGACCCCAGATAAAATTCAATAATTGGGTTTGTAGTTTTTTAAACCATGACTGTTTGGGGGGTAAAGGTATGGAGCGGAAGACATAAAGTAACTTAGGGAGTACGAACATTTTGTATGCTTCAACTTTACCGATCCAGGATATGTCAATTTTGGAAATATGAAGAAGGTCCGCTTGGATAGTTTTAAAAATTTCAGAGAAGTTAATGTTTGCCATATTGGAAATTTGTTTAGTTACTTTAATGCCCAGGTAATCTAACTCTACTTTGTCCCAGGAAAGGTTGTGTTCGAACTTAAGAGCTTTTATTAGTTCTGAATCTAAGTTCATGTGGAGAACTTGGGTTTTAGTAAGATTGATCTTATAGAGAGAAACCCTAGAAAACTCCTCGATTGTGGCTAGGAGATTGCGAAATGAATTAAGAGGATCTGTAAGAGTAAGGATTATGTCGTCGGCGAAGAGACTGATTTTATATTCTTTAAAATTTGTATGTATCCCTTTGATAAGTAGGTTCATACGGATCTTTTCAGCCAGCGGTTCAATGAAGAGGTCGAACAGGGAAGGAGACAGTGGACAGCCTTGTCTCGTGCCGTTAGATAAAGGGAATTCCTTAGAGAGGACATTATTAGTTAGAACTTTTGCAGTGGGGTAAGAATATAGTGCTTGGAGTATATTAAGTATACTGCCTCTAAAACCAAATTTTTTTAGGGTTTCAAAAAGAAAATTCCAATGGACTCTGTCAAATGCTTTCTCAGCATCGACAGAGACCATAATTGTTGGGATGGAGTTTTTTTCTATATAGGACATAAGGTTTAGGATTCTTCGGGTGGCGTCAGATGTCCCTCTGTTCTGAATAAATCCCACCTGGTCGCTGTGTATTAGTTTCGGAATAACTTTCTGAATTCTTTTATTAATGGTTTTAGTGATAATTTTGAGGTCTGTATTTAAAAGTGAGATGGGCCTATAGTTAGAGACATTCTCTGAGTCTCCCTTGTTTTTAGATAAGACAGTAATGGTGGCTTGTAGCATTTCTGTTGGAAAGAATGCATTGTTAGAAGTTGTAAAATTTATTAATTTTGTAATGTAAGGAGATAGAATTTCTTGGAAAGCAGTATAATATTCGTTCTGAAATCCATCCGGGCCAGGAGATTTGCATTTCTTAAGAGAGTGGATTGTGTCTAAAACTTCTGATTCCATGAAGGGGGAATTTAGGAATTCTATGTCTTGCTTAGAAAGAGACGGGAGTTCAATTGAGTCAAGGAATGACGAGATACTGGGAAGAGTTGGAGAGGGCTCCGTAGGAGTTTCCTTGAGATTATAGAGAGATTTATAGAAATCAGCAAAAGTATTTGAAATTGCTTGTGGGAGTTTCTGAAGGATGTTATGTTTATTCTTGACTTGGGTAATGTTAGTTCTAGTCCTGCGGATTTTTATCATTCTCGCAAAGAGTTTAGAGGGTTTATTTGTACAGCTGTAATAATTTGATTTGCTTATCCGCGAGAGCTTGTCAAAATCAGAAATTAATAATGATTTGAGTTTCTATCCTTAGGGCGAGTAGTTTCTGAAAAATTGTTTCATTAGGGGAGTTTGCAGCAATTACCTCCAGTTCTTTAATTTTTTTAACTATAGTTTCTGTGTCTTTTAAGAGGGATTTCTTAAGTGTTGAGTTAAACTTGATAAGAAGGCCTCTAATTACTGCTTTGTGGGCCATCCAAATAGCTGTGATAGGGGTCTCTTCTAGATCATTTTCTTTGAAGTAGAATTTCAACTCATTCCTAATCTCCGAGTTGAATTGAGGGTGGTTGAAGAGGAAAGAGTTGGCCCTCCATATTCCCTGATTTTTAGTGGGAAACCTGCCCAACGTTTCGAAAATTACTGGGGAATGGTCAGACCAGGTTCTAGGGATGATAGATACAGATTTAATACTACGAAGTGAATTTATGTTAGTGATAATTAGGTCAATACGGGCAAAAGTTTTATGTACATTAGAGAAATGTGTGAATTCTACTGAGGATGAGTTAATACATCTAAAAGCGTCATACAACTCCTCCCTGTCAAAGAGGGGGTTGAGTTGGGTATTTATATTTCTGTGCTTGTTTGATGAGTCTAAGTTGATATTAGGAACGGCATTAAAATCACCAAAAAAGAAAAGGGTACCTCTTTGGGTTTCTCTCACCTTTTTAATTAATTTTTTAAGGAACGAAATTTGACCATTATTAGGAGCATAAAGGTTTACTAGAGTGTGGGTAACTTCATTCAACTTGCAAACAAGGATAATGAATCTACCTTCATCATCTGTTGTGACCTCTAACTCTTCAAATTTAACTGAGTCTTTAATAAGAATGGCTACACCTGATTTTTTCTTTTTGTTTGAAGAAAAGTAAGTATGGGGGAACTTAGAATTGATAAATTTAGGGGAATTTTCCGAAGAAAACCTAGTTTCCTGTAAACCGGCCACATCTATATGATATTTCTTCAAGTCTTTCCAAACAAAGAATCTTTTTTGAGGAGAGTTTAGACCGTTTGTATTAATTGACATAAATTTAAGGGTCATGTTCTGGCTATGTAGCTAATCGTAATAGGAGAATGAGGGAGGTTGAGGTTTGAAAGGTTAAAGTTTAGAGAGGGATGGAGAGGGGATCAGAAAAAAAAAACTAAAATTACAAATTCAACTAGTAAATTATAAGTTTTAGAGATTTAAATCTAAAGAAATTTTTAATTTAAATGATGTTAACAAATATACCTATAAAGAGGAAGGGTTCAAGAGAACCAGTATTTAACTTCCTTTGGGCTAATGTTATGGCCAAGGTGCCTAGAGCTGACCGAGTTAGTTGACATCAAAGTAGGTGCTCATCCCGCTCCATCAAGATGTAGATCTTTGAGAGTCTTGAGACCAATATTAACGTCCTCAATGTTGAAGGTTTTGTGGTTGAAGGAGAAGATTACACTTGGAGTAGGACGGCCCCATCTGTACAGAATTTTTCTGGCTCTCAGAGTCTCTGTAATTGGTTTTAGAATTCTCCGTCTAGTCATGGTTTCCTTAGATACGTCTGAGAAGACTTTTATCTTGTCAAAGGGTGGCGGTAAGGTTCTGTTTTTCCTCAAAAAAACATTGATCAGATCTTTAGTCTGGAAAAAGGAATATTTGGCGATTACATCCCTGGGAATATCGTCTGCCAAGTGCGAAGGTTTGGGAAGCCTGTGGGCTCTTTCAATTGAATATTCAATTTTGGTTTTTGAGGGAATAGTCTTTTTAGTTAGGTTTTTGACATAGTCGATTAGCTCGTAGTTTTTAACGCTCTCTGGTATGCCTCTAAATTTGAGGTTAAGTCTTCTGTCCCTGTCTTCTCTGTCAATGAGTTTGTCTTTCAGGACCTTAATTTCCTCTTTCATCTTGGTTTGTTCACTCTTAGTAGTTTTGTTGTCTAGTTTAAGGTCAGTCAGCAATTTTTCATTTTCTTCTACTCGAGAAACTATTGAGGACATTGACGACTTGACCTCATCAAATTGCTCCATCATTTCTTCTTTTAGTGAATGATTAAAGGCAGTAAAAAGTTTTAGGAAAAAATCTTTATTTAGAGGTTGTCCTGCGTCAAAATTTAGAAGTGGTTCCAAGTCGGGTAAGTTTTTCTTGAGCTTTTGTCTTGCTGGGCTCTGAAGGTGTGGTTCTTGGTCAACTTCTGGGTGGTCTGAGGGGGAGAAGCCAAAGCTAGATTTGGAGGGAGTCTCCATCTCCTTCCTTTTTGTGCTTGCAGAAGGAGTTTTATGGAACGACATATCTTCCATGGGGGAACTCCAATCCTTCAAGTTATGGTCAAAATTGATTTTATCTTTCCCTAACTTAGCGTAAGTGTTGATTTGTTTGGGGGTGGGGATTTTGCTCGTGGGAGAGATCTTAAGGGGATTCATTATCATATCTGTAGTGCTGGAGCTTGTAGATAGTTTTGGCTTGGAAGGCATTTTGTCACTTAATAAATTATATCTAGGATTATTAGCTTTAGGGTTAGTGAGAATATATAGTGTACTTGAATCAATTAAGTTAAACTTATAAATATTAATGGAATGGAGGTCTGGGGGAGGAGAAGATTTAAGGAAGATCAAATCTAAGTAACAGTCTAGACTCAGATAGTATGTAAGTAGAGAAAAGAGAAGGAGAGTGCGAAAAGTTTGGGATCACCAGAGCATCATATAAGGTGACAGCAGTCAAATGCAAAACAATAGTAATTACATTAAATCCTTTTCAAATGAAGGAACTTTCATTGACAAGAAACTTTTTTAGTAGGTTAGAGTGATCGCAGTGCTATGTCCGTAGTCTACTGTATCAAGCAGGTAGTTAGGCTGATTCAGTAGATAGTTTAAACTAGAGGATTAGTGCGTGAGTCTTTCAGATTGTAATAAAGTAAAGCTAGTGTGACTCAGGTGTAATCCAATGAAATTATGCACGTAATGCTTCAATAAGTAAAAGTAAACTCAATTTATATATAGTTTCCACCGATGGGATGATAGTGGAGGATAAGGATAAGGAAATTATAACAAATAGTATCAGACAATAGGTCTTACAGGGGATTGTAAGATCCTTATAATTATATAGCTCTGCTACTTAATAGGAATATATAAAAGCAGAAAAAGGTATTTTGTTTGTTTTTTCTTTCTGTCTAAAGTAGTTAAGTTCAGTATCCCACAAGGGCCAATAAAATGGCTAACTGTAAGATTAGTTGGCTAATTACAATGTATAGTAGGTGTAGCTTAATCAGAGATGAAACTTTAGTAAGTAATAGCAATATAAAATCTAATAGCAATAGCAATAGCAATCATAAAACCTGAGGCAGGTAGAGCTGTTGGTGGTAAAATGATAGAAGAAAATAGGACAAGATAGAGTTAGAATTAGCTAGAATAAAGTAAATTGAGATGAAGGTAAAAAAGGAAAGAAATAGAAAAAGAAAATGAGGAAAGGAAAAGGGAAGAGAATCAAATATAGATGATCTTCTGTCTTCTGTCTGCGCAGCTTGAGCTCGTGGGAGACTCATAAGCCCCACTTGCTTGAAGATCTATTCTTTACTGAGTGTCTATTCTTTGGTGCTGCTCAGTTGCAGGATCCAGCACTGGTTGTCATGGTGACGTCAGCTAGTCTACTGAAGTAGTTGATGACAGAGTAAGATATCCCTCCGCCGCTGAGGCTGCTGTATAATGATAATGAGGGTCTTTCTACCTCCAGCAGTTAGTTTAAAAGACTGTTCTCCTCAGTAATAGGAGAGGGAAGATCTCTCTTTATGATCTCACTTGATCACCTTCTCCTTCTGAACTTTAGGAGCTGACAGGCTACAGAGTTAAGTGGAGATGCAGGTATCCCTCCGCCGACAAGGTTGTAAAATGGATGAGGGAGAAGGAACTATTGCCAGTGTTGAACAGCTGAATATAGGCTGGCACTACCACTGGAGGTTGGAGGATGACCTTCCTCTCATTGGCTTTTTTCCAGCGGGTCTCCCTGCCAGCAGCACTGTATGTAGAATGAGTGCTCCAGTTCTAGGGAGAGTAAAGGCTGTGACTGAGGGGGGGATCAGCTTCACCACATAAAGGGTGTATCAGTTCTTCGATGCTTCCAGCGGTGGGTAGAATAGGGTGAGAGATAAGGTGAGGAATGCCCCTACTTAGGGTTTCTCTCTGGTGGGGTCTTTAGGTTCTTCAGAGACTTCAGAGGCCTCTTACAGGGCAGAAAGGTAACAAGTTTTTCCTCAAAATGGCGCCCAGGATGAGCCTCTAGTCCTCTCATGAGTGTGAGGGAGCTGTGTGGAGCCTAGATCTCGGGTCAAATTGGACCAAAATGATCTTGGAAAGTTGAATAATGTGGTCCAGTAGTTTAGAGTGAGATATGAGCCTTCATAAAGGCTATAATCTCCGTCGCTTAATATTAGGCACAGGAGCTCCTGTAGTTGTGACTTACATGAAGCAGCAGGCCACGCCTCTCTCAGACAGGCTCATTCTATAACAACACTACAAGAGCCCTCCATCTATTCCAGACCACAGTTTCTTTAAACATCCCTGACCCTAGTCAGGTTCCTAGCACTCTCTACCACTCACTATAAGGGTGCCTCTCTACTTATAACCTGGACTAAACCACCACACACTGGTGGGAGTCCCTTCAACCCCTCCTATTAGCGCGCTCCGCACACACACAGTGCAAGAACCAGCCCCATGGTTACTGTTGCCGACTGGCAACAGTATCCTAGTAAAGAGTGATCTACCGCGCATGTGTGGCCGGTAGACCTTTTTCTTAACACAAGTCTCTCCACAGCAACGACAGTGGATTTACACCTAGACTACAGCACGCTGGCATCTGGACAGTTTCCAACCTATATACAAGCCTAGGGGTCTCTATAGGTGCTGAAAGGAGTACAGGTACCTATCCTAATATATCACTACCTACCTCACCAATGTCATCATAAGCTAACCACATACTACTTCAATCTCATAAACCTAGTCTTATTATGGATAGAGAGTATGGTTAAAATTCCTTGCATTCTCTGTAAAGCATAGAATTCCAGTTTATGATTAGTTATTGTCAAAATACCTGTTGCCAAACATGACAACTTTTGTTCTTTGTAAATTTTTTGTTCATATCTATGTCTTACACGATTGTCCTTGTATTTACCCACAGCGACGCTTTGATAAAGGTCACAGAGTAGTGACCGAAACATCAGCTCCACTGTCGCACCTGTCTTTTTGTACCAAGATTCAAAATAAATTATAACCTTCACTTGAACTACATTTGGAGTGTGGAGTGTTCCTTTGATTGCTATATGTATCGGGTCATAGAACCCCTACACTTGCACCTCAGACTATAACCCATTTGGTGTGCACGCCATTTACCTATATTTGCCATTATATCTGAAACAAAAGTAGCCCCTGGACATTAGACATCGTACATGTCTGCTTAGTTTTCATAACAGTATAAACGACACAAATTCAGCAGTATGTACTGTAGTAAAAATGAAACTATGCTGTTCGAGCACCTAATAAACCTGTAGAGCAAAATAAACATACAGTGAACTGGTAATACCAAAGTCATAAGTGTATGGAGCCTGAAAAAAAAGAGCAAATTAAAGGCACACAAAATGTCTGAAATTAGATCAAAGGCATTCTAAGGATACAGGGCCCAGGGAGATAGGACCGTGGGCATTTACGAGCGTCTCTCAGGTGGGCGCAAAGTCCTCTTCCCCAGTGGCCGATGACTCTCTTTCTGATGCCCTGCGACATCTCCTCTGGGCGGATCTGGAGGGACAACCCCTGTTGTTCCGACCATGAAATGGGGCATAGTCCCCTGGCCGAATAGCTAGCCAATCCGGAACCTCAATGGGGTCTGTGTCCAGAAAGCGAAACAGGTCCTGGAGTTCGCAGTGTTTTTTGAGGAGAAAGACATCTGAGTCCTTGCGTATAATCACATGGAAAGGGTGTCCCAACCGATAAGTCGCTCCCTCCTCCTTAATTTTGACCAGCAGGGGGTACAGGGCTCTTCTCATTGCCAGAGTACGACTTGAGATATCTGGGAATAGTTTGATCTTGGCACCGTCTAATTCCACGGGACCATGTGACCAAGCTTTTTGTATGATAGAGTCTATGTCCGTAAAGTAATAGAGGCGACACAAAACATCCCTTGGAGCATCTGGTGCACCCCCCCCTGGTCGGAAGACTCTGTGAACCCGGTCAAAGATGCAAGGGGATTCCTCAGGGCGCCCCAACACTGTATTAAAGATTATTCTGACCGTGTCTTGCAACTTAGAAGACAGCCAGTTCTCTGGGAGCCCCTCGAGCCTTATATTATTCCTGCAGTCTCTGTTCTGTTGGTCGTCGAGGAGCAAATATAGATCATTCATGTGCGAATCATTTTCCTCCAGACGTTCTTCCAGAACCTGGATTCTCTGTTGCAAGGACGACTGAGCCGCCTCTGTTTCAGTCACCCTGCTCTCCACCGCATAAAAATCCTCTCTCACGGGGTGTGGCCAAGCCTATGGAGGGATAAGACGCAGCCTGCCTTAGCTCCTCCGCATCAACCGTGATAACAGCCGCCACACTATCGATATTGCCGCTTTTTCTTTATGGGCAAGCCTAAGAAGGGCCTGGGAGGCACCGTAACCGAAGACGCCGGCTCCCAGCCCGGAATTGATCGGTATCTCCGCTCCGGAACGAGTACCCCCCGGCCTTCCACACCATCCAACATGGCGCCGCCACTGAAGGAGAAAGGAGCAATGGGGCGGGACAGGCGGGAATCCGGCAATAGATATGCCTGCCTGCAAGAGGACAGGGAAGAAGGAGATCTTCACACTAGTCTGCCGATCGGGGCCTCCGGAGAAGACATCAACAGGTACCTCCGTGACCTCCCCACGAAAAAGGATCTGGAGCGCTTTGCCTGCCGCATAGAAGCCTCCTACAAAGCTGAGATGCAGGCATTGAGGTCAGAATTTGCCACACGAGTAGAGGAGGTGGAGGAGGCCCAAGACTCGGTGCTGGATGAGCTGCAGGCTCATAGATCCTTGCTAGCTACACACTCCACCATGCTGGAAGACTTGCTCTATCAACAGGAGGATAGCGAAAACCGTAACCGCAGGAATAATGTGAGGATAAGGGGCCTGCCCGAATCCGTCACCCCCCTGGACCTACCGGCGGCGGTTCAGGCCCTATTTAAACAGATCCTGGGTGATGCAACAGGCCCAGACATACAACTGGATAGGGTACACAGAGCCCTTTCGGCGAGGCCGCCCCCAGCAGCAAGGCCTAGAGATGTGATCTGTAGGATCCACTTTTACTCGATTAAGGAGGTTATCATGAGAGAAGCCAGAAACCAAGGTGATGTTCCATATCTGGACACTCATGTGACTCTGCTACCAGACCTAGCGGGGCGCACACTTCAGAAAAGAAGAGGATTGCGCCCCCTATTATCAGTGCTACGCGAGAAGGACATAAAATACAGATGGGGGTTCCCCTTCCAACTAGTAGCGTCAAGGGATGGGAAGACGGCCACCTTTAAGCGCCTTGCTGATTTGACCCCTTTCTGTCGAGCCCTGGATATCCCAGAAGTTCCGCTGCCGGATTGGCCCAGGATCCCGCATCTTCCACCACCCCCGGCTAGATGGCAGCGAGCCCAAGGCCGTGGCTCTCCTAGCTCAGCTACGACCTGAAATGAAGACCGGAGCTACAGATTGCTTTCACCTCTTCACACAAGTGATTTTCACGTGATGCCGTGGCTTTGATGCAACCACGAAGACCAAGAGTTATTAATGTGAAAAGAAAATAGGGAGGGGGACAAGAGGCGCAATAGTGCCCTATCACTGATGACACTTGTGTAAGGTGGTGGTGCTATGAAGCTGCTCACCTGGTCCAGTTGTGACATTACCTAATGTCCCTGAGGAAGGCGCCGGGTGTGGCGCTGAAACGCGTAGGAAAGAGGAGGAAATAAAAGGATGGAATAACTGCTGTCTCTTTGGTGAGTTTATTCATGCCACAGCAGCGCGGACCGTGACACACCAGCACTCCCATCATTATCTAAGAGTTATTAATGTTATTGCTGTTTCTGATTATTGGTTTCTTATCTAACCTGATACTATGCACTCGGCTACGAGCTGTATCGCTGATACCTTAATTGCAAACGGACTCTATTGCCCTACTGACATGTCAGGCAACTACCGGTGACCTCCCTTGAATTTCTCCCCTCCTTTCTTTTCTCCTTATCTGCTTACTTCCTTCTAATCATGCAACCGTCCTACTACTTTCCCACACCGAACATAGTCTTCTTTCTTCCTCCACCCCCACCTCACTTCTCTCGTACACCTTTCTCCCCCCTTCATTGTTTCCACAATACTGACCCCCCCCCTATACCTCACACTCTCATAGTCCCCATCTTTTCAATACATTCCCACACATTCCACTCCACCTCGCTCACCCCTCTCTAACCCCCATACACTTTCCCTATGACTGATTACATACTCCCCCTCTGCACCTACCATCATTATCTCTCCACCTACTTTCTTCCCCTAAAATGTAGCCATTGCTGGGCCCGCGCTGGTTTTTCTCCTCTCTCCTTTCTCCCTTATCTGCCCTGGTCACTGGTGGTTGCACATATTCGTTTGGCACATGAATACAGAGACTACATACCTCGCTGTGGCGGCGGGGAGGATGCGTGGGGCGGCTGCCTCCATGGACTCCCACTTACACCCTCAGTGCTGGATGCGTGATGCTATCCACTTCTGCACAACGCGGAACACCCCTAGGTGTATCCGGGACTTTCTCTTTCTACTCCCTTTTTTCCCACCTTTTCTACTTTCTTCTCCCTTTCCTGTTCCTTTCCTACACCCCATCTACCTTCCCCTACCCCCACCCTCAATGCTGACGAACGAGGCCATAACTACAGGAGAATCCCAACCTTTCATGTCTAATGGCAGGGACGCTTAAGTGTTGTTCCTTCAATGCTAAGGGGCTTAATGTCCCGGAGAAACGTAGACAAATTCTGACTTTTATGCACTCTTGTAAAACTCAAATACTCTTATTGCAGGAGACTCACTTCCGAACTGATCACTTCCCAGCATGCGTGACCAGAGACTTCCCACTATGGTTTCATAGCACTACTCCAGGGTCAAAATCTAAAGGAGTTTCCATTGCGTTTCATAGATCTTGTTCCCCTGAAGTACTAGATAAACTGATGAACAATAACATCGAAATTCAATAGATGGAGTCTGGTAACCACATTCTGCCAGCCCCATAATATTATACAGGGCCTACTTAATAAACATTGGTTTATTCTTAAGGGGGATCCTATTCTTTCGGATCACATCCCTGATAAACCTATGATTATTTATAGGAAGAACAAATGTCTGCGTAATTTAGTGGCACCTAGTAAGGTATCTGATAAAGATTCATCAGTACAAACAACTGTTAATTCAGATTGGGGTTGTTACAGATGTCTAACTCCTAAATGCCTGTGTTGCCGTAGTATTCTAGATGGGGAAATCAATTTCACCTCAAGGACTACGGGGATTGAGTACCCCATCAAACATAGACTGTCGTGTCAGTCTATGTTTGTTGTTTACATGCTGGAATGCATGTGTGGTCTGCAGTATGTTGGACGTACAGTGCAGACCATGCATGCCCGCTTGAACAAACACAGGCATAACATAAAAATAGGATACCAACTACACAGTGTATCCAGACACTTTAATGCGGTCCATCAGAGGGACCCTGGTCAAATGCGGCTGACCATCATCGACCACATTGATAGTAAAGATCCTGATCGTCTAACAAGTCTCATAAGAAAAGAGAGTTATTGGATTTTCAAACTGGGAACCCTGGCCCCAGAAGGTTTGAATCTCAGTATAGAGAATGTGGCGAAACGTTAAACGTTTGGGATATACAGACGAATCTTTTGCAATTTATGAAATCCTTTGGGCCCTAGTCACACGTCCGTGTTTCCACGCAGATCGCGTCTGTGTTTGCCCCACGCGGTGATATGTTTTCTTTTTTTTCGAGGAACCACGGGAGGAAAGGAGAAAAAGAAGAGAAAGGAAAGAAAGGGAAAAAAGAGAAAAAAAGAAAGAAAGAAAAGGGGAAAAAAGGAAAAAAGGGGAGAAAGGAAAAAAAAAAAAAAAAAAAAAAAAAAAGAGAAGAAAAAAGAGAAAATTTTTTTTTTTTTTTTTCCCCGTTAAAATGCCCTGCACGCAGATATTCACACTGTGACCTCCGTGTGCACTGACCTTGGGCAAAAACCTAAAATCTTGAAAATATAGATTATATAGGATTGTTTTGGCGGTGTCTGCTCCTCTCTCTTATTGTGCCGCTCATTAGTACTCACTTTATTATATTATTTAAAATGCCCTGCACGTAGATGTTTACACTGTGACATCCGTGTGCACTGTTCATGGGAAAAAACTAAAAGCCTGAAAATATAGAAAATAAAGAATTGTATACCCTCCCCGCTCTGCCGGTGTCTGCTCCTCTCACTTCCGATGCCGCTCATTGTATTGCATACAGTGCGATTATGTGTAGTAAAGTTATTTTATAATGCTCTTTTAATATTTAATATTATTATTGTGTATAATATTATGCATATTATGCATAATTGATAGTGTATGTCATTTTAGATTTTTTATATGGGTTCTTTGTTTTAACTTGGTATCTGTAGGGTTAATGTTGTAATCATTAATTGTTTTAATTGTTTTATTGTTCAACCAATGATATGTTGATGTGTTTTTTTATATATTAAGTCACTTTCTGGCAATACCCTCTTGCATCACCTGATGAAGGCAGCGCTCTGCTGCAGAAACGCGTAGTGGCCTGTAAGAGGTTAATAAAGAAACCTTTTCTAAAATAACCCTAGTGCCATTTATCTCTAGCCCTAGCGCTCCACAGACCAGGGATTTTTTTACTCTTAGATAAACTGATTGACTCACAAGGCAGATATGTCTTTCTGAAAATATCATGGTTGTCATCTGTATACGTCATAGCTAATGTGTATTATCCTAATAGGAATCAGAGGAAATTCGGTTCTGCTGTTCGGAGGGGTCTGGAGGCATTTGCTGGTGCGGTCCCTATCATCCTGGGTGGCGACTTCAATTTTCCCATGGACCCTAAAATTGACACATCGTCGGGTAAGTCCCATTACTCTGTACCGTCTCTCCACCACCTGACAAAGCACTGGGACAACCTCCGCTTACTGGACATCTGGCGCATCCTACATCCCACCACCAAGGACTACACATTTTACTCACCAGTGCATAACACATATAGCAGGATCGACAGATTCCACGTTACTCATTCTCTTTTAGACAAACAGCTAAGCGCCTCAATAGGCAACATATTGTGGTCTGACCACGCCCCGATCTTCCTCACCATGGCATCAAACAATGTAACACGCAGATCGGGATCATGGCGACTGAACGACAACCTACTGACCGACACACTGTGTCACACAGATATCATTACCTCAATCAATCACTTTATTGAAGACCATATACATGACAACACTCCATCCCCGACAAAATGGGAGGCATTGAAGTGCATTTTACGAGGGATATTCGTATCCCACGGGGAACGCCTTAAGAAACGACGGACGGAAGAAACACATGACTTACTCCGAGACATCTCAGATCTTGAAACCAAACACCGACTCACCCCTACGCCAATATTGTATGCACAATTGACGACACTTCGCACTAGACTTCTGTCCTTATTTGACCAAAAAGATCGTGCATTTCGGGATAAACTTCAAGCCCGTTACTACCACATGGGAAATAAAAGTGGTAGGCTACTAGCCAGGACCCTACATCCTAAACCCCCTCAGACGTATATTGCTCGCATAAAAAACAAAGAAGGTACACTGATGCACAGACCTAGAGATATCCTGGACACCTTCGGACAATTTTATGCCTCTTTGTACCAATTACAGGGTCACTATGACAATATGCCTCAGCCCCAACTCACGAAACTGTTTGAAACTTACATACAAAAAAGCGGCCTCCCGACCCTTAGCAAAGAAGACAGCGAAAAACTGTCTGGTGACTTTACACTGTCTGAGGTAGAAGAAGGCATAAAAAACTTGAAGGTCGGGAAGAGCCCAGGGCCTGACGGGTACACAGCTAGATTTTACAAACGTTTTACAGACCTCCTCAGCCCTTTGTTTTCACAAGTCTGTAATGACGTCTCGGCGGGTGGGTCTTTCCCTGCACAGGCCCTTCTGGCCCATGTAGTGGTGCTTCCCAAACCAGGGAAAGATATCACGCTATGTGGCAGTTACAGACCGATATCCTTAATGAACTTAGATATCAAGTTATATGCCAAGATCATAGCGGACAGATTGAGCTCACTTCTCCCGGGAGTGGTAGACATGGACCAGGTTGGTTTTGTGCGGGGACGGGAGGCCAGAGATAATACGATGCGCTCCCTTGCTCTAATAGATATGGCCAAAGCACGGAGCATACCCATGTGCATCCTGTCAATAGACGCCGAGAAAGCGTTCGACAGGGTGCACTGGGGGTTCATGTTTGCTGCCCTGAAGCACTTAGGGCTAAACGACATAATGCTCCACGGCATAGGGGCCCTGTACTCATGCCCGGCAGCCAGGCTCCGGATCAACGGGGCCCTGTCAGAACCCTTTGTTATTAGAAATGGCACACGCCAGGGATGCCCTTTATCCCCATTGCTATACGTGATATGCATGGAAACATTGGCATGTTCCTTAGGAGACACCCCTCGATCCGGGGCCTTGACCTGGGGGGACGCACCCACAAGCTGGCACTTTTTGCCGATGATTTGTTGCTTTATATAACAAATCCCCTGATAAGCCTCCCGAATATCCTATCTGAACTGACTACATATGGCCGCCTAAGCAACTTCAAAATTAACGCCTCTAAATCAGAATTACTGAACGTCTCTTTACACGGGCTGGTAGTCACCTTGCTGGAGCGAGAGTACTCATTCACCTGGAGACGGGTTTCTATAGACTATTTGGGGATGAAACTTCCCGCCGATCCAGACAGGCTATTTGACCTGAACTACCCGGCACTGCTAGACCGAGTGGAAAAAGACCTAATTAAATGGAATAGATTATCACTGACATGGCTGGGAAGGATTCATGCGCTACGTATGGATATACTTCCTAGGGTATTATATATCTTTCAAACTGCCCCCCTTAACTTACCTGCAGCCTTCTTCTCTCGACTAAAAACCCTTTTTACACGATTCATCTGGTCTCACACTCCCCCGAGACTGTCATACAACCTTCTATGTCGGGCCCCTAATAGGGGAGGAGTTGGCCTGCCTAACATGCTCCATTATCACTGGGCGACTATGGGCAAATGCATCCTCGACCTATTTGACCGAGGTGAAAGGAGGAGGTGGGTAGATGTGGAGTTGTCGAGGCCCGATGGGTGGCCCCTGTCGCAGCTGTGGATCCCCCAACACCTCAAGGGGCGCTCTATCTCCTTTTTAATAACTCAGATCGCTTCTTCATTTATTTCTCAAAACAAAACGTTGCGATTGACCACTCATCCCGGCCCGATGACTCCCATCTTTGGCAAACCTATATTCCAGGTAGATAACAACAGGACTTCCTTTTTAGGGATTCTGAAATCCTCCCACCCTACCATCAAAGACTATCTTGATGCAAATGGACTGCGCTCACTAGATAGCCTGTTCCCTTCAGCCCAACCACCAGGTGATGCATGGCTACTCCACGCTAGACTGCATAGTTTCATAAAATCTCTACCATTAAACTCATTGACGCGCCAACTGACACCTTTTGAACACATGTGCTCCCTGGGAGTTCAAACGCCACACACCATTTCGACGCTTTATAGCATTTTCAGAGATATACTAGACGCTAATTCTCCTGATATACCACGCTACAGACGTGCATGGGAAAAGGAATTGGGAAGGGACCTATCCGATCTCCAATGGGAGAGGGCATATATCCTCACAAACAAGGCATCGACATCAGCTCTGTCACAGGAACGTAACTTTAAGGTGGTAGCGAGATGGTATCCGGTGATGGTGAAAACAATTTGCCCGGAGGCGTCCGACCAATGTTGGAGGTGTCAGACTGCAACTGGTACCTATACACACATTTGGTGGAGTTGCCGCTTAATTATCCCATTTTGGCAGGCCGTTCGAGACTTATATACTAGAGTCTCGGGCCGCCAGATTGACCTCACGGAGGAAATCGCCCTGCTCAATATGACTTCTATGTCCCTAACCCAGTTTAAGAAAGGATTATTACGTCACTTCTTGACAGCAGCCAGGCGCCTAATACCCAGATGGTGGGGCCGCACTAGACCCCCCTCACGCAGCGAACTGGTGGCTGAGATTAATGTTATTTGTAGGATGGAAGACCTTCTTTCACAGGCAATGCATACGGATTCAGCTATAAAGCGGTTCAGCGATCAATGGGCTCCATGGCTATTGTTCAGGGATTCGCCGGAACTAGAGGAATGGATACTCCAATGAGGTCGTAATTTCTCCAACTTTAGTCACACACTTGGATGGGTAAGGCTTAAGTTCGCAGCACACCCCCACCCCCGCCTCCCCTTTCCTTCGCACCTGTTCCCTCTTTCTCTCTTTCTTTTCTTTATGGATACGTGAAAACCTTCCCTTGTGGAGGAACACAGATGTTGTTACTACCAGGGGAATATCCCCGACACTTGAAGCGGTTAAACACTTTCTCATATGAACACTACCTGGGGTCTACTATGTTCTAAAGATTATTATGTTTAAATGTTCTAGTACACCGATTGATGTTCCTCTCTTACGTTATCTTATAATATGGTATTAAGATTTATGTTAATGACTGTTATGTCTAAATTCTTATTGATACCTAATAAAAACAAATTTAACTAAAAATCCTCTCTCACGACCTCCAGCTCTTGTCTGTGGGATTGCTCCAATCTAATATAATAATTCCCTAAGCCAGCTTCCTTCCGTTTCTGCTTGAAATGACATCAGATCCGGACTGAACCTGGCTGTACACCCACTAAGGGTGTACCAAGATGGCTGACCGCTAGCGAGAGCCGGGCTAATACTGTCCCACTCTCGCCATCGGCGGCCTCTCCTGCACCCCACACCCTCCTGCCCCTGCTTCTCCTGCCCCAATCCGTTCCCCGCGGCCCCCCCTCGCTTCCCGCGGCCCCCCCTCGCTTGCCGCGCCCCCCCCCCCCCCTCGCTTGCCGCGGCTCCCACTCCTCAATGCTGATAAAAATAAAAAAATCCCATAAGGATACTCACCCTCCGCAGGCGCGCTCCACCTGTCCTCTATCACCCAGGACAGGACTGTCGTTGCCTGGGAAACCGATCAGCTGATCGGTCACATGACCGCTAACTGCGGTCATATGACCGATCAGCTGATCGGTTCCCCAGGCAACGACAGGTCCTGTCCTGGGTGATAGAAGACAGGTGGAGCGCGCCTGCGGAGGGTGAGTATCCTTATGGGATTTTTTTTTTTTTATCAGCATTGAGGAACGGGGGGAAACAGGGGGAGTGGGGGCTGCGGGGAGCGGGGGGGGGGGCAGAGGAAGGGGGGCCGCCCGCCACCTGACCACTCTGCCCACCGCACTGCTGCGCTGACCACTCTGCCCACCGCGCTACTGCGCTGGCCACACTGCCCACCGCACTGCTGCGCTGAGCACTCTGTCCACCGCTCTGCTGCGCGGACCACTCTGCCCACCACGCTGCTGCACTGACCATTCTGCCTACTGCGCTGCTGCGCTGACCACTCTGCCCACCGCGCTGCTGCACTTACCACCCTGCCCACCATGCTGCTGCGCTGACCACTCTGCCCGCCGCGCTGCTGCGCTGACCACTCTGCCCGCCGCACTGCTTCGCTGACCACTCTGCCCACCGCGTGACCACTCTGTCCACTGCGCTGCTGCGCTGACCACTCTGCCCACCGCGCTGCTGCGTTGACCACTCTGCCCGCCGCGCTGCTGCGCTGACCACTCTGCCCACCGCGTGACCACTCTGCCCACCGCGCTGCTCCGCTGACCACTCTGCCCACCGCGCTGCTGCGCTGACCACTCTGCCCACCGCGCTGCTGCACTGACCACTCTGCCCACCGCGCTGCTGCGCTGACCACTCTGCCCACCGTGCTGCTGCGCTGACCACTCTGCCCACCATGCTACTGCGCTAACCACTGCCCACCGCGCTGCTGCGCTGACCACTCTGCCCACCACCTGCTGTGCTGACCACTCTGCCCACCGTGCTGCTGCGCTGACCCCTCTGCCAACCGCGTGACCACTCTGCCCACCTCGCTGCTGTGCTGACCACTCTGCCCACCGTGCTGCTGCACTCACCACTCTGCCCACCGCGCTGCTGCGCTGACCACACTGCCCACTGCACTGCTGCGCTGACCACTCTGCCCACCGCGCTGCTGCGCTGACCACTCTGCCCACTGCGCTGCTGTGCTGACCACTCTGCCCACCGCACTGCTGCGCTGACCACTCTGCCCACCGCGCTGCTGCGCTGACCACTCTGCCCGCTGCGCTGCTGCGCTGACCACTCTGCTCACCGCGCTACTGCGCTGACCTCTCTGCCTGCCGCACTGCTGCGCTGACCACTCTGCCCGCCGCGCTGCTGCGCTGACCACTCTTCCCACCGCATGACCACTCTGCCCGCCGCGCTGCTGCGCTGACCACTCTGCCCACCGCATGACCACTCTGCCCACCGCGCTGCTGCGCTGACCACTCTGCCTACCGCGTGACCACTCTGCCACCGCGCTGCTGCGCTGACCACTCTGCCCACTGCGCTGCTGCGCTGACCACTCTGCCCGCCGCGCTTCTGTGCTGACCACTCTGCCCACCGCGCTGCTGCGCTGACCACTCTGCCCACCGCGCTGCTGCGCTGACCACTCTGCCCACCGCACTGCTGCACTGACCACTCTGCCCACCGCACTGCTGCGCTGACCACTCTGCCCACTGCACTCACTGCTAACCACTAAGCCACCGTACAGTGCTAAACACTGAGCCACTGCACAGTGCTAACCACTGAGCCACAGTACAGTGCTAACCACTGAGCCACAGTACAGTGCTAACCACTGAGCCACAGTACAGTGCTAAACACTGAGCCACCGCGCAGTGCTAACCACTGAGCCACCGCGCAGTGCTAACCACTGAGCCACCGCGCAATGCTAACCACTCAGCCACCGTATACTCTGCTAACCACTGAGCCCCTGTATACTCTGCTAACCACTGATCTGCCGTACAGTGCTCCATCCTCCTCCTCCCACCGCTCTGCACTCCTCTCTCCTCCCCCTGCCTGTGCTGTTCCATCCTCCTCCTTCCTTTGTCCTCCTCCCCTCCGCCACTCCATCCTCCATCCTCCCCCTGCCTGTGCTGCTCCGTCCTCCCCCACCCCACCGCTTTGTCCTCCATCCTCCTCCCCCCCGCCGCTCTGTGCTCCATCCTCCCCCTGCCGCTCCGTCCTCCCTCACCCCACCGCTTCCTCTTCCTTCCTCTGTCCGCCTCCCCTCTGACACTCCATCCTCCGTCCTCCCCTTGCCTCTGCTGCTCCGGCTTCCCCCACCCCGCCGCTTTGTCCTCCATCCTCCTCTCCCCTGCCGCTTTGTGCTCCGTCCTCCCCCTGCCGCTCCATCCTCCCCCTGCCTGTGCTGCTCCGGCTTCCCCCACCCCACCACTTCGTCCTCTATCCTCCTCTCCCCCACAGCTCTGTGCTCTGGCCTCCCCCTGCCGTTTCATCCTCCCCCACCCCACTGCTTCCTCCTTTTTCCTTTGTCCTCCTCCTCTCTGCCACTCCATACTCCGTTCTACCCCTGCCTGTGCTGCTCCATCCTCCCCCACCCCGCAGCTTTGTCCTCCGTCCTCCTCCCACCGCCCTGTGCTCCGTCCTCCCCCTGCCTGTGCTGCTCAATCCTCCTCCACCGCTTCATCCTCCTTCCTTTGTCCTCCTCCTCTCCGCCACTCCATCCTTCCCCTGCTCCATCCTCCTCCACCCCACCGCTTCATCTTCTGTCCTCCCCCCCCCCCGCCGTTCTGTGCTTCGTCCTCCCCCTGCCGCTCCGTCCTCCCCCTGCCTGTGCCACTTCATCCTCCCCCATCCCACCACTTCGTCCTCCTTCCTTTGTCCTCCTCACCTCCGCCACTCTATCCTTCGTCCGTCCTCCCCCACCCCGCCACTTCATCCTGTCCTCCATCCCCCCGCCGCTCTGTGCTCCGTCCTCCCCCTGCTGCTCTGTCCTCCCCCTTCCTGTGCTGCTCCATCCTCCCCACCCCTTCTTCCTCCTTCCTTTATCCTCCTCCCCTTGCCACTCCATCCTCCGTTCTCCCCCTGCCTGTGCTGCTCTGGCCTCCCCCACCCCGCCGCTTCGTCCTCCGTCCTCCTCCCCCCCGCCACTCTGTGCTTCATCCTCCCCGCTGTCACGCCGTCCTTTCCCCGCCCCTCCTTCTTCAAAGTTCCTCCCAATTCAGCCTTCACCGCCTTCCCCATGCAATCTCTATTTCTATATTCTAGAATACCCGAAGCATTAGAATCGGGCTACCATCTATAGGTTATAATTATAATAGTAATTTAATTCTTTTATATAGTACTATTTATTCGATATCACTTTACATACATCAGTAATGCTGTCCCTCTTGAGGGTCACTATCTAAATATCCTATCTACATAAATACATAGGTGTGATACATTTACACATATTTCTATATCTAAGATTAACACACATTTAGTATAAGAGGGGAGATGTATATCATCCAAATACTTTTATTTGGTGATATGAACCCGGATGTTAAGGTCCAGCAGCATAGCTGTTGAGAAATATTATTTTCTTTTACAACGGGACAGGTTTTTGTGAACAGCCTCCCCCAGCCCCTTTGTCCTCCATCCTCCTCTCCCCCACAGCTCTGTGCTCCGTCCTCCCCCACCACTCTGTCCTCCCCCTGCCGCTCTGTCCTCCCCTTGCCGCTCTGTCCTCCCCCTGCCGCTCTGTCCTCTCCCTGCCGCTCTGTCCTCCCCCTGCCGCTCTGTCCTCCCCCTGCCGCTCCGTCCTCCCCCTTCCTGTGCTGCTCCGTCCTCCCCAACCCGCCGCTTCATCCTACATCCTCCTCCCCCCCCGCCGCTCTGTGCTTCGTCCTCCCCCTGCCGCTCCGTCCTCCCCCTGCCTGTGCCACTTCATCCTCCCCCATCCCACCGCTTCCTCCTCCTTCCTTTGTCCTCCTCACCTCCCCCACTCTATCCTCCGTCCGTCCCCCTGCCTGTGCTGCTCTGTCCTCTACCACCCCGCCACTTCATCCAGTCCTCCACACCCCCCCGCGGCTCTGTGCTTCATCCTCCCCCTGCCGCTCCATCCTCCCCCTGCCTGTGCCACTCCATCCTCCCCCACCCCACCGCTTTCTCCTCCTTCCTTTGTCTTCCTCCCCTCTGCCACTCCATCCTCTGTCCTCCCCCTGCTTGTGCTGCTCCGTCCTCCCCCACCCCGCCGCTTCGTCCTCCGTCCTCCTCCCCCCTGCTGCTCGGTCCTCCATCCTCCTCCTCCCTGCCACGCCGTCCTTTCCCCGCCGCTCTTTCTTCAAAGTTCCTCCCAATTCAGCCCTCACCGCCTTCCCCATGCAATCTCTATTTCTATATTCTAGAATACCCGATGCATTAGAATCAGGCTACCATCTATAGGTTATAATTATAATAGTAATTTAATGCTTTTATATAGTACTATTAATTCAATAGCACTTTACATACATCAGTAATGCTGTCCCTCTTGAGGGTCACTATCTAAATATCCTATCTACATAAATACATAGGTGTGATACATTTACACATATTTCTATATCTAAGATTAACACACATTTAGTATAAGAGGGGAGATGTGTATCATCCAAATACTTTTATTTGGTGATATAAACCCGGATGTTAAGGTCCAGCAGCATAGCTGCTGAGAAATATTATTTTCTTTTACAACGGGACGGGTTTTTGTGAACAGCTAAAGAGATGGGCGAGATGGCTGTTCACCACATCTCCATCTCAAGGTGTGCTGCTCTTACTGTCACACAAAACATCCTCAACATCACATAGCATCGGGCATTAATCTAGTCTGGATATAATAAGATCCAGATTTGCTCTGGTTGGGAGTGCCATAATCAAGTCTTTTATAGCCTGGAAGTCCTTAGACTCACTAGGGCCTGTAATGGATAGGCCATGCACTCCCTCTCCTCCCTCTGCTATGCACGCAGGGGCCCCCTCTCTCTCTCTCTGTCAGAGGGTCCAGACTTTTGCATATCAGGGGCCGTGGAAGTAGTGTGCAGCACCATGCTCTGATCCACGCTCCCTTTACCGGGTACAGTGCCTCCAGGCACACTGTCTCTGGGCAGGTCTTATCAGTGTGCGTCCCCAGGAGCAGTGTCTGTGTGCTAGGAGAAGGCATGGCTTCCGCCACCTCCCCCATGCTTCCTGCGGGATCTCCCCTCCCGCACTCTGCAATGATGTGTCCCACACCTGGGGGTTCTTTGGGGTCCACCCGGCCGGGTGTACTCACCTCGTTGCCCTCTGACTCCATCCGCGGTGCCTGGCGTCCCCTTCTGCACCTCGTGCTCCTCTCTTCATCTGAGCGGCTGCGTGCAGGGGGGAGGGTTGCTGCGGTTTCGTCGCCATCTTCCCCGACAGTTCAGAGTGCTGGGGAGCAGGGGAGCTGGAGAAAAAGCCTGCTATAGAGCCCCATGAGCGGGAGCTCCCAGAAAGGGTGACAGGAGGCTCCTGGGCTGGTATCTTTCACTTGGGCGGCATGTGAAGGGTGATCCAGGCAGCAGAAGTAGGTCAATATCCAGGCATGAGAGGAGCTCAGGTAGCGTGCGTCCTCACGCCATGGCAGCTAGGCCCCGCCCCCAAGACGTTTTATTCTAACACCTGAGAGTAGCATGGCCATCCAAAGCAACTGATAATAGCAGATCCGTGGTGGAATATGTTCCCAATGTTGTTATAGTACATTAAAGGCAAAACAAAAACCAATCTTGGCTAGGCCAAACACATGGATGAAACAACATGGTGTCAAGCAATATGATTAGACCATCTGATCCTGCCAGGGCACACTCCCCACATTTGACACAAAATAGTCAGCAAATCGATCGCGCATTGCAGCAATGGCAGTGGTTGAACGAACAGATGGCACTATATAGTTAGCCAAAGTGCTTGGCGGAAGCTCAAGTGGATCAACTGCAGTTCGTTGTCTAATGAGTACCAAATTATGTAGAACCACACAAGCCTTCACTACCTCGTCAATGCTTTCAACCTGCAAATTGATGGTTGTGCCTAGTATGCGCCATTTTGCCGCAAGCAAACCAAACACATACTCAAACATGCGCCGTGCACGCGTCAGCCGGTAATTATATATGAGCTTGGAATGAGTCTAGCTATGGCTACTGTATAGCTTGATGAGGTTAGGGGCCATCTGAAACGCCTCATCTGCCACAAGCACATATGGCATTGGTGGGCCCTGTGTGCTTGGTAGTGCTTGAGGGGGGGAGAAGTTGAAGTTCTCATTGTAGACTAATCGTCCCATGGCTGACTCTTTAAACAGCTGGGAATCATTGCTGCTGCCAAATCCACCAATGTCCAAACATAATAAACAAAAATTCAGTAAGGGCACATACATATCAGCAACACACAAGTGCAAAAATAATTAAACAACATGCACCCATGTTTCTGAAATGTTAACCAAAAAGTGGTGTGAAGAACATGACAATGCACCTATGTGTCACACAAACCCATAATTTCAACATGTGGCTGAACATCATGCAAGTTTGCTTGCATAGGATAAGGCCACGTGCACACACAGAGTATTTGATGAGTTTTTTACCTCAGGATTTTCAGACAAAATTAGGAGTACAGCAATCTGAGGAAAAGTATCATAGAAACACTTGCAGCAATTCTGTATTTATTATTATTATTATTATTATTTATTTATAGAGCACCATTCATTCCATGGTGCTGTACATGAGAAAGGGTTGCATGCAGACAAGTTACAAATATAATGAACAAAGTGACAGACTGATACAGAGGGGAGAGAGGACCCTACCCTTGCGGGCTTACATTCTACAGGGCAATGGGGAGGGAGACAGTAGGTTGCGTCTGATCGGGTGGTGCTGGATTGTCAGGTCTGGTGGTGGTGGACGCCGGGTCCAGTGGTGTTGAGGTGGTCATTACAGGTTGTAGGCTGTTCTGAAGAGATGGGTTTTCAGGTTCTGCTTGAAGGTTCTGAGTGTAGGGGACAGTCGGACGTGATGGGGTGCAGAGCTCCAGAGGATGGGGGATGCTCGGGCGAAGTCTTGCAGCCGGTTAGATGAGGAACGTACAAGTGTGGAGGAAAGAAGGAGGTCTTGGGAGGATCAAAGACTACGAGTTGGATGATATCGGGAGATTAGTTCAGAGATATATGGGGGGGACAGATTGTGGATGGCTTTTTAAGTCAATGTTAGTTAGTTTGAATTGGATACGCTGGTGAATTGGGAGCCAGTGGAGGTATTTGCAGTGGGGAGACATGGAGGAATAACGAGAAGAGAGGTGGATTAGTCGGGCAGCAGAGTTAAGGACAGATCGAAGTGGTGCAAGAGTGTTAGCAGGAAGGCCACAGAGTAGGAGGTTGCAATAGTCAAGGCAGGAGATGATGAGGGCATGCATGAGTAGTTTAGCAGAGTGGGGGTTGAGGAAGGGACGGATTCTGGCAATGTTTTTGAGTTGGAGACGGCAGGAGGTGGCAAGGGCTTGGTTGTGCGGTTTGAAGGACAATGCAGAGTCAAGTGTTACTCCGAGGCAGCGGACTTCAGGTACAGGGCAAAGTGTGATGTCATTTATTGTTATAGATAAGTCTGGCAAGGAAGGTGTGTGAGATGGAGGAAAGAGGATGAGTTTGGTTTTGTCTACATTGAGTTTTAGGAAGCGGGAGGAGAAGAAGGAGGATATGGCTGATAGACACTCCGGGATTCTGGACAGCAGAGAGGTGACATCTGGGCCAGAGAGGTAGATCTGAGTGTCATCAGCGTACAAATGATACTGGAAGCCATGGGACTTTATGAGTTGTCCGAGACCAAGAGTATAGATAGAGAAAAGAAGGGGCCCCAGAACAGAGCCTTGAGAGACCCCAACAGAGAGGGGATGGGGTGATAAGGTTGTGTGGGAGTGGGAGACACCAAATGTGCGGTTGGAAAGATAGGAGGAGATCCAGGAGAGGGCAAGGTCAGTGATACCAATGGAAGAAAGGATCTGTAATAAGAGGCAGTGGTCGACTGTGTCGAATGCAGAGGACAGGTCTAAAAGGAGGAGGACGGAGAACTGTCTGTTAGCTTTTGCCATGAGGAAGTCATTAGTAATTTTGGTCAGGGCAGTTTCAGTAGAGTAGTGAGGGCGGAAGCCGGATTGAAGGTCGTCAAAGATAGAGTTGGATGAGAGGTGGGATGAGAGTACAGTGCGGTAGCTGGAGGTAGAAGTGGGGTCGAGGGATGGCTTCTTTAAGATAGGTTTAATTGTTGCATGTTTGAAAGCAGAAGGTGTCACGCCCTATGGACAGATCTATCGGGGGGGACCCACTGGACCGCAAATATGGCAGCTGCTGATACCAGATAGGGAGAGCCAGACCAGGAAATCAGATTCAAAAAGCCTTATTGCAAGGTACAGCAATATATATGAAAGAGGCCCCTAAGGAAGGCCACGGAACCACAACACCGGGGTACCTCCCAGGAGCCCAAGGATGGATTGACCCCTAACAGCTGTGAAGGGGCCGATGAGGCGGACACCCGTGTTGAACCGACCCTAGGGGTAAGACAGGGAACAGGCTTAATCGGGAAGAACTCAGTGGGTAGAAGCCGACCGGTGACAGCAGGTAACAGCAAAGGAGCCAGGGCACGAAGTACAGAAGAACTTCCAGACCCGACCTAGGACAAAAGGAACACAGGTTAAGTACAGCGAACCAGACTGCAGAGCCCTAACTGAGAGAGGCCTGGGGCTGCAACTTCAGTAAGATAGAAGTTGCCCTGGCAAGGTCCTGGAGTGTCTGAGACCTTTTTATCCTCAAAGCCTGCTGGTGATAGGCTGGGAGGAAGGGGCGGGGGTAAGGGTGAGCTGTCTCCATAAATGCCTGTAAGCACGTGGGCCCGCCCCCTATGTGTGCCCTGGGAAGGAAGATGAAGGAGGAAGTGCAGCAGGCCTGGGAGCGTGGACCCGAGCGGCATGTCTGCAGGGACGGGACCTGGACCTCAGGGAGCGACGGTGGATGACCGGAGCACGGGCCCCCTGCCCCTGGACAGGACGTGAGGAGGTAAGGGAGAGCAGAGGAGAGGAGGCAGGCTGCAGGGCAAGTGCACCGGGCCGTGACGTGGTGACAGTACCCCCCTCCAGGCCCCCCCGGCCGGCGGCTGGCGAGGAACCGCCGTAGGAGATGAGGAGCGTTGACGTTGCCCGCCGGCTCCCAGGTCCGCTCCTCAGGACCAAACCCCTTCCAATCGACCAGATACCATGTGGAACGCCCTCTCTTCTTCATGTCCAGAATGGCACTGATCTCGTATTCGTCAGTGGCCAAGACCGGAGGAGGATGCACTCCCGATTCCCGGGAGAAGCGGTTGAGGACCACGGGCTTGAGGAGGGAACCGTGAAAAGAATTATGTATACGCAGAGAAGGAGACAGTCGTAGTTGGTAGCTCACGTCATTGAGCCTTCGGGTAACCTCAAACGGGCCGATGTAACGAGTACCGAGCTTGTAGGAGGGCACCTTGAGGCGGACGTATTTAGACGATAGCCATACCTTGTCTCCTGGCTGGAATGGCTGGGCATCGAGTCTCCTCTTGTTGGCGTGGTCCTTCATACGCCGGGATGCTTTCTCCAGAGCTGCTCGGGTCTCGTTCCAGATGGTGGCGAAGTCGCGAGCCACGGCTTCTGCCGCCGGATTAGAAATCGCGATATCCAAGGGTGTTGGAATCCTTGGGTGCTGCCCATATACAATAAAAAATGGAGTGTTACGTGAGGACTCACCGCCATGATTGTTGTAGGAGAACTCCGCCCAGGGCAGTAGGGATGCCCAATCGTCGTGGTGCGCATTGACAAAGTGCCGCAGATAGCCAGCCAACACCTGATTTACTCGTTCCACCTGTCTGTTGGACTGCAGATGGTAGGCCGAAGAAAAGTCCAAGGCAACATCGAGTTTCCTGCAGAGGGAACGCCAGAACCGGGACACGAACTGTACCCCCCTATCGGAAATTAGGTTGGAAGGTAAGCCATGTAACCGGAGGACGTGTTGAATGAACAGCTCGGCCAGACTGGGTGCCGAGGGAAGACCAGGCAGAGAAACGAAGTGACCCATTTTGGAAAACCTGTCCACTACGACCCAGATGACGGTGTTACCAGAGGACGCAGGAAGATCCGTGATAAAGTCCATCGCGATGTGTTGCCAGGGTTCCGATGGTATCGGCAGGGGCAGGAGCTGGCCGGCGGGAAGCCGCCTGGGGGTCTTGTTGCAGGCACAGGAAGAACAGGCAGAGACATAGTCCGTAACCTCTCGACGCATCCCGGGCCACCAGTAGTGCCGGCTGATCAACTGTAAGGTCTTTGTTAGTCCTGCGTGCCCAGCTAGTAAAGAGGAATGTCCCAGCGAAGAACGCGTTCTCGGTTCGGTTCGGGCACCAGCGTCTTACCTGGGGGTACCTCCGACAGTCGGAGTGGTGCTACCACAATCACCTTGGATGGATCCATGATGGAACGGGGTTCCTCCTCTTGATCGTCAGTGAGAAAGGACCGGCAGAGAGCATCGGCCTTGATATTCTTATCTGCGGGACGAAAGTGAAGACGGTAGTCAAACCGAGCAAAGAATAAAGACCAACGGGCTTGGCGAGGGTTGAGTCTCTGGGCGGACTGGAGATAGGCCAAATTCTTGTGGTCGGTGTAGATGAATACAGGGTGCACTGCTCCCTCCAGGAGGTAATGCCACTCCTCCAAAGCAACTCACGGTAACCGATGGAGTAGTTCCGCTCGCAGGGGGAAAAGGCCTTCGAGAAGAAGCCACATGCTACCCTGCGCCCAGAGGAGGATTTCTGCGTGAGGACGGCCCCGACTCCCGTGGAGGATGCGTCCACCTCCAGAAATAACTGCTTCTCTGCAATGGGCCTGTGCAGGGCCGGTGCGGAGGAGAAGGCCCGCTTGAGTGCCAGGAAGGAGTACTCGGCCTCTGGGGACCACTCATTCGCAGAGGTCCCTTTGCGTGTAAGCGCCGTGAGAGGCTTGACCAGATCCGAGAAGTGCGGGATGAACTGCCGGTAGTAGTTGGCGAATCCCACGAACCGATGGACGGTCTTGATCCCGACTGGCCGATGCCAAGTCATGATGGCCGATACCTTCTCTGGATCCATCTTCAACCCGGAGTCAGAGATGGGATATCCGAGGAAAGGCAGAGAAGACCGCTCGAAGAGGCATTTTTCGTACTTGGCGTACAAACGGTTCTCTCGTAAGCGAAGGAGGACTCGTCGGACGTATCTTCTGTATGTGGGTAGGTCTGGGGAGAAAACCAAGATGTCATCCAGGTACACCACTACACATACGTACACAAGGTCCCGGAAGACGTCGTTCACGAACTCCTGGAAGACGGCTGGTGCGTTACTCAAGCCGAAAGGCATTACCCGGTACTCGTAGTGACCATCTCGGGTGTTGAAGGCGGTTTTCCACTCGTCACCACTTGTATGCGGATGAGGTTATATGCCCCTTGCAGATCCAGCTTGGTGAAAATCCGGGCACCACGGAGCTGATCGAAGAGTTCTAGAATGAGAGGCAGAGGATACTTGTTCTTTACCGTAATAGCGTTTAGACCACGGTAGTCTATGCAGGGACGCAAGGATCCATCCTTCTTTTTTACGAAGAAGAACCCGGCTCCAACGGGGGATGTGGACTTCTGGATGAATCCCCGGGCCAAGCTGTCCGTGATGTATTCCAACATGGCCTGGGTCTCAGCAGGGGACAGCGGGCAGACGCGTCCTGCAGGAAAAGAAGCACCCGGAACCAAATTGATGGGACAATCGTAAGGCCTGTGTGGGGGTAAGACCTCTGCTTCTCGTTTGTCAAAGACGTCAGCTTAGGCCCAGTAAGCCTCCCGGAGTCCAGGCAAGGACCTAGGTGAGGGAGGCAAACGAACAGGCCAGACGGACAGCAGACAACAGCAATGGCAGGCCGGATCCCAGCGCTGAACCTCCCCACTTCGTCAGTCAATGCCTGGCTCATGCATACGCAGCCATGGCAGACCGAGCATGAACGGAGGGGAGAGTGTGGGAAGCACATAAAAGGCTATCCTCTCCGTATGAAAGGCTCCGATCTGCAACTCCACCTCACCGGTAATGCCTTCAATGGAGTCCTGCAGGGGTCTCCCATCAACGGAGGTGATGGTACGGGGATGCTGCAAAGGATGTACAGGTATGCCGAGGCGGAGAGCCATGTCTCGCTGTATGAAGTTACCTGCAGATCCTGAGTCCAAATATGCCAACTCCGACAACCGCCTGTCACCGACCCTCACCTGTATAGACACAGTCAATGGTTGAGAGGTATTACTCTTACCTAGGATGGCCTCTCTTACCTGTCCTAGGTGGAGGAGTTTTCCGATCTTCTGGGACATTGCTGACGGAAGTGGTTGGATCCACTGCAATAGAGACACAGCCTCCGGGCGACTCTCTCCTCATGCTCCTGGGAACTCAGCCGAAGGCGATCCACCTCCATGGACTCATGAGCTGCAGCAGAAGAAGCAGTACCTGGTATCAGCGGCCTCTGGAAAGAGGGTGCCAAGCGAGGTGGTCTTCTCTCCTGGGTCTTCTCCTTAGTGCGTTCCTGTAGACGGTGGTCCATCCGGACGGCAAGGGAGATAAATTCGTCCAGGGTGACGGGAAGGTCTCGTACTGCAAGCTCGTCCATCAGGCGGCTGGACAACCCTCTCCGGAAGACCCCTATCAGGGGCTCATCTGACCAGCGAAGCTCTGAGGCCAAAGTACGGAACCGTATGGCGTATTGGCCGACAGACTGAGTACCTTGTTGTAGGTTAAGTAGCGCCTCAGTAGCAGAAGCCGTCCGACCCGGCTCATCAAAGATCTTCCGGAAGGTGTCCAAGAAGGCCCGCAGATTGGATACGATGGGGTCCTTTCTCTCCAGAAGCGGGTTGAACCAGGCCAAGGCTTCGTCCTCCAGGTGTGATGCCAGGAAGGCTACTTTCGCCACATCCGTGGGGTATTGGTGGGGAAGCAGCCTGAAATGCAGCTGGCATTGACTGATTAAACCCCTGCACCATTTTGGATCCCCAGAGTACCTGGTGGGTTTGCAGAGACGAGGTGAAGAGAAGGCGCCTCTCATGGCACCGGGATCCAACACAGGTGCAGCAACCGGGACTGGAGGAGACCGCTGCAGAGTCGAGAGACGCTCGTCCATCGATGTCATGTAATGTAAGGGTCCGCATGAAAGCAACGACCTGTTCCTGGCTCTGGTGGAGGCTCGCAAGCTCCCTCCGGGCATCGAATCTAGAATCAGCGGGGTCCATGGCCAGGGCAAAATCTGTCACACCCTACAGACGGATCTATCGGGGGGACCCACTGGACCGAAAATATGGCGGCTGCTGATACCAGATAGGGAGAGCCAGAACAGGAAATTAGATTCAAAAAGCTTTATTGCAAGGTACTGCAATATATATGAAAGGCGCCTCTAAGGATGGCCACGGAACCACAACAGCGGGGTACCTCCCAAGAGCCCAAGGATGGATTGACCCCCTAACAGGGATTTCCCCCTGAACAGCTGTGAAGGGGCCGATGAGGCGGACACCTGTGTTGAACCGACCCTAGGGGTAAGACAGGGAGCAGGCTTAATCGGGAAGAACTCAGCGGGTAGAAGCCAACCGGTGACAGCAGGTAACAGCAAAGGAGCCAGGGCACGAAGTACAGAAGAACTTCCAGACCCGACCTAGGACAAAAGGAACACAGGTTAAGTACAGCGAACCAGACTGCAGAGCCCTAACTGAGAGAGACCTGGGGCTGCAACTTCAGTAAAATAGAAGTTGCCCTGGCAAGGACCTGGAGTGTCTGAGACCTTTTTATCCCCAAAGCCTGCTGGTGATAGGTCGGGAGGAAGGGGCGGGGGTAAGGGTGAGCTGTCTCCATAAAGGCCTGTAAGCACGCGGGCCCGCCCCCTATGTGTGCCCTGGGAAGGAAGATGAAGGAGGAAGTGCAGCAGGCCTGGGAGCGTGGACCCGGGAGGCATGTCTGCTGGCACAGGACCTGGACCTCAGGGAGCGACGGTGGATGACCAGAGCACGGGCCCCCTGCCCCTGGACAGGACGTGAGGAGGTAAGGGAGAGCAGAGGAGAGGAGGCAGGCTGCAGGGCAAGTGCACCGGGCCGTGAGGTGGGTGACAGTAGGAAAGGTACCAGAAGCTAGTGATAGGTTAAAGAGGTGGGTTAGGGCTGGGATAAGTGTTGTGGTGAGGTTGGGAAGGAGGTGGGATGGGATAGGGTCCATTGCACAAGTGGTGAGGTGCGATCTGGAGAGGAGGTGTGCAAGTTCTCCTTCAGTGATGGTTGGGAGGAGGGTTAGTGGTGGAGAGGATTGATCCGGTATACATGGGGGTTGCGGTGGTTGGGTAGCAAAGACTTGTCTGATCTGGTCGATCTTGTTGGTGAAGTATGTTGCAAAGTCTTCTGCAGGGATACGAGAAGTAGGAGGGGGCAGTGGGGGGCGGAAGAGAGAGTTAAGTGTGTTGAATAGCTGCCTGGGGTTGTGGGACAAAGAGGATATGAAGGTAATGAAGTAATTCTGTTTAGTGGTGGTGAGTGCTGACTTGAATGTGATAATTGCTTGTTTGAATGCTGTGTAGTCTTCTTCTGAGTGTGTTTTCTTCCAGCGCCGCTCTGCAACCCTAGCCACTCGCTGCAGATTTTTAGTGGAGTCTGTGTGCCAGGGTTGTCTGTTGATTCGTCGTCTTTTGCCATGAGTGAGAGGGGCAACTGCATCAATAGCTGATGTGAGTTATAGAAAGCTGTGGCATTATCTGTGTCATGGAGTGAGGATATGGATGATAGTGGTAAAATGGTGTTTGAGAGTGTGTGAGTGTCAAGATGTGTGAGGTTTCTGCGAGGGTGTGGGAGTTGGGGAACATGGGTGGCAGATGAGGAGGACAAGAATGGGAAGGTAAGTAGATGGTGGTCGGAGAGGAGGAGAGGGGAGGTTGTGGGTTTAGTTAGGGAGCAGAGGCAGGTAAAGATGAGGTCTAGTGTATGTCCGTCTGTGTGGGTGGCTGTGGAGGACCATTGAGAGAGGCTAAAGGATGAGGCAAGTGACAGGAGTTTGGAGGCTGTTGACTGGTGGGTGTCAATGGGGATGTTGAAGTCACCCATTATGATGGTGGGGATGTCAGCAGATAGAAAGTATAGGAGCCAGATGGAGAATTGGTCAAAGAAGGTAGTGGTGGAACCTGGTGGTCGATAAATGATGGCCACTTGTAGGTTGGAAGGAGAATATATACGAACAGAGTGCACTTCAAAAGATGAGAGGATAAGGGAGGGAGGAGGAGGAATTGGGTTGAAGATGCAGCTGTTAGAGAGGAGCAGACCCACTCCTCCGCCGTTTTTGTTGCCAGTGCGAGGTGTGTGGGAGAAGTGAAGTCACCATAACAAAGCGCAGCAGGGGAGGCTGTGTCGGAGGGTGTCAGCCATATTTCTGTGAGGCCCAGGTAGGAGAGTCTGCGTGAGGTAAAGAGGTCATGAATGGAGTGGCGTTTATTACAAATGGAGCGGCCATTCCAGAGCGCTCCAGAGAGAGGAGGCGGTGGAGAGGGGGTCAGGGGAATGGGTTTTATATTTAGGAGATTGCGGCTGTTTTCTGCAGGTCTGGGTTGATAGGAGGGAGGAATAGCGGGGAAAGTTGGCTGTGGGGTCCTGGGTTGGGAGATATCCGCTGGCGACATAAGAGAAGCAAAGAGAGGGCAAGCAGGTGGGAGAATGAGAGCGGACGGCTTGTTTTGTGTTTCTGCAGGAGGGGTGTGAGATTGAGGAGCAGGTCAGCAGAGGAGATCAGGTGGGGAGATAAGAGAGATGGGGAGATAAATATTTGTGCTGGGAGTGTTGGAGCTTGGGGGTAGTGAAAGAGGGAAAAGATTAGTGGAGCAATTACTGTTAGGGCATAAGTAAGCATTGTGCAAGTGTTAGTGGGAAAGAGAAAAATTCAACAGACGGGCATAGCTAAGGCTGCCTTCACATTTGCGTTTGCAAGCGCAGTGTATGTTGCGGATGTTAAAATCTAAATCTGAATGCGTATTTCGGACTTATCTTTATAATGGGGTATGCATTGTCCGCAATGACATGCGTTTGCATGCGTATGTATGCGTACATGTGCGTTTAATTTCAGCCCCCTTGGAACGCAACAAGCAGCATTTTTTGGCGCTCAAAAAAATCTGCAAGCATCCGCATGCGTACGCTTGCGTATAAACAATGCAGTATTGTCTATGGGTGCGCAAGCGTCCGCATGGTCTTGCGGATGTCTGTGTTTGATACACATGCGTAACAGTCATTGCGCAAGCCCAGAAGACAGATTTGTAGTTCCTCCCATTGTCCGCCCATATCCCAGCACACAAACTGCCTGTATAAAAAGTGGATCCGTGCATTCCATTGTGAACTCTGTTGATCTACTTGATGGATGGATCTTTGACTTCCTGGATCTCTGACTCCCTGGATCCTTGACTCCCTGGATCTCGGTCTCCCTGGATCTCAGTCACCCTGGATCTCAGTCTCGAGTGGATGTCACCTTGCTGCTGTCCCAGCTGTCTTGGTAAAGTATAAAGTCAATTGTTTTTATTTTTTTTTGTAACTGGCTAGTGTGTAATCTTCCTGTACCCAATGTTGTTATCACTACTCTACCCAATTTTATCACTGTGCTGCTTGTTGTCCAAATATTGTGTTTAATTCTGTTAATTTGACCAAAACTTTAATCAATATTGTGTCACTGCTGTTTAAGTTGTTATCTTGGCACCCTGTAGTGTGTGCACAATTGTCATAGTTTTGGTTTGTAGCCTTTACTGTGTAGTGTAACATTTTGGATTGTATCAGACATGTCAATGCATTTGTTTTGCTGTGGCAATACTATACACTTGTTGTTGTTTCAGAAAAGAAAAAATAAGCGGCACTCACCAATGTGGTATCTTCAATTTTTTTAATCCAACCAGGTTACAGGCATGGCATGGCATGGTAAGGGGAGGGAGAGTGGAGTAGTGACGACGGGCACCGTTTCACGGTGGGATGCCGCTTCTTCCGGTCAGGAAGACCTGACCGGAAGAAGCGGCATCCCACTGCGAAACGGTGCTTATTTTTTCTTTTCTGAAACATGATCGCTGAACTTGCATAAAAAGCGTGCACCACAGTTCTGGAGTGCCTGCACCTGTCCATATGTGACTGACTGTGCAGCAATATGAAGTGTTAACCGCAGTGCCCAGCACCACAACTTTCTCATTGATACACTTGTTGTTGTGAGTTGTTTATTTAATAGCAAAATTATTGTGCATGTCATCATACTGTCGGCCTGTCACCTCGTTTGGCTGTTGTAGTCTGTGTTGCTGATTCTTGTCGTTCTTGTGCGTGTCTGTTGTTCCCTCTGGTATTACCACTGTTGTTGAAATTTTTTTTTCCCTCTAGTAGCTGATAAACTGTATGTATGGCTATTGCACATGGTAGTCTCACCTTGGCACACTGAGGGGCCCAGAGTGCCAAAGTGACGCTACTCAATGCAATCGCAAACTGTCATATCTTTATGTCTAACCATTTGTTTACCATAGTTGTTATCCTACTTGAAAGGTCTAATGCATAGCCTTTTGTTGCTTTTGTCTCCCTTGTCCACTTTTCAAGGTGCTCTTCCAAGTCTGGTTCTCTGTGTTGCTGCTGCTGTCACCTGCTGCTGTGACCTGCTGCTGGTTCCTGTGGTTCTTCTCCTTGGCTGTTGTTCCGTGTGGTAAGAATTGCCACCAGGGGCATTGCTAGGGTCAAAAAACATCCGGGTACTTGATATTTTATAACACTTTGCTCATCTTTATCTTCTACTCATCCTCTATTATTATTCTATGACTTACTCCTTCATTTCATCCCCCCTTATACTCTATCCCCTTTCTCCCTTTTCTTACCTTCTTCCCTAGCTCCCTTTCTTCTGTCATTATGACATTCCCTTCCTCTATCCCCCTGTTGGACTGACTTTGGTCATTGACTACTTGTTTATGACCTTGTAAATAAATTCTTTTTATTTCTTGTTTTTTTACTAAGAGATGGAGACTCTTATCTTATCTTCTTTGTTCTTAAGAGATGTCTCCTCTCCATATGTTCAGGAGAGTTTTGTTTAAACCGCAATGATTTAGATCTGTGTTTAGTGACTTATTTTCACCCGACATCATATGTTTTAATCTCTCCTGGAAAAATAATGTTTTACACCTTACTGTTATACATTGATTTCCTGCAATTGAAAAATTTCAATAAAGAAATATTAAAAAAAAAAAAAAAACATCCAGGGCTCGGCCCCACTAAGATGCATTTTTTGGAATAAATTTAAATAAAACCCAAGTAAAATGTACTTAAATAGCTTCTCAGACAGTGGGTGCCTGAGCCTGCCTATTGGCTGCAGCAAGGTCGGCCTTAGGTCAGATGGCGCCATGTGCAAGATTTTATCTTCTATTGATTCGCGTATAAGTCGAGGGGCAAAAACTTGGGCTGAAAAACTCTGCTTATACACGAGTATATATGGTACATAGTGCCCGAATATTACTGTCCATTACTGAATAAAAAACACTACACAGAGACCACTATTACATTACCACTGACCATACTGGCCATATAATATTAATACCACCTCTACACAGACATTTATAAGTGATTACAATGCAGGTACCTCCAGTGATTACAGAGGACGTTGGCAGGTCCAGGAAGCGTGTCTGTGGTAGGTCCGGTGAGTGGCAGCGGGACCAAGGAGCGGCAGCGGCAGGTCCAGTGAGCGGCAGCTGCAAGGGTGGGATAGGATTCAAATTTTTAACAGGTTCCCTAGATTCAGTAAAATATTTACGACCGTCTGTCAACTCGTGACCTCCAAATTGTCCTGACCAGAGGTGTAATTAGGTTTTCTGGCACCTGGGCCAAGGATTTATTTTGGCGCCCCCCCCTCCCCCCATCACTTCCGCCACCGCCAATTTTTATTTGATGAGGCATAGTGGTGCCTGCCTGATGTATACATATATATACCTCAGGTATATATATATGCACACATCAGGCAGGCACACACACTATGAGGTATATATATGTATACATCAGGCAGGCACACACACTATGAGGTGTATATATCATATATACACCTCATAGTGTGCCTGCCTGATGTATACATATATATACCTCGGGTATATATATGTATACATCAGGCAGGCACACTATGAGGTGTATGTATGTATACATCACCAGGCAGGCAAACACTATGAGGTATAATACCTCATAATGTGTGCCTGCACCTGATGTATACATATATATATACACACCTTATAACTCTCTCTCCTGACTCCCAGCCCGGGACAGGCACAAACCCCCCCCCCGCCTGCTCGCCTGTGTGTGTAGGACTGTAGGTTACTTTATTGGGCGGACCGGACGGCTCAGTCAGGACTCAGGACTGTAGCCAGATCACACAGGCAATCCACAGTATGCTGGGAGCAGTAGTTCACCACAGCTGGACACCACTAAACTCAATCAGGAAAAAGATCTCAAGACTTTACAGCTATGGGAAGTGAATGACTGAAGAGTAATGAAGGCAGAGGCCATTACTAAATTGTATCAGAGTCCTAGGGGTACAGGAGCCTGCCCCTATTTTGGGGCGCATACACACAGTGCACCCCTTTGTGGCCTTAAGGAGTACCCATCCCCCCATGGAGCACCCATCACCCTATTATCTCCATTAGTGACCCCCTTCATCCTCTTGCCCAGCTCCCCGTGCCCTCTGCCATCCCTCCGGGTCACCAGAGCCTTCTCCGCCTCCCTGCACTCACCTCCTCACAGCTCTGACCTCCACATGAGATGAGCAACCTTCTGCGCATGCGTAACCTCTGTCCTTCACGAGACAAGAATGTTATTGGCCGGCGTCCGCCGCACTGCACCATGGTATTTGTAGTCTGAAATCTTCTTTCGGGCTTGAACGTGTAAGACGCTCAGACTACAATACCCAGCATTCCTGTTGGCAAGGTAGGCGGTGCTGCCCTTGGCACATGGTGACAGGAGGAGGGGTAGTTCTCTGACTGCTGTAATAAGTGACGGTTTCCTGCAACGTTACAAATTCTGCCCTGACCGCCGGCGAGATTCGGGGCTCTATGCGTAAGAATCGGGGCTGCAGACCCGATTCTTTTTTAAATCAATAGATTTTTATTGCAAAATTTAAGCATAACAAACAGGATTGGAACGTATAATCAGAGTTCGTATGTTTATAAAAACAAAACTCAAAACTCAACATATTCTCTAGTCTAGAGTATGGGATGGGAAGTGGGTAGAGAGGGGGAGGGAGAGGATACGGATAGAGAGGGGGAAGTTACAGTGTATGAATTCAAAGAAAGGGAAGAAGGAGAGAGGAGAAAAGCAAAGGAAAAACACAACAGGCATTGTCCGTCAAGTGGAATAAAGGCAGCAGTCAAGGACGGAATTACAGTTCACATGCAAGAAAGGTTCAAAGAGAGAAAATTTATACATGTGGTTTATAAGTTGACATGAGCCATGGGTCCCACCAGCTTAGAATTTTTTCCTTCCGTTTGGCGTCATGAGCAAGTAGTAGTTCATAGTGAAAATGGGAGTTGATGGAGTTGACCAATTCCTCCTTGGTTGGGGGAGCAGGCGATCTCCAATGTCGCGCCACACAGAGCCGGGCAGAAATTAAAATGTTAGCAATGTTCGGTTTGTGTAGGTGTGCGAAATCCTCTAAACCCAGTCCCAGGAGTGCCAAAGTAGGTGTGAGGTCAACTGGGTAGTGTAGGATCTCGGCAAGCAGATCCCTCACCATGGTCCAAAAAGTAGAAATTTTAGGGCATGACCACCATACATGTGTGGCATCTCCCCGAAGTCCACATCCTCTCCAACAAAGCGGAGAAGGTCTCGGTAAGGCAGTAGAGAATCTAGAGATTCGATCCGGTGTTATATACCAGTCCATGTGCAGTTTTTTTATTTGTTCAAGATGGGTTATACACTTAGAGAAAGCTGTCGTTTGAGAAGCCGCACATTGCCATTGGCGGAGATCTGCTGTAAATTGCAAACGGGACTCCCACTTCTCCATGTAGGAGAGTTTCACGTTACCTCTGAGTGAGCAGATCGCCTGGTATACAATAGAGACTCCATGTGCTTCAGGGGAGGTGGACCTGAAGTATCTAAGTAAGGATCCGTCCACATCAATGTCATCGGGGCTCAACTCCTGATAGGCCACAGAATCAAGGAAGTGTCTCAGTTGCAGGTACCGGTAAAATGAAGAGCGGGGGATTTCAAATCTATCAACCAAATCTGAGAAGGATCTGACCCTCCCCCCCTCCCTCACCTGTCGCAAGTACTCCACCCCAAGCGTTCTCCATGAGGAAAGAGAGAGAGAGTCAACCAACAGTTCCACCGCCTGTATAGTAATGTAATGGTGTAAGAACAAGAGAAGGGTTCTACTGTGTGAGTGCCATATTTGTAAGAGCGCGGTCATGGACCTCAGATAGTTTGGGGTTTTGCAGTGTATCAGAAGGGCACCTTCAAGCAAGAGTCTGGTGGACTTTCGAGGAGCAAAATGCCTCTCAATTTGCAGCCATAGGCATTGTGAGTCCTCTTTCCACCACACTCAGGCTGCTGCAATATGAATTGCCTGATAGTAGGAAGCAATGTCAGGGAGAGCCATTCCTCCAAGTCTGTTAGGTAAAGTGAGAATTTTGTAACTTACCCGATGTGGCTTAGAGTTCCAAACAAATCTGCTTAACAGTGATTGTATGGATTTCAAAAGGCGGCGGGGGAACGCTAGGGGAAGGCATCTTAGTACGTGTAGAATTTTGGGGAGATAGGTCATTTTTATTATTTGGATTCTTGCCATCCAAGACAGGCCCAGAGAGGAGTGTGAGTCCAGCCCCGCCTTCAAATTTTTATACAAGATGTCGTAGTTACATCGCACTACATCAGATATGGATGTGATTTGAATGCCCAAGTATGGGAAGCCCCCTGACGACCAGGTGAAGGGTATGTCTCGCTGGAGTTGACAGGCCATGTCTGGGGGAACATTTATAGGGAAGAAAAGCGATTTTGATGAGTTTAACTTATAGTAGGAGACCCCCGAGAACTCCGAGAGCAACCGTATGAGATGTGGAATGGATCGAAAAAGGTCAGTACATATGAACACCACGTCGTCAGGTTAGAGGCCAATTTTGTGCTCTCGATCTCCCACTTTGAGACCCAAGATGTTAGGGTCAGTTCTCACTCTCTCAGCCAATGGTTCCATCATCAGAGCGAATATCAACGGCGAGAGGGGACAACCCTGTCTCGTTCCATTCGCTATGGTGAACCTAGAGGAGGTGAAGCCAGAGGATCTCACCCTCGCATTGGGGTTAGAGTAAAGGGCCATCACTGAGTTCTGGAAGTCCCCCACTACACCAAACCTGTTCAGAACCTCCCTTAAATACCCCCAGTGCACCCTGTCGAAAGCTTTCTCAGCATCCAACGAAAGAAGTGCACTGGGGGCATTGCTCCTTTCCATCAACTCCAGGAGATCTAAAAGCCTGCGGGTACCATCCGCTGCCTGCCTGGCCGGAATGAACCCGACCTGATCCGGTCCTATCAAGGACGGCAAGATAGACATTAATCTGAGCGCCAGAACTTTGGCGTACAACTTCAGGTCAGCATTGAGGAGAGCTATGGGTCGGAAGTTAGCAGTAGAAGTAGTTGATTTGCCCGGTTTTGGAAGAGTAGAAATGAGGGCCTCCAGTCCCTCTGGAGCAATATGCCCCCGCTCACGCCAGTGATTAAAGACTTTAAGCAAATAGGGAGATAAGCTCTGGGAAAAGGATTTATAGTACGTATATGTGAAGCCGTCTGGGCCAGGGGCTGAGTTAGTTTTCATCGATTTAATAACCGCATGTATCTCCTCTAAATGAAACGGTGCATTCAGGAAGGCTTCTTGCGCAGCAGAGACCTTAGGTAGGCTGACTTGGTCTAAAAATTGGTTAATACGGTCGGAGGAAGGTTGAATTATATGCTCGTCTTCATGTAGATTATACAACTTAGAGTAATATTTACGAAACTCTTCTGTAATTAATAGGGGATTTCTGATTGGGACCTTTTGATGGTCGAGGAGGTGGTCTATTTTAGTAGCTAACTGACGTTTTTTGATGCGTTGGGCCAACAGTTTTCCCGCCCTATCTCCCATGTTATAAAAGTTTGCCTTCATCTTTTTAAGGTTGTGTTCGACTTTGCCCAGGAGCACATTTCGTAGCTTGAGGCGGGCCTCTGTAAGAGAAGCCAGCACCTCCGGCGTATGTTTGCGTTTATGTGTTTGTTCCAGTTGTACAATTGTTTGGGTCAGGCGTTTAGTAAGTTCCTCTCTTGCACGTTTAGCTCGAGCAGCAATCTTGATGATGACTCCTCTAATATAAGCCTTGTGCGCAAACCATAGGTTTTCTGGAGAGGTCTCACCATTGTCATTCTGGGCAAAGTATTCCACAACATCAGAGGACACTTGTTGTACATTATCAGGAAACGAAAGGATGTGATCATTCAGGCGCCAGGAATTGGACGGTGGAATATGAGAGGCATCCGCCATGGTGAGAGACGCGGGAGCATGGTCTGTCCAAGAGATGTGCCCAATATCTGCGCGTAGACAGTGGGGGAGAAGAATATCATTGACTAATATGTAATCAATACGACTGTAGGTGTTGTGTCTAGGTGACATATAAGTGTAGTCTCTCTCTTCCCCATGTAAATAGCGCCAGATGTCGTGAAGTTGGTGTGAGGCAATAAGTTTACCCAAATCAATGCGACAGTGTGAGGAAGAGGAGGAATCAAGACTCCCACCCGGAGGGATGTTATAGTCCCCTGCTATGATCGTGGGTCGCTTTACAATTTTTCTAATTTTGGACAGTAGGGCTCGATGAAATTTCATCTGACCCGTATTTGGTCCGTACACCGAGACTAATGAAAATAGCTTATTATTCAGGGTGGCCCTTAAAATAAGGTATCTACCCTGGGGGTTGGTGATTTCTTCTAGTATAGAAACAGATATAGATTTGTGGATGAAAATTGCTACCCCAGCTTTTTTCTCACCTGAATCTGCAAAAAACCTATGTGGGAAGTTTGGGTGAGACATTCTACCAGTATCCTGCCGCAGCAGGTGGGTTTCCTGTAAGAAGATTACCTCACAATGAAGTTTCTTAATTTGATTCCATACCAGAGATCTTTTGCCGGGAGAGTTGAGCCCGTTGACATTGATCGTTGAACATTTGATGGACATCTCCAATAACTGCTACGAGCAAAAACCAAGAGAAGAGAGATATGAGGTTCAGATAAGCTAGAATAAAACAAATTCAAACAGTACTAGGTAATACACAGTCCAAAAATCGGAAGAAAGAAGGAGAAATGTAAAGAGTTTGAATAGGAGTAGAAGAGAGGGGGGGAAGGGTGGGAGGTTAAGGTGTAAAGAAAAAAGGGGGGGGGGGAGAGGGAAGGGAAGAGAAGGAGAGGAAGGCTATTTACAAATCCACCAATTTAGGTGGAAGGCGTCAAGCGCCTTTCTGACTCGGTGTGTCCTTAAAGGAAAGGAACACAGAGAGACAACAATGCACAGTACTCAAAATGTACCTGTGGGGGCGAGCACTGCCCAAAGATATGGACTTAAAGATAGGAGAGCTTGAGGATAAGTGAGAAAAAGATCCGAAGTAAGTAAATAGAGTAAAGGAGCTGAGAATAGTAGGAATTAGAGTGCGAATAAGGAGCACAAGTTGAACAGAATAAAGAGGAGGTATAGTATAGGAAAGAGATCAGAAGAAAATTAACAGGGAAAGAGGCCCCGAGTCTATATAAGATCAATTAAAGAGTGACATTTAACCGACAGTAAGGTAAGTATAACAGGTCAGGCTGGCTCCAGACGATGAGAGGTGGTAGATGCGTCATCCGTATCAGCGTGGCTAGGAGAAGATGGTGAGTGGTGTTGTGGTGGAATCATCGTCCATTGCTTCAGGAAATCCTTTGCTTGCTGTGGATGAATACATGTGTAGATCACGTTGTCCTTCTTGATGAGTAGTTTTAATGGATATCCCCATCGGTAGTCTATGCGCTGCTCCCTCAAGATGGATGTAAATTCTTGAAAGGCTCTCCTCCTCATTAAGGTCCCGGCAGACAGATCAGGAAACACCAGGATTCTTTGGAATTCTTCAGGCACCTCCACCCCACTCCTCAGGGCTCTCAGGAAGTCCTCCTTTACCTCAAAGAAGTGTATTCTTGCTAATACATCGCGAGGCAGGGCAGGATCAATGGTGGCTGGTCGGGGGAGCCTGTGGATCCGGTCTATGATCACTTCTGTGTGCTGCAGTGCAGGGAGGACTGAGGAGATAAAGCGCTGCAGCAGAGGTCTAAGATCTTTAGGAGAAACAGAGTCTGGAATTCCTCTCAGTTTTATATTGTTTCTTCTTGAGCGGTCTTCAAGATCTATCTGCTTCAGTGCTTGTTTTTCCAGCTTGGCTTGCAACTCAGAATGGGCATCCAATAAAGCATTATGCGATTTGACCAGTTCTCCCATCTTTTTTTTTTATAATCAACTTTTTATTGAGTTTTCAATATTAAAGTGTACAATGCATTTAACAAGTATAAACGTACCCATAGAAATATAAAGTGAACCGTGATACAGTATGAAAATACAACAAGGGCATACATTTTTCCAAATAACTTCCCCCGTCTTTCCCTCCTCCCTCCCCCCCCCGCGATAATTCTCCATTGGTTCATATGTCTAAATGTCTCTTGTGGTCTCTCAAGTTGTCTAGATACAGTATTTTGATTTTCGGGATTATCTGCATAAGATTTTTATTTTTATGATGGTGTGTCACATCTGAGTTTTCCCAGTGTACCTTCCAGTTCCATCTTTGCATACCATGTCGTGTTCTTAAAGGGCATCATAAAGTCCCTAATGTCATGATCTGCCATCATATTTTCAATGAAAGGTCGCCATTTCTGAAAGAATTTTGTGGCCAGCGCTGATGGTGACCTCAGTGTTTCTGTTCTTTCCAGAAATGCGATGTTTTTCATTCCTGTAATAATCACCTGTGAGTCTGGTAATGACTTATCAAGCCAACACTGCAGTATAAGGCGTTTAGTCAATATGGCTATTGTATGAAATAATGACAAGAAAGTCTTGGAGTGGTCGGTCGTGTCCACATAATGGAATATCCACAGCATTGGGGATAGTCCAATTTTATGTCCAGCCATGGTCGTTGCCAATGTCTCAACCCCCCTCCACAAGTGTTGTGTCATTGGGCAAGACCACAATCCATGCTCAATATCTGTCATTGGGGTCTTGCATTTGGGGCAGGCTAGCCATTTCTGTATTCCTCCCTGTTTCGATGGGATATTGAAACCTTGTATGGTCCCGTGCATCACTCTGTATTGGGTGTCTCTCCATCTTTCATTTCCCAGGTGTCGCCTTGCTAATTGCCAACCCTCTAGTAATTTTGGTATCAGGTCTCGGTCTGGAAAGTATTTTGTCCATCTTCTGAATAGTTTGTCTGGGGTAGTCGGTCTTAGTATCTTTTGTAGCCCTGAGTAAAGAAACGAAATGTTTATATTGGATGGGTTCGAGTCGATCGTATTTGCCCAGAGCTCGTTATTGATTTCTCCCCTTATATCTAGGAGATTGTCCATTATTTGATGTCTTATCTGGTAATACTGCAGATAATGTGTACTTGGTAAACCAAATCTCTGCATTATCTCCTGACCCGACAACCACCTCTTCTCACTTAAGTGCATAAGGTCTTTCATGGTGTTTATTCCTTTTTCCCTCCATTTCTCAAAAAGTTTATTTAGGCGGCCTATTTTGAATCCCGGATGATTCCATGGGGACAAATGTGCTGAGATTCTCCATGAGAGTCTCATTTTTTTCCTAATGGCTTTCCATGTGGCAATGGTGTCTCTGCAAACCATCGTGTCCTTAATCTTTTTTGGTATAGCCGATAGTGGGGAGTGGAGGAGCGCCGACAACCCCCACGGCTTGGCTAGTTCACCTTCCAAAGTAACGTCAGAGTATTTGTCTGTATTATGTAACCAGTCTGCTACATGTCTGGCCATACAGGCAAGATTATAGCCCCTTATGTCTGGCAATCCCAGTCCTCCCGAGTCTTTTGTCTGTAGAAGTGTCTGGATCGCTATCCTCGCTCTCCCCCCTCTCCATAAAAATTTTGAGAACGCTTTGTTGAGCCTCTTAACATCTAGGTGTTTCAATAGTAAGGGAATAGTTTGGAGCGGGTAAAGGAGTCTCGGAAAACTGATCATTTTGATCAAGTGCGCCCGACCTGATAGAGACAAGGGCAGATCTTTCCATCTCATTAGTTCCTTTTCAATCTTTTCAATTATGGGGGCAAAATTATATTTATATATCTGTGCAGGAGACCTAGCCAGAAGGATTCCCAGGTAACGTATCTTATCTTTTGCTATTGGGATAGTCTCATATTGATTTCCCATTGACAGGGGAGGCGTTTTTTGGAGAAACATGACTTCGCACTTGTTTTTGTTGAGGGTGAAACCTGAAAGACTGCCCAGCCGATCTATTACTCCAAGGACATTTTTGAGATCCTTGTCTGGATCGTTTAAGAAGAGAATGACATCGTCGGCAAACATTGCCAGACGTACTTCTTTCTCTCCCACCTTAATGCCCTGAATACCTTGTGGTGTTCTAAGTATAGAGCCAATGGTTCGATTGCCATATTAAAAAGTAAGGGCGAGAGTGGGCATCCCTGTCTAGTTCCTTTTTTAAGGCTGAATGCGTCTGACTGGAAACCCGGAATGCTCACCTTGGCTTTTGGGTTATTATACAGGGCCCTAATATATGTCCGAAAGTTGCCAGTAAGGTTATAAGTTTTGAAGATCTTATCCAGCCATGTCCATCTTACTTTATCAAAAGCCTTTTCGGCATCTAATGTGACCATGGCTGGATAACCCCTCTCCTCTCTATCTCTTCCTCTCACTACGTCCATTATCAGCATTGCTTTACGTATGTTTGTTGTAGTGGATCTGCCTTTTATAAAGCCTGCCTGGTGAGCGGGTATTAGGTTTGGCAAAATTGTGGCTAAGCGATCGGCCATTATTTTTGACATTATTTTTAGGTCTTGATTGATTAACGATATCGGTCGGTATCCCGATGGGTCTAAGGTGTCTTTTCCTGGTTTGGGTATTAGTTTAATGTGGGCCGAGTTCATGTTCTCCGATATTTGGACTCCTTGTAAGTATCCATTATATAGATCAGTTAGTATCGGGGCTACCTGATCTTTCATAGCTTTATAATAAGCTCCGTTGTAGCCGTCAGGGCCGGGTGCCTTGTTCGCACTTAATCTTCCTATTACTCCTTTGACCTCGTCTTCTGTGACTGGGCTATTTAGGAATAATAAATTGTCGTTGGTTAGTTTCGGTAGGGGGAGCGAGTCTAGCCAAGCAGCATCGCCTTCGTCCGTGTCTCCCTTATCTTGGTCGGAATATAGGGTTGCATAATATTTTCCCAACGTCTGGACCACTTCTTTGGGGTTGTTTCTAACTACTCCGTGTCTGTCGCGTATTTTAAGGACATGTGTCTGGGGTCTTTTCTCTCTCGCCAGATTGGCTAGCAGACGTCCAGCCTTATCTCCAAACCTGTGGAGTTTAAGATCTATGTGTGTTTTGTACAAGTCCTCCCGCCTCGCCGCCCATTCGTCAAAATCTTTTTTCGTTTGTTGCCATGATTTCTTGTTGGCCTCCGTCCTCGCTTCCTGGTATATACAGTATGCTTCTCTAACTGCTGAGCTGGTTTTGTTATATTGGTCTCTTATGAATTTCTTGCGTTTTATTTCTTGCGCCATAATATGTCCGCGCATTACCGCCTTCCCCGCTTCCCAAAACAGAGGGAGATCTGAGCGATGGATCTCGTTATCCCTAGAGTAGCTTTGCCACCATTCCTTCATCATTGTCACAAAATTTTCTTCCTGTGTCAATGAGTCTGGAAACCGCCACAGGATGTCACTTCCTTTAGGGTAGGAATCACTAATTTCCAGAAGTACTGGGCTATGATCGGAAATAACCATCGTTTCTATATTTATTTCCATCACCCTCTGGAGTAGGCGCGGGGAGGTCAGAAATGTGTCTAATCGTGACCACGTGTTATGGGCATGTGAGTAATGCGTGTACTCCCTACCCAGTGGGTGTAGGGAGCGCCAAGCATCAGGCACCATGCAATTAACCGTAAGCTCTGTCAGGAAACTTTGCTGCTCATTTCTACTTTTCCGTTGCGATATTCTTGTCTGAGTCCCTCGTCTATCTTCTAGTTCATTAAAAACCATATTAAAGTCGCCCCCTATTAGTTTAACAGGCTCTTTGTCAGTCAGAAGGCGTTGTCGGATGTCGTTAAAGAATGTCCGTTGGGCTGTGTTGGGAGCATAGATATTATACACACTCAGTACATCATTTTGTAATTGCAATACTAAATGACTTAATCTCCCTTCCTCGTCTGTATCATGTGTAACAACTTCATGTGCCATAGATTTATTAATCAGAGTTATAACCCCCGCTTTCCGGTTGATTGCCCCCGATCCATATATCTCCCCCACCCACATCTTTTTTAGGCAGAAAAAATCTTCCTTGGTCAGGTGGGTTTCCTGGAGGAGCGCCACGTCAACTCTCAGACGTTTGAGGTGTCTCAATATCATCATGCGCTTAGCTGGGGAGCGCATTCCCTTGACGTTCCAGGTTACCCACCTAACCATAGTGATACTATAACTGTCAGTGATAAATAGCAAAGTTTACATATATAATGGAAACTGACCCACAGTGTCTCGATTTCATCGTCACAGGGCATTATCTCACAAGTATTCCCTCTTATGTGTTTTTCTGGAAGAGACAATTTTACCTTAAATATATATTCGTAATATTTCGCATAACCTTTAGAGACAAATGTTATATCGCTTTCCCTACCCCTCCCTGTATAGTCCCTCCCTTTTTCCATTTTACTCACTTCTCTTCTTTCCTCCATCATCGTCTCCACCGTCTCCATATGGGATCCAGGGCATATACAAGTCTCTATATCTGAATACCGCCGCTTAGGTCAGCTACAAGCTATTTGTGACTGGCGAGGCGATGGTGGGAAGAAAAATGAGAATAGCAGATAAGCATGGTGCCCCAAGATATATACAATCCCTTGCTTTTCCCCCCCCCTCCCCCTTATGTTTCTGTTTCATTCCCCACCCCTTCTCCCCTTTAATTCTCCGAATCAGGGCATTATTTGTTCTTTCCTCGCCGTGTGTGGCCCATCAGTTTGACTCTGTATTCGATTGTCCTTCTTAATGGGGAGGCTTCTGGGATGCCAATGTCTTTCAGCATTTATGCCTTAAGTTGTCATTGCTCTTGATCCGCCGACAATTTTCCGATGGTAAGTCAGGCAATCAATCAATGGAACATCGATTCCATCTTGGTGTCTATTGAGTTCAGTTCAGGGTGAGTTTCTCGTATATATAGACACTTGGTCTAGATCGTACACCTGGGTATATGCACTTTTAATTAAATCTTGTCGCTTGGACGTCTTTTTTCGCTGTGCCAGACTTCTTCCTAGACCAACTCGATTTTTGTTGCCTTTGATCGCTCAGTGATCGTTGGTCTGGCGTCGACATTCCCATGCCCGCTCCTGAACGTAAATGATAGGGACGTTGTGGTTCTCCTTCTCTTGACTCTGTTAGCTGGCTGTTTAGCATATTTCTGGTACCTGGGGAGGATGATGAGGAGTCGGGTGGGTGCATACGTTGTCTTAGCACAAAGTCCATGGCATCCTTAGGAGAGTGGAATGACTTTGTCTCTCCACCTGGTGCTCTAAATCTCAAAGTGGCAGGGAATAGCATCTGAAATCGCACGTTTTTCTTGTAGAGTAACGTGCATACCTCGCTGAATCCCTTTCGCTTTCTCATAACTTCCGCAGAATAATCTTGGTATAGGAGAACTTTGTGTCCACGTATTTGTAAGGGGATACGGCTTGCCTTATACGCTCTCAAAATCTCCTCTTTATCGCGATCGTTTAAATATTTCGCTATGGAATGTCTAGGTTTAGTTGTCTCACTTCCTCGATTCTTTTGCAACGTTCCCTCTGTTCCTGGTCCCTCTGGTACTATGTCTCTTGGAGGGCCAATTCTGTGTGTCCTCTCAGTAGGGCAGGGGTGAGTGAGACCTAGTGTTTTCGGCAGGTCTACCTCAAATATGTCAATCAACTGGCTAGGAGAAATTGTTTCAGGGAGGCCAACTAGCTTGAGGTTGCTCCTGCGGCTGCGATTTTCCAGATCGTCTAGTTTATTTAAGGCATAGCTGGAGTTTTTATGCAGCTCGTCCAATTGTTGTTCCAAATCTAGTATACGTTCCTCTGCGGCCGCCAGGCGTTCCTCTGTGTCACTAAGCCTCTGGTCATGGTTGGTCAGTTTCGTCTGCATCCCTTCTGTGGCTGAATGTACCATCTCTGTCATTGCTTGGCGGAATTCTTCTGCCATGTATTTCGCCAATTCTTTTGCTAATTGTTTGTAGTTGATAGCAGGTATCATATTTGATGTCCCCATACTGCTAGTGGCCCGCTTATGTGGGGGGCAATCAGGAAGCACTCGCGCCATTTTTTCTCCCGCCTCATCACTCTGTTCATCGTATCCCCCTCCATCCTCTTCATCCACACATGTCTCTGACTCACTATGGTTCCCATCTCCCCCAGTACCTATTGCCAGCTTCGTTCCTGGGGTATGTATGTGTTCCGTGGCCCTCTTTTCTCCTTTCTCCCGCTCCGTTAGGACCGCGTCGGGCGCCGCCATCATTGTCCCTGTTGTTGCTGCGGCTCTGCCCGCTCCGGCGCTCCCGTCTCTGTCACTGCCGCGGGACACAAACCGATCAAGCGCCGTCGGCTTCATGTGTCCTCCGCGACCTCCGGCAGCTGTTTATGGCGGGGTATGGTGCTATTTGTGCGGGTTTTGCGGCCCTGGATCCCGGAGCTTCTCCTTCACCGACTCTGCATGGAGGCGCCGGAACCGGAAGCTCCAGTTCTCCCATCTTACATTCAAGGTAATCCGTTCGTGTAGATAGGGCACCAACCTCACCCCTCAGTCCCGCCACCATTCCCTGCATGTCTTCTTGAAGTGAGGATCTGAGGTCCGCTAGGAGATCCTTCATAGCGGCATGTGTAACAGGGTTCCCAGCCATCAGCCCAGGAGAGGGTGGAAAGGAGGTAAGCGAGGCCGTGGAGTTGCGCCTAGAAGCCCGCGTATTGTGCTGCGGGGAGTGAGGCGGGAGCGCCATCTTGGATGCAGCGAGGGGGAAGCTACAAGGCTGGGCTGGTTCAAAGAAGTCCGTGACCCGGCGTGGTGGAACTCGCCTGGCGGGTCTAACTCGGCCCATTCAATGCCTGACCTGTTCCGCTGTCTTTCAGGGTCCGTTTGAGGAACGGGTTGCCGGCAGATGCGGTGTAACGTCGCTGCAAAGACTCGGGTGCCTCGGAGCTCCCTGATTATGCGGCCATTGCTATTCAGCTCCAGGCCACGCCCCCCAGACCCGATTCTTAATGCATAGCGACGTCCCTGATTGCCACTGTTGTTGCATTGTTTTTTTCTCCCCTCTAGTAGCTGATAAACTGTATGTATGGCTATTGCACATGGTAGTCTCACCTTGGCACACTGAGGGCCCCAGAGTGCCAAAGTAACGCTACTCTGTGCAATCGCAAACTGTCATATCTTTATGTCTAACCATTTGTTTACCATAGTTGTTATCCTAATTGAAAGGTCTAATGTATAGCCTTTTGTTGCTTTTGTCTCCCTTGTACACTTTTCAAGGTGCTCTTCCAAGTCTGGTTGTGTGTTGCTGCTGCTGTTTCTGTTGCTGCTTCCTGGTGAACAAATTTTTGGTTGGTGTCTTCTTCTCCTGCTGTTTTGTTCTTTCTGCTCACCGCTGAAAAATGTCCAATGCCAGTGAATATTTGCCCGATGAAGAACTTGGCCAAGAAAGTGACCATGTAAGGAAAAATTAGTCTTTTTCAATTAGCAATTTTCTTTTCATTTTGTTGAATACCGTACTTTAAGGATAACGTTTTGTTCAGGAACAGTACTCCTTCGCTGAAGTATAAGAAGAAGAGGCAGAGCAAGAATCTTTCGAGAGTCTTCAAGATTATTTGGAGCAGACACGAAGAGCAAAGGTGTGTTTACAGTTATACTTTGGAGGTTATCCTAAAACAAAGCATGTGCATTGACATGTTTTTGTTTTTATATAGGTTCATAGAGGAACCAGATCCAAACCATACATTGATATTGACAAGTTCATACCCCTCGTACACGAACGAGTTGCAATATGGGACACACGAGACCGTAAGCATTCCGATATAACAGTGTTACAAAGGCTGTGGGAAGAAATTGCTCAATTGATGATGCCAGGCTGGGACAGTGCAAGTACAAAAGACAAAAGGTTCTTTGGTAAGTATTTTTTGTTTTTAAAAACAAATGGAAAAAAAATTCAGTTTAGATTGTTGACTATCTCTGTTTTGTCTGGCCCACTGTAGTCAAGAGGTTAAGAGTTCGGTGGCGCTCGATGAAAGATCGATTCAACAAGGATCTTCGCAGGATCAGAAAGTTCGAAGTGGTGCTCCACGGACGTTGAAACGTTATATTTATCACAATCAACTTTCTTTCCTGTGTTCAGCTGTCGGCCATCGAGTGTAAGTATATATGTTAATATTTTTTTTTTTTTGGGCTACTTTTATTGTAAATTAATATTTTTTTTTTTAAACAAAAATAGAAAAAAACATTACATAATATTTAATTTATGTATGTTTTGCCTACAGGACTTGGAGCAGCACTGCTGAGCCCGCCGCAGCAGCATCCACCGAACTCTCTGCCCAGACCGTTACACTGGAGGATGCAACGTCTGACATGGCACAATCTGGAACTCAAGTTGCCGGCACTACAAGCTATCCCCTATGCCATGCCTCCGGTACTACTTTGGTGGGTACTTCACGCCAGCGACAGAGGGCATGTGATAGGACTGTCATGCCAGAATTTTTGCACTTGAGCTCGAACTTTCAGGAAGGTTTGACTCGTCTTGGAAACATTGTACACCATACTGGGACATGCATCTCTTTCCTGGGACAAATAAACACATTTGAGGACAAAAATATGTACTTGTGGTATCGTGTCAACCTTTCTTACGTAATATAAAGGTATGGGGTGAAACCCCTTTACAGGGGTAACAAATATTAAACATATACATACAATCACAAAAAACTTAGCAAGGGTTCATGGTTTTAAAAACAGTATTTTTATTTAAAACACTGGACCAACATGGCCCATTAATTCTAGAAGTCAGTATCAAAATGCCATAAACTAGGGTAAAATTTAACAATCAAACTTCAAATGTGTGTATGAGGCTGGCCTTCTGGAGGGGCAGAGCTGGAATTGGATCGTTTGTAGTGCTCAATCAGATTGGCTAATTGGGACAGCTTCAAAGCCGCTTCCTCATGGGCCGCCTCCAGGCCTGCAGGGATGGGCCACCTACAGAGTATACAGAACATCATCATCAGCAACATGTTTGGAACACATAGCAGGTATGTTTTCTTATAGAAGTGTTTGCACTTACCAAGATGCTGTGGACCCACTATTTGGGGGGGTTGGGATGGTGAGGGGCTTATTGCCGAGTCCACCGCTTGACTTGTGTCATCTGTAATGAGATCAGCGTATGTGTATTTGTATTCCCCATAACAAAGGTCCCTACATTCCAAGTAACGTCCAAAAAAACAAGAAATTCAGATATAGTGCACAGTATACATAAGTAATAATGACATTACACCCACCTTCTTGCCCCTTTGTGGGGTCCGCAGGGGACCACTGTGCTGTACTCCCACCACTCGATATCTCTCCTTCCAAGGGTGGGGTTGGTGCAGCCCTCGGTGTCCCTTCCGAGGCGGATGCTGTAGGACTGTGGGGTGATGTTGGCCCTTGGAGATGTGGTGGACTCGGGGGTGTTTGCCCATTATTCTCTGGGGCTGGCAATTCCTCTGTTGGTGAGGCAGCTGGCGTTCCTGCCAGCGGTTGGCCTGGCGAGCCTGGTTGGCTCTGTGGTGCTCCTACATCGGGGGATGCTGGATGCTCAAGCCTTCTGTCCCTACCTGTTGAGGCAACAAAATACTTAATCACAATAACAACATGGCCAGATATGTGGGGACTTATTAACAGTGCTGTTTGAAGTTCATTAGGTCAGGTTGAGTGCGCTTGAAAGAAGAGCAGGATAGACCAACATTATGTTATATGTGGGTCGGGTCAACATATGACAATATGTGGCTAGGTAAAGTAGACATATAGGTTAGAGGTGAATATAGGGTGTATGTGGATGAAGCAGGAAGATGATCCTGCAACTGCAGAGTCATGAAGAAGCTCTCACATACATTGCCCCTATATATGTTGGGGTGTAGAGTGGCATGTGCTGGCCTTCATATGTCTTTCTTTACACAGAAGGGTATGTGTATGTTGTCATGCTAAATACTCAACACTCATCTGGGCAATCCTGGCACGCAGTCGGGTGATGCGTCCGGGCGTCTTGTATTTGAGATCTGCAATTTTTTTGCAGATCTGCTTTGGGCTGCGCACAACACCCAACCTCCTCTCCAGCCGCCTCTTCACCCTCAGCAGGACAGCCTGCTTGTGGAGCCGTGGATGGGTGTGCTGCTCGTGACACCAGTAATACCTGGTGTCACATACACCAATGAGAATAAGGAGCTCAGGCTCCCCCCACACTGCTGCTCGCCTGCGTGCCGCCATTTTCCTATTCTGCAGGGGAAGGGAAAGCACCAGGAAGGCGGCGCCAAAAGATTGACAACGTTCTGGCGAATGAACGCACGGGAGAGATGTCACATGTTGACGGGGGCCCAGAGGCGCAAAAGCCACAGGATACACTGTATGCTTTTGCATCATGTACTTTAAACAGGAAGGCTGCCACTACAGCGCTCATGCAGACATTAGTTGAGATGTAATGACAATTGTGTTTATGTTAACACACATTTGTGGCAGTCGTACATCGCTGCACTTTTGAACACAGCCGCAAACACAGAGGCGACATCAATGCGCTACTGTACAGTATGTATGCTCCTGGGTAATACACCTTTGGACGCACACATCATCAAATATGGCGCCGAGGAACAAGACAACCAATTGGAACGCTCAAGCTGCCACCAATCCACGCAGACCGGCAGAGGTAGTAAATACACCCTGAAACGCCTACCGGAATGGTATAGGCAATGTGTGCTGTCGCTCTTGACATCGCTCATGACATGTTACACAGGGCGATCAGCGCACATCGCCCAAGAATGATCGCCTGGTTTCAGAGCTCTGATGTGAAACCAGGCGACCACTCAGATGTGTCGCCCTCGCCCATTTACATTGGGCGACGCATTGGCGATGTCACCAGCGACAGGACACGCCTCAGCGTCGCCTATGAAATCTTTGGCGATATGTCCAGGTGTGACGGTACCCTTAGGGGTACGGTTAGTAAAGCACTGTTTAGGTGTAATTGACATTTTCAGATATGGTTTGTGACTCCGCCTCTTGGACACTTTACCACTCTGAGGAAAAAGTGACACGCCAACGTAAGGAGAACAGTAGAGCGGCACTGTTATACCGGCCTCAGACACGAAAGAGGCACAGATCCATCAGCCACCACTATACTCACCCTTGGAGGAGACACCGATCAACACACATGCAATGAGACACAATCACCATAGTATCAGCAATACAGCCAGTGCAGCATGTCCAAAACCTAAGATACCCCACCTATACATTTTTTGGTTTGCTGCATATCTGCTAAGTTGTAATATGAACAACATGGAGTTAATTAATGAAGGGAAGACAACAGGTACAGTTTTAGAAGTTTAATTTTTTTGGGAACGTTAAACAAAATATCATCCAGAGGAACTTTAAAAAAAAAAAAAAAAACAAGGTCCAAAGCATGCCAATTGAGGACATTGGCTCAAAAAAAAAAAAAAAGTTCCTACACTTAAGTTTAAAGTGTCATAATATCCAGGATCAAAAATAACATTTAATACTATTACATAAAGAAATATAGTACACAATCAAAACACAACAAGTGATATGTACAGTACATATCGATTAAAAAAAACAGTTGATTATGCAAAACTGATAGGTATGCAAATACTTTCAGTATAGGGATATTAGGGCATAAACCTTTATTACTACCGACTGAACTTATTGTACAATAATACTTCATTAATCAAAATGGTTTACTATAACTTTATCAAACATATTACACCATTTCATCCTGCCAAGGTACCCGTCCATTTTCGGAAACAAAATAGGAAGCAAACCGGTCCCTCATGTTGCCTACTTCAATGGTTGTCCTTACGTTCTGTTCGTTGTATTCTTCCAAGTTGCTTAAAATAGGTTCCTCTATGTCAACTGTTGTAGGACTGGTTCTGTTTATCGGTTATTGTTGTCGGTTATGACTACAATCACCGATATCCAGAATCTTCCCTTCCTTACCACTTTCTGTTCCTATGCTGATTAACTATATATATATATGTATATACCGACTACTTAATGAAAACAAGTCTGTTCTAATAAATGAATATTTATTAAACACACCCAAAAGTCTACAACAATAATATATATATATTCTAGATAGCACAAAAACTAAGACACAATCAATTACTGTTACAATGATGTAAAACCCCAGAGTTACTAATACCCACGTTGCCAAAATATACATGCACACTATATTAGTGATCTATCTATCCCTATAGAGAGAGATATAGAGAGAAATATACAGAGGGAGAGAGAGAGATATATAAATATAGGGAGAGAGAGAGAGAGATATAATACTTAGAGAGAGAGAAAGTGATAGAGTTATAGGATGATACTTATGCCAGAAGGTGCTGTCTTATTCCATCGTGCGTCCAGGTAGAAGAGAGAGAGGGTCTTGAATTCACCTCCTTTTATAGTCACATTCCCACCCACATGCAACCTACAACTCCACCCTTCTCAGGTATGTTTTGTGGCAACTATTTCCAATCACCTCCTGTAATATGCAGTAATAATTCCCTGCTTGCGGATGGCGTACTTGTATCAGGGAAGAAAGTCTTGTGTTAAATAAGTTTTAACACTCTTTGATATATCCTGGAGCCAATCTGAAGAAACAATGGTTTATCAGTCAAACATCACCAGTATTGTCTTAGCAATATACATCTCCATTGGTTGGAGACGGAATGTCTGCCTGAGTACTCCAAACCCACAAAGGTTGTATACATATGTAAATGACATTGGATTTAGCAAACAGCTTCTGCATTCTAATTAGGAGGCTGCAGGGCCAATAGGGCAACCTTTACTCCTAAGGGCCCTTTCACATCAGCGTTTTTCGTAATTCGCGGCAGATGCGGTGAAAAAACCGCATCTGCCGCGTTTGCCGCATAACCGTTCCACTTGCGGCGCGGTTGCGGTTTTTCCCATACAAAGTATAGGGGGACTTGCGGCAGATGCGGCAAGTGCGGATTTGCACTTGCGGCAGGTGCGGCAGCGAAAAAAACCGCGGCTGACCGCGGTTTTTTTCGCTGCCGCACCTGCCGCAAGTGCAAAACCGCACTTGCCGCATCTGCCGCAAGTCCCCCTATACTTTGTATGGGAAAAACCGCAACCGCGCCGCAAGTGAAACGGTTATGCGGCAAACGCGGCAGATGCGTTTTTTTCACCGCATCTGCCGCGAATTACGAAAAACGCTGATGTGAAAGGGCCCTAAGACATCACACAGAAGAACAATGCTGTACATGGTTGAAATATTCAGATCTCATAAATCCAATATGGAGTTCAGTGATTCATAATAATTATGCCATCACTTCCCCCTCAACATCAACGCGTTGTTTTTCTTTGACTTGGATAAAATTGTGAAAGACAACGCATGCTTTCACAACCTCATCAATTGTGCCCATTTTCAAATTGATGGTAGTCCCAAAAATCCGCCATTTGCAGACAAGCAATCCGAATGCACACTCCACTGTGCGTCTGGCCCGTGTCAATCTGTAATTAAAAATCCTTTTGGAATGGTTTAAGTCACGGCTAGAGTAGGGCTTGAGAAGGTTGGGACACATCTGAAGTGCCTCATCTGCAACACGAACATAAGGCATTGGTGGGCTATCAGAGTTTGGTAGGGGTCGTGGCGGTGGAATGTTGAAATTTTGACTGTAAAGTTTTTGTCCCATGTCCGGGTCTTTGAAAGATTTGGAGTCATTACATCGTCCAAATTGTCCAATATCCACAGCAATAAAAGAACAGTCAGCGTCCGCAATCGCCATCAGTACAATGGAAATTTTTTTTTTTTATAGTTGAAGTATTCGGATCCACTTCCAGACGGCTTCAGGATTCGAACATGTTTCCCATCCACGGCTCCAACGCAGTTCGGAAATTGACAAATGTCCATAAATCTTGCTGCTTTATCGAGCCATAGTTGGGTGGTTGGGTAAGGGAGGAAATCTTCGCGGAGGTCATCGCAAATAGCCTTGCAGGTCTCTTCAACTATCCCAGAAAGCGTTGACAATCCTCTCCGGTCGCTAGGAATCTGGAAAAAAAAACAATCAAAATGGGACATTATTATCTTTTGATTTTCAAATATTAAATAAAATTGAAAGTTTACAGGTGCTTGGTTTTAAAACTAAACATACCGCAAGGTGACTAAAAGACGTTCCTCTGCAGGAATGGATCGACGAAGCTGTGTGTCCTGCCTGGTGATCGATCCTTCCACACGTCGCAGCAAATCATCGCAGCTGTCTGGTGACATTCTGGTGAAGTCGTAGAACTTTTCACGGTCCTCTCGAAGTTCATGGTACAATGAGTAGTAGAGTCTGCGCGTCTCCCGAAGCTCCACGATGGGGTGTTTCCAGAAACAACGACGATGACGTCTTCTCCATCTTTCTCTTCAACGTTCTTCTTCACAAGCAATAGCAAATGAAACTGACATGTTCATCGATAAATCGAGATACGCATAGAAGCTCTCAAAGCCGAGATCCATCTTGCCTCTGTGAACAGCTGCATAGAAGGAGTTTTTACACAGGGCAGGCAGGGTCTATTTATACCTTGCCCTGAAAGCCACTCCACATAGGCGTGGCTGGCAAAAACAAACATGTTTGACACTTAAAAAATTCTTTAACGCATGCGGACAAAAAACGCATACGCATGCTGCAAACGCAAGCAAACGCTGCGTTTTTATTAAGGATTGCCCATCTGCATGCGTATGATAAACGCTGTGTTTGCATGCGTTTTCGCATGCGTATACGCATGCGTATACGCATGCGCAAGATACACTGCGTTGACAAACGCAAATGTGAAGGCAGCCTAAGCCATAAAGTCTTTACTTTTTTAGATGGGTGGTATGAGTAGAGGGAGGGTACCGCGATGGGTACCCCCGTAGCATGTACCCTCGCTAACCTGTTCATGGCCCACCTGGAAGATAAAGTAATCTATTCCTCATCTAATCCTTTCCTAAAATCGATTAAAACTTACATGCGTTATGTGGATGACTTGTTCATCGCCTGGGAGGGTTCGGAAATTGAATTCAGTCACTTTGTTGATCACCTGAACAACAACAATGATTATAAAATGAAATTTACCGCAGTATTTGGGGACCAAGATCTAGATTTTCTGGACGTAAAATTAATATCCAGGACAATAAAATCTTCAGGTTCGTTCATACAAAATCTACAGCAACCAATACTCTTCTGCACTTTATCAGTGCTCATCCCTTCCACACAAAAAAAGCACTTCCATATAGTCAGTTCTTGAGAATTAAAAGAGTTAATAATAACCAGGTCTTACTCAATAAACAAATGAATAAATTAGAGGATGACTTGGCAAGAGGTTACCCTCTAAAAATAATACAAAGAAGGTAATATTGTTGCGCCACTCTGTAATTGTCATCGGGAGCAGGTTATTTGAATGGGAACCTCACCTGTGCTTGTTGTGCTGTCTGCACAACAAGAATTAGTGCATTCATGTTTATCTCCCTGTATCCTCGGCTATTGAGCGGCTGTGGATGATGAAGATTTTGCTGCGTCCTTAATCCCAGCGCCTCACATGTGAGTCGTCACGTGGTGGGTCCGTGGGCGTGTTCAGGACGTCATCCAAGGTCCTATTCCCCGGAGCTGCTCCATACCTCACTCCGCATAGCGGAGGAACGAATGTATTTCAAAAGAGTAATAGGTATTTGTGTGAGCGCTGGGGAATCAACCGGCACCAAGGCTATTATGAATAATTACCTCTCGGCTTTATTTGTTCAATAAAAAGGCAGGGTCCTTTAGGCCACAACGCGTTTCTACGCTCTCCAAGCGTCTTCCTCAAGTGAATTCCACTTGAGGAAGACGCTTGGAGAGCGTAGAAACGCGTTGTGGCCTAAAGGACCCTGCCTTTTTATTGTACAAATAAAGCCGAGAGGTAACTATTCATAATAGCCTTGGTGCCGGTTGATTCCCCAGCGCTCACACAAATACCTATTACTCTTTTGAAATCTAAAAATAATACAGGAAGCAAAAGAAAAAGCTTTAAAAGAAAAAAGACCTAGAGAAAAGACTTCTGAAAACAAAAAGCAGTTCACATTTAAATTTAAATATGGACCAGTTTTTGACCAAATAAGAAAAAGCATCTGGAAACATTGGCACGTAGTAGAAAATGACAGAGAACTAAACACCATGAATTTAGGTCCCCCACTTGTCTACTATATAATCGTCTAATGTTGTCTGTTTGTCACGAAAATCGCGCGCCAGACAGAGGCCGCTCATTGGTGGCCGCCGGAGGTGCCCTTCGCGGCATTCAAACCACGTGGCGACCAATCAGAGAAGTAGCGCGGCTTGGCATGCGGTTTGAATGCTGCTCCTCTGATTGGTCGCCGCGTTCAGCGCTGACCAGTCAGGATAGCGGCGCGCGCCATGGCGCCATATTTCAAATACACTGAGTACAGTGTATTTGAAATATGGCGCCATGGCATGCACCGCTATTCTGATTGGCCACCGCGTTCAGCGCCGACCAATCAGAGGAGCGGCGTGCAGTTTGAATGCCGCTCCTCTGATTGGTCGCCGCGTTCAGCGCTGACCAATCAGGATAGCGGCGCGTGCCATGGCGCCATATTTCAAATACACTGAGTACAGTGTATTTGAAATATGGCGCCATGGCATGCACCGCTATTGTGATTGGTCGGTGCTGAACGCGGCGGCCAATCAGAGGAGCGGCGTGCGGTTTGAATGCCGCTCCTCTGATTGGTCGCCGCGTTCAGCGCTGACCAATCAGGATAGAGGTGCACGCCATGGCGCCATATTTCAAATACACTGTGTATTTCAAATATGGCGCCATGGCGCGCGCCGCTATTCTGATTGGCTGCCACGTTCAGCGCCAACCAATCAGAGGAGCAGTGCGCAGTTTGACTGCCGCTCCTCTGATTGGTCAGCGCTGAACGCGGTGACCAATCAGGATAGCGGCGCACGCCATGGCGCCATATTTCAAATACACAGTACAGTCTATTTGAAATATGGCGCGTGGCGCGATTTCTGATTGGCTGCCGCGTTCAGTGCCGACCAATCAGAATAGCGGCATGCGCCATGGCGCCATATTTCAAATACACGGGGACATGTGCCCTGCATAGAAGATGTGTTCCCTGCATAGGGGATGTGTTCTCTGCATAGGGGACGTGTGCCACGCATAGGGGACGTGTGCACTGCATAGGGGATGTGTGCCCTTCATAGGGGACATGTGCCCTTCATAGGGGACGTGTGCCCTGCATAGGGACCTGTGTCACGCATAGGGGATGTGTGCCCTGCATAGGGGACGTTTGCCACGCACAGGGGACATGTGCTCTGCATAGGGGACGTGTGCCCCTGCATAGGGTACGTGTGCCCTGCATAGGGTACGTGTGCCCTGCATAGGGGACGTGTGCCCTGCATAGGGGACGCGTGCCACACATAGGGGACGTGTGCCCTGCCTAGGGGACGTGTGCCCTGCGTAGGGGACGTGTGCCACACGTAGGGGACATGTGCCCTGCGTAGGGGACGTGTGCCATGCATAGGGGACGTGTGCCACGCACAGGGGATGTGTGCCTTGCATAGGAGATGTGTGCCCTGCATAGGGGATGTGTGCCATGCATAGGACACGTGTGCCATGCATAGGGGATGTGTGCCATGTATAGGCAGAGTTGCACTGTCCAATGGTTAATATGAGCCTCTAGGGGGAGCGGCACCTGCAACATGCACTTCCTGTGTGACGTGCGCCGGCTGCATAAGGTAAAATCACCAGCGGCGGCTACCGACAGCACCCTTCTCCCCTCCAGCGGCCGCCGACAGCAGCCCCCCCTTCCCGCGGGATTGCCGTGACAGAGACAACAGCGCTACACTCACATAGCGGGCGGGAAAGCTGACTTCACTGTCGGCTTTCCCATCCCGCTATTTGAAATGAACAGCGATGTGAAAATGACGCACCAGTGATCCCAGCCAGGTCGTATCGTTATCGGTATCGCTGGTGTGTCGTTATGTGTGACGGGGGCTCTATACTTACAGGACCTCTGATGTCACAATCATGGCCGGAGCAAGGTCACATGACTGTGACATCACAAGAGGTCCTTAAGCTAAACGCACACAGCACCAGGAGCCAGGTACTGCAGACCACTTACACCCATACACCCTACACTCACCCACCACCCACACTTACCCTGCACTCACGTCAAACTCTGTCCTGCACTCATGTCATACTCACCTTGTACTCACGTCACACGTAGCTCCACACTCACCTTGCACTCACGTCACACTGTCTCTCTAACGCAAAACCCACGTCACTGATTGGTTGCGCCCAGCCAGCCGCGAACAATCAGCGACGTGGGATTTCCATTACAGCGAAACAGGCTCAGTCCGCCTGGTCTCCCGGCCTCCCTCCGCACGGTCTCCTGCCCGCTGCTCACCTGCTCCACACTCCCTCCCGGCCGCCGCTCCATGCTCCATCTGCCCGCCGCTCACCCCGCCGCTCACCTCGCCATTCTTCTTCTTCTTTTCATGGCATAGACTCCAGAAATTCAAAGACTGAGGGGAGTGCGGGTGGAGCTACCAAAGGGGCATTGTAATGGTCATGAACAAGGGCACGCCCACCACATTAGGGCTATGCGCGTGGACACGCCTACTATGATGCCCCCTGTTAACTCCGCCCCCCGAGGCCTTGGAATTGCTTACGTCTATGCTGGAGGAAGAAGAAGAAGACATTCTAGGGTGAGAGGCGGCTGGACAGAAGCCTGTAGCGGGTGAGATCTGAGGGGGGCCACACCCGCATCGCCGCACACCAGCACCGCCGTACATACGTAGTGCCGCACACCCACATATTCTAGAATACCCCATGCGTTAGAATCGGGCCACCATCTAGTGACTTATAAATGTTGTAATAATCTAAAAGATTTATTAATTAACAACAGATTGAGGGTGGAAAAACCAGCCTCTACATGGCTACAAATAAAAAGGCCTAAAGGTACCTTTACACGCCGCTGTAGAAACTGAGAGGCAATCCGGAGTTCCGTCACCGTTGCCATAAAATTGCTACGAAATTGCGGTGTGTATTTGTGAAACCGGTGGTGATTTTTAAAGTTGCTCCCGGTTGCGATTTCAGAGCATTGTTCAAAAACCAGACGCAACTCTGAAGGTGAATTTCCCTGGTTTTGGCATGTGAATGAGCGATAGGGATGGAATCAGCGTCGCCTACTGATTTCCCGGAGGCGTGCCACAGCGTGCTGGACACCGTGCCCGTCAGCGATGATTGGTGGTGGCTACTGTGTTTCCATTGGCTGTCCCTTCACAGGGCAACATATTTGAAGAGCTGTCCATTCACACTTCACAATTGCAATGGCGTCATGTATTAGCCAGCCTTCCTGCGCAAACTGCCCAATCATGACGCTATTGCGTTGTCTAATCAGCATGTTTGGGGCGCGGAATACACAAGTCTGTCACGCCTATATTCTTGCGGCGCTGAACATGTACGCCCACATTTCTTTTGAGGATTGCGGTGTGTGAAGCGGCGTCAGGAGACAACCGGATGCTTCCCAATGTTGGTGTGGGAACTTCCGGGACGACACATCACCTTAGGTTGAGGGCGCAATTGCGGCATATAAATGCGCCTTCAGCGTTCGAAGGCAACCGTGAAAAATGTGCATGTTCGGTCGCCGCCAAAGGTTTTGGCGTGTAAATGTACCTTTAAGGTAATTTCCGGTGCAGAAACTGCCAATTTTGTAGATATCATACTGTTACTAACCCAATCACAGTAGACGGAATCCAACATACAGTAAAGAGCCTAATCACTTGTAAAACTACCTGGGTAGTATATGTAATTATGTGTCCTTGCGGTAGATTTTATATCGGCAAAACGATCAGATGCCTTTATATACTGTTCAAAGAACACTATAAGTCAATTTATTCTGGGATAGGTTGCTCAAGGTTAATTAACCATATACATGAGCAACATGGAGGTGACGCAAATGTTCTCACATTCGCGGGACTGGAGCATGTTGGAGCACCAAAGGCAGGAGGTGAAGCGCACAAAATTCTTTTACAAAAAGAAAGCCGTTGGATCATTGAGTCGAGGGCATGTGGACCCTTGGGACTCAATGATAAAAACGACTTAGCGGTTTTTCTTTAATATATAATTGTCATAAACATCAGAAATGTTCGGGTGATCTCAGTTGATGTATACGTCCTTATATTATCTATGATAAAAAATAATTCACTATAATTATTTAAAACATTAATTTTTTGGGGTCAAAGAATATACAGATATGCAATCAATTCTCTTGCTGTTTTCCCTCAATTTTACTGGCGGTATAACTTACTATTACTAACAATTTGACTGAAAAATTAGCTCCAATTGTTAGCGGAACCATGTCGCGTTTGGAGAGCCCCTGTGTGCCTAAACAATGGAGCTCCCCCACAAGTGACCCCATTTTGGAAACTAGACCCCCCAGGGAACTTAGATAGATGGGTGGTGAGCATTTTGAACACCCCAGTGCTTCACAAAATAATCTGTAAAAATGAAAAAAAAATATTTGTGGAAAAAAAAGTACTTATTCAATTTTACAGATGAATTTGTGAAGCACCTGGGGGTTCAAAATGTTCACAACCCATCTAGATTCGTTCCCTGGGAGGTCTAGTTTCCAAAATGGGGTCACTTGTGGGGGAGCTCCATTGTTTAGGCACACAGGGGCTCTCCAAACGCGACATGGTGTCCGCTAACAATTTGGGGCTAATTTTTCAGTCAAATTGTTAGTAATAGTAAGTTATACCGCCAGTAAAATTGAGGGAAAACATTTTCATTTTTACGGATCAATTTGTGAAGCACCTGGGGGTTCGAAGTGCTCACTATGCATCTAGATATGTTCCTTGGGGGGTCTAGTTTCCAAAATGGGGTCACTTGTGGGGGAGCTCCAATGTTTAGGCACACAGGGGCTCTCCATACGCGACATGTTGTCCGCTAACTGGAATCATTAGCGGACACCATGTCGTGTATGGAGAGCCCCTGTGTGCCCAAACATTGGAGCTCACCCACAAGTGACCCCATTTTGGAAACTAGACCCCCCAAGGAATGCATCTAGATGCATAGTGAGCACTTTGAACCCCCAGGTGCTTCACAAATTGATCCGTAAGAAGGAAAAAGTACATTTGTTTTCACACAAATTTTCTTTTTTCATTTTTACAGATCTATTTGTGAAGCACCTGGGGGTTCAAAGTGTTCACTATGCATCTAAATACAGCGAAGCCCATTTTTATTTTTTTCTAGGACTAATTCTGGAAAAAAAAATTGCGTAGGGCTCCACCATATTTTTGGTCCAGCCAGGTACAACCTGGCAGCTACGGACTGCCAGCAACCCCCAGCTACCTCATTGTACCTGGCTGGCAACCAAAAATACAACAAAGCCCATTTTTATTTTTTTTCTAGGACTAATTCTAGAAAAAAAATGGCGTGGGGCTCCGTCCCATTTTTGGTCCAGCCAGGTACAACTTGGCAGCTACGGATTGCCACCAGCCTCCAGCTGCCTCGTTGTACCTGGCTGGCCACTAAAAATACAGCAAAGCCCTTTTTTTTTTTTCTAGAACTAATTCTAGAAAAAAAAAATTACATGGGGCTCCGCCATATTTTTGGTCCAGCCAGGTACAACTAGGCAGCTGGGGGCTGGAATCCACAGCATGGAGAGGCCCAAGCGTTCTGGGTCCCCCATGCTGCGAATTGCAGCCCGCAGCCGCCCCAGAAAATGGCGCATTCATTGAAGCGCCATTTTCTGGCGCTGTACCCAGACTCTTCCAGTTGCCCTGGTGCCGGTGGCAAACTGGGTAATAAAGGGGTTAATGCCAGCTTTTTATTGGCAGCTGCCACTAAGCCCGAGATTCATAATATAGGGCCAATGTTAGACCCGCCATTAGGAATCTCTGGTAAATAGAAAATACACACAGAGAAAAATCTTTTTATTTGAAAAAAAAACCAAACAAAATTCGGACTCCATCTTTATTATAAAGATCCGACGTAGTCCACAACGAAGGTCCCACGACGCATGATCGCCTCCGACGTAGTCCACAACGAAGGTCCCACGACGCTCGATCGCCTCTGGTCAATCCAGAGACTGCAGCAAGGGATGAAGTGTCCTCTTCCTACAGTCTCTGGGGTCAGAGTTATGGTGCACTGTATGACAATGACTTGTCATACAGTGCACCATGACTATGATCCCAGAGACTACAACAAGAGGACACTTGATCCCTTGTTGCACCCATCCATCCACCTATGCACCCATCATCCACACACGCACACAACCACGCGCCCACATCCACGCACGCACATCCACGCACGCACATCCACGCACGCACGCTGACATCCACACACGCACATCCACATCCACGCACGCACATCCACATCAACACACATCCACGCACGCACACATCCACGCACGATGACATCCACGCACGCACATCCACGCACGCACATCCATACACACATCCACGCACGCACGCTGACATCCACGCATGCACACATCCACGCACGCACACTGACATCCAAGCATGCACACATCCACGCACGCACGCTGACATTCAAGTGCGCTGGCATCCACGCACGCACGCTGACATTCAAGCGCGCTGGCATCCACGCATGCACGCTGACATTCAAGCGCGCTGGCATCCACGCACGCACGCTGATATTCAAGCACGCTGACATTCACGCACGCACGCTGACATCCGCGCACGCACACTGACATCCACACATGCACACATCCACGCACGCTGACATCCACGCACGCACGCTGACATCCACGCATGCACACATCCACGCACGCTGACATCCACGCACATCCACGCACACGTCCACGCACACATCCATCTATGCACACATCCACGCACGCACACGTCTATGCACACACACATCTATGCATGCACACGTCCACACACGTGTCCGCACACGTCTACACACGCACACGTCCACGCACGCTCATGTACGCTCACGTCCACGCACGCACACGTCCACGCATGCACCCCCCCATCCATCTATCCATTCACCCATCCATCAATTCATTCATACATACATACATACATACATACATAGATACATACATACATAGATACATACATACATACATACACACATACTTACCTCTCTCGTTCCACCGATGAGCAGGAGGAGGCCGGGAGAGGAGGCATGGCCACAGACCGGCGGGCCGGGCAGAGGAGGAGCAGCAGCAGCGGCGGCGGCGGCGGGTGCACCGAAGTGTGCAGCCCGCCGCAGGAGGTGAGGGGGGGGCCAGGCACAGGGCCCGGAGGTGGGGGCAGCCTGGGGGGGAGCACTGGAGCAGGGGACCAGGCAGTGTTGCCGGCGGGCGCACGCCGGCAGATACATTATAATAGAGGGGGCGGGCGGGCTGGGGGGAACGGGGGGGCCCCCCTGGACAGTCCTGGAGCTGGAGGGGGCTGAGGAGGGGTGGGCACTTGCCGATCCACCCCTCCAGATCTGATTGGAGAGCTCCAATCAGATCTGGAGGGGTGAATCCCTATGATTCCCTCCGATCGGCAGTTTCACTTTTAAACTGCCGATCGGAGGGGTCCTGGGCATGGGGGGGGTTAATCCACCCCCTGTGGGGTCATCTACAGGTTGTCACAGAGCAGCAGCATCTGTGACACCTGAGCGACCCCACTCACAGGAGCTGCAGCAGCTCAAATCTGCCAGGACGTTGTGCAACGTCCTGTGTCGGGAACGGGCAGAAACACAGGACGTTGCACAACGTCCTATGTCGGGAAGAGGTTAATCTTGAGCTCCTTTCACAAGTTTTCAATTGGGTTAAGGTCAGGAGACTGACTAGGCCACTCCATCATTTTGATTTTTTCCCTCTTGAACCAGGCCTTGGTTTTCTTGGCTGTGTGCTTTGGGTCGTTGTCTTGTTGGAAGATGAAATTACGACCCATCTTAAGATACTTGATGGAGGAGCGGAGGTTCTTGGCTAAAATCTTCTGGTAGGCAGTGCTATCCATCTTCCCATGGATGCGGACCAGATGGCCAGGCCCCTTGGCTGAGAAACAGCCCCACAGCATGATGCTGCCACCACCATGCTTGACTGTAGGGATGGTATTCTTGGGGTCGTGTGCAGTGCCATCCAGTCTCCAAACGTCACGTGTGTGGTTGGCACCAAAGATCTCGATCTTGGTCTCATCAGACCATAGAACCTTGAACCAGTCTGTCTCAGAGTCCTCCAAGTGATCATGAGCAAACTGTAGACGAGCCTTGACATGATGCTTTGAAAGTAAAGGTACCTTACGGGCTCGTCTGGAACGGAGACCATTGTGGTGGAGTACTTATGGTATTGACTGAAACCAATGTCCCCACTGCCATGAGATCTTCCCGGAGCTCCTTCCTTGTTGTCCTTGGGTTAGCCTTGACTCTTCGGACAAGCCTGGCCTCGGCACGGGAGGAAACTTTCAAAGGCTGTCCAGGCCGTGGAAGGCTAACAGTAGTTCCATAAGCCTTCCACTTCCGGATGATGCTCCCAACAGTGGAGACAGGTAGGTTTTGTACCCCTTGCCAGCCTTGTGACCCTCCACGATCTTGTCTCGGATGGCCTTGGAATGCTCCTTTGTCTTTCCCATGTTGACCATGTATGAGTGCTGTTCACAAGTTTGGGGAGGGTCTTAAATAGTCAGAAAAGGCTGGCAAAAGAGATAATTAATCCACACATGTGAAGCTCATTGTTCTTTGTGCCTGAACTACTTCTTAATACTTTAGGGGGACCAAACAGAATGCTGGTGGTTTGAGGGGTTGAATAATAAATGACCCTCTGAATTAACTTTTAACGCTTTAAAAAAAAAAAAAAAAAAATTTAAAAATCTTTTTGGCTGCAGTCCATTTCCCACTTCCAGGCTGATCTACAGTCCAAATGTCACAATGCCAAGGTAATTCCGCATGTGTCAACCAGCTAAATCTGCAGGGGGTTGAAAACTACTTGTAGGCACTGTATATATATATATATATATATATAATTTGAAAAAAATTCTTGCAGCACACAGCTACTACCAATGAAGTACAAATGCTATAAGCTATATGTATTTAAGGAAAGAGTTTAAAAACTTAAGTTTTTTTTCAAAAAACTCAAAAATCTAATTTTTTTATTTCTGAAGTTCTTAGTACACACATTGGCCAATGTCTGCTTGCTCATCAACTGCGACAAAGTGACTTCAGGTATGATGAGTCCTATCGCTGACATCCCTGTCCTCCTTGTCCTCCTTGTCCACCCCCAACTTCTCAGTGGGCAGACTCCATCTAGACCAGGGGTCTCAAACTCAGCTGGGTTGGTGGGCCGCATGTAGAAAAAAAATTGATATCGGGGGGCTGCATTGCTTGTAGGACTAAGGGTACCGTTACACATCGCAACATTGCATGCAATTTCACTGGCAATTTGCTGGTTGCAGTGAAATCATGGACACATTGTTCTATTTTGTGGCCGTGTACAAATGTACCCTTAGTGACATTTTAGCAATACCAGAATTTTTTGCTCAATCTAGTAAAGTACAAATCCTGATCTTCTTGTAGGAATGTTCCCACCCTGATCTCCTTTATGTAGTAATGTCCCCATCCTGGTGCCCTTTTTAAAGTAATGTTCCTCCCTGGTCCCTATATGCAGTAATGTTCCCATCCTATATTAATGACCCCCATCCTGGTCCTCGTCTTGTAGTAATGCCCCCGCCCTGGTCTCCATCTTGTAGTAATGTTCCTCCCTGGTCCATATGTGTAGTAATGCCCCATCCTGGTCCCCATCCTATATTAATGTCTCCCATCCTGGTCCTCATTTTGTAGTAATGTCCCTATCTTTTAGTAATGTTCCCTCCCTTGTCATCTTGTAGTAATGTCCCCCATCCCAACGCCTTTTTGTAGAGATGTCCTCACAACCTGGTCTCTGTTCTTTTTGTTCTCTCGCTCACACTCACACATATACACACCCGCACACTCACACATATACACACACACACATTCACATACACACTCACACATACATCCTCAGACATATTCACACAAACACACACACTCACACATTGACACACTTACATGGGGCCATATTTGGAGTTCCTGCCGCCCTAGGCACTTTCAGCGGTCACGTTCCCCCCCCCTTCCCCCAGGCTGCTATCTTCGGCTGTAACAGCGCCTTACCTGACTCCACTCTTCTCATCCCGGCCGCTTCTTCCTCTGTGGCTCCCGGTCTCAGCCTGCAACCGGCAGCATCCGGCAGCTGCCAGCACCCGGCATTTGGTTGCACCCGGCACCCGGCAGCACCCGGCGGTAGCCGCCAGCACTAGGCGGCACCCGGCAGCACCTGGGAGGCGGCACCAGGTGGCATCCAGCAGCTGCCATCACCCGGCATTATTCGGCATCCGGCAACTGCCAGCACCCAGCGGCCTCTAGCACCCGGCAGCACCAGGCGGCAGCTGCCAGCACCCAGTGGCCGCTAGCACCTGGCATCTGCCAGCACCAGGCGGCAGCCGCCAGCACCTGGCAGCCGCCAGCACCACGTGGCAGCCGGCAGCTGCCAGCACGCGGCATTAAGCGGCACATGGCAGCCACCAGCACCCAGCTGCCTCTAGCACCTGGCAGCCGCCAGCACCAGGCGGCAGCCGCCAGCACCAGGTACCAGGCAGCAGCCGCCAGCACCAGGTAGCAGCTGCCAGCACCAGGCAGCAGCCACCAGCACCAGGTGGCAGCTGCCAGCACCCAGCATTAGGTGGCACCAAGTGGTTTACCAGCACCAGCCGCCGGCGATGTGCCGCGGGAATACACACACACTCACACATATACACACTCTCACACATATACACACTAACTCAGAAATATTCACACACACTCACACATACACACATATACACATACACACTCACATATACACACAAATACACTCACACATATACTCTCACTCTCTCACACACCTTAATGATGCCCCGGGACATGGAGCCGCCGCGGTACCCGCTTTATAGTGACTTCCGGGTACCGCTGAAACAAGTGCCATGATCGCGTAAGTTTTTAAACTTTTTCCTCAAATACATATAGCTTGTAGCATTTGTACTTCATTGGTAGTAGCTGTGTGCTGCAAGAATTTTTTTCAAATTATTTGACCCTGCATCTTTGCTAGCACCAGTTCACACTAGTCTGTGAGTGCTGTGCAGTTTTTTTTTCTTGTTATTTATCATATGGAGTTTGTGATCGAGGGTCTAGATCAGGGGTCTCAAACACGCGGCCCCCGGGCCGCAAGCGGCCCGCCAGGCTTCTCACTGCGGCCCGGGGCACCTTGAAGAAATAACATGCCCCGGGCCATTGTGAAGAGAGCCGCCGCGGTACCCGCTTTATAGTGACTTCCGGGTACCGCTGAAACAAGTGCCATGATTGCGCCTGTACATTCAAGCAAGCAGGCGGCCGGCGGACCAATCAGAAGCCTCCTGTCACAAGAGGCGGCCGGAGGACCAATCAGAAGCCTTCTGTCACAGGAGGCGGCCGGCGGACCAATCAGAAGCCTCCTGTCACAAGAGGCTTCTGATTGGTCCGCCGGCCGCCTCCTGTTACAGGAGGCTTCTGATTGGTCCGCCGGCCGCCTGCTTGCTCAAATACATATAGCTTATAGCATTTGTACTTCATTGGTAGTAGCTGTGTGCTGCAAGAATTTTTTTCAAATTATTTGACCCTGCATCTTTGCTAGCACCAGTTCACACTAGTCTGTGAGTGCTGTGCAGTTTTTTTTCTTGTTATTTATCATATGGAGTTGCAGGCTCCTTGCTGCAATGTGCACCCTCATTAACCTACAGGTGATCGAGGGTCTAGATCAGGGGTCTCAAACTCGCGGCCCGCGGGCCGCATGCGGCCCCTGGGGCTTCTCTGTGCGGCCCCCAGCACTTTGGACAAAGAACCATGCTGGCGGCGGTCCAGTGCATGGTGCCGCCGCGGTCTCCGCTATAACATTACTTGCGGCCGCTTCACTGTCTCTGCCGCTCGCTCTGCCGCTCTGTAAGCTCAATACAAGCCCTCAGCCAATGAGAGGCCGCTGACGTCACCTGCGGGCCTCTCATTGGCTGACGGTGACTTGCATTGAACTTGTAGAGCGAGCGGCAGAGTGAAGCGGCCGGAAGTAATATTATAGCGCGGAGACCGCGGCGGCACCATGCACTGGACCGCCGCCAGCATGGTTCTTTGTCCAAAGTGCTGGGGGCCACACAGGGAAGCCCCAGGGTCCCCATGCACTGGACCAGCATGGTTAGGGTAATAAAAGTGTGTGCTAATGTGAGTGCCTGTGAGTGTGAGTGCCTGTGAGTGTGAGTGCCTGTGAGTGTGAGTGTCTGTGAGTATGAGTGCCTTTGCCTGTGAGTGCCTGTGAGTGTGAGTGCCTGTGAGTGTGAGTGCCTGAGTGTCTGTGCCTGTGAGTGTCTGTGCCTGTGAGTGTGAGTGCCTGTGAGTGCGAGTGCCTGTGAGTGTGAGTGACTGTGAGCGCCTGTGCCTGTGAGCGCCTGTGCCTGTGAGTGCGAGTGCCTGTGAGTGTGAGTGCCTGTGAGCGTGAGTGCCTTAGTGAGCGTAGTGCCTGTGAGCGTCTGTGCCTGTGAGCGCCTGTGAGTGTGAGTGCCTGTGCCTGTGAGTGCCTATGCCTGTGAGTGCGAGTGCCTGTGAGCGTGATTGCCTGTGAGCGTGAGTGCCTGTGAGCGCCTGTGCCCGAGTGCCTGTGCCTGTGAGTGCCTATGCCTGTGAGTGCCTGTGAGTGCCTGTGCCTGTGAGTGCCTGTGAGTGCCTGTGCCTGTGAGTGCCTGTGAGTGTCTGTGCCTGTGAGTGTCTGTGCCTGTGAGTGCCTGTGAGTGCCTGTGAGTGCCTGTGAGCGTGAGTGCCTGTGAGCGTGAGTGCCTGTGTGTGTGAGTGCCTGTGAGCGTGAGTGCCTGTGTGTGTGAGTGCCTGTGTGTGTGAGTGCCTGTCTTGAGAGTGCCTTTTGAGTGCCTGTGTTTGTGAGTGCCTGTGGGTGTCAGAGTGCCTGTGGGTGTCAGAGAGCCTGTGGGTGCCTGTGAGTGTGAATGTGTGAGGGTGTCAGAGTGCGCGAGGGAATCAGAGTGCGCGATTTTGTACAGAAGTGTGTGATTATAACAAAAGTCCTTGGCGGTCCGCATTCTTCATCAGGTGGATTTACCTGATGAAGACGGAGGACCGCCGTAGAAACACGTTGTGGTTTATTAAAGGTAATTAAACGTGTGCCTCCTGTGCTCTAGCGCTTCTGTTATAATCACACACTTCTGTACAAATATCATATCCCCATCCTAGGGTTGCAGCAGGAGCAGCTGTGAGCCAAAGTCACCGCTAACAGAATCCAAAGAGCCTGCGGTGACGTAGCTGAGAACGTCACAGGGGCAGGTGATCGGATTGCTCGAGTCAACTGACTGGAAGAAGGAGCTGCTCGTGGCGGAAACCCCGACCGCTGGAGTCCGGAGCCATCCACTGCGATACGCCGAGGTTGTGCAGGGTTGCAGAACCTCCAAAGGTGAGATGGAAACCCCCATATCTGTTATTGACGCCCTCACTAGACCACCAGGTACCGCTCATGGGTTGTGCTTTCCCCCCCTTTTGTTCCACGTGAGTGTGAGTTAATGTGAGTGTGGGTGAGTTAATGTGTGAGTGGGTGTGATTGTGAGTGAATATGTCTGAGTGTGTAAAAAGAAGGCAGACCAGGTTGGGGATATCACTAAAAAAGGGGTCCAGCATGGGGGACATTACTACACTATGGGGGCCAGGATGGGGACATCACTACAAAAGGGGACCAGCATGGGGGACAGGATGGTGACATCACTACAAAAGGGGATCAGTATGGGGGTCATCATTACAAAAAGGGACCAGCACGGGGACATTACTACAGAAGGGGATCAGGTTGGGGATATTAGTACAAGAGGGCGACCAGGATGGGGACCAGTATGGGAACATTACAACAAGAAAGGGACCAAGATGCGGACATTACTACAAGAAGGGGATCAGGATTTGGACATTACTACATTGACCAAAAAATCTGGTATTACTAAAAATGTCAGGGTACCGTTACACCAGGTGACATCACCCCGTGTAAAGTGTCGATTTTGCACCGAAAAATCGGCTCAGAGTGGTCGCCTGGTTTCACAGCACTGGTGTGAAACCAGGCAACCACTCTCAGGCGATGTGCAAGCATCGCCCTGTGTAACATCGCGAATAGCGATGTTACAGGCGATGGGAGCCATAGGCTCCCATGTTACAGGATCCCTGCTGGGGTTTCTAGACACCCCAACAGCGACGTTGCCTGAAACATCGCCAAAGCATCACCGAAGGTATCGCCGCGTCGAAACACACGATGCTGATGGGGTGCCAAAAATGTGCGTGCTCCCGTGTGTCGCCTGCGATATCTCCGGCGATGTCACCTGGTGTGACGGTACCCTTAGTCCTACAAGCAATGCGGCCCCCCGATAAAAAATTTTTTCTATGTGCGGCCCACCAACCCAGCCGAGTTTGAGACCCCTGGTCTAGATGGAGTCTGCCCACTGAGAAGTGGGGGGTGGACAAGGAGGACAGGGATGTCAGCGATAGGACTCATCATACCTGAAGTCACTTTGTCGCAGTTGATGAGCAAGCAGACATTGGCCAATGTATGTACTAAGAACTTCAGAAATAAAAAGATAAGATTTTTGAGTTTTTTGAAAAAAAACGTAAGTTTTTTAACTTTTTCCTCAAATACATATAGCTTGTAGCATTTGTACATCATTGGTAGTAGCTGTGTGCTGCAAGAATTTTTTTTCAAATTATTTGACCCTGCGTCTTTGCTAGCACCAGTTCACACTAGTCTGTGAGTGCTGTGCAGTTTTTTTTTTCTTGATATATATATACTAGCTGGGTGCCCGATGCACATGCATCGGGATTCTAGCAGAGTGAGTCTCTGACTCGCAATGGCCGCTTCGCGGCCAATGCTTCGGGCGTATCCACATGACCACGCTGACTCGCAGCGTGAGGGACTCAAAAGGGGCAAAAAACCCATTCGTGATTATATAATAGATATATATATATATATATATATATATTACACTGTACAGGTGTATAATGAGGAGGAGAGCCCTGATCACATATACTGATCACCAGATCTCTGTACAGGTGTAGAATGAGGAGAGCCCTGATCACATATACTGATCACTAGATCCCTGTACAGGTGTAGAGTGAGGAGAGCCCTGATCACATATACTGAAGACTAGATCCCTGTACGGGTGTAGAATGAGGAGAGCCCTGATCACATATACTCATATACTGATCACTAGATCCCTGTACAGGTGTAGAATGAGGAGAGCCCTGATCACCTATACTCATATACTGATCACTAGATCCCTGTACAGGTGTAGTATGAGGAGAGCCCTGATCACCTATACTCATATACTGATCACTAGATCCCTGTACAGATGTAGAATGAGGAGAGCCCTGATCACATATACTCATAGACCGATCACTAGATCCCTGTACAGGTGTAGAATGAGGAGAGCCCTGTTCACATATACTCATAGACCGATCACTAGATCCCTGTACAGGTGTAGTATGAGGAGAGCTCTGATCACATATACTCATATACTGATCACTAGATCCCTGTACAGGTGTAGAATGAGGAGAGCCCTGATCACATATACTCATATACTGATCACTAGATCCCTGTACAGGTGTAGAATGAGGAGAGCCCTGATCACATATACTCATATACTGATCACTAGATCGCTGTACAGGTGTAGAATGAGGAGAGCCCTGATCACATATACTCATAGACCGATCACTAGATCCCTTTACAGGTGTAGAATGAGGAGAGCCCTGATCACATATACTCATATACTGATCACTAGATCCCTGTACATGTGTAGAGTGAGGAGAGCCCTGATCACATATACTGATCACTAGATCCCTGTACGGGTGTAGAATGAGGAGAGCCCTGATCACTTATACTCATATACTGATCACTAGATCCCTGTACAGGTGTAGTATGAGGAGAGCCCTGATCACATACACTCATATACTGATCACTAGATCCCTGTACAGGTGTAGTATGAGGAGATCCCTGATCACATACACTCATATAATGATCACTAGATCCCTGTACAGGTGTAGAATGAGGAGAGCCCTGATCACATATACTCATATACTGATCACTAGATCCCTGTACAGGTGTAGTATGAGGATAGCCCTGATCACATACACTCATATACTGATCACTAGATCCCTGTACAGGTGTAGTATGAGGAGAGCCCTGATCACATATACTGATCACTAGATCCCTGTACAGGTGTAGTATGAGGAGAGCCCTGATCACATATACTCATATACTGATCACTAGATCCCTGTACAGGTGTAGAATGAGGAGAGCCCTGATCACTTATACTCATATACTGATCACTAGATCCCTGTACAGGTGTAGTATGAGGAGAGCCCTGATCACATATACCGATCACTAGATACCTGTACAGGTGTAGAATGAGGAGAGCCCTGATCACATATACTCATATACTGACCACTAGATCCCTGTACAGGTGTAGTATGAGGAGAGCCCTGATCACATATACTCATATACTGATCACTAGATCCCTGTACAGGTGTAGAATGAGGAGAGCCCTGATCACATATACTGATTACTAGATCCCTGTACAGGTGTAGAATGAGGAGAGCCCTGATCACATATACTGATCACTAGATCCCTGTACAGGTGTAGAATGAGGAGAGCCCTGATCACATATACTCATATACCGATCACTAGATCCCTGTACGGGTGTAGAATGAGGAGAGCCCTGATCACATATACCCAGGGCCGGCGTTCGGGGGGGGCAGACTGGGCAGTTGCCTAGGGCCCCCACTCTCTTAGGGGCCCCCAAAGGAGCTGAACTGAAAATAGCAATAAAACAGTGAAAAAAATGTAAAAATACACTTATTTGGTATCTCTGCGTTCGTAAGAATCTAAGCTATCAATATATGAAGTAAATTAATCCAATTGGTAAATGGCGTAATGGGAAAAAAATAAAAACGCCAGAATTATGTTTTTTAGGCCACCACGTTGTTACAATAAAATGCAATAAAAGGCGATCAAAATGTTGTATCTGACTCAAAATGGTATCAGTAAAAATGTCAGCTCAGGGCACATAAAGTAAGCCCTCACATATCTATGTATCTTCAAAAATTAAAACATCATGGGTCTCAGAAAATAAAAAAAAATATTTTTTTTTTTTTACAAATTTCTGTTTTTTTTATTTATGATTGAAATAAAAATGATGTTCAGTATGTTCTTATTCTGACCTAGATAATCAACTTATGAAGTCACTCTTACCATATAACTACGGCCTGTTCCACATCTAAGGTTGGTGTGCGTTTTGCTAAATTTGCCTTTCTAGCCGTTTTTACCGCAAAAAAACGCATTAAAAACGCTAGCGTTTTTTCCCCCATTGATTTCAATGGGAACGCATGTAAAAATGCATGCAAAACGCATGTAAAAACGCATGTGCGTTTTCAAAAACGCAAAACTCATGCATTTTTGAGAACGCAGCACAAAACGTCTTCCCCGATGTTTTGGGCAGCGTTGGCAAAAACGCATGCGTTTTCTGTTTTTGAAAACGCACAAGCGTTTTTACGTGCGTTTTTTGCATGTGTTTCCATTAAAATCAATGGGAACAAAAACGCATGCGTTTTGATGCGTTTTTGCGGTAAAAACGCATGGAAATGCAAATTGAGCAAAATGCAGCAAAGCGTTAGATGTGAAAGTGGCCTGAGCATTTAGGGCCCACTTTAACCTTTTGCCTAGGGCCCCACTTTGCCTAAAACCGGTCCTGCATATACGATCACTAGATCCCTGTACAGGTGTAGAGTGAGGAGAGCCCTGATCACATATACTGATCACTAGATCCCTGTACAGGTGTAGAATGAGGAGAGCCCTGATCACATATACTCATATACTGATCACTAGATCCCTGTACAGGTGTAGAATGAGGAGAGCCCTGATCACATATACTGATCACTAGATCCCTGTACAGGTGTAGAATGAGGAGAGCCCTGATCACATATACTCATATACTGATCACTAGATCCCTGTACAGGTGTAGAATGAGGAGAGCCCTGATCACATATACTCATATACTGATCACTAGATCCCTGTATGGGTGTAGAATGAGGAGAGCCCTGATCACATACTCATATACTGATCACTAGATCCCTGTACAGGTGTAGAGTGAGGAGAGCCCTGATCACATATACTGATCACTAGATCCCTGTACAGGTGTAGAATGAGGAGAGCCCTGATCACATATACTCATATACTGATCACTAGATCCCTGTACAGGTGTAGAATGAGGAGAGCCCTGATCACATATACTCATATACTGATCACTAGATCCCTGTATGGGTGTAGAATGAGGAGAGCCCTGATCACATACTCATATACTGATCACTAGATCCCTGTACAGGTGTAGAGTGAGGAGAGCCCTGATCACATATACTGATCACTAGATCCCTGTACAGGTGTAGAATGAGGAGAGCCCTGATCACATATACTCATATACTGATCACTAGATCCCTGTATGGGTGTAGAATGAGGAGAGCCCTGATCACATACTCATATACTGATCACTAGATCCCTGTACAGGTGTAGAGTGAGGAGAGCCCTGATCACATATACTGATCACTAGATCCCTGTACAGGTGTAGTATGAGGAGAGCCCTGATCACATATACTGATCACTAGATCCCTGTACAGGTGTAGAATGAGGAGAGCCCTGATCACATATACTCATATACTGATCACTAGATCCCTGTACAGGTGTAGAATGAGGAGAGCCCTGATCACATATACTCATATACTGATCACTAGATCCCTGTATGGGTGTAGAATGAGGAGAGCCTTGATCACATATACTCATATACTGATCACTAGATCCCTGTACAGGTGTAGTATGAGGAGAGCCCTGATCACATATACTGATTACTAGATCCCTGTACAGGTGTAGTATGAGGAGAGCCCTGATCACATATACTGATTACTAGATCCCTGTACAGGTGTAGAATGAGGAGAGCCCTGATCACATACTCATATACTGATCACTAGATCCCTGTACAGGTGTAGAGTGAGGAGAGCCCTGATCACATATACTGATCACTAGATCCCTGTACAGGTGTAGTATGAGGAGAGCCCTGATCACATATACTGATCACTAGATCCCTGTACAGGTGTAGAATGAGGAGAGCCCTGATCACATATACTCATATACTGATCACTAGATCCCTGTACAGGTGTAGAATGAGGAGAGCCCTGATCACATATACTCATATACTGATCACTAGATCCCTGTATGGGTGTAGAATGAGGAGAGCCTTGATCACATATACTCATATACTGATCACTAGATCCCTGTACAGGTGTAGTATGAGGAGATCACTGTACAGTTCTGTAACCATTACAAGGTGCCGCAGGATTATTTCCATAAAGAGACGTTTTATGAGCCAGAAGTGCCGGCTCTGTATGGTGAGCGGAGCCGAAACACCAAAATGTGCCGGACTGGCCATCACTACGAGTAACGGCGCCGGTTTAGCACGTGATGACGTATCCGGATCCTGGCCGCTGATTGGTCAGCACTTTCAGGCGCTGGAGGCTCCGCCTTTTATTCGGTTGTTACAGGAAACGCTTTCTTCTGTTTGCGTCATTTACCGGAAGTAACTCATGGGATATAAGGAAGTTGTGAGCGGCCCGTGAAGCGCCTGCAGTAAGTCACCGCGTGCTTGTACCGCGCACTAGAGGCCGCTGCTATCTCTGCAGGCGGCCATTGAGTGTGTCCGTGTATTCCTGCCCCCAGTGAGGCCGCACCGCCTCTCCGGACCTAAACACGACAGTCTCCGGGGTTGCCGCCTTGGAGCCTGACTGGCGGGAAGAGGAAGCCGTGAACGGAGACTGTGATAGCAGTCACTGGCATCTCCCGCCTGAGGGCGCTGTGCCGGGAAGACCCCGCTCTGAGCATTGTGAGGGCAGCCCTGCTCTTATGGCTCAGAAAACGGCTCTTTATGGAAATAATCCTTGGCTTCTCCCTGTGTTGTCTCCAGCTAGGGATCTACTCATTGGTGTAGACGTGTTTTTAGCATTCCTATGTCCTCAGATTGTCAGCTCCTGTGATCAGGGCTTTCCTCATTATACACCTGTACAGTGTGTGTGTGTGCATGTATATGTGTGTACACACACACACGCTGTACTACCCGGCTACGCCCGGGTTAATAAATAACTGCTGTTAGCTATAACAAAATAGAATTTGAATATGTCATATTAATGACCTGTAAGAAAATAGAAGCTGAGCTGTGATTGGTTGCTATAGGCAGCCAAATAAATCTCCAGCCAGCAGTAAACCCTCCCCCTGGCCGGGCAGTTTATGCTACCTCACACACATAATAGACAGCTCATGATGTCACTGACATCTGCCTTAATTCCCTATATGGCACATGTGTTGCACATTGGCTGTTTTTAATCATATGTTTATTTTTGGAAATTAAAGATACCAGATGTATGAGGCGAGTTGTGTACATCTGTATGGTGTGTTTGTGTCCCCGTGATGTGCATGTGTCCTTTTGGGGGGGGAGGGGGTGCCCCTGTGGTGTGTCCTTTTGGGGGGGAGGGGTGTCCCTGTGGTGTGTGTCCTTTTGGGGGGGGGGGTGTCTCTGGTGTGTGCCCATCCCTATGGAGTCTGTGTGTCCCTGTTTGGGGTGTGTGTGTATGTACCTGTGGGGTGAGTGTATGTGTTCCTATAGGGTGTGTATGTCTGTGTGTCCTTGTGGGGGGAGGGGTGTCTCTGTGGTGTGTGCCCATCCCTATGGTGTCTGTGTGTTCCTGTGGGGTGTGTATGTCCCTGTGAGGTGAGTGCATGTGTATGTGTCCCTGTGGGGGGTGTCTGTGGTGTGTGTCTCTTTGTGGTGTTTGTGTTGGGGTGCTTGGTGAGTATCCAATGTTGGGGCTCCACCTTAGCTGTTACTTTGTGTGCATGTGGTGTGTATACATGTCCCCGTGTGTGGTGAATATTCCATGTCAGGGCCCCACCTTAGTGACTATATGCTGTTAGTCTTTTGCATATTCAAATTCCCAGGGGGCAATACATCATGGATTTCACTGTGTTTGAGCGCTTTAGCCAGCTGCTCGCATTGTTTACCTTGACTGGTCTCCCTGAGATCAGTGAATGCTTTGTGATGTTGGTCTACCAGCCATTGCTCCCACCTAGCCAGAATCCTACTCCACACTGATGAGGGGCAATACCCCGAAACAGCTGTCTGTGGATGGATACCTGGCTCTGTTAATTCCCTTGTCATATCCTTAATGGTGGGTTTACACACACCAATCATTGTATCCAATCTCTGAACCAATCTCTGGTTGCAGTGAAATCATGGACAGATTGCTCCATGTTGTACACAGCCACAAAATGGAACTATGTGTCCATGATTTCACTGCAACCAGAGATTGGTTCAGAGATTGGATACAATGATTGGTGTGTGTAAACCCTCCATAACTCGTAACTGAGTATTGACTAAAAGGGCCACTTAATATGGTGGTCTCCGCAAGGATTCCACCCCAGGGCCAGCTCCTTACCTGGAGAGATATCTGGCTAGTCCCGTGTTTGAGACTCTTAATCGAGGCTCCACGGACTCCATTTGCATATTCAAATTCCCAGGGGGCAATGCATCATGGATTTCACTGTGTTTGAGCGCTTTAGCCGGCTGCCCGCAGTGTTTTCCTTGACTTGTCTCCCTGAGAATGCTTTGAATGTGAATGCTTTGTGATGTTTTCTGACACTGTCCTCCCTATCTGTGCCCCTCTCCTAGGTTGAGGTGAAGCACTAGCAATGTGCTCAGAGTCCCCAGCTTCTCCCTGATTCTTATACTAAGCGGCTGTGCCAATCTTTTATTGACACTACAGTACGTGAGGGGTCCTCTGTGACCGTTATCAGGGCCATGATTCGGGAGGAATTACAGTCTTTCTCGCAACAGAGCGATTCTAAAAAAACATAAGAAAAAGTCTCATCCAGATTTGTCCCTTGTTGTTTCAGAGGCTGAGAGCGGTCAGATTAGCATGCATTCCTCTGATTCTTCCTCGTCATCATCATCTGAGGAGGAAGGCAGATCCTGTTTCCCATTGGATAATTTGGTCAAATCTGTCCGTGTTACTATGGGGATTTCTAATTCTAAGGAGGTCAAGTCATCCCAAGATGTTATGTTTGCTGGGCTTTCACAGAAAAAAACGACGTTCCTTTCCGGTCTGTTCTGCGCTGAAGGAAGTGGTTCAGCGGCAATGGGACAAACAGAAACGCAGAGGTTCGCTTCCTTTATCCTCCAAGAGGCGTTGTCCCTTTGACAATGAGGATTTGTTGTTACGAGTATGGTCTAAGGTTCCCAAAGTAGATGCGGCAGTCGCCTCGGCTTCTAAACATTCGTCCCTGCCTATGGATGATTCGGGACTGCTCTCATATCCATTAGATTGTAAGACGGATATGCTCCTTAAACGTTCTTGGGAGTACTGCATAGGGGCCTTTAAACCTGCCGTTTCTGCTACTTGTACGGCACGGTCCATGTTGGTCTGGATTGATCAATTAGAGGATCAACTCAAGAATGGGGTTTCAAGGGACAATTTGCTTTCCTCACTTCCACTGACCAGGGGGGACATTGCTTATTTGGCGGATGCCTCAGTGGATTCCCTGCGATTGGCAGCTAGATCAGCTGGTCTTACTAATTTGGCTCATCGGGCCTTATGGCTTAAAGGCTGGAAAGGGGATGCACAAGCCAAGAATAGGTTATGTTTATTGCTCTGTCAGGGTGAGTACCTGTTTGGCAAACCCTTAGATGAGCTCCTTGCCAAGGCGGCAGAAAGGAAGTCTGGGTTCCCTAATGCTTCTCTTCTGTCCTACAGGAGGGCATTCAGGCGCAGGTCGTTCGGTCAGAAGAAGCCCTATAAAGACCGTAACAGATGGGACAACAAATGGGATAACAAGGCTTCGAAGGCCAAATGTGCCCTCTTTGGTTCCTCCTCCAGGAGAGATGATAGGTTACGTTAGTCCTGTCCCTCCTGTAGGGGCCAGGTTGCATGTTTTTTCCAGAAGATGTCAAGCTATTACTTCTAGTCTTTGGATTCTGTCTATTGTGTCATCAGGTCTGAAGTTAGATTTTGAGGTTTTTCCTCAGGATTTTTTTGTGCAGACTTCCCCTCCGTCTCCGTTGCAGCAACGGGCACTGGAGTTGGAGGTTCGAAGTTTGTTGGAGAAGCAAGTCTTGTTGGAGGTCCCTGGGGGCCAGGAAGGCACAGAGGTTTACTCCCCCTTACTCCTGGTTTCTAAACCTGATGGGTCCTTCCGGACGATTATTAACTTGAAGCGTTTGAACACTTTTTTGCGGTTTTCTAGTTTTAAGATGGAATCAATTCAATCTGCTATTAAGGTCTTGTTTCCTAGGTGTTTTATGGCGGTACTGGATTTGAAAGATGCATATTACCATCTGCCTATTCATCCAGACCATCAGAAGTTCCTCCCGGTGGCCAATCACGCTCAACGGTCGGCTCCGACATTTTCCGTTTGCAGCAATGCCGTTTGGCCTCGCCATGGCCCCACGTATATTCACCAAAGTGATGTCAGAGGTAATGTGTTTTTTACATCTTCAGGATATTCTTATTGTGCCATATCTTGATGATTTTTTGATTGTGGGCAATTCAGCTTCTCAGTGCAGAGATCGCCTGTCGCGGACCATTTCTTTTTTGCAGTCCTTGGGCTGGTTCATCAACTGGGATAAGTCTAGGATGGTTCCTCTGACTTGTCAATCCTTCTTGGGTCTACACCTGGATTCGGTGAGTCAGCTGTGCTTTTTGCCGGAGGCCAAGAAGCAGGTGATACTCGCCAAGGTTGTGTTGACTGTTAGCAGACCGCAAGGACATGCGAGGATGGCTATGTCTTTGTTGGGGTCCTTGACCTCTTGTATTCCGGCGGTGCTCTGGGCTCAGTTCCACACCAGATGTCTTCAGCAGGAGATTCTCTGTGCTGAGGAGGAGTTGCATGGGTCCCTTGACAGCTTCCTTTCCCTGTCTTCGGAGGTAATCGCTTCCCTCTCATGGTGGTTGTCTCCGGGTAACCTCTCTAGGGGGGTTCCCTGGGTGGTATCCCCATCTAGAATAGTAGTCACAGATGCTAGTCTAGACGGGTGGGGGGGCCATCTGGGGTCGCTCTGGGTCCAAGGTCAGTCCAGGAAGCCGCGGATTCTTCTAATGTCCAGGAACTTAAGGCGATTCTTCAGGCGTTGCTTCACTTTCTCCTGCAGTTGGATTCCCAGCACGACAGGATCATGACGGACATTATGACTTGTGTCGCGTATATCAATCATCAAGGCGGTACGCGATCGCAACCTCTTATGGTACCGTCACACGGGGAGATCTCGCCGGCGATGTTGCGGCGATCTCATGAACGCGCACTTCGCTGCAGCGTCGCTCGTGAGACGTCACACGTAGCAATCTTACCGTCAACCCAGGTCGAACCGGTGATTCAGGAATCGCCTGAATCAACCTTGAAGCGATGTTGGCTTTTCAGATCGCCATGTCACACAGCACCACCTCACAGTCAATGTGGCATACAGAAAGGATTGCCTGAACACAGACATCGCCTGTGCCATTGCTATCGCCGCGTCACACGGCAGTAGCCATACAGATCGCTCAAGCTACATCGCCTGATTTCCCGACACTGTTGGGAAATCTCTGAACTCAAACAGAGATTAATTGCCGTTCAGTTGCCTCGTTACACGCGGCGACGCACAGGCGATGTCGCTTCAACATCGCCTGAACAGGAAGATCTCTTCGACATCGCCGGCGATATCTCCCCGTGTGATGGGCCCATGATGTCTACTGCATCACGGATTTTCCATCTGGCCGAACGTCGTCTCCTGTCTCGCAGCCCTTCATATCAAAGGAACGGACAACTCCACAGCCGATTTTCTGAGTCGGCATGCTCTGCTTCAGGTCGAATGGACATTGAGCAGACGGGTGTTCCGGCAGATTGTATGCCTCTGGGGTCTCCCGGACATCGATCTGTTCACTACCAGGGCGAATCGGCAGGTCGAGCGATTTGCCTCCCTCAATGTCAGGGACTGTCCGGTTGTGGTGGACGCTCTCCAGGTCCCTTGGTCGTTCCATCTCGCTTATGCCTTTCCTCTGATGTCTATTCTTCCATTGGTCATCAGTAAAATCAGGGAGGAGGGAGCGAGGGTGATACTCATTGCGCCTTTCTGGCCAAGGAGACCGTGGTTTTCGTGGCTCCGAGCAATGTCCCTGTCGGACCCTTGGATCCTGCCGTCAACCCCGTCTCTGCTGTCTCAGGGTCCACTTCGTCATCCTCAGGTGCACAGTCTTCATTTGACGGCGTGGAATTTGAGAGGCAGTTATTAAAATCCAGGGGGTTTTCTGATGGTCTGGTTTCTACCCTTCTGAGTAGAAAGCCTTCCACCACTAACATCTACTGTAGGGTGTGGAGAAAATTTTTGTCTTCTTACACGGCTCCTTTTTCTGAAGTGGTCCCTACCCGGGCTATTTTGGAATTTCTTCAACGAGGTCGGGACTTGGGGTTATCAGTTAGTACCCTTAAAGTTCAGGTTTCTGCCTTGGGGGCTTTGTATGGGGCCAATGTTGCAGGTGATAGGTGGATTACTTGGTTTATTTCTGCTTGTGAACGCAGTACGCCGGTTCACATTGCCTGTGTGCCTCCTTGGGATCTGAACTTGGTTCTGGAGGCGCTTACTGGTGCTCCGTTTGAGCCATTAGACTCTTCCTCTCTGAAGGTTGTTTCCCTTAAGACGGCCTTGTTAGTTGCCCTTACCTCTGCTCGGCGGGTTAGTGACATTCAGGCTCTCTCCATAGACCCTCCGTTTTTGTCGGTCTTTCCTGATAGGATAGTGCTGAAGCCTGATCCCTCTTACCTCCCGAAAGTAGTTTCTAGGTTTCACCGTAGTCAGGAGATTGTCCTTCCCTCCATTTATCCTGATCCAGTTACCCCTGCGGAAGAAAAGTTTCATACTATCGATGTGCGACGGGCCATCCTCTCCTACATTGATGGGACTCAGGCAGGGAGGAAGTGTAGGGCTCTGTTTGTCTCCTTCCAGGGCCTACGGAAGGGGTCTGGGGTCTCCAAGAGTACCCTGTCCCGCTGGATCAGAGACGCTATTGGCTTGGCTTATGAGTCTTCGGGTGTGCCTCCTCCGGATGGTGTTCGGCCCCATTCCACTAGGGCGATGGCTTCCTCCTGGGCTGAATGGGCAGATACGTCTGTTGAATTGATATGTAAGGCGGCTAAATGGTTGGCAACCTGGTTGGATATGTAAGGCAGAAACCTTCTACTTTCTATGACCATTATCGGCTTGATTTGTCTTCTGGTTCCGATTTGGTGTTTGGAAGGTCTGTCCTCCGCACGATTGTCCCACCCTGAGTATTGATCTCTGTAAGTCTCTCTGTGGGTGCTGTCGTGGCGATGGGAAAAGACCAGGTTACTTACTGGTAGTCTGGTTTTATGGAGCCACGACAACACCCACTCACTTCCCCTCCTTGGTTGCTTTTCACGGCTTGGCCTTTTTTGTTTGGCACACGGGTGGTGGTGGTTTTTTTTTTTTTGTCGGATTTGAACTTGTACTAATTAGCGGTTCCTCTCGGTCTCTGTAACACAACTGAGGTGGCAAGGGGGACCGCCCCTTTTTATCTGTAGGTTTCCTGTCTTTGGGGGCGGATCCCCTCTCTCTGTGGGTGCTGTCGTGGCTCCATAAAACCAGACTACAGGTAAGTAACCTGGTCTTTCTCTCCATTATGGAGATAGGGCCAAAATTGTTTGGTGAATTGGAACGCGCAGGGTTAAAATATCGCCTTACAACATAGCCCATGACACTCTTGAGATCCAGACGTGTGACTGCAAAATTTTGTGGCTGTAGTTGCGATGGTGTAGATGCCAGTTCCGGGGACCACACACACAACACACACCACACACCTACCTTCATATATTAGATATAGTATATAGTGATCAGTATAGAGGCGCTTTGTCACTCCTGTGTGATCAGATTGTCAGCTCCTGTGATCAGGGCTCTCCTCCTCCTTTGTGTCTTTCTGTCATTGTTTGGTCCCTTCGGAATTAGTGCTGGGATATCTGTTGCTCTGCATACGAATATAATTCTTAAAGGGAACCTGTCAGCAGGTTTATTGCTATACAATGCCACCCTGCCCATGATGTCCGTGATGCTGATTAAAGGCTGCTTTCACTTTGCGATTTTCTGGGATTAACCAGATCTGGCCCCCATTTATCCCTATGGGCAACGGACCGGATTTGGCATAATTGCCATCCAATTTGTGTTGGATCCGAGTCAGTCCGATTTTGTGCTTTGCTCAAATTCGGAGACTGCTCCGATTTTGGGCACAGCAGACCAAATCTGATCCGAATCGATCCACGGCCATTAACATGGAGGCCTATTGAGCACGGGTCCTAGAAAACAGCTGAACGTTTCTCTGACCTGATTTTATTGTACTGAGCTACTGAGCATGCTCAGTACACTAAAACTGCTCTTTCCCATGTAATTTCACTTCCGCAATGTACGAGAAGTGAAATTAAGTAAAAGCAAGTGTTAAAAATAAATATGCTCACTTCTCCGGCGTGTCCCCCGATGTCTGCATCTATCTTCCGGCTTGAGGACCTAGCTGGGCAAGGCTAACCGATCAGATGATCGGTTACATGACCGGTTTTACTGCAGTAACTGCGGTCATGTGACCATTCAGCTGATCGGGTATCCCCGCCTCCCCAGGTCCTTCAACCCTTGGTAGCTAGATGGAGCGCATCTGGGGACTCGCCGGAGAGGTGAGCATATATACATTGCGGGAGTGAAAGTGCCCGGCTTGCCTGCACTTTGCAGGCGCTGGCTTTTTGTGTCCGGATCTGTGAAAATCATGTACCCGGACACAGAAATGGCATCCAGAGGTCACCTCCGATGCGATCCTTTTCCTGTCTGTGGGGTCCTGCAAAAAGTAGTATCACGGACAGGAAAAATTCGCAATGTGAAACCAGGCTTACACTGATAGCTGCAGTGAAGGAATCCATTTTTTGGATGCTGTATTATAATCCTGTAAAGATTTTCATGCGGATATCATCACAATAGGGGTGGGCTCTGTTGTGAAGACTGCATGCTCTGCTCCCCTCCCCCAGTTTCTGCATGCTGCGCTCCCCTCTGCCTGTTCAAGTCTCTGCACGCTCCAATACCCCTCCCTCAATCTCTACTTGCTCCCCTCTTCCAGCCTCTGCATACTCCGCTGTCCCAGTCTCTGCACGCTCTGATTCCCCAGTCTGTCTCCACACCCTCTGCTCACCTTCCCCAGAGACAGGGGAGTAGAGTGTGCAGAGACCCTTGAAGGGCATCGAGCATGCAGAATCCGGGGAGCGGAGCATATGGAGAGCGGAGAGTGTGCAGAGATTGGGACTGGGGGAGGGTAACATGTGGAGATTGGGACAGAGGAAGGGGAGTGTAGAGCAAGGATTGGGACCAGGGATCAATGTTTGGGACTTGGGGAAGGGCACATGTGGAGATTGGGACCAGGGTAGGGGAGCATGCAGAGACTGGGACCGCAGCTCCTATCAGATGGGAGCTGAATCAACAATCTCTCTGACTGACTGAAATAAAACTGTCAGTTTATCTGAGGCTCTGACTCCTACACTAAATGCGTTGTGACAGCAAACTTACTTAAAGACCTTAATGACATCACAGGTCATGTGCACTAAGGAGCAAATTACTGTAAGTGTAAGTTTTCATTTGGGTGATGCTGTACAGGTCCTTGCCTTTCCACACAACATTGCAATTCCTGCTCACACAGTCACCAGCAGTCTGGAAAGAAAAAAAAAAAAGAATTGGCTCAGCTCAGTGGAGAGCCGGCTCCGGTCAGTCATAGCCGGTAGCCGCCTCTTTGTGCCGAATCGTTTACGAACGACACATCACTAGAGGGGAGAGCCTCGCTCAGTCTAGACGGTGTAAGGGGAGAGCCTCGCTCAGTCTAGGCGGTGTTAGGGGAGAGCCTCGCTCAATCTAGGCGGTGTGAGGGGAGAGCCTGAATCTGGGCAATGTATATATACGCCCTTGGCTGCCTCCCTCCCTTTGATGCAAGCGTGCGCATGCTGAGCTTTCATCATCCCCCACACATCTTTCGATATGGATAGCTAACAGGATATCAGATCGGTGATTGACACTGTTAACCCTTTACATACTGCTGTCAATCACTGACAGCGTGATCTTTAGCACCTTGGCTGGGCTGAAATTGCACTGCTTTAAAAGATATTAAAGAAAAAAAAAACCTGTGTGACATCAGGAGCAGAAGAGGAGGTGGCAGACACATAGAGGGGGCGGAACAGATAAGGAGGAGGTAGGGAGGATTGTGCCAGCAGTGAGGGCCTCTTAGTAAGATCCCACCCAGGCGAACTCTTAACTGTAAGGTTTCAAAAGTCTTTTTTAAAGCTTAGAGGGGGGCTAAGAGACACGGGGGACCCCTTCCATAAATGCAGCAGATATTCTGCATTCAGTGCTGCATTTAGTTTGCCATGCACCAGGGGGTGACAGGTCCTCTTTCAGTTAAAATCATCTCCTTTTGCCCCATTGAAATGATAACTATTAAAAAATAAAAAGAAATACACATTTGGTATCGCTGCGTTCAGAAATGCCCAATCAAAATATAAAATCAACTAGCTGTGAGCCCGATGCAAATGCATCGGGATTCTAGAACGTGGCAATATTATTTGCATTAATAGCATTATTATTACCATTAATAGCATAATTATTAGCATTAACAGCATTATTATTAGCATTAATAGTATTATTAATAGCAATAATAGTACTAATAATAGTATTGTTATTAGTATTAATAGCATTATTACCATAAATAGCATTAATAATAGCGTTAATAGCATTATTATGAGGAGTAATAGCATTATTAGCATCAATAAAATTATTAATAGCATTAATAGAATTAAAAATAGCATTAATAGCATTATTAATAGGATTAATAGCATGATTATTAGCCTTAATAGCATTAATAGCATTAATATTAGCATGAATAGCATTAATAGAATTATTAAGAGCATTAATAGCCTAAATAATAGAATTAATAGCATAAATAATCGCATTAATAGCATGAGTATTAGCATAAAGAGCATGAGTAGCAATATTATTAGCATTAATAGAATTTTGAATAGCATAAATAGCATGATTATTAGCCTTAATAGCATTATTAATAGCGTTAATATGATTATTATTAGCATTAATATTAGCATTAATAGCATAATTATTAGCATTAATAGCATTATTATTAGCAGTAATAGCATTATTATTAGCATTAATAGCATTATTAATAGCATTAATAGCATTAATAATACAATTAATAGCATTAATATTAGCATTAATAGCATTAATAGTATTATTAATAGCATGAATAGCATTATTAATAGCATTAATAGCAGTAATAGCATTATTAATAGCATTAATAGCATAAATAATAGAATTAATAGCATAATAATCGCATTAATAGCATTACTTATTAGCATAAAGAGCATTAATAGCAATATTATTAGCATTAATAGATTTTGAATAGCATAAATAGCATGATTATTAGCCTTAATAGCATTATTAATAACGTTAATATGAATATTATTGCATTATTAGCATTAATATTAGCATTAATAGCATAATTATTAGCATATAGCATTATTATTAGCAGTAATCATTATTATTAGATTAATAGCATTATAATAGCATTAATATACAATTAATACATATTTAGCATTAATAGTATTATTATAGCAATATACAGATAGCATTAATACATTATAGCATTATATATAATAGCATAATAATGAATTAATAAAAAAATGCATTAATAGCATACTATTAGCATAAAGAGCATTAATAGCAATATTAATTAGCATTTGAATAGCATAATAGCTGATATTGCCTTAATAGCATTATTATAGTTAATATATTAATTATAGCATTAAATAGCATTAATAGCATAATTTTACATTAATAGCATTATTATTAGCATATAGTATTATTATAATAGCATTTAATAGCATTAATAATACAATTAATAGCTTAATATAGCATTAATATTATATGATAACATGAATAGCATTATTAGTCATATTAATACATAAGAATAAGAATAATAGCATATAACGCATTAATAGATTATTACAAAGACATTAACATATTATAATAGCATTAACATAATCATGATATTAGCTAAGCTATAATAGTATATATATATAGCTTATATACATTAATCATAATTATTACATAATCATATTGCTATAGCTATCAATATTATAGCATATTAGCATTAATAGCATTTAATTATAGCTATTATACATAATACTTATATAGCATTAAATACAATAAATATAAATTAACATTATTAATTAGCATTAATAGTTTATTAATAAGCATATATTATAATAATTAATAGCATTATTAATACATTAATAGCATTATAATAATAATAGCATAAATAATAAATTAATAGCATAAATAATCGCATTAATAGCATTACTATATTAGCATAAAGAGCATTAATAGCAATATTATTAGCATTAATAGCATTTTGAATAGCATAAATAGCATGATTATTAGCCTTAATAGCATTATTAATAACGTTATATAATATTATTAGATTATTAGCATTAATATTAGCATTAATAGCATAATTATTAGCATTAATAGCATTATTATTAGCAGTAATAGCATTATTATTAGTATTAATAGCATTATTAATAGCATTAATAATACAATTAATAGCATTAATATTAGCAATTAATAGTATTATTAATAGCATTATTATAGCATAATAGCATTATAATAGCATTAAGCATTATTAATAGCATCAATAGCATAAATAATAGAATTAATAGCATAAATAACGCATTAATAGCATTACTATTAGCATAAAGAGCATTAATAGCAATATTATTAGCATTAATAGCATTTTGAATAGCATAAATAGCATGATTATTAGCCTTAATAGCATTATTAATAGCGTTAATATGAATTATTATTAGCATTAATATGAGCATTAATAGCATAATTATTAGCATTAATAGCATTATTATTAGCAGTAATAGCATATTATTATTAGCATTAATAGCATTATTAATAGCATTAATAATACAATTAATAGCATTAATATTAGCATTAATATGTCATTATTAATAGCATAATAGCATTATTAATAGCATAATAGCATTATTAATAGCAATTATTTAATAGCATAAATAGATAGACATATTATAGCATAAATTATAGCGCATTATAATAGCATTATCTATTAGCATAAAGAGCTTAATAGCAATATTATTAGCATTAATAGATTTGAATAGCATAATAGCATGATTATTAGCCTTTAATAGCATTATTATAGCGTTAATATGATATATTATTAGCATTAATATAGCATTAATAGCATAATTAATTAGCATTAATAGCATTATTATTAGCATTAATAGCATATATGTATATAGCATATTAATAGCATAATAATAATTAATAGCATTAATATTAGCATTAATAGCATTAATAGCATTATTAATAGCATGAATAGCATTATATAATAGCATTAAATATAGCATTTATTAATAGCATATTAAGTAGCATAAATAATAGAATTAATTAGCATAAATAATCGCATTAAAAGCATTACTATTAGCATAAAAGAGCATTAATAGCAATATTATTAGCATTAATAGCAATTTTGAATAGCATAATAGCATGATTATTAGCCTTAATAGCATTATTATAGCGTTAATATGATTATTTAATTAGCATTAATATTAGCATTAATAGCATAATATTAGCATTAATAGCATTATTATTAGCATAATAGCATTTATTATTATGATTAATAGCATTATTAATAGCATTAATAATTAATATTAATAGCATTAATATTAGCATTATATAGCATTAATAGCATTATTATAGCATAAGCATTATTATAGCATATTAATAGCATTATATAATAGCATTAATAGCATTATTAATAGCATTAATAGCATTAATATAAATAGCATTAATAGCAATATTATATAGCATTAATAGCATATATATAGCATTAAATATGCATTAATAGCATATTATTAATATTAGCATTAATAGCATATATTAGCATTAATATTTATTAGCATTAATAGCATGATTATTAGCCTTAATAGCATTATTAATAGCGTTAATATGAATATTATTAGCATTAATATTAGCATTAATAGCATAATTATTAGCATTAATAGCATTATTATTAGCAGTAATAGCATTATTATTAGCATTAATAGTATTATTAATAGCATTAATAATACAATTAATAGCATTAATATTAGCATTAATAGCATTATTAATAGCATGAATAGCATTATTAATAGCATGAATAGCATTATTAATAGCATGAATAGCATTATTAATAGCATTAATAGCATTACTATTAGCATAAAGAGCATTAATAGCAATATTATTAGCATTAATAGCATTATTAATAGCGTTAATATGATTATTATTAGCATTATTAGCATTAATATTAGCATTAATAGCATAATTATTAGCATTAATATCATTATTAGCATTAATAGCATAATTATTAGCATTAATAGCATTATTTATTAGCAGTAATAGCATTATTATTAGCATTATTTTTTTTTTATTATTTTTTATTGTATTATTTATTATTTATTAATTTTTTCAGGTCCGCTCAAAGGGGTGATAGAGATACATGGCGGATGATACTGGGCGCTGATTGGTCGCTTGTTCCCATAGAGAAACATGGCCATGTTTCTCTATGGGAAGAAGCGACCAATGAGCGTCCAGCATCATCCGCTATGTAACTCTATGAGCCCTTTCAGCGGACCTGAAGGAGAACGGAGTCATTTCTAACGACAGTTCTCTTTCAGGTCCGCTGAAAGGGCTCATAGAGTTACATAGCGGATGATGCTGGACGCTGATTGGTCGCTTCTTCCCATAGAGAAACATGGCCATGTTTCTCTATGGGAAGAAGCGACCAATCAGCGTCCAGCATTATCCGCTATGTAACTCTATGAGCCCTTTGAGCGGAGCTGAAGGAGAACTGTGTATTTAGAAATGACTCAGTTCTCCTTCAGGTCCGCTGAAAGGGCTCATAGAGTTACATAGCGGATGATGCTGGACGCTCATTGGTCGCTTCTTCCCATAGAGAAACATGACCATGTTTCTCTATGGGAAGAAGCGACCAATCAGCGTCCAGCATTATCCGCTATGTAACTCTATGAGCCCTTTGAGCGGAGCTGAAGGAGAACTGTGTATTTAGAAATGACTCAGTTCTCCTTCAGGTCCGCTGAAAGGGCTCATAGAGTTACATAGCGGATAATGCTGGACGCTGATTGGTCGCGGACCTGAAGGACGACCCGGAGCTCGGTGGAGGAAGACAGAAGACCGCCGGATGGAAGACTAGTGGGCCGGGCTGAAGGAAGAGGATGCCTGGGCCGAAGGAAGGACTGGACCTGGACCTGAGGAAGCAGATGTTATGAAGACAGGTAAGTGATCTACGGCGTCGGGGGGGGGGGGGGGCTGTGTGGACATGTTGGGGGGTGGGGGGCTGTGCGAACATTGTGGGGGGGCTGTGCGGACATTGGGGGGGGTGCTGTGCGTACATGGTGGGGGGGGGGGGCTGTGCGGACATTGGGGGGTGGGCTGTGTGGACATGGTGGTGGGGGGGCTGTATGTACATGGTGGTGGGGGGGCTGTGCGGACATTGTGGGGGGGCTGTGCGGACATTGTGGGGGGGCTGTGCGGACATTGTGGGGGGGCTGTGCGTACATGGTGGGGGGGGCTGTGCATACATGGTGGGGGGGCTGTGCGAACATTGTGGGGGGCTGTGCGGACATGGGGGGGCTGTGCGGACATGGGGGGTGCTGTGCGTACATGGTGGGGGGGGGGGGGCTGTGCGGACATTGGGGGGGGCTGTGTGGACATGGTGGTGGGGGGGCTGTATGTACATTGTGGGGGGGCTGTGCGGACATTGGGGGGGGGCTGTGCGTACATGGTGGCGGGGGGCTGTATGTACATGGTGGTGGGGGGGCTGTGCGGACATTGTGGGGGGGGGCTGTGGGGACATTGTGGGGGGGGCTGTGCGGACATTGTGGGGGGGGGCTGTGCGGACATTGTGGGGGGGGGGGCTGTGCGGACATATGGAGGGGGGGTGCGGACATTGCGGGGCTGGGGAGGGGTGCTGGGGAGCGGGTCTGGGGGGCGGTGCTAGACTGTGGATGGGGGCTGGCGGCGGAGGTGTGCGGGCAGTTAGGGGGGGGATCTGTGCGGCGTTGGGGGTGTGCGGTGCTGGGGGGCGGTGCGGGGCTGGGGAGCGTTGCTGGGCTGTGGATCGGGGCTGGGGGGGAGGCACAGGGGGCAGCTCCATAGTCGGAGGTGGGCTGTGGGTAGCGGGGAGCTGAGGCGGCTGGGCCGCCTCCGCTCCATGGTCCCCGGGCGAGTTGTGGGCAGCGGGGAGCGGAGGCGGCTGTGCCGCCTGCGCTCCATGGTTCCCGGGCGAGTTGTGGGTAGCGGGGAGCGGAGGCAGCTCGGGCGGCGACTCGCAATGCCCGCTGTGCGGGCATTGCGAGTCGAGTTAGAACGGCTCGCAATGGCCGCTTCGCGCGTATCCACATGACCACGCCGGAAGTAGCGCCGAAAGGGGCAAAAAAGCGATTCGCGATTATATAATAGATTAACGGAAAAGTCTGAACACAAAATGTTTTTTTGATCACTGTAACACTGCAATAACAGGCCATCAAAACGTCACATCTAGCCAAAAATGTTGTCATTAGAAACGCTAACTCATAATTAGGAGAAAGAGGAGCACCACAAGGTTCTATTCAGATAAAAAGGTGGGTGCTCACCATGTCATGGAACCAACACATGAAAACAGCAGAAACAGACATGACATATTAGAAAGTAAGGCCATGTGCACACGCTGAGTATTTGATGAGTTTTTTACCTCAGGATTTGTAGACAAAACCAGGAGTGGAGCAATCAGAGGAAAAGTCTAATACAAACACCTGCACCACTTCTGTATTTAATCATCCACTCCTGGTTTTGGCTACAAATCCTGAGGTAAAAAACTCATCAAATACTCAACGTGTGCACGTGGCCTTAGGGAGCACACCCGTGATACTACAAGATATATACAAAACGCTAACTCAAGAAGCAAAAAAATAAGCCACCACTCAGCCCCTGATTCCCAAAAATGAGAATGCTACGGCTCACAGAAAATGGGAACAATAGTGCAATTCTTTTTCTTTAAAAACCTCAGAACATGAACATGAATCAAAAAAGTTAAAATAAACCCCCCCAATTGTGTAATTGCAGTTTCACTGCACTTAGCATTTTTCTCCTCCCATCCACCACGACAGCCCTCAGGAGGTTGCCTCTCGGCCCTAATAGGGCTCCAGTCCTCCCTCTGGAAGGAGGTCCAGTCCCTCCTCCACATAGGTGAAGTGGTTCGTGTTCCAGTCGGGGAGTTGGGGAGGGGTCATTATTCTCGCCTGTTTTTGGTGAAGAAGCCGAACGGCTCCTTTCGCACCATGATCAACTTGAAACCTCTAAACCGGCATGTTGCATATTCCAGATTCAAGATGGAGTCCATCAGCTCCACCGTTTTTCTGCTCGGGAAATATTTTTTGATGGCGACACTGGATCTCCAGGATGCATACTACCACATCCCTGTACATCCGGCAGATCAATGTTTCCTCCACGTCGCTCTTCAGTTTCACGGACAGATCCACCACTTTCAGTTTCAAGTTCTCCCGTTTGGTCTCTCCTCAGCACCGAGGGTATTCACGAAAGTGATGGCGGAAGTGATGACGTATGCCCGGCTGCAAGACATCACGGGGGTGCCTTACCTGGATGATTTCCTGGTCGCTGCTCCTACCAGGGCCCTTCTTCTCTCCAGGTTACAGGCCTTCCTGCGGCTCCTCGCTTCCCTGGGTTGGAGGATAAATTATGCCAAGTCAAACCTGACCCCCTCTCGTCGGCAGGTGTCCCTGGGTTGTTTACTCAACTCTCATCGCAGTCCTCTTTTCTTCCCCTGGACAAGTAACTCCTGCTGCTCTTCAAGATTCGACTGCTTCAGAGGCACAGTACCGTCACCGTCCGCAAGGCCATGTCAGTCCTGGGCTACATGACGGTCTGCATCCAGATGGTGCCCTGGGCTCAGGCTCATTCCAGGCCTTTGCAACTACACATCCTTTCCCAGTGGAATGGGTTTCCGTCGGGCCTCAACCGCCGCATTAATTTTCCCCGTCATGTCAAGATGTCTCTAGATTGGTGGCTGGACTGCGACCATCTTCAGAAGGGTCTCCCCTGGGTCCCCTCCCCTCTTGTTTCTGTTTACACGTATGCCAGCAAGAGGGGCTGGGGTGCTCTGGTGTCCCAGGCTTCCTTTCAGGGACGATGGTCCCTCCAAACACAGGTGTGGTCTTCCAACTTCGGGGAAATGCCGTGGAAGAAGCCCTCCATGCTTCCTGCTCCCTGGTCCGGGGATCTCATGTTCGGGTGTTCTCGGACAATATGACGACAGTGGCTCATCTTTGCCACCAAGGAGCCACCACGATACAGGAGCCTGCAGGCAGCGTCCTCTCACATTTTTCAGTGGGCAGAGTTGCATCTCCTCTCCCGGTCTGCTTTTCACCTACGAGGCACGACCAATGTGCAAGCCGATTAAATGAGCAGAACGGACCTCCTGCCGGGAGAATGGTGCCTCAACGACGTCTTCCAAGACCTCACATCAGCTTGGGGGTTTCCGGACGTGGATATGTTTGTAGACCGTCTCAACACCAAGGTCGTTCAATATTTTTCTCTTCACCCCAAAGATCAGTGTCTTGCCGTGGATGACCTGGCTCACCCTTGGAACTTTCGGCCGGCATACGCCTTTCCTCCGTTTCCTCTATTACCAAGGGTGGTGCAGAAGATCTGGGCAGAACGGGTGCACACGATTGTCATTGCTCCCCATTGGCCCAAGCGCAGCTGGTTTGCGGTTCTCCGTGCCATGACGACAACGGAACCCCTCCTCCTGCCAGTGCGCCCAGACCTTCTTCATCAGGGTCCAATTCTCCATCCCAACCTGGGGTATCTCCATCTTTTGGCCTGGTTACTGAAGCCCAGATCTTAAAATGCGGGGTCTTTCCAAGGCGGCCGTCACTGCTACAATATCGTGAGCGGTATTGTTAGCGATCACGTGCACGCGCGATCGCTAACGATATCGCTCACATCGCTGGTGAGCTGTCACACAGACAGACTCACCAGCGATGTGGACCAGCGAGATCGCTGGTAACTATGGTACACATTGGCTTACTAGGCGCCGCGCGGCGTTTAGTAACCCGACGTTTACCATAGATACCATCTCCCAGCATAGGCTCTGCCGCTGGGAGATCATTCATCGTGGTGTCATACACCACGATGAAGCAGATTGAACAAGCGTTTATCGCGCCGGCTCTCATATCTGCAATGTCACGATCAAGCGATTTTACATTGTAAAATCGCTTGATTGCACGCAGCGATGCACAAACGATATCGCTTAAGCGATCAAAAAGCAGATCGCTTAAGCGATATCGTGCAGGACATTGAAGCGTGTGACGGTCGCCTAATATAGTTATCTCCACTCTCCAGAATAGCCGCAAGCCAGTCACCAATGCCATTTATGAGGGGTGATCCAAAAGTAATGATAATCAATACTGAACACAATGAATATAGTAAAAAAAAATTTTCTCCTTTGCCTCATTGGGGGACACAGACCGTGGGTGTTATGCTGCTGTCCACTAGGAGGCGACACTAGGCAGAATCTGCAAAAGAGTTAGTGACTCCTCCTATGCAGTTATACACCCTGGAGCAGGAAGTGCTTCTCCAGTTTTTGCTTAGTGTCTGTAAGGAGGCACACGTTCTTACTATTTCTTTATTATTTTGCTTTGAAGCTGCATTTTTACTTTTGAAGGGACATGTCGACCACAGATACCTCCCCAGACTCCATAGTTGAGCCTCTGGGTTGAGCTATTTTGTCAGATGAGGGCTATTCCTTCCTCGGCCCTCCACTGTTGGAGGTGCAGGGTTAAAGTGATTTCCAGACCTGCTGGTTCTGAGGCCCGCATTCCTCCCCAGTCCCCACTGATGGGGCTCTGGGTCGCAGAAATGCCCCATGTCCCCACCGCAAGCAGCAAGACACTCGGAAACAAAAACCGGCAAAAACAATGGGCCCCCGATCCTCGGCTCCCATGGAAAAATGGAGACAACATGACGGCACCAGGTAACATCTGGATTGCAGTATTGGGGCCCATGGGATCTACAGATGCCCTCCCCATTCCCCCTGGCTGGGAACTTGGGTTGAGTCACCAGCCTTAGGTGCCTTCCATAGCACTGTCTGGTACATGGCAATTCCCTCGGCTGCAGGGTCCCCCAAGGCTGCTCACAGCCTCTGCTACCCAGTCCCCCTGGGTTCTCCTGATGGGGGCTACCACCTGCTGCAACATCTCCCCCTCACTCCAGGAGATCAGCTTTGCTGCTCTCTCCTGAGGGGGCCCATACTGTGGTCAGGAGCACCAGTTTTTCTGGGCGCCTTACAGAGCCAGCACAGTACCTGGACCTCAGGAGACCCAGTCCCCTGGGTTCTCCTGATGGGGGCTGCCACCCTGCTCCAGGAGATCAGCCTTCACTGCTCTCTCCTGAAGGGGCCCATACTGTGAGCAGGAGCACCAGTTTTTCTGGGCTCCTTACAGAGCCAGAACAGTACCTGGACTCTAGGAGACCCAGTTCTCCTGATGGGGGTTGCCACCCTCTCCTCCACTTCCAGGAGACCCAGTCCTCTGGGTTCTTCTGATGGAGGGGCTGCCTGTGCCAGCGCTCATGTGGCCACAGGCCCTGGGGTTCAGCCGGGTCCAAATCCGTTCCGGTCCCGGACTGGACCTCCGCGCCGGCCTGCGATCATTTGCGGCCTCTATTTTTACTTGAGGCCGCGGCTTTGGCCTAGCGCGGAGCCGCCGCCTCTTTTCCCGCCCCCGGCCTGCCTCCTGGATGATTAAAATGACGCGGATAGCGTCATGGAGGGGGCGGACTGTAGCTGCACAGGGGGCAGGCCGGCTATTCCTGGCGCCTCTCGCTCATTGCGAAATTTCATGCGCGCCTTTTTAGCCACAGACCCTCCCCCCTCTGCCCATACAAGCCCTGAGCTGCAACTGGAGCACTCAGGGAGTTGTACTGGGGATTAGGAGCATAGGGTGCTGAGGTTAGGGAGCCCTGATATAGAACAGGAGCCCCTTAACTTCAGTAAAGACTTCCCTACAGCCCCCACACGAGCAGTGACGGCCATTATAATACATGAGGTGGCTCAGTGGGCTAATGCATATATAAACGTAAAGTTTTCACTATGCACACACTGTACAGCGGAGCCGAGCAGGGCTTCCTCCCTGCTGCAGCTCCACACGCTTCTCCCCTGCGGCACATGATAACCAGGGGCTCTGTGGTCTTCCCCCCTACTACATACCCCCCCTTCCCTCCTCCTTAGCTCCGCACAGTACTGCTGGGGCCAGGTGCCCTCAGTGGCTATTACATGATGACACAACAGCAGCAGGTGCCAGGATCTGGGGCCCGGCAGGCCCCACCCTACCCCCCTGCTGCATCTATCAGGTAGTCGGTGCCTAATGGGTTCAGCAGTGTTTCCGCTGCAGCCCTCAAGACACATGCCTTGCAGCTGCGGCCCAGCATCAAGAAACGCAGCGGCGCTCCCTCCTTACTGCAACTCTCAGGGCACACAGAGGTACTTCCTCCCTGCTGCAGTTTCCTAAGAAACAGCTTGGCAACCGTCAATGGGCTACAGCCTCAAATAGATCCCCTTTGAGAGAACTAGGTTGTGGTGGAATTACGACTTTAACTCGCAGGTTTCTCCTGGGCCCTCCATTGTTGGAGAGCCCAGTTGCAGTTGATGTAACCTACAATTACCTGACAACTGCAAGGGTCCCAGGACCGTCTGCCAATCCTTTCCAAATCCACAGCTGGAGCCCGGGTTGATGACAGTCGAGTCTCACAAGACGCAGGATGAAACACCGTGATCCGCAACTGCACAAGTAATTTAGCTACGGGTCTCTGGAAGCTAAGACTATAGCATACTCCGTCCTCAGCTCCCCAATGTTGGAGGTGCTGGGTCGTAGCCGAGCTTGCTATATGCCATAGACCTTCCTCGACTCCCCACTGTTGGGGACTCGGGTTGAAGCTGCGACGGCCCAAGGCCTGGCCGGCCTCCGTCCCCAGACTACAAAGATGAAACTCTGGAGTACTAGCCCTGTTGCCAATCTCTTCACTATACCGATATTAGGTATTTGGGTTGAGATAACACGTGCAAGCACTCTGCGCAGCCCGCTTCAAAGCGGGACCTCGCAGACCCCCGACCACATCATAAACCCAATGACGTGGCCAACTTCTGGACCACGCATACCGTGCTCGAACCTTCTTCACGCACTGTCCCTTCTCGACAGGAGTCAATAAGAGAATACTCATGGTGGGATAGCGCTCGCTGTGTGCACCGCAGGACACCGGCGACTGAACTATTGTGGGCGCAGTCTCCGGTTTCGGCCAGCGCCGCTTCTGACTTCCGGCTCCCTCCGGACCTCCGTGCCGGGCCTCTGCCGTTCCCGGACCCCGCGTTTTACACGAGGTTTTGGCCTAGCCGTGACTTCACTGGCTTATCCGCCCGCCACACCGCCTGACGTCGGAGTCTCCGAAGCGTCAGCACAGGGGGTGGGGCGAGGCTTAAAAGGGCTGAAGTGCAAACAATACAAAGTTTTTTCCCAGCCTGAAGTTGGCAATGTCCATACTGCATTTCAGAAGTCTCCTATATCTGGATGACTCCCTTATCAATGCATGACTTTCAAGTACTGCGATCACAGTGGCATTTGCACCGTGCTCGTTAAGAAGACTCTGTGGGATCGACCTCCACAGGTCTACCGCAATTCCAAGGCACATGCTGCAGCACAGCGCACACATTCCAGGAGTCCCAGCTCCACTGCTTACTCCTGACGGCCGCATGCTGCAGCATCACATATGGAGTCTCAGCCGTATTGGACGCACAGCATCGCATGCACACCGCGGGCTTTAGATGCAACACATACACAGCTCTAGTCTAATTTCCCTAGACAAGTCACAGATTCTTCGTCTTGGGATCCACAGCCTCCGTCAGAGGTCTCCTCAATCCTTCACAGCTGCCATAAGAGTCCTAGACAGCATAGTGGCAGCTTGGGAGTCAGTTCCATTGGATCAGCTACATCGCCGGCCTTTGCAATTCTCCATGCTCAGGCGTTACACGAGAACAGGATGGGGTGCGATGTACCCCCATCACAATGCACATGGCAGTAGTCTTATCCTGTCTCGATGATGCCCCTCAATCTGCGAACATTCGTGCAGTATCTCTGGTACTGAAATCATTCAGTCACCTTCTAGTATTCGGACATGTCAGGATACAGTCAGACAATGCCATAGCTGTGGCATATGTCAACCACCAGGGTGGAACCCGCAGTCTCTAAGAGATGACAAGTTCGCCACATCTTTCACTAGGTGGAATCCTGAAACACTGTACTGCCAGTTCTCATACCAGGTGTACTCATCTGGGAGGCGGATTTCCTAATCCTCAAAGGGATGGACTCAGGGAACTGGCCCCTTCACCTAGAGGTCCTCCGTCGAAAGGCCAACGCCAGGAAACCACAGATATGGACCTGTCGGACTCACGCCTCAATGCCACGGTCCCGGCTGGCCTGGCCTGGTCTCAGGATCCACAGTCAGTGGGACAGACGCACTAGTCCAAGCATGGACCGGTATCTGTATCTCCTATATTCTTACCCCACTAACAGATTGTCTGGAATATCAAACGAGAATTTCGCCGGATCATCTTCGTGGTCTCAGACTGACCCACACGCACTTGGTGCGCAGACTCGTCCAATTTATAGTAGCAGTACCAGGACGTCTAACAGACAGTTCAGACCTGCTCGCTCACGGCCAGTTCTCCCTCAGAATTCCTCGCATCCCAGGTTACTAGTGTAACCTTTGAGACCTGGAACTTAACCCAAGAGGTTCTTTTCTCAGGATATTGTAATGTCCGTAGTCGCAGAGAGGACACCAGATTTGTCAGCGATATCCCATCACACGTGTAATCGTTTTGTTTTTCTTTTTTTGCTTGGGGCACCTCTAGAGGTCATTCCCCTTGGCCCTACTTCATACCAGGGACTCTCCGTTTTCTTCCACTCAGACCTAGACTCAGGTCTGTCCTTAGGATCTCTCACACAGCAGGTTTGTCAGCTGTTTTTCACTTGCCACCAGATTTCTATGAAATCCTTCCTCGAAAGGTCGACTATTTACGGTCTCCATACAGCAAGGCTTTCACCCGTGGGGACCTAACCTTGGTCCCCACGTCACTACAAGACCCACCTTTTCAGCCTCGATGGGATATTACCTTTGGCATCCTCATCCAAATAGTTGTATGGTTCGGTGGCATTTATTTGTCTCTGCAGAAGTATCGGTACTTGCAGCGGTCTCACGTAATCCATCCTTTTCTAGTCTTCCATCTGGACAAGATTGTCCTATGGCTGGTTCCATTCTTCTTCTAAGGTAGGTTTACTCCTTCCACCTTATGGAATATCCTCTGCCATCGCTCGCCCAATCCAGTCCGCTCGGTCGCGAAGGATCTACTAGCGGACCTTGTCAGGCCCACCGGTTAGGTATCCAAGACAGTGCCCGTCCAAGGGTCAGATTCTTCCCTAACTTCTTCCAATTGGCAGAAATTAGACAGTCAGCCTCTAAGGCTCCTCTAACCAGTTGGTTTTCTCTACCATCAAGAGCTTACTAGATCGAAAAGTATCCTTTTCAGGTCACGGAATTTATACGTCCGTGAACGCCTAGAAATTCGGTTAACATGGTATCGCGCAACGGTGTTAGGCAGCTCAAAGGGTCAGCCTACACTCATACCAGCACATGTGCTGCCTCATCCTCGAAAATCGCAGATTCTGGGTACACGTGCTCAGGCGGAGCAGCCCTGTCGGTACTTTTCTTCACTGACATGCTCATGTTCTAGTTCACATTGTTCTTTCCACCAGGACTGCTTTGGGACGTCCCACGGTCTGTAGTCCCCCAATGAGCTGCAAGGAGAAAGGGATTTTGTGTACTCACCGTAAATCCTTTTCTCTTAGCCTCTAATTGGGGACACAGCACCACCTATGCCCTTGGGGTTTTTTCAAACAGTTCTCACATAGTCTCAACTGTTACAGGTTAACATTTTACACATGTTTGCCATGTATAACTCTGTTAACTTTTGACTGTTAAACTTATGCCTGTTAAGGGCTCCAGGCCTTTGTACTGTGAGCTGTTTAGTTACAGTCTTGTAAGATATTCTTCATTAACTCTTCACTGTGCCACATGCGCCTGCTTAGTTCACCCTTTTGGTACAGTATTACTCTGCTAACTTAATGTTTCACCACGTGCCTGATTGTTTCAGTTTGTTTACACTGTTATTACTTGTAACTATATTTGTTTACACATGTTGCCTGCGTTGCTCCTGTTCACTGTTATATCTGTTAGCTTCCTACTGCTTTAGCACAAACTGGAGAAGCATTCCTGCTAGGTGTATAATGCTAGTAGGAGTCACTAGACTCTTGTGCGATTCGCTATTTGTCGCCTCCTAGTGGACAGCAGCATAAGACCCCGGTCTGTGTCCCAAATTAGAGGCTAAGAGAAAGGATTTACGGTGAGTACACAAATCTCCTTTTTCTTTTTCTACATAGTTCTAACAAGCTATACATTTAGTCCATCTCTTTTCTAACTTAGAATTCCTTTTGAAAAATTCTTGATCTTGACCTCAAAAATCCAACAGCGGTTATCACGTCGCAATTGTCGTCAAATTTCTTGCCCCGAGGTTTCCTTGAGCGAGAAAGTAGAAGAATCCATCTGGGGCTAGATCTGGCAGGGGGGTGTCCCACCGTTAAGCCCGCTTCTTGAATGGTAGCCATGGCAACTGCAGTGTTATGAGCCGCGGTTTCTTGGTGAAACAGCACTCCAGCCCGCAGTTTGCCGCGCCTTTTCTCTGGATACTTCCTGCAATCTTCTTATTGTTCTGTGTAGTAGGAGCCCGTAATATTTGGGCTCCCTTCTCTAATAGTCCCATAATAATTCTTCAGCGTCCAAAAATGGACGCAACCTCCCTGCTGAGCTGACACTTAAATTTCTTGCATCGGTTTGTTCCATGTCATCATGTTGTTTAGTTTGGGATCAAAGTGGTGGATCCAGGTTCGTCCATTCAAAACATGAAAAATTTTCCTTGTCTGCTTGAACTTCGGATTGCTATTGAATGTCATCGTTTCTTCTTTGCTCGCGGTTAACATTTTGGACCCACGCGCGGTAGGACCTTTCATAGATCTTTTGCAAGGATTCTTTGAATACTGCATATGGATCCTGTGACTTCAGTACATGCCTGTAGCAGTCTCGATCGCCAAACAACTTCACTTTTTTCACGTTTTCTTATGAGGACGTGGATGGGCGTCCTTCCGATTTCATCTGTCGTCGATGTTCTTCCCAGCTTAAATTCTTTGGCCAGGGCACTGGGAATATGAGGAGAGAGTCCAATTTTTCACAGTCGCGTGTATGTCTTGGTATCATTTTTCAAGCAGAGTATTTATGACGTCTGAGCTCGTTTTTTTTCCATTTTGATGTTCACTCCTCAGCAGTTCATATTCAAATGAATGTAGCTCCCGGAATCGTGGCCTATTTAAGTGACTTTTTTTCCTGGACTAGTGGGTACCTAAGAGAGAAGAAAACATTTTATTTTAATTTCTGTGTGCAATAGAAATAACCGATTCATCATTACTTTTCGATCGCCACCCAATGAATTTCATTTCAACCTCTTCACCATGGCCAAGACCAAAGGAATGTCTAAGGACACCAGGGACATACAGTTGTGGCCAAAAGTATTGACACCCCTGCAATTCTGTCAGATAATACTCAGTTTCTTCCTGAAAATGATTGCAATCACAAATTCTTTGGTATTATTATCTTCATTTAATTTGTCTTCAATGAAAAAACACAAAAAGAATTGTCCTAAAGCCAAATTGGATATAATTCCACACCAAACATAAAAAAGGGAGTGGACAAAAGTATTGGCACAGTTGGAAAAATCATGTGATGCTTCTCTAATATGTGTAATTAACAGCACCTGTAACTTACCTGTGGCACCTAACAGGTGTTGGCAATAACTAAATCACACTTGCAGCCAGCTGACATGGATTAAAGTTGACTCAACCTCTGTCTTGTGTCCTTGTGTGTACCACATTGAGCATGGAGAAAAGAAAGAAGACCAACGAATTGTCTGAGGACTTGAGAAACCAAATTGTGAGGAAGCATGAGCAATCTCAAAGCTACAAGTCCATCTCCAAAGACCTGAATGTTCCTGTGTCTACCGTGCGCAGTGTCATCAAGAAGTTTAAAGCCCATGGCACTGTGTCTAACCTCCCTAGATGTGGACCGAAAAGAAAAATTGACAAGAGATTTCAACGCAAGATTGTGCGGATGGTGGATAAAGAACCTCGACTAACATCCAAACAAGTTCAAGCTGCCCTGCAGTCCGAGTGTACAACAGTGTCAACCCGTACTATCCGTCGGCGTCTGAATGAAAAGGGACTGTATGGTAGGATACCCAGGAAGACCCCACTTCTTACCCTGAGACATAAAAAAGCCAGGCTGGAGTTTGACAAAACGTTTCTGAGAAAGCCTAAAACATTTTGGAAGAATGTTCTCTGGTCAGATGAGACAAAAGTAGAGCTTTTTGGGCAAAAGCATCAACATAGAGTTTATAGGAGAAAAAAAAGAGGCATTCAAAGATAAGAACACTGTCCCTACAGTCAAACATGGCGGAGGTTCCCTGATGTTTTGGGGTTGCTTTGCTGCCTCTGGCGCTGGACTGCTTGACCATGTGCATGGCATTATGAAGTCTGAAGACTTCCAACACATTTTGCAGCATAATGTAGGGCCCAGTGTGAGAAAGCTGGGTCTCCCTCAAAGGTCATGGGTCTTCCAGCAGGACAATGACCCAAAACACACTTCAAAAAGCACTAGAAAATGGTTTGAGAGAAAGCACTGGAGACTTCTAAGGTGGTCAGCAATGAGTCCAGACCTGAATCCCATAGAACACCTGTGAAGAGATCTAAAAATGGCAGTTTGGAGAAGGCACCCTTCAAATATCAGGGACCTGGAGCAGTTTGCCAAAGAAGAATGGTCTAAAATTCCAGCAGAGCATTGTCAGAAACTCATTGATGGTTACTGGAAGTGGTTGATCGCAGTTATTTTGGCTAAAGGTTGTGCAACAAAGTATTAGGCTGAGGGTGCCAATACTTTTGTCTGGCCCATTTTTGGGAGTTTTGTGTAAAATGATCAATGTTTTGCTTTTTGCTTCATTCTCTTTTGTGTTTTTTCATTGAAGACAAATTAAATGAAGATAATAATACCAAAGAATTTGTGATTGCAATCATTTTCAGGAAGAAAACTGAGTATTATCTGACAGAATTGCAGGGGTGTCAATACTTTTGGCCACAACTGTATATTGTGATTTTCTGGGTTGTCTTTTATATTCTGTCTCACAGTTAAAATGTACCCACAATAAAAATTAGATCTGGTGGGGGGGGGGGTATATGGGCAATTGCGGCCCACGCACACAGCGCTGAAGCTGACAGATCGTGGAGTCCACTGGTGGGATGAGAGGGCAGAGGGGATCCCCACCATCAACATCCCAGATCAGGACTTCGGACCAGCGATGGTGCAGGCCTGCATAGCCTCGTAACATCCACCCCTCCCTCACTTGCTTGGAGACAGTGCCCCGAATAAAGCATTCCCTGGCTGCCGATCGCGCGCCACTTGGGGGAGACGAGGGACAGACTGATCAACAGTCTAGGCATGTCCTACATCCTGCAGGGGTCTCTTAACGGCCAGGGGCCCCCTACAACAACAGTGACAATGCCCTTTATACCTGGCCCTGTTGAATCATTTATCTCACTGGCGCTGACCATAGAGCCCAAGGAAGGGTGCCAACCTTTCCTCTCCGAGTCAGATGTCGCCGGGACTCTCGGAGAGCTCAGGACTGTAACCCAGGCCACAGTGTAAAGCTAGTGACACCTTATCCCCTGCCTGTAAAGAAGTCTGGGATGACCTCCGACTTCGTATTCAGGCTATCCCAATCAGGGAGGAGATGAAGGGTTTCATATCTCGCATGGAGGCCTCCTTTAAAGCAGAATCCGCAGTGCTTTAAGTGAAGTGGAGAAGCTATTTGTGAGAGTAACGTTCAACGAGTCTTCCACAGAAGTCTTATATAGGAGACTGGGCCCTGTGGAACAAGCCTCTCAACTCGAACAGATGTTAGATGCGATGGAGGACTTAGAAAACAGAGAGGCGTAATAATATTAGAATTAGGGGCCTCCCCGAATCTGTAATCTCCAGAGACCAGGTTGACTTTCTATGTGGTATCTTTAATTCCATTCGGGACGTCCCTGAGGACTTGGAGTTCGAGCTTGCCCACAGATCTCTGGAACCACCACCTGCAGAGGGGGGCAGGCCTAGAGATGGTATTTGTGAATTCTGCAGGTTACAAGTGAAAGAGGCCATCTTAACTAAAGCCCGCCATGTGGGTCTGGTTTTATTCCAAGAGTGTCCTCTCCAGCTCTTAGCTGACCTATCATGGTGAACCCCCCAGAAGCGCAGAGCGCTATGCCCTCTGATGGACGAGCTACGGAACAGAGATATCCCGTGCTTATGGGACTTTCCCTTCTGCCTTCAGGTGCGCCAGGAGGGTGCCCTCTACGTAGTCGCGCATCCAAGGGACGTCCCAGCCTTTACTTCAGCTTTGGAGATATTGCCAATCATCATCTCTATGGGCGAATGGCCTCACTCGATTGGGGGGCCTGAACGGGCATGAGCTCCATTGGAACAGCGGATTCGTAGGCAGAAGAGAGGCAGGGATCCAGACAAGAGGGGTGGTGGGAGGTTCAGGGATGGATTTCATGGAGTGAGCTGATGACTTGGTGTACAAACTGGTGGTTTCATAGTTGAATAATGACACAAGTCTCGGCCCTGTCTACCGAGGCTTCTATCAGACTGGCCTGGGGTTGTATGTCTGCCTCCCCCCCAGACCTTTTTTTCTCATGCTGGCTGGATGACGGTTTTTGTCCCATCGAAGTCTCCTGAGACCAACTCGGAAAAGGGCAACTGAACTGATGCATACTTTTGCTCAACACAGGGATATGTGATATTTCTCCTCTTTTGCTCTTTTCTTCGACTATTCCATATTTCCGGTTTGTTATTAATGCTTTTTTACCATTCTCATTGTGCTGTGAATGTTCCTATGTGTCACTGAGGCTTTTGGTGGCGGTGGGGAAAGGGACCCTGGGTTGAAAGGTCACGCACCACTGGGGATCCATACTCTGTTGGCATTGACTACCCCAAAACCGCTACTCCGGATAATTACGGAATCCCCATTCATTCTTCTAATATCTTATTCTTGCTCTCTCTCATTTCTTGTTTTTTCTCACTTCTTTATTCCACTATCTATCTTGTTTCTACCCTCTGCTCTTTCTGACCCTTCTCTCCTAGCCCCTTCCTCTACCACCTGGATTCAGCCTCCTTTATCGTCATGTCAACGCTGAAGAATTTCTCCCTCAACGTAAGGGGCTTTAATACCCCCCAGAAAAGATCCCAGGTTCTCTACTCAGCACATAGACGACAGTCTCAGATATTATTATTACAAGAGACACACTTTAAGACCGGATATGTCCCGAGTATCAGGGATAAATATTTTCCATCTTGCATATACAGCACTAATCCCGAAGTTAGAACAAAAGGGGTTTCAGTGGCACTACATAGAACTTTGGTGCTCTCAATTTTAGACACTTACGTAGATACTCTAGGCCGCTACGTGTTCCTCAAAATACGTATAGCAGGCTCTTTACTAACTATCGTTAATTGGTATCTACCCAACAGATTTCAAACCAAGTTTGGCAGACTATTCCTGCTTCAATTATTGGAGGGCATCTTAATTTCACCCTGGACCTGGCAGCCGATACCACTTCAGGTAAGGGCTCCATCCTGACCAACAGGCTTAAGTCCCTGAAAGGGTTCCTCCACACTCTTTCCAGTTAATGGATGTCTGGAGCATTTTAAATCCTCAGGGGAGATAATACACATACTATTCACCAATACATAACATGTATAGTAGGATTGACCTCTTTCTGACCAGTCATCAAATTCTGTCATGGCTTTCTTCCACCAGCATAGGCGACATCCGATCATGCCCTTATCTATCTTTCTATGACGCTACCTGACTCATCCTGTAGACAGTGGACCAGGAGACTAAACTATAATCTTTTGAAGGACGAGACATGTCTAGCTGAAGTGAGTGAGTCGATATATTTTTTCACCCGAAACCACGCCTCAGACCCCACTCCGCAGCCCACGAAATGGGAGGCACTAAAATGTGTCCTAAGAGGGGTATTTATCAAACATGGTTACAGATTGAAAAAGCCAAGGTTGAAGCAATAAATGACCTCCTTACCCAGATCCATCTGCTGGAGGTCAGTCACAAACAGACACTGTCACGCACGACCTTAACAGACCTAACGTTGAAGAGACAGGAGCTCAAGGGATTATTAGATCAAAAATACCTGAGATATACTGAAAAGACTAGGAGCCACTATTACTTGACTTCAGATAAATGTGGTCACCCCTAGTCCGTCTACTTCATCCGCGACTAACACTGACATTTGTCCCTTGCATCAAGACAAAAACGGGTAGGGACACACAACCCAACCGAGATATTAGAGGTATTCAGAGCATATTATGCTGATCTCTACAACATACGGGGGTCATTCTCGGGCCTCTCCCCTTCAGGGATGTCAGACAAAATTAAACAGTACATCGGACAGACGGCAGTTCCGACGTTGGAGGATTGAGTTGTGGCGATCTTGAAGGAGGATATCTCTGAGACGAAATTGTTGATTGCTATTCAGTCCTCTCCGTCTAACAAATGGCTTGGTCCTAATGGATTTACGCCTAATTTTCATAAAACTTTTAAATCCCAGTTGATCCCTCAGATGCTTTCAACCTTCAGCGCTGCTCATAGCTGATTGGGTTTCGTGCCGCAATCTTTGGAAGCGCATATTAGCGTACTACCCAAGAGGGGAAGGATCTTCAGTTTCAAATTATAGACCGATTTAGTTACTGAAAGTGGATATTCTCCAAGGTCATGGCGGCAGTCATGACTATACTCCATTCAAGAGGAATACTCGTGCTCCCATACCTGGACAATCTACTCATCAAGGCACCTTCTTAAAGGGATTGCGAACAAACAAAGTGTTACAGTGGACACCCTGCTTTGCCTAGGATGGTTAATCAACCTGCCCAAATCGTCCCCAGTCCTGAACCAAACGCTGACTTTTCTGAGAATGCTGTTCAACACCTCCCACAGGTTGGTGTTTCTACCTCGAAACAGGTCCTGCCCTACGACAGGGAGTCTGGACTCTCCTTTGTCCTTCCCCTCACTCCCTCCGATTCGCTATGAGAGTGCTAGGACGCATGGTGGCGGCGATGGAAGCGGGTCCATTTGCTCAACTACACCTCAGACCAATCTAACTGGCTCTCCTCACAGCCTGGGACAGGAGTCCCTTCTCCCTGGATAGGACATTCCACCTGACAGCGGCTTCCAAATACTCTCTGCACTGGTGGCTGCGCCTGTCCTCCCTCTCACAGGGGAGATCCTTCCTCCTCGCCCACTGGGAGGTACTTACCACCGACACAAGCCTGCTCACAGTGCCCTCCCATGGTAAAATCACAAATAGAACCCCCTCCCATGGTATAATCACACATAGAGCCCCTTCCCCCATAGTATAATCACACATAGAAACCACTAGTGTGGTATAATCAAATACAGCGCCCCCCAGTACAGCTATTACTTAGATCTTTTGCTTAATAATTCAGACCATCACCATTGCATCAGGCAGGAATATAGTAGACAGAGGTATGCAACTATCTAATACCCCTTTCACACTAGCATTTTTTTGCAAAATGCGGCAGATTTACCGCATCTGCCGCCTAAAGGCCGCACTTGTGGCAAGCCTCATGCATCGTCTATGGGGTTTGCAGCAAGTGCGGTATAGCCGCAGTTCTGACACTAGCGGCAGTTGCGTCCGCGAAAAAAAAATGCTGCTGACCATGTTTTATTTCGCTGCCGCAAATTGCGGAACAGCGGCTATACTGCACTTGTCGCACCTGCCGCAAGCCTCATAGACAATGCATGGGGCTTGCTGCAAGTGCGGCTGATAGGCGGCAGATGCGGTAAATCTGCCGGATGTGCCGCAATTTGCAAAAAACGCTAGTGTGAAAGGGGTCTAAGGTGCTACCCCAGGAGAAGCAGCAAGGTGATGCCACTTATCCATGGTAATAGGCAGCCATGATACTGCTTTATCTGAACTCTACCACAAGAGGGAGTACAGTATCTGCCCTACTCACCAGTCAGTGGTCACAGTCACCATGGTAGCTGGCGGTCATATGAAACTTTGTCATATGACCATAGGTGCACATTGTGTAGTTTAGTGTAACCTCATCGGTCTAAATGGTAAATAAACAACTGGGCCGATTCATCAAAACTGTTACCCGCCTTTCACATACCGATTTATGAGGGAGCCGATGCTGTCCGATAAATTCGGACAGCATCGGCTCCCTTCTGATGCCTGGAATCGGATGCCAAATAGGCATCCAATTCTGGCATTAAATCGGAGCCTTCGTTAAAAAAAAAAATATATATATATGCTCACCTCTCCCCGAGCCCCCGCCGTCTTCCCGCCGGCTCCAGGTGACTCCCGCAGGCTCCCGGTGTCAGCAGAGGTCTTTTTCTGCTGTTCAGGACCTGCAGTGATGTCACAGTCACGTGACACCAGGTTACACCATGGTAACCCGCGGTCACATGACTGTGACATCACCGCAGGTCCTATACAGCAGAGGAAGACCTCTGCTGACACCGGGAACCTGCAGGAAGATGGCGGGAGACGGCGGGGGCTCGGGGAGAGGTGAGCATAAACTTTTTTTTTTTTTTTTTTAACCATTGTGCTCCCAGTTAGGAGCAGTTTTACTGTACTGAGCATGCTCAGTACAGTAAAATCGGGTCCGAGGAGACATCAGATGTTTCCTCGGACCCTTCTCCATAGGGCCCCATGTTATAGGGATCGGGTCAGATCGGATGTGCACTAAATGCCATCCGATTTGGTCTGATCCGATTCTGTCAGATTTTATTTTCGGTGCAAAAATCGGAGCAGGCTCCGATTTTTGCACCGATAATAAAATCGGACAGAAGCGGATCGGACCAAATCGGATGGCATTTAGTGCACATCCGATTCGGTCCGGTGCCCATAGGGCTGCATGGGGCCAAATTCGGATCCGATGCTGTCCGATTTTGATCGGACAGCATCGGATCTGAAAAATCCGTAGTGTGAAACCAGCCTTACTCGAGAATTCACACGTTACATATTTGGTGCAGAAATTTCTTCACAGTTTGATCATCTCTTGGTAAGAAAAGCATCAAAAAATAAGTTCATTTTTGCAGCGTTTTTTTCAAGTGTTTTTGGTGCAGAAATTATCCCCCACTCATTAGTATGGGTGAAATCTGCAGCAAAGAATGGAAATGCTGCAGATTTACTTCTGCTCCAAATCTGCAAGTCACAAACAAGCAACATGTGCATGACACTTCAGGACTCTCACTCACTTTGCTGTCATCAGGAAACCCTTTAGGTTTTGTGACAAAACTGCGCAGAAAAGATGTGACTAAACAGTAAAGTGTGCACATTGAAAATGCACAAAGTTTGGTTGCAACTAGAAGCTGGGCTAAAATTTTGTGACGCTTGTTATTGTCACAAATTTTCACCCAGCTCCGACAGCAGTTACCTCAGGGGAAATGGTGTATCAGTGTCCGCGCTGCTGAAATCCCAAGAAAGCGATCCGGAAACCATATGTAGGTTGCATCAATCATCCATTTATTCCTTTCCTACGCGTTTCAACACTGTCCTAGTGTCTTCCCTGAGGAAGACACTAGGACAGTGTTGAAACGCGTAGGAAAGGAATAAATGGATGATTGATGCAACCTACATATGGTTTCCGGATCGCTTTCTTGGGATTTCAGCAGCGCGGACACTGATACACCATTTCCCCTGAGGTAACTTCTGGATGATTCCCACGTGCATGTGGAAGGTGGAAGTCCTGCAGCAGCTGCATTTAATGCCAAATGCTTTTACACCAGTTGTGGGTCTCACAACTGTGCTAGGTGAGTGAATTCATACCCACCGCATACATTAGTGTCACTAGTGATAGGGCACTATTGCGCCTCTTGTTCCCCCCCCTATTTTTTTAGCTCCGACAGCAGGCAGTACAAGCATGTGCAGCTGCTGCATGACAAAGCTTATATTCTGAGAACTAATTAGATGGCAGAGTCTATCTGCCCTCTGTATTCTTAAGTCTATAACGTTTGTATTCACTGTGCGGAGCTTTGCTTTTCTGCTTACATCCAACCGCTGCACGAGCTCACAACAGAGATCGCTGGGATCTCAGACCCTCGGTAATCTAATGTTGATCTATCCTTGGGGGAAAAAAATTCAATGGTAGAATTTTTTGCAGAAATATGAAAACTTGATACCCTAAAATTTCACAGAACCTCATGCTGCTTCTTTTACTTTATTTTTCAGGATGTGCATTGTCCAGTAATGGAATATATCCTGTATTATGAAGATGTAGGTGATGCCAAGTGACCTTCCTATTGAAACATCTCAACTCATTATCCTGGGTGGGTGTACATTAAAGAGTCAGTTTTATTTTAACACTTTTGTGCAAAATGAACATGCGTGTGCGATGTATAGTTCCTGTATATTATTGTGACTGTGCAGAAGCTTTACCTACTATATGGGATCATAATTGGAGGCTGGCTATAACTGTCTGCCAGGGGCCTGCTACAACTCCTTCATCTTTGTCTAGTGAACGTGACAGAGGTATTTTTCTCTGTCGTGCTACCACAAAGATATTGCAGGATGTTGATGGGTTATTATGCAGCAAGTCTTCCATCTTTGTCCACCCATTACATCTTGTCATGGGAAAAATCTATTAGCATGCCTGTTATTAGGTTGAATTGACACATCAGTTTTCTGCTTTTTTTTTTGTCAGAAAAACGACTGATTTTTACCCATGTGTTTATTTTTACATATGACCATTAAGCTAACTTTAGACGACCCTAGAGACTGCACATAAGAGAACGAGAGATCCGCAGACGATGGCTGACCTCTTATAGGTTAGGAGTAAATTGAGCACCCTAGTCGACACTACACTGGCAAGACAACGGGACTGTTTTCATAGATACTTGTATGAATATTCTGGCAAGCCGGGCAGAGCATTGGCGAGATTCCTGCATCCCCATACATCTACTACATACATCCCTAACATGGGGTCGGGGGCGACAGTCCATTCCCCTGTGGAAATAGCGGACTCCTTTAGGCTGTATTATGACTCATTGTATAACCTCAGAGGCCCGCTAGCGGATATGTCCTCGGAGGAGTACCATGTGAGGGTAGATGAATATGTTCATGACACACCGCTCCCTTCTATTCCGGAGACTGAAGTTGAGGCTTTGGAGAGTCCTCTGTCAGAAATAGAGAGCACGGAGACCATCAAGGCACTAGCGAACGGCAAGAGCCCGGGGCCAGATGGTTTCTCGGCTAATTTCTACAAAAAATTTGCGCAGTCTTTGTCACCATTTTTAGTTAAATTATTTAACTCTATCCCGGCGACCTGTCCTTTCGCCCCGCAGACTCTGATAGCCATGATTGTGGTTTTTCCCAAACCGGACAAGGACCCCGGCCTTTGCCTAATTACTGTCCCATCTCCCTCATCAACGTTGATGTGAAAATATATGCAAAGATCATAGCAAACAGGTTGGGTCCAGTTCTCGCCAAGGTCATACATAATGACCAGGTCGGATTTGTGCAGCGTAGGGAGGCTAGAGATAATACGGTGAAAACCTTGCTCCTTACTTCATATATGTGCACAGGGAGGGTCCCAGCCTGTTTGCTATCCATTGATGCGGAAAAGGCGTTTGATCGCCTGGGATGGCTTTTCTTACGAGCCTCCTTGACACAATTGGGGTTGAGAGCTGGGTTGCTTGAAAATATTTTTGCTTTGTAACAGGGCCCCACAGCACAGACTTAAAATAAACGGTATTTTTTCGGCACCCATTGCAATTCACAATGGTACCAGACAGGGATATCCTCTATCCCCATTACTTTGTCATTGCCATGGAGCACTTAGCGGTGGCACTTCGTGGCTCACCAGATATTGATGGAGTACGGATTGGTCAGCATAACTTTAAGCTATCTTTATATGCGGACGACTTACTTTTGTATGTTACCAATCCACTCATAGCTTTTCCGGTGCTCATTAGGGAATTTCGGAAGTTTGAGGACATCTCAAATTTCAAGGTAAATTACTCTAAAACAGAGGTGCTTAATATATCCCTGTCTGGTGACCTGGTGTCGCGGCTCCAGGCGTCCTTTTCATTTAAGTGGAAAACCTTGGCACTTAAGTACTTGGGTGTGCTGATTCCTACGGATTTGTGTGAAATCTATGAGCTGAATTATGTCCCGCTTCTGAGGAGGACGATCATGGACCTGACAAAATATGACAAACCTCGACTTTCTTGGTTTGGACGTATGTGTGTCATTAAAATGGACGTTTTGCCCCGGTTTTTGTATCTTTTCCAAACTGTACCGATAAATATTCCGGATAGTTTTTTTTTTACATCTGCAATCGGCGATAAATAAAGACCGAGGATTCGATTTTTAATTTTGACTAGACCTAAGAGTAAGGGGGGGGGGGGGGGGCGGTTCTTCCTGATTTCAAAAAATACTATAACGCGGTTTTGCTTTCTAGGTTGGTAGACTGGTGGTTCAATAGTGTCCATAAACAATGGGTGACCCTGGAGGGCCTCCTCTCCCCTATGCCCCTGTACTGGCTTCCCTGGCTTGACAGGGCCTTGCGCCCTCCTGTGACTGAGTGGGTCCCACTCACTCAGACGGTTCGGAGACTTTGGGATAGGATTAACTACAAATTCAAGTTGACCTCCAGACCGGGAAGGCTGAGCCCCTTGTTTGACAACTCTGCGTTCCCCCCTGCGATGGCTAGATCGACCTTTTTATGTTAGTCAGCGCATGAAAGGATATGCCTAGGACAGGTGGCGGATAGACTTGTGGAGCTCTCTGGCGTGGGGGGGCTTCGGGACCGAGCCGGTGGGGCATCTCTCTCGTGGATGGAACTTGCCCAGATTCGAGATTATCTCTCGGGGATTCCTTTGGGGGTTCCGACACCATTTGAGTTACTGATGCTCTCATCTGAGGGCCCTTCCCATGTGGTTTCCATGCTCTATGTCCTGGTCCTGGCCGGATCGGTATCCGACCCCCTCGAATACATGGAGGCTTGGGAGAGAGATCTGCAGATCACCCTATGGGGGCCGTCACACGGAACGATACCTTGCCAGATATCGTTTAAGCGATCTCCTTTTTGATCGCTTAAGCGATATCGGGCAAGATATCGTTGCATGTAATCAAGCGATTTACGATGGTAAATCGCTTGATCGTGACATCGCTGATCTGAGGTTCGGTTCTCAGATCTAGCGATGAACGATGCAACGATCTGCATCATCGTGGTGTATGACACCACGATGATCCATCTCCCAGCGACCGCGCCTATGCTGGGAGATGGTAACTATGGTACACGTCGGGTAACTAAGCGACGCGCGGCGCCTAGTTACCCGATGTGTACCATAGTAACGAGCGAGATCGCTGCTCCACATCGCTGGTGAGTCTGTCTGTGTGACATCTCACCAGCGATGTGAGCGATATTGTAAGCGATTGCGCGTGCACGTGATCGCTTACAATATCGCTAAAGATATCTCACCGTGTGACGGCCGCCTATCTGAGACTGATCGTCAAAAAATCTTTGCACTCGCTCATAAAATGACGGTCTCATGTGATGCTCAAGAACGGAACTACAAAATTTTAACACGTTGGTACTGTTACCCCTCTTTCCTCCACAGGCTTGACCATGAATTCTCGGATGCTTGCTTGAGATGTGGGCTGGAGAGGGGCTCTATGCTCCATATCTGGTGGTCGTGCGGTCTCCTCCAACCCTTCTGGGGTCAGGTCTTTGAGGCCTTTCACTTGATGTCTTAGGTATACCACGAGCCTTCCCCCCAGATTGCCCTCCTGTCCCTGATTCCTACCTCTGTATCCTCAGTAAAGAGAGGAATCTTGTGGTTCTGTTTATTGGCGGCTAGAGCTGTTATCCCTAGACATTGGAGGTCGACTGAGGTCCCTCCCGCGCTGGAGTGGATAGCTGAGATGAATAAGCTATGCCGTATTGAATCTGTGATGGCCGATGACTTCGGCACTAGGTCGGACAGGGGCAGCACATGGTTTCTCTGGCATTCTTTTATGGAGAGCCAGGAGTTTGTGGACTGGCTGTCTCGGTCCTCTGTTCCGTCTTGAACTTGTTCAACCAGGCCTCCCCTTCTCTCCCACCCTCTCCCCCTGTTTTTCCGCCCCTACTTCCCTTCTGTTCCCCCTTCTATGTTTTTTCTCTTTATTTTTCTTGTCTTCTTTCCTTACTCTTAAGGTCCGCAGGGATGCTGGCGATGTTTATTTGGCTATTGTACAGCGAGAAATTACTTCCATTTAATTTTATGTTTCATTGTAAGGTGATATAACTGGAGAATTATATGTGTCACGGCCGTTGGCAATGGAATGTGATTTCTATTACATCCTGGACTATATATGGCTGTAATTCTTTTTGTTAAAATTGCTATATTTTTCTCCTTCATGACCATTTGAAAAGTAATAAACATATTTACTGAAGCTAACTTTAGACAGAGAGTTTTTGTGCTCCGTTTTTGTTGATCCTTTTTTGGTGCAGTTTCTGCGCCAAAAACTGATCCTCTTTTTGCAAAAAAAGAATCACAAACGCATGAACTGTTTGTGCTGCTTTTTTGCTCTGTTTTCGGGGGACAGACAGACACACTTTCTTACCCTTCCTGCAATCCCACAGTGACTGGCAATATTTTCCTTCCGGGCATCGGCAGGTCCTGTCTGTGAGTAGTACGATTGCTTACAGGACCTTGCACCATGTGAGTCACATGGGTAGGTCCTGTCAGTACCATACAGACCACCCACAGGTCCTGCTGATGTCCGGAAGGAAGACATCACTGCTCACTGTGGGATCATGGGGAGGATAAGTATTTGGATATTAGTGGTGTAGAAAGTGCACCTGAAAAATGGAGCAATAATTGACGCTCCTTATTTTCTGGATGTGCTTTCTACACGACTAATGCAGCAGTCAAAAAACGCAGCGTCTGAACAGCAAAATTGAAAATCAGATTCACTTTGCAGGCAGACATTTTGACAAAATCCATTTTTGGTGCAGTTTAAAAAAAAACAAAACACAGCACCAAAAAGGGATCAGAATTGTCTATTGTGAGCGTAGCCTTATTCTTTTGGGCTTTACAAAGTTTCCTGGAGCATCAGTCAGTGAAAAACAGACCACAAACAGACACAACACCAATTTTATTTTTCACCTATCAAGTGGATGAGTTTGTTCTACAAAGCTTAACAAATTTGGGCTCGTCTTCCTTTCTGGTGGACCATCGGTCCAAAAAATAAAAAAAAACACATACCGTATATACTCGTGTATAAGCCGACTTTTTCAGCCCAAAAATTGGGCTGAAAAGTCCCCATTCGGCTTATACACGAGTCATATACTTTTGGTGTGGTGGGGGCTGTGTCCGGGCACAGGAGGAGGCGGGGGGAGGCTGCAGAATGAGCGGCACGTAACGTGGTGCCGCTCATTAATTATGCATGAGGAGCAGCGCATTGTACATTGCTGCTCCCCTGCACAATATAGCCTCCCCGCTGCCTCCCCGCCCCATGTATACAGAGGCCCCCCCCAGCAGGGGTAGTCTCACCTCCTCGGCTCGGTCTGCAGGCACCCGGGTCCCCCAGTTGCTGCGTCTGCGTGCGCGGCTTCTAATTCCGGCGTCCTCCCCGCTCTTCCTGTTTGAATGCGATCATGTGACCGCGGTCACATGATCGCATTCAAACAGGAAGAGCGGGGAGGACGCCGGAATTAGAAGCCGCGCACGCAGACGGAGCAGCTGTGGGACCCGGGTGCCTGCAGACCGAGCCGAGGGGGTGAGATTACCCCTGCTGGGGCTGTATTACCCCTGCTGGGGCTGTATTACCCCTGCTGGGGCGTGTATTACCCCTGTGGGGGGGCCTGCATTACCCCTGTGGGGGGCCTGCATTACCCCTGTGGGGGGCCTGCATTACCCCTGTGGGGGGCCTGTATTACCCCTGTGGGGGGCCTGCATTACCCCTGTGGGGGGCCTGCATTACCCCTGTGGGGGGCCTGTATTACCCCTGTGGGGGGCCTGTATTACCCCTGTGTGGGGGGCCTGTATGCATTACCCCTGTGAGGGGCCTGTATTACCCCTGTGGGGGGCCTGTATTACCCCTGTGGGGGGGGGCCTTCATTACCCCTGTGGGGGGCCTGCATTACCCCTGCTGAGGGGCCTGCATTACCCCTGCTGGGGGGCCTGTATTACCCCTGCGGGGGGCCTGTATTACCCCTGCTGGGGGGCCTGTATTACCCCTGCTGGCGGCAACTGTATACTAGTTATGGCTGCTATATACAGGGATGGTGGGCTATATACCAGTGATAGGGGGCTTTATAACAGGACAGTGGTCTGCTGCATTGGTAGTTTACTGTTTCTATTTAAAATAAAAGTTCAACATTTTATTCGTATCTATTTTCATTTTTTAAATTTTTCAGTACCGGTAGCTGCTGCATTGTCCACCCTAGGCTTATACACGAGTCAATAGGTTTTCCCTGTTTTTGGGGGCAAAAGTAGGGGGGTCGGCTTATACACGGGTCGGCTTATACACGAGTATATACGGTAAATAAGGGACTATAAGTCTTTTAGATCTGAAGGACCCTTATTACCATGTCCTGATCCATTCAATAGATCAGAAATATCTGAGGGCTGCCCTACATATGTACAACGAGATGAAATATTTTCAGTTCAGGGCTTTGCCCATCTGTCTGTCAATGGCCCTGAATGCTTTCACAAAGATTGTAGCAGAAATGATAGCATATCTTCGGGAACAGGATACACTGATAATCCCATACTTGGACGATTTTCTGGTTGTTGGGCAATCAGTAGAACAGTGCAACTTTCAATTGGCAAGAGTTAGGGCCACTCTGGAGAAATTGGGCTTGTTTCTAAATCTAAATATATCAAAAATGGTTCCATTGAGTGACCAGTCCTTTTAAACCTTCTCTTAGATTCGGTAACACAGCTGTGTGACTTACCGGAAGAGAAGAAGTGCAGAATCTCACATCTGGTGTCAGAGGCTGTGAGAAATTCTTCTATGACTCTCAAAAAAGCAATGTCCCTATTGGAGTCCCTAACGTCATGCATCTCAGCAGTCCTTTGGGCACAAGTTCACACCAGGATATTATAGCATAAGATACTGTTAGGCGAGAGGAGGCAAAGAGGGTGTTTGAAAGGGAAGTTACATTTTTCTCTGGTCACAATTAGGTTTCTCTCATGGTGGTTGAGGGTAGAAAATTCAAGAAAAGAGGTCCCATGGGTAAATCAGGTTTCAGTGTTTATAACTACAGATGCAAGTCCAAAGTCCTGGAGAGCACATCTGATGGATGGTGTGTCCAATAGGACTTGGTTGGGGCAAGAGAGAAGGTGTTCCCCCAACGTGAAAGAGCTCCTGGCTGTAAAATACACAGTGAGGTATTTCCATTCGATTCTCCAGAACCAATATATCTGTGTCCTATCGGCCAATAAGACAACTGTTTCTTATATTAAAGGGAACCTGTCAGCTAGTTTATGATCCCCCAGCCATCACTGTCTGTACCTGTAGATTCATAGTACTATTGTAATCATCCCTGTCTGAGCTAATAGTGTAAAATTAAAGATGAGAAAAAGCATTTATAAACCTTCATTATCTTATGTAAATGAGGCAGGGACTACACCTTGGAGGACGCATTCATGCTGGCAGGTTAATAGTTAACATTTCAGCCGAATTTCATAATATGCTGTAGGGCCTGTGTAATGTCACGATCATGTGCCTATACTAGGCGGCGCTAATTCTCCATCGACATAATGATTTTGCTTGCTTAGCTCCGCCCACTATGGTCACATGATCAGGACATCACATAGGTCCTTTATATAGAAAAGTTAAAGGGGTTGTCAGGGCTTTTTTGATAGTTTTTATGTGTATCTAGGCTGCAAAATGTTGACAGTGTGTAATATACATCCTGTCAACATTTTGCAGGATTACCTAGATATCACATATTTGCGATAGCCAGAGAACGACCAGGGAGCATGTTTGTGTTGGAGCTGCATGTAAATGATGATCTGGTTGTTTACTTCCAGTCTCCAACACACACACGCCCGCTCCCCTAATCCTAGACCGCCGGAGCAGCGAGAGAACCAGGAGAGGTAAGTACAGATTTTTTTTTCATAAGTGAGTGCACTATGGCCAGAGAATTATTGGGGGGGGAGGAGTTAATATATAAGGCTGCATATATTATGCTGCACTATATGGAGAGATATAAGGCTGCATATACAGTATAATACTGCACTATATGGAGAGATATGAGGCTGTATATATAATACTGCACTATATAGAGACGTATGAGGCTGCACTGTATGGAAAGATATAAGGCTGCATTTACAGTATAATACTGCACTGTATGGAGAGATATAAGGCTGCATATATAATACTGTACTATATGGAGAGATATGAGGCTGCACATAATAAGGATGCACTACAACCCCTGGCAAAAATTATGGAATCACCTGGCTCAGAGGATGTTTATTCAGTTGCTTAATGTAGAAAAAAAGCAGATCACAGACATGGCACAAAACTAAAGTAATTTCAAATGGCAACTTCATGGCTTTAAGAAACACTAAAAGAAATCAAGGTACAAGATGTGGTCATCAGTAAGTGTAATTTTTTTTCAGACCAAGCAGAGGGAAATAATTATGGAATCACTCAATTCTGAGGAAAAAATTATGGAATCACCCTGTAAATTTTCATTCCCAAAACTAACACCTGCATCAAATTAGATCTGCTTGTTAGTCTGCATCTAAAAAGGAGTGATCACACCTTGGAGAGCTGTTGCACTAAGTGGACTGAGATGAATCATGGCTCCAACACGAGAGATGTCAATTGAAACAAAGGCAAGGATTATCAAACTCTTAAAAGAAGGTAAATCACACAATGTTGCAAAAGATGTTGGTTGTTCACAGTCAGCTGAGTTCAAAATCTGGACCAAATACACATAACGTAGAAAGGTTGATCAAGGCAAACATACTGGTAGACCAAGGAAGACATCAAAGCGTCAAGACCGGAAACTTAAAGCAATATGTCTCCAAAACAAGAAATGCACAACAAAACAAATGAGGAACGAATGAGAGGAAACTGGAGTCCATGTCTGTGACTAAACTAAGAAACCGCCTAAAGGAAATGGGATTTACATACAGAAAAGCTAAACAAAAGCCATCATTAACAAGGTTACAATTGGCTAAGGAAAAGCAATTGTGGACTGTTCATGAGTAGACTAGATAAATGTCATATTCAGTGATGAATCGCGAATCTGCATTGGGCAAGGTGATGATGCTGGAACTTTTGTTTGGTGCCGTTCCAATTAAATTTATAAAGATGACTGCCTGAAGAGAACATGCAAATTTCCACATTCATTGATGATATGGGGCTGCATGTCTGGTAATGGCACTGGGGAGATGGCTGTCATTACATCTTCAATAAATGCCCAAGTTTACATTGATATTTTGGACACTTTTCTTATCCCATCAATTGAAAGGATGTTTGGGGATGATGAAATCATTTTTCAAGATGCTAATGCATCCTGCCATAGAGCAAAAACTGTGAAAACATTCCTTGAAAGAAGGAACACATAAGGTTAATGTCATGACCTGCAAATAGTCCAGATCTCAATCCAATTGAAAATCTTTGGTGGTAGTTGAAGAAAATGATCAATGACAAGGCTATAACCTGCAAAGCTGATCTGGCAACAGCAATCAGAGAACGTTGCAGCCAGATTGTTGAAGAATACTGTTTGTCACTCATTAAGTCCATGCCTCAGAGACTGCAAGCTGTTATTAAAGCCAGAGGTGGTGCAACAAAATACTAGTGATGTATTGGAGTGTTCTTTTGTTTCTCTGTTTTTTATTATTCCATAATTTTTTCCCTCTGCTTGGTCTGAAAAAAATACACTTGCTGACTACCACATTTTTTTATCTTAATTTCTTTTACTGTTTCTTAGGGTACCATTTCATTAGAAGAAAAAGGTTTAAAAGTTATCACAACCACAAGATTTGTATCTTGTTTCTCACACTGAGAGCAATCAACATTTAGGGTACCATTACACGTCACAACGTTGCGTGCAATTTCACTTGCAATTTGCTAGTTGCAGTGAAATCATGGACACATTGTTCCATTTTGTTGCCGTGTACAAATGTAAAAATGTGTCCATGATTTCACTGCAAACAGTAAGTTGCAACTGAAATTGCATGCAATGTTGCGACGTGTAACGGTACCCTTAAAGCCATAAAGTTGCCATTTGAAATGACTTTAGTTTTGTGCCATGTCTGTGATCTGCTTTTTTCTACAACATAAAACAACAGAATGAACATCCTCCGACCCAGGTGATTCCAAAATTTTTGCCAGGGGTTGTATATGGAAACATATAAGGCCGCATATACAGTACAATACTGCACTGTATGGAGAGATATGAGGCTGCATATATATTATTGCAGTATATGGGAGATACAAGGCTGCATATATAATACTGCACTATATGGATAGTTATGAGCCTGCACTATATGGTAGGTTTTGAGGCTGCACTATATGGAGCATTTTGAGGCTGTATTATACTATATGGAGAGTATTGAGGCTATATTATACTATATGGAGAGGCTATGATGCTACATTATACTATATGGAGAGGCTATGAGGCTGTATTATACTATATGGAGAGGATCCCACCCATCCCCTGTAGATTGTGAGGCCTTGTGGACAGGATCTCTGCCCTAATGTACCTGTATGATTTATTCATCGTTATTTATGTTCTCGTCCTTGTTCTGCCCTTAGACATGTAAAGCGCCATGGAACCAATAGCGCTATATAAATAAATAAATCATAATAATAATAATATGAGGCTGTATTATGCTATAAGGAGGGCTATGAGGCTGCATTAGCTATAAGGAGGGCCATGAGACTGCATTATGCTGTAAGGAGGGCCATGAGGTGCATCATGATATATGGGGGGATGTGAGGCTGCATTATATTATATGGAGGATAATGGGAGTTTATTATAATATTGAATGACTATAGGGGCTACCTTATGAATGGAGGACTATGGGATGCATTATAATACATAGAGGACTATGGGGATGCATTGTAATATATGGAGGAATATGTTGATACATTATAATAATTGGACGACTATGGTGACGGGAGGAGGCGGACCATATAAACCAGGAGGGGGACATATATACCACGATATGGGCCATATTCCAGGAGGAGGACCATATATAGCAGGATGAGGGGCATTAATACATAATGAAGGGGGAGAGGGGTCAATTTGTGAGTCTTTAAAGGGTTTAGAACATTACATGAGGCCCATACATTTCATCAACATGCCGGGGGGGGGGGCAGGTCTAAATTTCGCATCGGGGCCCGCCAGACTCTGGTTACGCCACTGGACAGACCCCACCAAGGGAAAAAGAAACAGGCTCACCTTGGGTAGTTGTGAGAAGCAATGACTGGTATTGGACAATTATGTGTTGGCTGCAGTAACCCAGATGGCAGTAAACCACCAGGAGATCAAGATGAAGATGGGATAAAGCCACACTACCACATGAAAAATGTAATTCCAAGTACTATAGTGATTTTTATTGTCGATGAGTTTCCAAGAATACTTTTTCCTTCCTCAAAGGATATTTGTGATTTTTGTCCTGAGGAAAATGCATCAAAATCACCTATTCTATAGTACTTGGATTTACGTTTTTCATGTGGTAGTGTAGCCTTATCCCATCTTCATCTCCTCATAATTATGACTTGGCATTCAGCAGATGAGTAGCTATGTTTATCAAAGCATTTGATGGGGCTAGACTGGTCCATATTCTGAGTATGCCTCCCTGGAATTTGAACTTGGTACTGGAGGCATTAACTAGGCCCAACTTTGAACCCTTAGGCTAAGTTCACACGCTGCGCATTTCCTGTACTTTAGGGCACGTGTTTTTTTGCCGCGTTTTACAGCCGCAACTTTTTAGCACAGGTAAAAAAAACCCGGTGCATTCACACACTGCATTTTTTTCCTGCCGATTTTGTCCCTCAAAAGCGCAGGAAGGATGTGATGTCACGGGGGAGGAAGAATCCTGTGTTTCTCCCTCGTGACAGCCCTTTTAGCTTTCGCAGTGTATTAATATACACTGCGAAAGCTAAATAATAGTTATCAAAAGCCATTAAGTCATATATGTTGTGCTGCCAGGACCTTTCAGATCTGTGATTGGCCGTAGCGATCATGTGGTATGTGATGTGCATACCACATGACTGCTACCGGCCAATCACATTTTTAAGGTCTTGGCAGCAGATAAGTGGATTTCTCGGCTCTCGGAACAACCGGCGGATGGGTAAATATAATGTTTTTTTTATTTTTAATGCCGTTTGATAACTTTTATTTAGCTTTCGCAGTGTATATAATACACTGCGAAAGCCAAAAGGGCTGTCACACAGGGGAGGAACACAGGATTCCTTCTCCACCGTGTGACATCACATCCTGCTGCGCCGGCCATTATACGCGCTGGAATTGCTGATCGTCTGAATGACGATGTGTAATTCCAGCGGTTATAATGGGGCCTATGGGAGAAATTGACATGTTGATTCTTTTTAGGGCTTGGACACACTCATCAGAGTTTGACTGAGGAGACTCTGAAAGGGCTGGAGCAGTGACCCTGAACGGCTTCTCCCTCTCTGGAAAAAAAGTCCTTCATCGACTTCAAGACAGCACTGACCACCGCAAAACAAGCTTTCTTCTCGTCTCTCATTAGCTCCCTCTCCCACAATCCCAAGCAACTTTTCATAACCTTTAATGCCCTACTCTGTCCCCCCGCACCCTCTCCGTCTCCCCTCATCACCGCTGATGACTTTGCCAGCTTCTTTAAACAGAAGATCGACAAGATCAGAGAAAGCTTCGATTGCCAATCCCCTCAGCCCGCCTTCTCTATCACCCAACCCCCCTCGACCAAAAGTAACTTCTCCTCCATGACTGAAGTGCGCCTCATCTCCCTTCTAGCACAATCACACCTCACCACTTGTGCCCTCGACCCTCTTCCATCACATCCCTAACCTCACCACTGTCCTTATCCCCGCCCTAACCCATCTCTTCAACATATCACTTACCACCGGTGTCTTCCCCTCATCCTTCAAACATGCCCTCATCACACCCATCCTCAAAAAACCCTCCCCTCGACCCCGCAACAGTCTCCAACTATCGTCTCATATCTCTCCTTCCCTTTGCCTCCAAATTGCTTGAGCAACATGTCTACTCCGAACTGTCCTCCCATCTCTCCTCGTCCTCCCTATTTGACCGCCTGCAATCCAGTTTCCGAGCCCGTCACTCCACTGAAACAGCCCTAACCAAAGTCATCAACGACCTACTGACCGCCAAGAGCAAACGACACTACTCCATCCTTCTCCTCCTCGACCTCTCTGCTGCCTTCGACACAGTCGACCACTCCCTCCTGCTTCAAATTCTAGAATCCCTTAGCATCACTGACCTGGCCCTCTCCTGGATCTCCTCGTACCGGACCTTCAGCGTCACCCACTCCCACACATCCTCCTCGCCCCACCCCCTATCTGTTGGAGTTCCCAAGGCTCAGTCCTGGGACCCTTACTCTTCTCCATCTACACCCTCGGCCTAGGCCAACTCATCGAGTCCCACGGCCTCCAATACCACCTCTGTGCCGAGGACACCCAGCTCTACCTCTCCGGCCCTGACATCACCTCCCTGCTATCCAAAATCCCACACTGCCTGTCCGCCATCTCATCCTTCTTTTCTGCTCGTTTCCTCAAACTCAACATGGATAAAACAGACTTCATCGTCTTCCCCCCAAGTTGCTCCTCCCCCCTACCCGACCTAATCATCACGGTCAACAACTGCACACTCTCACCTGTCCCCCACGCCAAGTGCCTCGGTGTAATCCTTGACTCTGCCCTCTCCTTCAAGCCACACATCCAGGCCCTCGCCAGCTCCTGCCACCTTCAGCTTAAAAACATCTCACGGATCCGCTCCTTCCTTGACCATGACACTGTCAAAACACTTGTCCACGCCCTCATTATCTCCCGCTTCGACTACTGCAACCTCATGTTCACCGGCCCTCCCGCTTCATCCCTTGCACCCTTCCGAACCATCCTCAATCCCGCTGTCCGACTCATCCTCTTGTCGCCCTATTACTCCCCCGTATCCCCCCTCTGCCAAGCCCTCCACTGGCTCCCTACTTCCCATAGATCTAAGTTCAAAACCCTAACCCTGACATACAAGGCCATACACAACCTGTCCCCTCCATACATCTCCGACTTGGTCTCCCGATACAAGCCCTCACGCAATCTGCACTCCTCTCAAGAGCTTCTTCTCTTCTCCCCCCGCATCTCCACCTCCCACAACCGCATACAAGACTTCTCTCGTGCATCCGCCATACTCTGGATCTCTCTCTCCCACCACATCAGACACTCCCTACCCTGGGAACCTTCAAGAAAAACCTGAAGACCCACCTCTTCCTTCAAGCCTATAGCCCTCACTGAGACCTAATCCGCTGCACCATCTCACTTCTCCCCCTCCTACTGTCTCCCACCCATCCCCTATAGACTGTGAGAACTTGTGGACAGGATCTCTGCCCTAATGTACCTGTATGATTTATCCGTCGTTATTTATGTACTCGTCCTTGTTCTGTCCTTACACATGTAAAGCTATATAAATAAATAATAATAATAGTAAAAACGCGGCGTATGTTTACGCAGCGTCTGCACGGCAAAAGTGAATTTCCATTCACTTTGCCGGCAGACGCAGGTGCAATTTTGTGGAAACCTGAGCCTAAAAAAGCGCACAGTGTGAACGTGGACTTAGAGACTTCATCATTGAAAAATGTTACGTTGAAAACAATGCTCCTGGTGGTCACAGGGTCAGTGATATCCAGTCTCTATCAGTAGATTTGCCCTTTATGGATGTTTTTGAAGATAGGGTGGTTCTGAGACTAGACCCAGCCTACCTTCTGAAACTAGCAACTAAATTACAAAGGAATCTTTCTACCCTTCATTTGCGCTTTGCCTAGCAACTCAAATAGGAAGTTTCATACTCTAAGCGTCAGAAGGTCTTCAATAAATTATGTTTTGTTGACTAAATCATGGAGTAGAAGATGGTCGCTGTTTGTGGATCTTCAGAGGCCTAAAAAAGACCTAAAGGTCGCAAAGGGTTCTATAGTTAGATGGATTAGGGAGGCCAATAGCTTATCCTACTCCGCTAGTGGTAATTTAGTCCTAGTGGATATTAAGTATTATTCTACTCAAGTTGTCTCAACTTCCTGGGCAGAGAAGGAGGAAGTGTCGATTGACCAGATATGTAAGGCAATGACTTGGTCCTCTCAACCCTCTATAAGCCCTGTAGACTGGATCTGTCCTCCTTCGGTGACCTATCTTCAAGCAGTGGTCCGTCCCTAAGGGATTTATTCTCTGTAAATCTCTCATGTGTTGCTGTCATTGGGAAAGGAAAAGACTAAATTACTTACCGATAATGGGATTTTCCACAGCCCATGATAGCACTTTTATATTTCCCCCTTTATCATTGAGTTTTTGTCTGCACTAACTTTTCTGCGCGTGTAATTCACATGGTTTGGTGCCATTGGTTGGTGAAGGTTGTATATATCAATTATGTTTGGATGATAGACCTCCCAGAACTGCAAGGTCTGCTAATAGGGAGGAGTTACCTGAGGAAGGCTTTTTAAAATATTTTAGCCGAAACACGTTGTTATATACTTTTACTTATCGATACCAAATATATTTTGAAAATTGTGGATATGTGACTAATTCTCTGGAAGCGCCTGTGATATACATCGGATGTTTTTACTTTATCCATATATCAATTATGTGGAAGGTCCTCTCATGCTTTGTAACCCAACCTATGATGGGGAGATGTACCGCCCTTTTATTCAGTTGGTTTCTTGTCTTGGTGGAGCAGATCCCTCGTGTGGTGCTGTCATAGGCTTTGGAAAATCCCATTACCAGACAGTATTTCAGTCTTTTCAACATGTTTTTTGTGGGATAGGGTTACCAAACACGAAGCATTGAACATTCTAGTGATTGCAAAGTCTGTGCAGATTATAGTCATTTATGGAAGAAGAGCTCTGGGACTAATGATTTCTTCACATTACCTAAACTAACAGTAAATTTATAGACGTTGCTTACTTGGATATTGATGCATTTAACCCCTTAAGGACAGAGTTTTATTTTGCAATTCTGACCATTGTCACTTTGAGATTATAACTCTAATGCTTCAACATATCCCAGCGATTCCAAAACAGTTTATTCATGACATATTGGACTTTATGTTAGTAGTAAATTTAGGATAATATTTTCTGCATTTTTGATCAAAGACAGTGTTTGTTTACACATAGTGATAGTTCGAAGCCATGATGGGTATAGCGGTCATTGGTCATTAAGGAGTTAACCTTTATTTGTGACTTTGTGCTTTTTTCTTTTTCCTCTCTTTTAGGTTGCCTCTTGGGTATATTGGGGAGTTAATACAAAAAATAAAAAGTACCGTAAAATACAAATAATTTAGAATTGGCTAAATTATCAAGTATGGCGGCGTTCCAACCTGAGATCAAAAAGGTTAGGTCACTAAGTCTTGCAGGAATTGCTCAAGTCTCCAATGACATCTCGAGAAAATTTTTGGATCGCAGTGATTTGTCCAGGCTTTTGAGGATTGCTTCTAATTTTCTTAAAGATCATACTCAAGTGCTGGTGGAACTAGATAGTTTTTTTGTTTTTGATTCAAATGCTAAAATAAAACTTGTATTTGTAGAAGACAGTGTTTTAGTAAAGAACATTTTTTTTATGTCTTCATCGATGCAAGAGCTGGCGCAGAAATACCCTGAGAATCTTTACATCGATTTCTTAAGTAATATTGGCCCTGGACTGAACTTGTACAGCGTTTCTTGTGAAGATGACTCTGGCTGGAAGTTGTGCGCTTGCTGCTTATCTAAAACAAACAACCAAGACACGTTGAGGTTTCTTATCGTTTCTGTTTTGCAAAGTATTCCAAAAATGAAAGCACAGATCAAATCCATTATAATACACCCGGAGATTTCTGATTCTTTAGACCTCGGGATGCTATTGCCAAACACAACAGTTAGACAGTGTATGTTGTTAATCATTAAGGTCCTAGAAGAGAAGGTTGCTCATCTACAAGTGGAAACCCAAGGTAAAATAAACTCCATCCTACAAGCCATGTTTCATGCACGATCTCTGAAAGTCTACAATCGCCAGCTTAATGAATTGAAGGCGTCAAGCCCTGCAGAATTTTACCAATATTACATTGATACATGGCATCCAAGTAGAAAATTATGGTGCACGAAAGACAGCAAAAGGATCAGAACAGAAAAATCAATAAATTCCTATGTTGCATCCCTTCATTATACATTGTCATCCAAAATGGGCATATTACCATCCCTCTATCAGTGCTTACGGGTCATTCTTCGCCAAACCCATGAGTTAAAAAGTGTTCCTGAAGCTGTACTCGAAGTGGATCCTGAGCCAGTGTCAGAGTCGCCCTTAGATCCATTGGAGCAGGTATGATGACATGAACATTATGCTCCCTATATGCATGTTTTAGTGTTACATCTATCTGTTAGTAAGTAGCATGATATTTTGTTCATATCCATATGACGTGTTAGGTGCCTTAGGCAGACAGAGCACTAATCCTCTACTCCCACAGATTGTTTCCCTGTCCAGAACCAGTCTCTTTAGCTTAACCCCTTAAAGGTGAACTCCAGCGAGATTAAAAAAAAAATGTTGTACTGTCCCTGCTCTCATACACTGTGAAGCTGAGCTGTCCACTGCAGTTCTAGGATTTTTAGATAATTTATAAATCCATAAAATATTATCTGCTCTCACCTTCCCATATGGGACAATATGTCACAGACCAATTGCAGGTGCGGGCTGTGGCCAAAAACAGGGGGAGTGGTGGGGGCGTGGCCGCCATATTAAGTGCTCATCCTGTGAGCCCTTGTGGACAGGGTCCCTGCCCCTCCTGTACCTATTTGTCCGGATTGTCTAGAGTTATTGTAATTGTGCTTGTCTCCCCTATCCTCATGTAAAGCGCCATGGAACCTAATGGCGCTATATAAATAAATAAATAATAATAATAATAATCCTGCATGCCAGCACCCAATTTGTCTGCTGTATGATTCCTTTCCGCCTAATCCCACTCACCCCTCTGGGTCCTTGCATTTTATATTTGATCTCCTGTAATTACATTTTTTTCTGTTGTTGCAGCAGTCAAACAAACCCCAATTTCATTATGCTAAAAGATGGGTGATATTACCATATTTTTCAGATTATAAAATGCACTTATTCCCCTCAAAATGGGGATGTGTTTTATAATTTGAATCTTCTTTACCTGGGGTCGCCGATTACCAATGGATGTCAGTAGTGGGGCAGTACTTGCGGGTCCTGGAGCTGGGGGTATTGCGGTGTTCAGCGGAGTGCGCAGCATTGTTCGGCAGGCATTGATACTTCTGGGTTCTGGCAAATGGCTGCGGAGGCAAAGCAGGCACAGATGAAGATCTTGTTGATCCGAGAGCTCAATCTCTTACTGCGTTTCCTCTACCGGATGGACTTCAAGAAAATGGCTGCCGAGGCAGAGCAGGCACAGATGGAGATTTCGGCTGTTCGTAATCTTCATCTGAACCTGTACATTGCCAGAACGGGGAAGTGTCAATGGTGCCTATCGCACACCGTGACAACTGCAGGCCTGTAAGCATTGCCCCACCTCCGACATCCACCTACCACCCTGCCTCCTGCCCAACGACTATCCCCACCATTGCAATGCTGCCTGCTGTGAGCCTGTCGCTCCACCACCATCGTTTTCTTAATTTCGTGCTCTAAATTTGGGGTCACGTTTTATAATCTGGTGAATCTTATGAAGTGAAAAATACAATAATTTTATTTTTTCTTTATTCATATTTTTTAAATATTTTTTTCTTCTTTTTACTATATTTAATAGTCCCCTTAGGGAACTTGAATCTGGTAAGGTGTGATCATTTGTTGTATATACAGCAATGCTACAACATTGCTGTAAACAGGAAAAATCTCATTCTCCTAAGAATGCCAGGTATTCACTGAAATACTGTAATGACATCTAAAGGGTCTTCAGCAGACCCCTGGCTGTTATGACAACACATTGGCATCCCTCTATCGTGTCACAGGCACACCGATGTGGGGTTAGAACAGTGATTCCCTCCCCCCCATCCCCTTCCCTGCCTGTGTGCATTAAATGCTACCATCAGGAATTGACAGGAGCATGTAACAAGTTAACAGCCGCAGGTGGAATACTACTCTACCTGCAGCTGTTATAGGTGGATGAAGGCTGAATAATTCAGCCTTCATTTGCAGGGAAATGTGCAGACACAGTGTGGAAACCTGCATAAAAATGAGGGAGACAAATTAAGATGGACACCCCATGTCATAAGTTGTTTTGGGGTTACTTGATAATCTTGCTTGTGACAACAGGGGATGTAATCAGACAGTGAGCTGTTAATCAAGCTAAGGAACCTTGGTTGGAAATAACCTGTGAGGGCAGTGTAGGGGACGTTGGTGACAGAGCGGAGTCTCGGTAGGCAAGGTCGCCACTGCAGGAAGTCGGTGGCGGCTCGAGCGGAGCGGTGCCGCAGGCCTGCGGCTATGAGGAGGGGGTGTCCTGGTGGTTTGAGGCAGACCCCATTAATCACCTGGTGGTGGATGCGATAGACTTCAGGAAAATGGTTTGGAGGCAGCGCACGTGCAGATTGAGATCTCGAAGAGTCAAGATCTCAATCTGCGAGTGTGCTGCTTTTGACGCAATGGACTTCAGAAACATTGCTGCATATGCGCAGATTGACATCTTGGCTCTCCAAGATCCTAATCTGTACGTGCACTGCCTCTGCAGCCATTTTCCTGAGGTCTGACACCGGCATATCAATGGCACCAACCTTGTGCTGCCGCAACACCTTCTCCTCCCAACCTTGCTCCACTTGTGCCGCCACCAACTTTTGCAGCGGCCGCCCTTTTTCCTGTGACCCCCGCTCCACCTCACCCCCCTTTCCCCCAGTAAACTATGCTCAACTGTAAAACAAACTCTAGGATTATAAAACAGACCCCTATTTTCCTTCTCTAAATTTGGGGTGCACTTTATAATGCAGTGCGTTTTATAATCTGCAAATGTACGGTATTTAAAATTATCTCCCCACAGGAAAAAAGTGTGTGTGCTTTGTGTTCTATAAAGCAGTGAGCTGTTAATCAAGTTAATAGTAGCAATATTTTTACATAAAAGATACATAGTCAAAACTGGATATTTTTTTTCTTCTAAGGTTTCTGAAGATAAAAAGAATGAATTGGAGCAGATGGAGTTTTATAGTTGGGAAGATTTTCAGTCCTTTCTGAATATTTGGTGTGAAGAACAGAAAATTATATTTGTCATACGTAATTCCGTACCTCTGAGTAATGAGGACGTGAGTAATGATCTGCTGCAGTCTCTAAAGTATAGTATGGTGAATCTCGGTTGCAGCAGTTATACCAGGTAATTCAGTGTTTGATATATATTAAGGGGATGGGTTTGAAAAAGGAGTCAGTCTCCACTGGCTCCATATTGTCAACTCTTGTATTTCACATGAGTTTTTTGTTGTTTTATTCTATCTTTAAAGGGATGCTGTCAGATCATTTTCAGTATGATACTAATATTACCCTTGAATAGGGCCTGGGCAGACCTTTTAAAAACATGTAAAATCATTATTGTACCGTTTGTAGTTTCCATGTTATCAGCATTCTCAGACCCTGCAGAGAGCTGCTGCATTATTTCTGTCTTAGTCGTGGAACCACGACTAAGACAGTTCTCTGTCGAAACGTGTCGGTGTTAGCACATACTGCCTGTATTAGATGGATGGCGTTTACGTTTGAATAAATCCTCATAATTGCAAGTTTATGAGTGCTGGATTTTTCTACATTATTATTGGTGATTGCCGGTCCAGAGACCAGGACTGTATCCGTGCACCATTTCCTTGTACTGGAGTACTACTATTTCAACTGGGTGAGCTGAACTTTCCTTCTACCTTTTCCCTGCTACCATCTGCATTAGTTCTATCCCATTATAAGCAGAGACGATTAGTCCTGTGCTGTATAAACTGTCATGTAATTATGCACTCCCTCTCAGCAGCTCTCTACTCTCCTCTCCCTCTGCTTTCCGGGCACTGTGGTTTCACATTTAGGCTGGCTTCACACTATGTTTTTTGTGATTCTGTTCTGTTCGTTTTTTAAACAAACAGAACAGGATAGTTTTTGCCCCCCATGTATCCCTATGGTGCCGGATTGGCCATAGTTGGCCATCCAGTTTTGTGTATTCTGTACAGGGTTCTTATCTGTCCTGTTTTTCAGTTGTCCCAAAAACGAAGTCTGCATCATTTTTGTGCTGCGGTGACAAAATCGGACAGAAACGAATCCGGTCCGGTCCGGCACACTTATCATGGGGACCTATGGAACCGTATTCAGTAAAAAACAGAATAGTTTCCGGAATCTGGTTCCAGGGTACAGCGCATGTTCTGAACAAGAGCACTGCTCTGTACCCATGTTACATGTGTGTAATTTCACTTTAGCAGTGTATTTATATACACTGCTAAAATGATATTAAATAAAGGGATGGATACAAATAAAAAAATAAATAATTCTCACCTGACCGCCGACATCAGCTGAGCAGGACAGGGCGGGACCACCCGATCAGCTGATAGGTCACATGACCGCATCAGTGCGCAGGGATTAAATCTTTAAAACCGCGCTGATGCGGTCATGTTACCTATCAGCTGATCGGGTTACCCCACCCCTTCCCGGGCAGCTGATGCACAGGTCCTCAAACTGCAGGAAGATTAATTAATCGCTGGACACTTTGAGTCGGCGGTCAGTTGAGAATTCATTATTTTTTTATTTTTAACCATCCTTTGACTTAATTTCACTTTAACAGTGTATATAGATAAATGGACAACACCAACAGCACTTGTCAGGCTCGGCTCCCCGCTGCTCTTTCTGTGTCTGTTTCTGTGTCTTTCTGCCAATCTTGTGCTGTCCGTTCCCGTTCGTTGGATCCTGCAAAAACAGGATCCCATGAACATGAACAAAAACGTAGTGTGAAGCCAGCTTAAGGCCACGTCAGACGCTTCAATTTGATGAACAATGTTGTTAGCGATCACATGCACGCTCGATCGCTAACAACATCGTTCACATCGATGGTAAGCTGTCACACAGGCATACTCACCAGCAATGTGGACCAGCGAGTACGCTGGTAACCACGGTACACATCGGGTTACTAAGCGCCACGCGGCGCTTAGTTACCCGATGTGTTCCATGGTTACCATCTCCCAGCATAGGCTGTGCCGATGAGAGATCGTTCATCGCGGTGTCACACACCACGATGCTGTAAATCGCTTGATTTGAGGTCCTGCTCACAAATCTTCCACCAAACAATCAAGCGATTTTTCGTTGACAGATCGCTCGGTTACACGCAACGACGCACAAACAATATCGCTTAAAGGGAACCTGACCTCTACAAATGACCCCCCCCCAGCCTGTTTTAACCTGTCCCTGCACCATAGTAATCCATTTGTAACCATCCCTTTCTGTCCCTAAACCTCTATGTGAATGTTTATAAAAGTAGTTTATTCACCTCTTATTCGGCAGCTTCTCATTAGATGAGAAGCCGCAAAAGGCGGGCTTATGTGGCTCTCCCCGCCGCCGGCGTGTTAATTATGCACGCCCACATGGGCGTGCTATACAGGACAGACTGTGCTTGTGCTGCAAGGGGGCGGTACGGGTGATATGACACGATTTTCTGTTTTGAATGAGTAAAAAAAATCAATGCACATATTCCCTTAGCACTCATTCAGACATCATTGATTTTTCTAATTTTCATTAATGTTTATGATCAGATTTTCAGCAGTGTTTTTTCAGTATTCCAAATTTTACCATCAGAGTTTCAACAGTTATTCTTTTATGCAAGCTGATGTTAAAAAAAATAGCACACAGACCTATAGTCTTACAGAGGGTTAAATAAGTATTGAACACTGCACTAATTTTCTAAGTAAATATATTTCTAAAAGTGCTTTTGACATGAATTTCTCACCAGATGTAGGTAACTTCCCATCCAGTCCACACTGGTAAAGAAATTAAACCATAGACGTTCATAGATTTAGTGATGTGTAATAATGAGACATGACACAGGGAAAACGTATTGAACACATAAAGAAAGAGACAAGAAAAACACATGGAAAGATATGACACCAGCTGAAATCTGTCAGTTAATAAGGAAATAATCTTGTGTCTTATAACCAAGATGGCACTCAAGAATCCTCTCATAAGGGCTCGGACACACATCAGTGAAACTCGTCCGAGTTTACTGTGCGGAAAAATCGCAGTGCTCCTGGACCAATGTTAACTAATGTCCGAGTGCACATTTCCGAGTCTCGTACGCATTTTTCGCATCCGATTCTCGGATTGCAAGTCAATCGCAACATGCTGCGATTCTATGCGAGTCACGGACGAAACTCGTCAATGCAAGTCTATGGGTTCGACAAAAATCACAGACCACAGTTGGATTACTGTCGGATCACACTCGGACCTTCCAACTCTGCTCAGAGTTTTCACAGGTGAAACAATTGCCAAGCTGATCTCATTCAAAAATCGTATGCAACTCTCGGATTGCACTCGGACCACACTCTGATTACTGTTGGATAGCTCTCGGATGTGATCTCAGATAATGTTGGACAGTAGCATCAATGTTGGATGCAAAACTGACCAAAACTCTGACAAAAGTCGTCCGACTCTCGGATCCGTGAATCGAACAGTTTTTTCACTCGGATGTGTGTCCATACCCTGAGGGTACATTTACACGCTGCCACTGCGTGGTAGCAACTGTATGGCAATGGGGATTTTTGTGCCTGTTGCCTTGACATTGCTACGAAGTGGCGGCGTGTAATTTGGGGAAGTGATCAGGTTTCTCACAGTTGCTTCGGGTAGCTGTTTCCGAGCCGTGTTAAAAAATCCAAGGCAACACAAAGGGACAATTGCCATGCTAGTGGCGTGTAAACGGGCGACAGGTATGGAATCTGCATCACGTAGTGATTTCCCCGGGGCGTGCCACAGCGTGCTGGATACCGCACCCCATCAGCGATGATTGGTGGGGGCTACTGTGTAACCATTGGCTGTCCCTTCACAGGGCGCCATATTTAAAGAGCTGTCCATTCACACTACATAATTGCAATGGCGTCATATATTAACCAACCTTCCTGCGCAGGCTGGCCAATCATGACGCTATTGCGTTGTTCAATCAGCGTGTTAGCGTCACGGAATACACAACTCTGTCACGCCTGTGTACTTGCGGCGCGAAAGATGTACGCCCATATTCCTTTGTGGATAGCGGTATGTGAAGCGGCGACGGTATTCAACAGCAAGTTATCCGCAGGATCTGTGGGCACTTCCGGGGAACCACAATACCTTCAGTTGACAACGCAATGGCAGTGTGTACATGCGGTATCGGCGATCGTTAGCAACCGTTAAAAACGTGCGCGTGCACGTGCGGTTGATACCGGTTGCCAGGGATAGTGGCGGTGTGTAAAGGTACCTTAATGGTTAAAATCAATGAGCTGCCTCAAGACCTTCAGACTCTTATTGTTGAGAAACATAATGAGGACATTATGACATCCGTCTGTGATTAGTAAATTCATTTGTCCTGTCGCTACATTCATCCTTTTGAGTTTAGTTTTTGGCTGCGTTCACACATTTGCGTATTTTGCTGCGCTTTTTGCCTCGTTTTTCGGCCGCGCAAAGAAGCGCAACAAAATATGCAGGGGCTTTCACACACTGCGCTTTCTTTACTCCAGAAAGCGCAGTGATGTCACATAGGGGAGGAAGAATCCTGCTTCCTCCTCCCCTCTGTGACAGCCCCATTAGATTTCACAGCAAAAGCAAGTGTATGAAAAATAAAAAACAATGAATACTTCACCTGTCCGATGCCTTTTCCCGCTGTCCGGTCTCCGGTTCCAAGTGAGATGTCTTCTGCCAGGACCTGTGGTGACGTCAGAGGGGTGTTCCTGGGGCGTTCCCAGCGCTGATTGGCTGCTCGCGGTCCGCGAGTGCCCGGGAACGCCCCTCTGACGTCACCACAGGTCCTGTCAGAAGACATCTCACTTGGAACCGGAGACCAGACAGCGGGAAAAGGCGTTGGAGAGGTGAAGTATTCATTGTTTTTTAGTTTTCATTCACTTGCTTTTGTTTAATTTAGATTTCACAGTGTATATTAATACACTGTGAAATCTAATGGGCGGTCACAGCTGTCACAGAGGGGAGGAGGAAGCAGGATTCTTCCTCCCCTCTGTGACATCACAGGGAGAAAACGCAGGAGCAGCTGCGTAAAGAATTGACATATCAATTCTTTACACAGCTGCGCTTTCTCCCTGAAAACGCAGTGCGTATTTTTGCGCAATGTCTGCACTGCCAAGTGAATTTCACATTCACTTTGCTGGCAGACAAAAGGCACATTGCGTATTTTGAAAAGCGCGCATAAAAAAGCGCGACAAAATACGCAATGTGTGAATGCAGCCTTAGTGTAGCATTTAGTTCCATTTTAATACCGAGTTTGTCGTCCACAGTCAGTACATAATAGGCGTCTGAAAAGGCATATTATGCACACTGATCCTTTGCCTCTCCTGCTTTGATGGTTTCTGGGCTTCATCCTTGCTTCAGCGGTGATGTCCCAACACAGAGCCATTTGACCACTACAGAAAATCAGTAGCTGTGAAGTCTGTCGCTACATCAGCGTTAGCAACCGAGATTTGGTAGCAGCATGAATTCTACGGCACCATGAAACCATTTTCACACACTGGGAAAATTTCTTCTGCAGGTCCGCAATGATATTACCTCATATACTAATTTCTAGATTTGACGTTGGGCGAGGTTACCAAATGCATCATGGATTTGACTTTGAATTTCTGTCTCCTTTGGTATAAATAATTGAATAGGGGGAAAACCACAAAGAGAATCTGCACAACTATGAGAAACATACTGATTTTAAAATGTGCACCTCGATTATAAGAACAATTTTATAAATATAGCTTTAGGACAAAATTAGTGAGTTTTGTTGAGCCAATTGAGAGGATAGTAAAGCAATGTATTAATCTTTCGTTTGCACTTTTTTCTCCATTTTGTTACTACAGCTTGTTTAAATTTTGACGTTCAACTTAGGTTTTCCTAAGGCTCCCTTCACATCATGATTTTTGGGGATCCATGGCTATCCGTTGTAAAACAGATAGCCACGAATCCGATTTGGCCTCCATTTATCCCTATGGGCACGGATTGGTGCTTAATAGCCATCCGTGTGTACAGAGATCTGATTGTGTCTGCTTTTTTCACATCCCCAAAATCCAGAGAGTGCTCTGATATTGGGTGCAGGGGACACAATCGGACAGCATCAGATTCAATGCTGTCTGATTCAAATAACATGTGGGTCAATGGAGCTCGGGATCCGGGAGAGAACAGGATTATCTCCCAAATTCAATTTTGGTGTACTGAGCATGGTCAGTACTACACTAAAACTGCTCTGTTCCCGTAATTTCACTTTAGCAGTGTATCTACATACACTGCTATTAAGGGTCATTCCATGTCAAGTGAACCAATGATTATTACCTCTATATTTTTAATTCTTTTGAGATTTTGTTATTTGATAATAGCATGTCAGACAATGCAAAATGTGAAGAGAAATTTTTTTAAAAAATGATTTTCAAAGTTCGGAAAAAGTGCAAATTTCGCTGTTGCCTGCCTTTACGTTTCTCCTCATAACTAAGGCTAGGAATAAGATAGAGAGACAAAATAAACACCATTCTACTCAGAACTATACAGGCTTTCACCAGATATGTCACAAGAGGATCTTTGTTAATATTTTACCCATGTGATCGCAAGTGCAAAACTTTAAAACGCACTTCCGAAAAATCGGCGTGCTTTAAATATTTCAAAAACTGCCCATGTGTCTGCTTTGCTCTTAGCCACATCTGTACCAAGTTTCAAGTTGGGATCGCGATGGGATCATATTTTAAAATATTTTACTATTAATAGCGTCAATGGGTCATTCCATATCAAGTGATCTAAATATGAATATTTTTTTTTACCTGACGTCTTTAGATTTTTTTTATTTTTTTTCCTTTATGAAGTACTACTTTAGTTAATTACAAATTAAAAGTTTAGAATTTTTTTCTTCATCAGTTAATTTTTTACAGATTTTTAAAGTTTAAAAAAAGTGTGAATTTTGGCCTGGTATGACTTTACATTTTTTATCTTGGGCTAGAAATAAGATGGAGAAACAAAATAAACACCATTCTACTCAGAACTGTCCAGGCTTTCACCAGATATGTCACAAGAGTATATTTGTTAATTTTAATTTTTTTACCCATGCGAACGCAAACGCAACATTTTGAAACGCATTTCCAAAAAAACATTTTAATAAAAATTTTCCAAAACTGCCCATGTGTCTTTTATGCTCTTAGCCACATATGTACCAAATTTCAAGTTGGGATCGTGATGGAATCATATTTTAAAATATTTAACTATTACAGTGTCAATTCAAAAATCTTGAATTCAGATCTGTTCATCCTGTGGTCTAAAAGCGTGGGGTCTATATTTATCAAATCCATTATTTTTAGACATTACTGTATTATTTTGATATGTTACAGCTTAGAAGCAGGAGAGGACATATAGGAAAAAGCTTTGTTAGGGCTCAACCTGAGAAAGCACAGGGATAGACAGTGAATGCAGACCAGATGATAGGCCAGCAGCTCTGTCAATCATGTTAAGTGTCTACCCACTGCATTCAGGAAGTAAGACAGCTCGTTCAGACCTTTCATGTCCTGACATGTCTGGACATCTTCACTCCTGAACAAACAATAGTCTGTACAAAGCCATCAAGGCTGTGTACTAAAATATGGGTGAGTAAATATATTAATACTTTAATGCTTTTATTATTAAGGGCCAATACACACAGTGCTATTCTTAGGGATCATCATTCAGAAAAACAGCCCCATTGATTTCTATGGGGTTCACCACGTGCAGTGTTTTTGGAAACACTCAAGAGTGAGTAAATCACTGCTTGAACTACTTTTTAATCGCTGCAATAAACGCAGCATTTATCATTTATATAAAAAAAGCTGCCATTTTTTTCACTAGCGATTAAAAAAACTAACGCATATGTGGTAAAAACTTGGTAGAAAAACAAGCTGCTAAAACTGCAGCGTGTATCTGCAGACAGAAAAAACTGTGCGCGTTAGCCCTAAAACTCACTTTATAGTAATACAGTTCTATCTCAAGTGTACTGTAAGTCTTTATTTTTATTACCTATCTTCCTTCCTTAATATTAACTGTATTTTTCCCACACAGCAATGGCTGCTACTTCTCAAGAAACAGCATTTTATCATAGACACTGTTGCAATCCTTTTGAAAAAATATGAATATGATTGGCGCTGGTGGCTGGCTACTGTACTCTCCAAAGATTGTGAAAATGAAGAAGTAGAATTGACTTTATTGCATCCTTCTGGTCCAGCGCCATCCTTTGTGTATCCAAGAAAGGCAGACATTTTAAAAGTGCACAAAAATCAGATATTAACTCAGGCGGAGCCTAACACCGTGACAGGCCGGACATACTCTTTGACACACAAGGAAATGGCGATTGCTATTAAGCGTTTATGGACAAGATTACATTTCACCCACTAGAAGGGACAAATTGATAAAATGCCACTTTAAAAACATACTATTAACCCCTTCCCGACAAATGTCTCATATATGAGACATGAAAACCAGTTCGTTAACGACCGATGTCTCATATATGAGACATCTGGGGAACGCACTGCTGCAGCTCAAGTGAGGGTCTCACTGACCTGTCACTTGAGCTGCAGGTACATGGGGACATGCAGCACACCCCAGGGGGGGTCGCTTTGCCCCCCCCAGGCTACAGCCGCGGTGATTGGCTGTTGAAAATGAAACCGCAAATTACCGCGGCTGCAATGTTTTCCTGGCCGCCGCTTCTCCCCTTGTCCTCAGATGTGCCCCCCCCGGGCTCCAATGTCCCCCCCCATGGCTCCGATGTCCCACCCATGGCTCCGATGTCCCCCCCATGGCTCCGATGTCCCCCCCTGCCGCCTCTCTTATCTGCCGCCCGCCGCTTCTCCTTCTCGCCGCTTCCCCCTGTGCTCCGATGTCCCCCCCGCTTCTCCTTCCTGCCGCCCGCTGCTTCCCCCTGTTCCCCGATGTCCCCCCCCCTGTGCTCCGATGTCTCCCCCCCCCCACCGGCTTCTTCCTGCAGCCCGCGCTGCTTCCACCCGGTTCCCCGATGTCCCCCCCTGTGCTCCGATGTCCGCCGCCCGCCGATTCCCCCTGTCCTCTAATGTCCCGCCCCCCCGCTTCTCCTTCCTGCCCCCACACGATCACTGGAGATCACCACCTGTCTCCGGTGATCTCCAGTGATCACCTCCCGCTCACCTCTCCGCCGCCACCGTCACTACTCCACTTCCGGGCGGTCCTCCTGCGCTGACATCCCGCCGCCGCCGCTTTCCATCCGCCTCCTGTCAGGATCCCTCCTCTGCTGTTTGATCCCCCAGGGGATCAAACTGCAGGGGAGGGATCCAGTCAGTACGGGCACAGTGATCACATAGTGGATCACTGTGCCCGTACTGACTGGATCCCTCCTCTGCAGTTTGATCCCCATGCAGGGGGATCAAACTGCAGAGGAGGGATCTTGTCATGCCTTGCACAGTGATCACATAGTGGATCACTGTGCCCGTACTGACTGGATCCCTACTCTGCTGTTTGATCCCCATGCAGGGGGATCAAACTGCAGAGGAGGGATCTTGTCATGCCTTGCACAGTGATCACATAGTGGATCACTGTGCTAGGATTGTGAGATCCCTACACTGCAGTTTGATACCCCTGCATGCGGATTGAGCTGCAGAAAGCGATCTCGCAGCCCTGGCGCTGCACCCGGGCTGCCAGATCGCTGCTCTGCAGTCTGATCCGCCTGCATGTGGATCGAGCTGCAGAAAGCGATCTCGCGGCCCAGGTGCTGCACCCGGGCTGCCAGATCGCTGCTCTGCAGTCTGATCCGCCTGCATGCGGATCGAGCTGCAGAAAGCGATCTCGCAGCCCTGACGCTGCACCCGGGCTGCCAGATCGCTGCTCTGCAGTCCGATCCGCCTGCATGCGGATTGAGCTGCAGAAAGCGATCTCGCAGCCCTGGCGCTGCACCCGGGCTGCCAGATCGCTGCTCTGCAGTCTGATCCGCCTGCATGCGGATCGAGCTGCAGAAAGCGATCTCGCGGCCCAGGTGCTGCACCCGGGCTGCCAGATCGCTGCTCTGCAGTCTGATCCGCCTGCATGCGGATCGAGCTGCAGAAAGCGATCTCGCAGCCCTGACGCTGCACCCGGGCTGCCAGATCGCTGCTCTGCAGTCCGATCCGCCTGCATGCGGATTGAGCTGCAGAAAGCGATCTCGCAGCCCTGGCGCTGCACCCGGGCTGCCAGATCGCTGCTCTGCAGTCTGATCCGCCTGCATGCGGATCGAGCTGCAGAAAGCGATCTCGCGGCCCAGGTGCTGCACCCGGGCTGCCAAATCGCTGCTCTGCAGTCTGATCCGCCTGCATGTGGATCGAGCTGTAGAAAGCGATCTCACAGCCCCGGTGTGGATCACTGCACCCAGGCTGTCAGATCCACCTGCATGGCGATCGTGCGTCGTTCGTTGTGGACTACGTCGGAGGCGATTGAGCGTCGTGGGACCTTCGTTGTGGACTACGTCGGATCTTTATAATAAAGATGGAGTCCGAATTTTGTTTGTGTCTTTTTTTCAAATAAAAAGATTTTTCTATGTGTGTATTTTCTGACTATTTACCAGAGATTCCTAATGGCGGGTCTAACATTGGCCCTATATTATGAATCTCGGGCTTAGTGCCAGCTGCCAATAAAAAGCTGGCATTAACCCCTTTATTACCCAGTTTGCCACCGGCACCAGGGCAACTGGATGAGCATGGGTACAGCGCCAGAAAATGGCGCTTCGATGAATGCGCCATTTTCTGGGGCGGCTGTGGTCTGCAATTCGCAGCATGGGGGGCCCAGAACGCTTGGGCCTTTCCATGCTGAGGATTCCAGCCCCCAGCTGCCTAGTTGTACCTGGCTGGGCCAAAAATATGGCGGAGCCCTACGTCATTTTTTTTTTCTAGAATTAGTTCTAGAAATGAAAAATAAATGGGCTTCGCTGTGTTTTTGGTTGCAGCCAGGTACAACAAGGCAGCTGGGGCTTGGTGGCAGTCTGTAGCTGCCAAGTTGTACCTGGCTGGACCAAAAATATGGCGGAGCCCTATGTCATTTTTTTTTCTAGAATTAGTTCTAGAAATAAAAAAAAATGGGCTTCGCTGTATTTCTGGTTGCAGCCAGGTACAACGAGGCAGTTGGGGGTTGCTGGCAGTCTGTAGCTGCCAAGTTGTACCTGGCTGGACCAAAAATATGGCGGAGCTCAACGTCATTTTTTTTTCTAGAATTAGTTTAGAAATAGAAAAAAAGGCCTTCGCTGTATTTTTGGTAGCCAGCAAACGTACAACATGGCAGCTGGCTGACTGGAATCCTCAGCGTGGAGAGACCCAAATGTTGTGGGTCCCCCACGCTGCAAATTGCAACCCACAGCCACCCAAGAAAATAGCGCATTCATTAGAAGCGGCATTTTCTGGTGCTGTACCCCAACTCTTCCAGTTGCCCTTGTGCTGGTTTCACATGGGTTCTCCATATGCGACATTGTGTCCGCTAACAATTTCAATGGAAAATTAGCTCCAATTGTTAGCGGAAACCATGTCGGGTATGGAGAGCCCCTCCCTGTGTGCCTGAACATTGGAGCTCCCCCACAAGTGACCCCATTTTGGAATCTAGACCCTCTAAGGAAAGTATCTAGATGCATAGTGAGCACTTTTAACCCCCAGATGCTTCACAAATTCATCCATAAAAATGAAAAAGTACTTTTTTTCCACAAACTTTCTTTTTTCATTTTTTCAGATCAATTTGTGAAGCACCTGGGGGTTCAAAGTGCTCACTATGCATCTAGATACTTTCCTTAGGGGGTCTAGTTTCCAAAATGGGGTCACTTGTGGGGGAGCTCCAATGTTTAGGCACATAGGGGCTCTTCATCTCCTACAAGGTCTCCGCTAACAATTCCAATTGTTAGTGGACACCATGTTGCGTATGGAGAGCCCCTGTGTGTCTCCACATTGGAGCTCCCCCACAAGTGACCCCATTTTGGAAACTAGACCCCCCTAAGGAAAGTATCTAGATGCATAGTGAGCACTTTGAGCCCCCAGATGCTTCACAAATTCATCTGTAAAAATAAAAAAGCACTTTTTTTTTCCACAAAAATTTTCTTTTTTCATTTTTATGGATCAATTTGTGAAGCATCTGGGGGTTCAAAGTGCTCACTATGCATCTAGATATGTTCCTTTGGGGGTCTAGTTTACAAAATGGGGTCACTTGTGGGGGAGCTCCAATGTGGAGACACACAGGGACCCTCCAAACGCGACATGGTGTCCGCTAACAATTTGAGCTCATTTTCCATTCAAATTATTAGCGGACACCATGTCGCGTTTGGAGGGTCCCTGTGTGTCTCCACATTGGAGCTCCCCCACAAGTGACCCCATTTTGTAAACTAGACCCCAAAGGAACATATCTAGATGCATAGTGAGCACTTTGAACCCCAAGATGCTTCACAAATTCATCAATAAAAATGAAAAAAACACTTTTTTTTTCACAAAAAAATATTTTTGCCTACATTTTTTCAGTTTCACATGGGCAAAGGGATAAAATACATCCCAAAATTTGTTGGACAATTTCTCCTGAGTACACCGATACCTCATATGTGGTCATAAACCACTGTTTGGGCGCACGGCAGGGCTCAGAAGGGAAGGAGCGCCATTTCACTTTTTGAACGGAAAATTGGCTCCAAAATTAAAATTGCGCTCCTTCCCTTCCGAGCCCTGCCGTGCGCCCAAACAGTGGTTTATGACCACATATGAGGTATCGGTGTACTCAGGAGAAATTGCCCAACAAAGTTTAGGATCCATTTTATCCTGTAGCCCATGTGAAAATGAAAGAATTGAGGCTAAAAGAACATTTTTGTTACAAAAATAAAAATGTCCATTTTTACCTTCAACTTTATTTTAGTTCCTGTGAAGCACCTGAAGGGTTAATAATCTTCTTGAATATAGTTTTGAGTAGCTTAAGGGGTGCAGTTTTTGGAATGGTGTCACTTTTGGGTGTTTTCTGTTGTGTACACCCCTCAAAGGGACTTCAAATGTGATGTGGTCACTAAAAAAATGGTTTTGTAAATTTTGCTGAAAAAATGAATAATTGCTGATGAACTTTGAACCCTTATAACGTCCTACCAAAATTTTTTTTTTCTTCCAAAATTGTGCTGATGTGAAGTAGACATGTGGGAAATGTGATTTATTAACTATTTTGTGGCACATACCTCTCTGGTTTAGCAGAATAAAAATTAAAAATGTGAAAATTGCTAAATTTTCAAAATTTTTTCAAAATTTTTGATTTTTTCACAAATAAACGCAAAAATTATCGACCTAAATTTAATACTAACATGAAGCCCAATATGTCACGAAAAAACAATCTCAGAATCGCTCGGATCCAATGAAGCGTTCCAGAGTTATTACCTCATAAAGGGACACTGGTCAGAATTGACAAAAATGCCTCGGTCTTTAGGGTCAAAATAGGCTCGGTCATGAAGGGGTTAATAGTTTGATTAGTTCATAATTTATAGAACGATGATTTAACTACTGTACTATCCTTATTAAACACTTCATAAATCACATGTTTAGTGATAGAATAGAAAACAAATTTATATGTATAAATAGGGGTTAACATTTTTGGTTCTTTTAATCTTGTTTAATCAAACTTGAGGATATGATCACCTTTCTTCTTTTGGTTTGTTCAATACATTCAAGTGGAAAATGCTGAGCGTTGTGTTCTGATGATTAAGGGCCCTTTCACATCAGCGTTTTTTTAAATTTGCGGCAGATGCGGTGAAAAAACCGCATCTGCCGCAACTGCCGCATAACGGTTCCACTTGCGGCACGGTTCGGTTTTTTCCATAGGAAGTATAGGGGGACTTGCGGCAGATGCGGCAAGTGCGGTATTGCACTTGCGGCAGGTGCGGCAGAGAAAAAAACCGCAGTAAGCCGCGGTTTTTTTCTCTGCCGCACCTGCCGCAAGTGCAATACCGCACTTGCCGCATCTGCCGCAAGTCCCCCTATACTTCCTATGGAAAAAACCGCAACCGTGCCGCAAGTGGAACCGTTATGCGGCAGTTGCGGCAGATGCGGTTTTTTCACCGCATCTGCCGCAAATTTAAAAAAACGCTGATGTGAAAGGGCCCTTAGATGTATTTATCCTGGCACTTATGGGATTTGTTTTTTGTGTTTCTTTTTTCTTGCATATAAATGTTTTATTCAATAAGTTGTGATAACTCATACAACCATAAAATAAAAAATATATAAATTTGACAGGTCCCTAGTTGAATCTCTGCACAAATATAAGCAAGAACACAATCAGTCATTTTTCACAATTGCCCGTCAATAGTTTGAATTTGATATAAAGAAACATAGTCTTGTAACATATCAAATGAAAGCTGTTACCGTTCTGAGTAAAAATGATGCCTCTCCCACTTCATTATCTTATTTCTAGCCTGAGATAAAAAATGTGAAGTCATAACCAGGCCAAAATTTCACCCTTTTTTTAAACTTTAAAAATCTGTAAAAAATTAACTGATGAAGAAAAAAATTCTAAACTTTTAATTTGTAAGTAACTAAAGTTGTATTTCATAAAGAAAAAGAATAAAAAAAATCTAAAGACTTCAGGTAAAAAAAAATATTCATATTTAGATCACTTGATATAGAATGACCCATGGACGCTATTAATATTAAAATATTTTAAAATATGATCCCATCGCGATCCCAACTTGAAATTTGGTACAGATGTGGCTAAGAGCAAAGCAGACACATGGGCAGTTTTTGAAATATTTCAAGCGCGCCGATTTTTCGAAAATGCATTTTAAAGTTTTGCGCTTGCGATCACATGGGTAAAATATTAACAAAGATCCTCTTGTGACATAACTGGTGAAAGCCTGCACAGTTCTGAGTAGATTGGTGTTTATTTTGTTTCTCTATCTTATTTCTAGCCCGAGATATGATAGAAAATGTAAAGCCATACCAGGCCAAAATTCGCACTTTTTTAAAACTTTAAAAATCTGTAAAAAAATAACTGATAAAGAAAAAAAATTCTAAACTTTTTTTTTTGTAATTAACTAAAGTTGTCCTTCATATAGAAAAATTTTTAAAAAAATCTGAGGACGTCAGGGAAAAAAAATATTCATTTTGGATCACTTGACATGGAATGACCTTAAAGTGAAATTAAAGTAAGCAAAGTGTTAATAAATAAATGCTCACCTCTCCGCTGAATGTCCCGCGATGCGCAACATCCACCTCCGATGGCTGCAGGACCTTGATCAGCTGACCGGGCGGGGCAGAGCAACCCGATCAGCTGATATGTCACATGACTTCATCAGATGAGCGGTTTAAACCGCCCGCCAATCGGTTTTGGCCGGCAGTTTAGACTGCTCAGCTAATGCTGTCATTTGATCCATGAGCTGATTGGGTTGCCCCGCCCATTAGCTGATTAAGGTCCTTGCAGCCATCGGAGGTGGATGATGCACATCGCGGGACACTCGGCGGAGAGGTGAGCTTTTATTTTTAACCAATGCTTTCCCTTTCACAATGTATGTAGATACATTGTGAAAGTTAAAGTCAGCCCCGACACTACTTGCCTGTGCTTTGCAGGCTCGGGCTCCTCCCAGCTCTTTTTGTATCTGGATCCATCAAAATCCCAGATCCGGACACAGAAATGGCATCTGGAGTAATAAATCCAGGCCTGTTTGTTCCTATATGTGTGTTCCTGCAAAAAACAGGATCCCCATGGGCAGGAACAAAACATGATGTGAAGGGGATCTAATAGAACAGAGAGACTTTGCAATGTATTATATCACAAAAAAAACAAAACACTTCTTTTTCTGCTTCGACTGATCTTTCACTCTGTAAAATACAGTTCTGGCAAAAATTAAAGGGATCCTGTCTCCTCCAGAACGCCTCCTAAGATAGCAAAACATGTCCCTGCAGCTTCCTATCACTAATCTCACACTTTTTTTGTCTCCTTAAAGCATCCTGTGAAAGTGCATAAAAACGTTTTAATACTTACTCATTAGTGATTATAATTAGCAGGTGCTATATTCTGAGGAAGACAGCAGGTCGCTGTTGAAACGCGCGTAGTGGACAAACCAGAATAAACAGGTCTACTTTAATTATTGGTATCTGCTTCTCTTTACTGAGCGCTCCTAAATAATACCAGAATTACTGCCTTTCAAGGATTACCCCAAGGCACTTGGCTTGGGGGACTGGGGAGAGGGCATTCGTTGACGCAGATGGATAGGTTGGGAAGTGGGGGGGAATTTCTTGGGGGGGGGGGGAGACTATGAATTCAGTTTTGTCCATGTTGAGTTTAAGGAAGCGAGCAGAGAAGAAGGATGAGATGGCGGAAAGGCATTGTGGGATTTTGGAGAGTAGGGAGGTGATGTCAGGGCCGGACAGGTAGATTTGGGTGTCATCGGCGTAGAGGTGGTACTGGAGGCCATGGGACTCAATGAGTTGCCCTAGGCCGAGAGTGTATATGGAGAAAAGTAGGGGGTCCCAGGACCGAACCTTGGGGGACTCTGACAGAAAGGGGGTAGGGTGAGGAGGAGGTGTGGGAGTGGGAGATTCTGAAGGTCCGGTCTGCTAGGTATGAGGAGATTCAAGAGAGGGCAAGGTGGGTGATGCCGAGGGCTTCCAGAATCCGGAGAAGAAGGGAGTGGTCAACCGTGTCGAAGGCGGCAGACAGGTCAAGGAGGAGGAGGATGGAGTAGTGGTGTTTGTTCTTGGCGTTGAGTAGGTCGTTGGTGACTTTGGTCAGGGCTGTTTCGGTGGAATGGAGGGGTCAGAAGCCAGACTGTAGGCGGTCGAAGTGGGAGCACAAGGAGAGGTGAGAGGATAGTTTGGAGTGGACGTGCTGTTCAAGTAGCTTAGAGGCGAATGGGAGAAGAGATATGGGGCGATAGTTAAAGACAGAGGTAGGGTCAAGTGAGTTTTTTTTTTTTTAGGATGGGCGTGATTAGGGCGTGTTTGAAGGCCGAGGGGAAGGCACCAGTGCTAAGTGATAGGTTAAAGAGGTGGGTGAGGGCTGGGATGAAAATGGAGGTGTGGTTGGGAATGAGGTGGGATGGGAGCGGGTCGTGGGCACTGGTGGTGAGGTGTGATTTTGACAGGAGGGAGGAGAGTTGGTCTTCAGTTATGGGGGGAAGTGGCTGATGGAGGAGGAGGGCAGTGTAGGTGGGAGGGGGAGTTGTGGGGACAGTGGGCCGAAGCTGTTTCTCATCTTGTTGATCTTCTTCTTGAAGAAGGTCGCAAAGTCTTCAGCAGAGATGAGGGGAGAAGGGGGAGGAGCAGGCGGGCGAAGTAAGGAGTTGAAAGTTTTGAAGAGCTGTTTGGGGTTGTGGGACAGAGAGGTTATTAGGGATGACAAGAATGCTTGCTTGGCAGTAGCAAGTGCCGTCTTGAAGTCAGTGAGGGATTGCTTGAACATAGCAAAGTGCTCGGAGGTGCGGGGGACTTTTTCCATCTCCTCTCGGCGACCCTGGACGCCCGTCTCAGGTTTTTAGTGAGGGTGGTGTGCCAGGGTTGCCTGTTAATGCGTGGAGCATGGAGAGTGAGGGGGGCGGCTAGGTCAAGGGCGTTCTTTATTGTGGTGTTGTATAGGGTGGTGGCAATGTCAATGTCGTCAGCGGAAGGTATGTCGGTGAGAGGGAGGAGGGATTCAGAGAGTAAAGGAAGATGATCTTTTAGGTTTCGGCGAGGGTGATCAAGTTTGCGGAGAGGGGATAGCGTGGCAGGGGAGGAGAGGACTGAGAAGGTCAAGAGATGGTGGTCAGACAGAGGGAGTTCCAAGTTTGTGAGGTTAGAGAGGGAGCAAAGGCGGGTAAAGATGAGGTCAAGCGTGTGGCCTTGTTTGTGGGTGGGAGAGGAGGACCATTGGGAGAGCCCTAGGGAAGTGGTCAGGGAAAGAAGGTTGGAGGCGGCTGGGCGGGGAGTGCCGATGGGGATATTGCAGTCGCCCATGATGATGGTGGGGATGTCAGCGGAGAGGTAGTGATGTAGCCAGGTGGTGAAGTGGTCAAGGAAGGAGGCGATAGGTCCGGGGGGGGGGGAAGGGGTTGATGATGGCTAGCTGGAGGTTGCAGGGAGAAGATTCGGACCGAGTGGGCTTCGAAGGAGGGGGGCGGGGGGATAGGGCTGAAGGCGCAGGAGTTGTACAGGAGTATGCAGACTCCACCGCCGTGTTTGCCAGAGGGACGGGGGGTGTGGGACAGGCTGAGGCCGCCGTAGGATAGTGCAGCAGGGGAGGCCGTGACGGAGGGGGTGAGCCAGGTCTCGGTGAGGCCAAGGAATGACAGTTACCTGGAGATAAAGAGTTCGTGGATGTCTGGGAGTTTGTTGCACACTGAGCGGGCATTCCAGAGTGCGTCGGGTAGAGCGGTAAGTGGGGCATGGGTTTACGGGAATGGGTCTGATGGTGGGATTGTGAGGGCTGGTGGTGATGAGATTGCGAGGGTTGGCAGTGGGTCATGGGTGTGGGATGAATGTGGTTGTGGGGATGTGGTTCAGGATTGGGGGAGATGTCACCGGCAAGGAGGAGGAGTAAGCAGAGCGTGCTTGTTTGGTGATTGAGGTTTGAAAGTGAATGAAAAGGTCGGTGAAGTGGGTGGGGTGGTTCGGCAGGATGGAGGGTGAGAGCAGTATTTTGTTGCCGGGAGGGGGTATAAGTGGGGGTAGTAGGAAGTGGAGAAGGATGGGAGTGAGAGTGAGGAGTAGCGAGAACATTGCGTACGGAGAGCAGGGATTGAGTGTGGCAGCAGGGGTCAGAAGCAGAGGGGGGAAAGTTGTGGTAGTGGGTGAATGGTCATCAGTGGGGAGCGGTAACGGGATGATGTGATGTCCGGGGATGAGATGCAAGGCGGGGGTCGGAGGGAGAGGCCGGATGGGGCAGTTGGGGGATCGGTCGAGGCAGTTGGGGTTGACAGAGGCGATTGCGGGGTTGGCTGATGGAGCAGCCGGAGGTCAGGTGAGGCAGCGGGGGTCAGTCCGGGGTGGGATGCCACCAAGGGATGAGCTACAGTCCAGAGGAGATGTGGCTGGGGACGAGATCTAGCAGTCCGGCACAGGATGGTGGAGCCGAGGACGAGGTGATACAGCCAGTATGGGGAGAAATAGTAGTCAAGAGGAGGTAAGATGGCTGGGGAGGATGGGTGGAGAGATGACTAGTTCCTTACTTGTTGCAGGGATTTAAGGAGTTAATATAAATTGAAGTAGTAAGGGGTGGTAGTGAATAGAAGAGAAACATTGTGGTGGCTTTCTATTCCTTTACCTGTCAGTCTTTTGCAGTCCATTTCTAGTCTATTTCCAAGTATTGTACTTAGAAAATGTACTTTCAAAGATGTAGTTTGAAAGACACATGGATCAGACAAGTCTGGATCATACTTATGGTTCTGAATATATCTGCAGCTAAAGATGAAACAGGTGTGAATGAGGGGCTGGGTGGGTATGAACTGACCACATACTCAGAGTTCAACAAAGGTAATAAAAAGTGGGAATGGGCTGGAGTAGCCACTCCAAGTCATGGAAGAGTGAGGATGAAGGATGAGAAAAATCAAAGACATGATAGGTAAGAAAATATAAACATATATAGATATTAAATGCACAGTAAACAGACAGTCAGAGTCCAGGAAAGCTGAGTAGATCACAATGCGTACCTGTGGGAAGAGGTAACAGCCCGATTAGATGATACTGATGATGAGGTGCATGCAGTCTGTGGAGTGCCCAGGAAAGGCAGGCAGGGAGCATTGTTGATAAAACGTAGCTTTTTACTATTCTCCTTCACAGCCACAATGCGTTTCCACTGACACAGCAGTCTTCCTCAGGTGAACTCAGATTCCACCTGAGGAAGACTGCTGTGTCAGTGGAAACGCGTTGTGGCTGTGAAGGAGAATAATAAAAAGCTAAGTTTTATCAACAATTCACCCTGCCTGCCTTTCCTGAGCGCTCCACAGACTGCTTTGCATTAATCATATGTTCCAGTTTCTCCTTTGAGGATCAGCAGCAGGAGCAGCTTGGAAGGCACATTAACAAAAGGACCTGTGTGGTGTGAGATGAAGGCTGGAGCTACAGGACCTTTCCTGTCTGAGCGGTCACGTGATCAGAGCTGGGGGGCCGGAGGAGGCAGTTGTTAAGTATATGATTCCACATGTGTTAATTCATAATTTTGATGCCTTCAGTGTAAATCTACAATTTTCATAGTCTTGAAAATAAAGAAATCTCTTTGAATGAGGTGTGTCCAAACTTTTGGTCTGTATTGTACATAGCACACTTACTCCGCCATAACATCCGTTGACTAAGTCCTTAATGGACACAGAACCGGGTCTTGCAACCTGAGTTACCGGGTACACCAGGCGTCCCCCAAGGTATCCTCCAGCACTTGTTTCGCCCCACGCCTGAACAAACACCCTCCGTGGTCAGCCACGGTTCCCCAACTCCAGGAGCCATCACAACACATGGCAGGTTAAGTCCTGTTCGACAAACCCGTCTGACACACCCACACCTGGGACTGGTCAAGTAGCACACACTGTTGTTTTAGAGGCCGCTCATTAGTCTCATCAACCCCTTAGGTTTTAACCCACTGTGCATCGGTTCAGTCTTACAGCACTCAGTGAAACAGGCTCATGTAAACAGGCACCTGTGCTGCAAGCCCATGTGATGCACCCCAGCCATGAGACCACGCTGGCCATGCCTCACAATATTCATTTAGAAACAACAATACTAATGTATTAACTCAGGAAGAGTTAAGAATATTTCATGGAATAATGATGATTTTTAATCACTGCTTTCATGCGTCTTGGCAGGCTTTCCCACCAGTCTTTCACACTGCTTTTGGGTGACCTTATGCCAATCCTGGCACGCAAATTTAAGCAGGTCTTCTTTGTTTCGATAGCTTGTGACTATCCATCTTTCTCTTGATTACATTCCAGAGGTTTTCAGTGGGGTTCAGGTCTGGAGATTGGGCTGGCCATGACATGGTCTTGTTGTGGTGCCCCATCATCCACACAGTGATTGACCTAACTGTGTGGCATGGGGCATTGCACTGCTGGAAAAAACAGTCCTCAGAGTTGTGGAACATTGCCTGAGCAGAAGGAAACAAGTGTTTTTCAAGGATAACCTTGTATGCAGCTTGTATCATATGTCCGTCGCAAAGATTAACGTGCCCAATTCCAGCCTTGCTCTCCAGGTCTCCCGTCTAACCATTAGACGACCAGGTTTGGGCAAAGCTGAAAATTAGACTCATCAAAGAAGATTACTTTACTCCAGTCCTCTATGAATTCAAAACTATTTATTGAATTTTTCCAATAAACATTTAACATGGATCAAAATCATAAATACATATGAAAAAATTATGATAACATGAAAGTTCAAATACAATTAGATAACAAGTTAGTAAAAATTTGGGATTTTAAACAATTCTTCTGAAGGATAACATACATTAGTTACATTCTCAATATAATAGTTTATTATTATAGACATATCTATTTCTGAGTTGAACATTGTTTGTAAATTTGCTGTAATCCATGCAGGACAAACAAATATGTACCAGTAAAACTAATTATAGATATGGTAAATAGATTGCTTAATAGATAATAGAACAAACCTGCAAAAGTATAAACTAACACAATAAAATAAAAAAAACAAACAAAAGGAAACTTCTAACTCATTGACATGACTTAGGACCGTATATGCTATTATAAAGTGGATATACAAAATTTGTGGAATGAATGTATATCATAATGAGAGCATGGATAACGTCCCAAGGTCCCCCTGGTATTAGCCAACATTCAGATTAATCTTATGTTCATTTCAAATAAACTGTTATCAACGCCAATGAAGAGCAGATCTCATTGTGCAACGAAATTCGACCATAAATTCCATTTAATGCGGAACTTATGTTGAATTTTATTCTTCAGTTTGGGGTTCTGATCTGGCACAAATCTCTTAGTCATATTAAAAGCTTGTTGGAAAGCGATTATGACTTTGAGGAGCTGCTTAAAGGTGGCACTGGAGTTTCTCCACTTCCTTAGTGAAGTGCAAATTTGCATATATCTGAGAGGAGGGAAGTGGCTACAATCTCCTCACCTACTTCGCTGTCTCCATAAGGTTGATAGCAAGTTCCCAGATCATGGAATAGACAAATTCCAATGTTTTTTGTAAATTATTCTTCTCTTCGAGATCTTGTATGCTGGGAACTATTTCCTGCTTCCAATGAGCGGCTATAGCGCTTTTAGCCAGAACTAAAATATGTATTAGTATGGGTCTACAAGGTTTTGGAAATTTGTCAATATCTATTAACAGAAGTGCTAATTCTGGGTTAAGTATTATATTGAGTCCTGTTAATGAGTTTATTAATGCTTGAATATCTTTCCAAAATTGAACTATAAATGGACCAGTCCAAACTATGCGATGTATATTACCATACATTCTGCATTTTCTCCAACACCTGTCAGGGAGTTTATGATCTATAATATGTAATTTAGCAGGGGTTAAATACCATCTAGTTAGGACTTTATAATGAGACTAGCTGTAGTACCCGGCTACGCCCGGGTTAATAAATAACTGATGTTAGCTATAACAAAATAGAATTTGAATATGTCATATTAATGACCTGTAGGAAAATAGAAGCTGAGCAGTGACAGATTGCTATACGCAGCATAATAAATCTCCAGCCAACAGTAAACCCTCCCCCTGCACAGGCAGTATATGTTACCTCACACATACATGTAATAGACAGCTCATGTGACTGACATCTGCCTTAATTCCCTATATGGCACATGTGTTGCACATTGGCTGTTTTTAATCAGATGTTTATGTTTGGAAATGAAAGATAGCACATGTATGAGGTGATTTGTGCACATCTGTGTCTGTGTGGTGTGTGTGTGTCCCTGGGGTGTGTTATGTGTGTGTCCCTGTGGGGTGAGTGCATGTGTCCCTATAGGGTGGCTATGTATGTGTGTCCCTGTGTGTGGGGGGGGGGGGTCTGTGTGGTGTGTGTCTGTGTTGTGTGTGTCTCTTTGTGGTGTGTGTGTCCCTGTGGGGTGAGTGCATGTGTTGCTATACAGTGTGTGTGTGTGTGTGTGTGTGTGTCTCTGTGTTGTGTGTGTCTCTTTGTGGTGTGTGTGTTGGTTTGGGTGCGTGGTGAGTATCCAATGTTGGGGCTGCACCTTAGCGACTATACATTTGCTTTTACTCTTTGTGTGTGTGTGTGGTGTGTATACATGTCCCCGTGCATGGTGAATATCTCATGTTGGGGCCCAACCTTAGTGACTATATGCTGGTATGTGCTGTTAGTCTTTGGCGCTACCATTAAGCCCCTCTCATTCATACCTGTCAACTGGTAACTGTCAATTTTTCCCCATTATGTAGATAGGGGCAAAATTGTTTGGTGAATTGGAATGCGCAGGGTTACAATTTCACCTCACAACATAGCCTATGACGCTCTCGGGGTCCAGACGTGTGACTGCAAAATTTTGTGACTATAGCTGACAGCTATCGATTTTCCTCCAACACTTTTCCATTCACTTTTTCCCCATTATGTAGATGGGGGCAAAATTGTTTGGTGAACTGGAACGCGCAGGGTTAAAATTTCGCCTCACAACGTAGCCTATGACGCTCCCGGGGCCCAGACGTGTGACTGTGCAAAATTTTGTGGCTGTAGTTGCGACGGTGTAGATGCCAATCCCGGATACACACACACACACTCAGCTTTATATATTAGATTCAGTAAATGAAACGCATGCAATATTTTTGTAAAGAATTTCTAAAGATTTTTGAATTTTTTTTCTTCCACCTCGCAATATGCAAGCTTAAGGTCTTGTTTCCAAACTTCTATGAATTTCAGTGTGTGGATTTGTGTGTCATCATTTAAAACCTGATAAAAGTTCTTGGTTTTCCATCTGTTTGGCTTCTCTGGGTTCTTCAGGAGATTTGTTATATTAATCGGGATATGTAAATCAATGTTGGATTTCTTCAACATCTTATCAAGTAGCCTCCAGGTTTTCTTTTCTTCTTTTCTTAAGCCAAATTGCTTGTCTAAGAGTTGAAATGGTTTTAGTTCAATGTTGTTCAGTATATCTGAAATGGTTTTGATACCTTTGGACTTCCAATTTCCAAACTTTATGGCCCCTTTACACGCAGCTACAGGTAACAGGTTTTCCACAGGTAACTTACTGGCTGCAGTGAAATCATGGAGACATGGTTCTATCTTGTTGCTGTGTACAAATGGAACTATGTCTCCATGATTTCACTGCAGCCAGTAAGTTACCTGTGGAAAACCTGTTACCTGTAGCTGCGTGTAAAGGGGCCATTAGTCTCGCGGAAAAAGCCTGCAAGGTGTCCACTTCCATCCAGTCTATAAGTTCCTCCAATCCTCTATTATTCCTGTGTTTTGTTAGAATAAATCTCGCCACTCTTGGTTTTATTTTACCCCATATGAAATTTAACAATTGCGGTTGAAGTTTTTGCAATAGCTTTTTCTTGATTGGTGTTTGAGCTGTTCTGAAATATATGAGAGCTTTGGAAGTTTAAACATTTTATAAGAATTTTTTCTCCCAAGCCAGGACAACTCTACCTTTGATAAATGGAGGCGGTCTTTTTGAATAACATTATATATTTCTAATATGTTATGATTTGCACAATCCTGAAATTTCTTTGTCAATTTGATCTTCAAATATGACAGAGTATCCGATTGCCGTTGGAAACGAACTTCTCTAATTTGTAAGGCTGGTTTCACATTGGGATTTCTTTTTTCCTGTCCGTGGGGATCCTACTTTTTGCAGGACCCCATGGACAGGAAAAGGATCACATCGGAGGTGACTTCTGGATGCCATTTCTGTTTCCGTGATTTTCACAGATTCGGACACAGAAAGCCCGAGCCTGCAAAGTGTAGACAAGCCGGGCACTTTCACTCCCGCAATGTGTATATATATACATTGCGGGAGTGAACTTAAGTAAAAGCAAGTGTTAAAAATAAAAAAACAGACATGCTCACTTCTCCAACCAGTCTGCCGATGCGCTCCATCTAGCTCTTGATGGTTGAAGGACCTGGGGAGGCGGGGCTACCTGATCAGCTGATCGGTCACATGACCGCTTACCGCAGTAACCAGTCATGTGACTGATCAGCTAATTGGTTAGCCCCACCCAGCTAGCCCTCAAATCGTGGAAGATAGATGCCGACATCGGGGGACATGCCGGAGAGGTGTGCATATATATTATTTATTTTTAACACTTGCTTTTACTTAATTTCACTTTCGGAAGTGAAATTAGACAGTAAAGAGCAGTTTTAGTGCATGCTCAGTACACTAAAATCAGGTCTGAGAAGCGATCAACTGTTTTCTCAGACCTGTGCTCCATAGGCCCCCATGTTAATGGCCGCGGATCGGGTCAGATCCGATTTGGTCCGCTGTGCCCAAAATCGGAGCAGTCTATGATTTTGGGTACAGTAAAAAATTGGACACAATTGGATCCGACACAAATCGGATGGCAATAAGGCCAAATCCGATCCAATCCGTTGCTCATAGGGATACATGGAGGCCAAATCGGATCCATGGCTGTCCGGGAGATTAGAGAGATAAATAAGTGGCTCAGGAATTGGTGTAGGAAGAGGGGTTTGGGTTCCTAGAGAACTGGGCCGACTTCTCTGTTGGCTACAGGATCTATGCTAGGGACGGGCTGCACCTCAATGGGTGGGAGGGTGCAGCTGTGCTGGGGGAGAAAATGGCTGGAAGGTTGGAGGAGTGTTTAAACTAGGGATCGGGGGGAGGGTATTCATTGTACAGGAGGGGAAGATAGTGTAAATAGTAACCTGGGCACAAATAATGAAATTGGGGGTGGGGTTAGAACAGTCAATATAGTAAGAAGGAATAGAGGTACATAAAGAAGCATAAAGTGCATGTATACTAATGCCAGAAGCCTTACCAACAAAATGTAGAAATTTGAATTAATTTTGTTGGAAAATAATTATGACATGGTGGGGATATCGGAGACATGGCTGGACGAGAGCCGTGACTGGGCTGTTAATTTACAGGGCTATATAGTCTGTTCAGAAATTACCGTACAAATAAGTGAGGGGGAGGTGGGTGTTTATATGTAAAATCATCCTGAAAAGCCATCCTTCGTGGTGATATACAGTTGTGCCCAAACGTGTTGACACCCCTGCAATTCTGTCAGATAATACTCAGTTTCTTCCTGAAAATTATTGCAATCACAAATTCTTTGGTATTATCTTCATTTAATTTGTCTTCAATGAAAAAACACAAAAAGAATTGTCCTAAAGCCAAATTGGATCTAATTCCACACCAAACATAAAAAAGGGGGTGGACAAAAGTATTGGGACTGTTAAAAAAATCATGTGATGCTTCTCTAATTTGTGTAATTAACAGCACCTGTAACTTACCTGTGGCACCTAATAGGTGTTGGCAATAACTAAATCACACTTGCAGCCGATGACATGGATTAAAGTTGATTCAACCTCTGTCCTGTGTCCTTGTGTGTACCACATGGAGAAAAGAAACAAGACCAAAGAACTGTCTGAGGACTTGAGAAACCAAATTGTGAGGAAGTATGAGCAATCTCAAGGCTTCAATTCCGTCTCCAAAGACCTGAATGTTCCTGTGTCTAACGTGTGCAGTGTCATCAAGAAGTTTAAAGCCCATGGCACTGTGGCTAACCTCCAGGGATGTGGACGGAAAAGAAAAATTGACGAGAGATTTCAACACAAGATTGTGCGGATGGTAGATAAAGGACCTCGACTAACATCCAAACAAGTTCAAACTACCCTGCAGTCCGAGGGTACAACCGTGTCAACCCGTACTATCCGTCAGCGTCTGAATGAAAAGGGACTGTATGGTAGGATACCCAGGAAAACCCCACTTCTTACCCTGAGACATAAAAAAGCCAGGCTGGAGTTTGCCAAAACTTACCTGAGAAAGCCTTCAACGTTTTGGAAGAATGTTCGCTGGTCAGATGAGACAAAAGTAGAGTTTTTTTTAATTTTTTTTATAATAATTCTTTATTTTGAGAAAATATGAGTATAAACAGAAAAATCAGAGCAAGCCCTCAAATATCACCAGTTCCATGTAGTGATTCAAGTGTGTCGGGCTCATAAGAACAGTACAGCACCATCATTATATGGAGAAATAAGAAATTGAGAAATAGGTCCTTAGCAGTCCAGCAACAATGGCCTTGTGCCAAGGGAGGAGTAGAAAGAAAAGGCGAGGGGGGAAGGTGGAGACCAATCGTCTTGGGAGAGTGAGGGAAGGATGGGAGTAGGAGTGGGGGGGGGGCGGGGAATCCAGGGTAGTGCATCCCACCCCAGGCCCGCCACGACAGGCAACCTACTCAAATTGGAAGATGATCCGAGGGCAACCGACCACCAAGCAGGGAGCGATACCGCTCAGTTTGTTGGAATTCCATCCAGACCAACCAAGTAGAACCAAAATTAGTCTGGGAATCTCGTAGAGAAGATGTCAGATCCTCCATTTACATCAGTTCATTGACCCGTCTTATCCAGTGGGTGATGGTGGTAGGGGTGTTTTTCCCCCCAACGGGATACAAGATCTGGCAGCTATTATTAAAAATTTGAACAGAGAGTTCCTATATATCTTCACGAGGATCTCACAGTGATGCAAGAGTATCAAAGCCGGTGATAAGGGTAGTTTAATATCAGAAACCAGTTGTATCACATTCTCCACTGCAGACCAGAAAAGTCGTATAACTTTACAATCCCAAAAGATATGCGTGAATGAGCCTCGTTCCTTCCCGCGTCTCCAGGATTCTATACGCGTCACCGGGAACATTGCATTGAGCTTGACCGGTGTTCTGTACCACCTTGAGAGCAATTTGTAATTGGCCTCTTGGAGCTTTGAACTAATGGAGGTACTATGAGTAAATTGGAATATTCTCGCAATCTGGTCATCTGTAAAAGTAATATTCAATTCAGTTTCCCACTGTGAGATGAAGGCGGGCGGAGTCTGGTCTTCAAGGGAGCTCAGCATAGAGTAGAGCAGGGACAAGGCGTGTCTGATTGGTCCCTGGCCAGTGCATAATGATTCAAATTGCGTCCTGGACCGATTAAAACAAGTCCTCGGAGGTAATGAGTGCAGATAGTGTCGTAGCTGAAAGCATCTCCACCAACCTAATTTGGTCGGGTCTTCCCAAGACAACAACGCTTCCAGGGTCGCCCAATCATCTCCTCCACCCATAGCGTCCGCTCTATCTCTCCCAGCCTCTATCCACAATGCAAAAGTCTTATCGGATCTGGCAGCAATAAAATCGGGATAACTTATAATTGGAGTAAGTGGTGAGCAGGGTGGGATAAATGAGGCTCGCAGAGGCAATGTGTTGCAGACACGCAATGTGGTGCCTATAGTTGGATGAGTAAGCCGCCGGGGAGGGGCCGACGCCATCACCCATGGGAGTCCATTCAGCGGGAATGGGCAGAAGCTTTGTTCAATTTGTACCCAGGCCTTATGCTTATTGTTCCTGCACCAGTCTACCAATCTGGTCAGATGGGTAGCAGTGTGATAACATTTAAGATCGAGGAGGCCTATGCTCCCACTCACTTTCGGTCTGGTAAGAATGGCCCTTCCTATTCTGGCTGATCTACCGTTCCAAATAAATTGGTGTTGAATGGAAAAAATCCTCCGGAAGAAGTCCCGAGGTATTCCAACTGGAAGAGTCTGCAACAAGTACAGGATCCTAGGGAGGATATTCATTTTCAAAATCTGGCATCTGCCAAACCATGAAAAAGATGATCTGGACCATCTCACGCAGTATTGTTTGCAGGAGTGGAGGAAAATTGATCCGGTATAAATCTTTTAGATTAGCCGATAATTTAATCCCCAAATAAGATAATGTTGATGCGACCATTTGAAACTAAAGGAGGATCGTAGGTTGTCGGAAGATTGGGGTGGCAGGTTTATATTAAGTGCTTCCGATTTGTCGAAATTAATTTTAAAATTAGAAAGGATAGCATAAATCTGGAACTCTCTCATTAGATTCGGTAATGAGATGACAGGATTCGATATAAAAAACAACAGGTCATCTGCATATTCTGCTACCTTATGGCAGGTTTTCCGGATGGGGATCCCTGTGATGTTAGGATTGGCTCTCACGTGTCTCAGAAAGGGCTCGAGTGTGAAGATAAAAATTAGTGTGGAGAGAGGACATCCCTGGCGCGTGCCGTTGTGTATAGTGAATGGTTCAGAGAGCACTCCATTCACCCGGACCCTGGCAGTTGGTCCAGAATAGAGAGCTAAAATCCAGCGCAGCATATTGTCACCGAGACCTATGAATCGAAGGGTCTCCCCCATGAAGTTCCAGTTGACACGGTCAAATGCCTTTTTCGGCATCTGTGGATGACAACATGGAGGAGACTGGGCCCGAAATTGCTTGGTGAATCAGGTTTATTGCTTTAGTAGTGTTATCGCTGGCCTCTCTCCCTGTCATAAAACCTGCCTGGTCCGGGTGAATAATTTTGGGAAGCAAAGGGGATAACCTGGAGGCGAGGATTCTGGCAAATAGCTTGATGTCTTCATTAAGAAGAGAAATGGGGCGGTAGCTGCCGCATTGTGACACATCCTTACCAGGTTTAGGTATAACCGAGATGTGGGCTCTCAGTGTGTCAGCGTGAGGAGGCCCACATCTATTCAAGTCATTAAAAAAGGAAAGTAAATGTTGCACAAGTTGGACTTTGAGTTTTTTGTAGTACATTGCTGAGAATTCGTCCGGGCCAGGAACTTTACCATTTTTAGTCGCAGTGATGGTAAAGTAGAGCTTTTTGGGCAAAGGCATCAACATAGAGTTTACAGTAGAAAAAAAAGAGTAATTCAAAGAAAAGAACACGGTCCCTACAGTCAAACATGGCGGAGGTTCCCTGATGTTTTGGGGTTGCTTTGCTGCCTCTGGCACTGGACTGCTTGACCGTGTGCATGGCATTATGAAGTCTGAAGACTACCAACAGATTTTGCAGCATAATGAAGGGCCCAGTGTGAGAAAGCTGGGTCTCCCTCAGAGGTCATGGGTCTTCCAGCAGGACAATGACCCAAAACACACTTCAAAAAGCACTAGAAAATGGTTTGAGAGAAAGCACTGAAGACTTCTAAGGTGGCCAGCAATGAGTCCAGACCTGAATCCCATAGAACACCTGTACAGAGATCTCAAAATGGCAGTTTGGAGAAGGGCACCCTTCAAATATCAGGGACCTGGAGCAGTTTGCCAAAGAAGAATGGTCTAAAATTCCTGCAGAGCATTGTAAGAAACTCATTGATGGTTACCGGAAGCGTTTGATCGCAGTTATTTTGGCTAAAGGTTGTGCAACCAAGTATTAGGCTGAGGGTGCCAATACTTGTCTGGCCCATTTTTTTAATTTTTGTGTGAAATGATCAATGATTTGCTTTTTGCTTCATTCTCCTTTGTGTTTTTTAATTGAAGACAAATTAAATGAAGATAATAATACCAAAGAATTTGTGATTGCAATCATTTTCAGGAAGAAGCTGAGTATTATCTGACAGAATTGCAGGAGTGTCAATACTTTTGGCCACAACTGTATACGGTTTGGAGGTCACTTGGGTAATAGTGATCACAAAATAATAAGTTTTCAAGTATCCTTTAATAAGATGTGTAGTAGAGGGGCTACAAGGACACTAAACTTCAGGAAGGCTGATTTCCAACGGTTGATGAATGATCTTAGTGTAATAAACTGGGGTGATGTCCTGAGACATAAATGTACACAAAGCAAACAGGAAATGTTTATTAGCATCCTGAATAGGACCTGTGCACAATATATACCCTATGGGAATAAACATGCTAGAAATAGAAGGAAACCACTATGGCTAAATAAGGCTGTAAGGGGCGCAATACGTAACAAAAAGAAAGCATTTAGGGAATTAAAGCAAGTAGGTAGTGATGAGGTATTAAATAAATACAGAAAATTAAATAACATCTGTAAAAAGCAAATCAAGGCAGCAAAGATTGAGACAGAGAGACTCATTGCCAGAGAAAGTAAAAAAATTCAAAAATATTCTTTAACTACATAAATAGTAAGAAACTAAAAAAATGATTGTGTTGGTCCCCTCAAAAATAGTCTGGGTGAAATGGTGGATGAGGATGAGGAAAAAGCCAATATGCTAAATGACTTTTTTGCAACAGTATTTACACAAGAATATCTCATGACAGACAACATGATCAGTGATAAAAACGCTCCATTAAATGTAACCTTCTTAACCCACCAGGAAGTACGGCACCATCTAAAAATCACTAAAGTTGACAAATCCCCAGGCCCGCATGGGTACACCCCAAAGTACTGCAGGAATTAAGTACCGTCCTAGATAAACCATTATTTTAATCTTTAAAGATTCCATAATAACAGGGTCTGTACCACAGGACTGGCGTATAGCAAATGTGGTGCCAATATTCAAAAAGGGGACAAAAACTGAACTTGGAAATTATAGGCCAGTAAGCTTAACCTCTACTGTGAGTAAAATCCTAGAGGGTTTTCTAAGAGATGCTATACTGGAGTATCTGAAGAAAAATTACCTCATGACCCAACATCAACATGGTTTTACGAGGGACCATTCCTGTCAAACAAACCTGAGAAGCTTCTATGAAGAAGTAAGTTCTGGACTGGACCAAAGAAATGCAGTGGATGTGGTGTATATGGACTTTTCAAAAGCTTTTGATACGGTGCCACACAAAAGGGTGATGCATAAAATGAGAGCAATGGGGATAGGAGAAAAAATTTAGTAAGTGGGTCAAGAACTGGCTCAATGATAGGAAACAAAGGGTGGTTATTAAAGGAACACACTAAGAATGGGTTACAGTTAACAGTGGGGTACCACAGAGGTCAGTATTTGGCCAGCTTCTTTTTAACATATTTATTTATTTATTTATTTTATGCAGAGTAGAATCTCAATATTTGCAGATGACACTAAACTCTGCAGGGTTTTCAATACAGAGGAGGACAATTTTATATTATAGGAGGATTTATGTAAACTAGAAGCTTGGGCTGATAAATGGCAAACGAGCTTTAATGGGGATAAATGTAAGGTCATGCACTTGGGCAGAGGAAATAAAATGTATAATTATGTGCTTAATTGTAGAACACTGGGAAAAACTGTCACTGCTAAAGATCTGGGTGTATGAGTAGATGACAAACTCACATTTAGTGCTCAGTGTCAGGCAGCTGCTGCAAAGGCAAACAAAATAATGGAATGTATTAATAGAGGCATAGATGCTCATGAGGAGAACATAATTCTATATCTATACAAGTCACTAGTGTGACCGCACTTAGAATACTGTTTACAATTCTGGTCTCCGTTGTAATTGGCCTCTTGGAGCTTTGAACTAATGGAGGTACTATGAGTAAATTGGAATATTCTCGCAATCTGGTCATCTGTAAAAGTAATATTCAATTCAGTTTCCCACTGTGAGATGAAGGCGGGCGGAGTCTGGTCTTCAAGGGAGCTCAGCATAGAGTAGAGCAGGGACAAGGCGTGTCTGATTGGTCCCTGGCCAGTGCATAATGATTCAAATTGCGTCCTGGACCGATTAAAACAAGTCCTCGGAGGTAATGAGTGCAGATAGTGTCGTAGCTGAAAGCATCTCCACCAACCTAATTTGGTCGGGTCTTCCCAAGACAACAACGCTTCCAGGGTCGCCCAATCATCTCCTCCACCCATAGCGTCCGCTCTATCTCTCCCAGCCTCTATCCACAATGCAAAAGTCTTATCGGATCTGGCAGCAATAAAATCGGGATAACTTATAATTGGAGTAAGTGGTGAGCAGGGTGGGATAAATGAGGTAAGTTCTGGACTGGACCAAAGAAATGCAGTGGATGTGGTGTATATGGACTTTTCAAAAGCTTTTGATACGGTGCCACACAAAAGGGTGATGCATAAAATGAGAGCAATGGGGATAGGAGAAAAAATTTAGTAAGTGGGTCAAGAACTGGCTCAATGATAGGAAACAAAGGGTGGTTATTAAAGGAACACACTAAGAATGGGTTACAGTTAACAGTGGGGTACCACAGAGGTCAGTATTTGGCCAGCTTCTTTTTAACATATTTATTTATTTATTTATTTTATGCAGAGTAGAATCTCAATATTTGCAGATGACACTAAACTCTGCAGGGTTTTCAATACAGAGGAGGACAATTTTATATTATAGGAGGATTTATGTAAACTAGAAGCTTGGGCTGATAAATGGCAAACGAGCTTTAATGGGGATAAATGTAAGGTCATGCACTTGGGCAGAGGAAATAAAATGTATAATTATGTGCTTAATTGTAGAACACTGGGAAAAACTGTCACTGCTAAAGATCTGGGTGTATGAGTAGATGACAAACTCACATTTAGTGCTCAGTGTCAGGCAGCTGCTGCAAAGGCAAACAAAATAATGGAATGTATTAATAGAGGCATAGATGCTCATGAGGAGAACATAATTCTATATCTATACAAGTCACTAGTGTGACCGCACTTAGAATACTGTTTACAATTCTGGTCTCCGTTGTATAAGAAAGACATAGCTGAAATAGAGCGGGTCCAGAGAAGAGCGACCAAGGTTATTAGAGGACTGAGGGCATGCAATACCAAGACAGGTTATTTAACTTGGGGTTATTTAATTTGGAAAAACGAAGGCTTAGGGGTGATCTTATAATAATTTATAAATATATGAGGGGACAGTACAGAGACCTTTTTAATGATCTTTTTACTCTTAGGCCTGAGATGGGGACAAGGGGGCATCCTCTACGTCTGGAGGAAAGAAGGTTTAGTCATAATCACAGACGTGGATTCTTTACTGTAAGAGCAGTGGAGCTGTCTGCCACATGATGTTGTAATGAGTGAGTCACTACTAAAATTTAAGAATGTCGTGGATGCCTTTCTTGAAAAATATAATATTACTGGTTATATATACTAGATTCTTTGATAGGGCGTTGATCCAGGGAACTAGTCTGATTGCCGTATGTGGAGTCAGGAAGGAATTTTCCCCCCAATGTGGAGCTTAGTGTTGCTACATGGTTTTTTTTTGCCTTCCTCTGGATCAACATGTTAGGCTATGGGTAGAACTAGATGGACTTAATGTCTTCCTTCAGCCTTAAATACTATGTTACTATGTTATGTATGTTTTACAACGGACAGCCACGGGTCCCAGAAAATCGCAATCTGAAAGCAACCTAAGAGTTCTGGTTCTAAATTTTGATAAAGGGCCCGTGTCTTACGCATATTAATTTTATACAATGATACCTCTAAGAAGTGATGAAGTATCTCCAGTAGCCATCTGACCGAGCCCAGTGGATCAACTAATGATATCAGTATGTCACCTGTGGGGATGGAGGAGGCTGTGGGGATGGAGGAGGCTGTGGGGATGGAGGAGGCTGTGGGGATGGAGGAGGCTGAGGGGATGGAGGAGGCTGAGGGGATGGAAGAGGCTGAGGGGATGGAGGAGGCTAAGGGGATAAGGAGGCTGTGAGGATGGGGAGGATGGAAGAGGCTGTGAGGATGGGGAGGCTGTGAGGATGGAGGAGGCTGTGAGGATGGAGGAGGCTGTGAGGATAGAGGAGGCTGTGAGGATGGAGGAGGCTGTGGGGATGGAGGAGGCTGTGGGGATGGAGGAGGCTGATGGGATGGAGGAGGCTGTGAGGATGGATGAGGCTGTGAGGATGGATGAGGCTGTGAGGATGGATGAGGCTGTGAGGATGGAGGAGGCTGTGAGGATGGAGGAAGCTTTGAGGATGGGGGAGGCTGTGAGGATGGGGGAGGCTGAGGGGATGAAGGAGGCTGTGTAGATGGAGGAGGCTGAGGGGATGGAGGAGGCTGTGAGGATGGAGGAGGCTGTGAGGATGAGGAGGCTGTGAGGATGGAGGAGGCTGTGAGTGGATGAGGAGGCTGTGAGACGAGGAGGCTGTGGGATGGAGGAGGCTGTGAGTGGAGGCGGAGGATGGGGGGAGGAGGGGCTGTGGGAGGAGGAGGCTTGAGAGGGAGGCTGTGAGGATGGGAGTGATGGGAGGTAGAGGGACTGGAGAGAGGTGAGAGGGAGGAGAGCTGAGGATGGAGGAGCTGTGAGGATGGAGGAGGCTTGAAGAGGGAGTCGGGAGGAAGAGGCTGTGAAGATGGGGAGGCTGTGAGGATGGGAGAGGCTGGAGAGAGGATGAGGAGAGGCTGGAGATGGAGAGGCTGAGGGGTGAGGGATGGAGGAGGCTGTGAGGATGGAGGAGGCTGTGAGGATGGAGGAGGCTTGGGGAAGGGGATGGAGGAGGATGAGCGTGAGATGGAGGCTGGAGGTGAGGGAGGCTGTGGGATGGAGGAGGCTGAGATGAGGATGGAGGAGGCTGATGAGGTGGAGGAGGGCTGTGAGGATGGAGGAGGCTGTGAGGATGGGAGGATGGGGGTGAGGATGGAGGAGGCTGTGAGAGAATGTGAGGAGGGACTGATGGATGGATGAGGCTGTGAGGATGGATGAGGCTGTGAGGATGGATGAGGCTGTGAGGATGGATGAGGCTGTGAGGATGGGAGGCTGTGGGTATGGAGGAGGCTGTGGGTATGGAGGAGGCTGTGAGGAGAGGAGGCTGAGAGATGGAGGAGTTGAGGGACGTGGAGGCTGTGAGGATGGGGAGGCTAAGGGTATGGAGGAGGCTGTAAAGATGGGGAGGCTGTGAGGATGGATGAGGCTGTGAGGATGGGAGACTGGAGGAGACTGTGAGGATGGAAGAGGCTGTGGGATGGAGGAGGCTGTGGGGATGGAGGAGGCTGAGGGGATGGAGGAGGCTGAGGGATAAGGAGGCTGAGGGGGAGGAGAGGGGGATGGAGGAGGCTGTGAGGATGGGGAGGCTGTGGGTATGGAGGAGGCTGTGAGGATGGAGGAGGCTGAGAGGACGGAGGAGGTTGAGGGGACGGTGGAGGCTGTGAGGATGGGAGGCTAAGGTATGGAGGAGGCTGTAAAGATGGGAGGCTGTGAGGATGGATGAGGCTGTGAGGATGGGGAGGCTGGAGGAGACTGTGAGGATGGAAGAGGCTGTGGGGATGGAGGAGGCTGTGGGATGGAGGAGGCGTGGGGAGAGGAGGTGGGGATGGAGGAGGCTGAGGGGATAAGGAGGCTGAGGGACGGAGGAGGCTGAGGGGATGGAGGAGGCTGTGAGGATGGGAGGCTGTGGGTATGGAGGAGGCTGTGAGGATGAGGAGGCTGAGAGGACGGAGGAGGTTGAGGGACGGTGGAGGCTGTGAGGATGGGGAGGCTAAGGGTATGGAGGAGGCTGTAAAGATGGGGAGGCTGTGAGGATGGATGAGGCTGTGAGGATGGGGAGGTGGAGGAGACTGTGAGGATGAAGAGGCTGTGGGGATGGAGAAGGCTGTGGGGATGGAGGAGGCTGAGGGGATGGAGGAGGCTGAGGGGATAAGGAGGCTGAGGGGATAAGGAGGCTGTGGGATGGAGGAGGCTTTGGGGATGGAGGAGGCTTTGGGGATGGAGGAGGCTGTGGGGATGGAGGGGGCTGAGGGATAAGGAGGCTGTGAGGATGGGGAGGATGGGGGAGGCTGCGAGGATGGGGGAGGCTGAGAGGATGAAGGAGGCTGTTTTGATGGACTAGGCTGTGAGGATGGGGAGGCTGTGAGGATGGGGAGGCTGAGGAGAGGGAGAGGCTGTGTAGATGGAGGAGGCTGGGGATGGAGGAGGCTGTGAGGATGGGGAGGCTGTGAGGATGAAGGAGGCTGTGAGATGGAGGAGGCTGAGGGATGGAGGAGGCTGTGAAGATGGAGGAGCCTGTGAGGATGGAGGAGCCTGTGAGGATGGAGGAGCCTGTGAGGATGGATGAGGCTTAGGGGATGGGGGAGGATGGATGAGGCTGTGAGGATGGGGAGGCTGTGAGGATGGGGGAGGCTGAAGGGGTGGAGGAGGCTGAAGGGATGGAGGAGGCTGAGGGATGGAGGAAGCTGTGAGGATGGAGGAGGCTGTGAGGATGGAGGAGGCTGTAAAGATGGGGAGGTTGTGAGGATGGAAGAGGCTGTGAGGATGGGAGACTGTGAGGATGGATGAAGCTGTGGGGATGGAGGAGGTTGTGAGGAGGCTGTGAGGATGGGGAGGCTGGAGGAGGCTGTGGGGATGGAGGAGCTGTGAGGATGGAGGATGCTGTGAGGATGGAGGAGGCTGTGAGGATGGATGAGGCTTAGGGGATGGGGGAGGATGGATGAGGCTGTGAGGATGGGGAGGCTGTGAGGATGGGGGAGGCTGATGGGATGGAGGAGGCTGATGGGATGGAGGAGGCTGAGGGGATGGAGGAGGCTGTGAGGATGGAGGAGGCTGTAAAGATGGGGAGGCTGTGAGGATGGAGGAGGCTGTGAGGATGGGGAGACTGTGAGGATGGATGAGGCTGTGGGGATGGAGGAGGCTGTGAAGATGGGGAGGCTGGAGGAGGCTGTGGGGATGGAGGAGGCTGTGGGATGGAGGAGGCTGTGGGGATGGAGGAGGCTGAGGGGATGGAGGAGGCTGTGAGGATGGGGAGGATGGAGGAGGCTGTGAGGATGGAGGAGACTGAGGAGATGGAGGAGGCTGAGGGGATGGAGGAGTCTGTGGGGATGGAGGAGGTTGTGAAGATGGAGGAGCCTGTGAGAATGGGGAGGCTGTTTTGATGGATGAGAGGCTGTGAGGATGGGGAGTCTGTGAGGATGGGGAGGCTGTGAGGATGGGGAGGCTGTGAGGATGGGGAGAGCTGAGGAGATGGAAGAGGCTGTGTAGATGGAGGAGGCTGAGGGGATGGATGAGGCTGGGAGGATGGATGAGGCTGTGAGGATGAAGGAGGCTGTGAGGATGGAGGAGGCTGAGGGGATGGAGGAGGTTGTGAGGATGGAGGATCTGTGAGGATGCAAGATGCTGTGATGGATGGAGGAGGCTGTGAGGATGGATGAGGCTTAGGGGATGGGGAGGAGTGGAATGAGGCTGTGAGGATGGGGGAGGCTGATGGGATGGAGGAGGCTGATGGGATGGAGGAGGCTGAAGGGATGGAGGAGGCTGGAGAGGATGGGGGAGGCTGTGATGATGGAGGAGACTGAGGATGGAGGAGGCTGTGAGGATGGAGGAGGCTGTGAGTCCGGAGGAAGCTGTGAGGACGGAGGAGGCTGGAGGGACGGAGGAGGTTGAGGGGACGGAGGAGGTTGAGGGACGGAGGAGGTTGAGGGGACGGAGGAGGTTGAGGGACGGAGGAGGCTGAGGGACGGAGGCGGCTGTGGGGACGGAGGAGGCTGAAGGGATGGAGGAGGCTGTGAGGATGGGCAGGCTGAGGGGACGTAGGAGGTTGAGGGGATGGAGGAGGCTGTGAGGATGGGGGAGGCTGTGAGGATGGAGGAGGCTGTGAGGATGGATGAGGCTTAGGGGATGGAGGAGGCTGTGAGGATGGGGAGGAGATGGAGGAGGCTGTGAGGATGGAGGAGGCTATGAGGATAGGAGGGAGGCTAAGGGTATGGAGGAGGCTGTAAAGATGGAGAGGCTGTGAGGATGGAGGAGGCTGTGAGGATGGATGAGGCTTAGAGGATGGGGGAGGATGAGGGGTGAGATGGAGTGATGGGATGGAGGAGGCTGAGGGGAGTGGAGGAGGCTGAGGGGATGGAGGAGGCTGTGAGGATGGGGAGGCTGTGAGGATGGGGAGGCTGTGAGGATGGGGAGGCAGTGAGGATGGGGAGGCTGTGAGGATGGAGGAGGCTGTGATGGGTGGAGGAGGCTGTGGGTGAGGAGGGCTGAGGGGATGGAGGAGGCCGAGGGGATGGAGGAGGCTGTGAGGATGAAGGAGCCTGTGAGGATGGAGGAGGCTGTGAGGATGGGAAGGCTGTGAGGATGAAGGAGGCTGTGGGGATAGAGGAGGTTGTGAGGATGGAGGAGCCTGTGAGGATGGAGGAGCCTGTGAGGATGGAGGAGCCTGTGAGGATGCAGGAGCCTGTGAGGATGGAGGAGCCTGTGAGGATGGGGGAGGCTGTGAGGATGGGGGAGGCTGTGAGGATGGGGGAGGCTGAGGGGATGGAGGAGGCTGAGGGGATGGAGGAGGCTGTGAGGATGGAGAAGGCTGTGAGGATGGGGAGGCTGTGATGATGGAGGAGGCTGAGGGGATGGAGGAGGCTGTGAGGATGGAGCGGCTGTGAGTATGGAGGATCTGTGAGTATGGGGAGGCTGTGAGGATATGGAGGCTGTGAGGGATGGATGAGGCTGTGAGGATGGGGGAGGCTGAGGGCATGGGAGGGCTGTGAGGATGGAGGAGGCTGTAAGGATGGAGGAGGCTGGGAGGATGGAGGAGGCTGTGAGGATAAATGAGGCTGAGGGGATGGAGGAGGCTGTGAGGATGGAGGAGGCTTTGAGGACGGAGGAGGCTGTGAGGACGGAGGATGCTGAGGGGACGGAGGAGGCTGTGAGGATGGAGGAGGCATTGAGGACGGAGGAGGCTGTGAGGACGGAGGATGCTGAGGGGACGGAGGATGCTGAGGGGACGGAGGAGGCTTGAGGGGACGCAGGAGGCTGTGAGGATGGAGGAGCCTGTGAGGATGGAGGAGGCTGTGAGGATGGGGAGGCTGTGAGGATGGATAAAGACAAATGTATTAAAAATAATAACGATTCTTATACTTACCTCCCTGCCGAGTGCTCGGTGACGGGAGTAGTAGCAGGCAGTGTGCTGCTAGGACCTTGCATGATGTCAGAATGATATCTGCGTTCGGCGCTGTGATTGGCCCTTTTGCGGTCATGTGATATACACGTCATATATCACATGACCGCGAGCTGGCCAATCACAGCGCCAAACGCAGATGCCATTCTGACATCATGCAAGGTCCTAACAGCACACTGCCTGCTCCTGCTCCCGGCACCTAGCACTCGGCAGGGAGGTAAGTATAAGAATCTTTATTATTTTTAATACATTTGGCATTATTTTACATTTGATTTTGCAGTGTATAATACACTGCGAAATCAAATGGGGCTGAGACAGATGTCACACAGGGGAGGAGGAACAGGATTCTTCCTCCGCTCTGTGACATCACTAAAGAAGTAGCCCTAAGGAGCGGGGGAGTGTGGGCAGGAGGAGCAGGGGGACTGGAGCGCGGCCAGGGCAGGAGGAGCGGGGGGGTGGTTTTGAGCAGAGGCGCACAAATTTTTAATTCGCGCACAATGCTGCTCTTTTGCATCCGCCGCGCTCATTGGCCACCGCGTTTGTCGGCGACCAATGAGCAGCCTCTGTCTGGCGCGCAGTTTCCGTGACAGACATTAGACGATTATATAGTAGATTTGGGATGTCATCTGGTCCCGGTGGTTTACTATTTTTAAGAGAGTCTATGATATAAGATATTTCATTGTTACTGTATGGGGCATTTAAGGAAATTAAATCTTCTGAGATGGCTGGTAAATAAATAGAATCTAAAAATTATTTAATAGTATTTTCTGTGAATTGAAGTTCAAGCTCGTTATCTTTGAGGTTATATAAATTTCTATAGAATTCCTTAAATAAATTTGAAATTTCTTTGGGGTTTTTATGTATTTTACTAGCTGTAGTACCCGGCTACGCCCGGGTTAATAAATAACTGATGTTGGCTATAACAAAATAGAATTTGAATATGTCATATTAATGACCTGTAAGAAAATAGAAGCTGAGCTGTGATTGATTGCTATAGGCAGCCTAATAAATCTCCAGCCAACAATAAACCCTCCCCCTGGCCGGGCAGTATATGTTACCTCACACATACACATAATAGACATCTCATGATGTGACTGACATCTGCCTTAATTCCCTATATGGCACATGTGTTGCACATTGGCTGTTTTTAATCAGATGTTTATGTTTGGAAATAAAAGATAGCACACGTATGAGGCGAGTTGTGTGAGGTGATTTGTGCACATCTGTGTCTGTCTGTGTGGTGTGTGTGTCCCTGGGGTGTGTCCCTGTGGGGTGAGTGCATGTTTCCCTATGGGGTGTGTATGTCCTTGCGGGGGGGAATCTGTGTGGTGTGTGTTTCTGTTGTGTGTGTCTCTTTGTGGTGTGTGTGTGTGTCCCTGTGGGGTGGTCTGTGTGGTGTGTGTGTGTGTGCGTGTATCTGTGTTGGGTGTCTTTTTGTAGTGTATGTATGTGTCCCTGTGGGGTGAGTGCACGTGTCCCTATAGGGTGTGTATGTGTGTGTGTCCCTGTGGGGGGGGGTGTTTGTGTGGGGTGTGTGTCTCTTTGTGGTGTGTGTGTCCCTGTGGGGTGAGTGCATGTGTCCCTATAGGGAGTGTATGTGTGTGTGTCCCTGTGGGGGGGGAGGGGGTCTGTGTGGTGTGTTTCTCTTTGTGGTGTGTGTGTCCCTGTGGGGTGAGTGCATGTGTCCCTATAGGGTGGCTATGTGTGTGTGTCCCTGTGGGGGGATCTGTGTGGTGTGTGTGTCTGTGTTGTGTGTGTGTCCCTGTGGGGTGAGTGCATGTGTCGCTATAGGGTGTGTGTGTGTGTCCCCGTAGGTGTGTGTATGTGTGTCTTTGTGGTGTGTGTGTGTTTGTTCAGGTGCGTGGTGAGTATGTAGTATTGGGGCTGCACCTTAGCGACTATACACTTGCTGTTACTCTTTGTGTGCGTGTGGTGTGTATACATGTCCCTGTGCGTGGTGAATATCTTATGTTGGGGCCCCACCTTAGTGACTATATGCTGGTATGTGCTGTTAGTCTTTGGCGCTATCATTAAGCCTCTCTCATTCACAACTGTCAACTGGTAACTGTCAGTTTTTCCCCATTATGTAAATAGGGGTAAAATTGTTTGGTGAATTGGAATGCGCAGGGTTAAAATTTTGCCTCACAACATGGCCTATGACGCTCCCGGGGTACAGACGTGTGACTGTGCAAAATTTTGTGGCTATAGCTGACAGCTGTCGATTTTCCTCCAACACTTTTCCATTCATTTTTTCTCCATTATGTAGATAGGGGCAAAATTGTTTGGTGAACTGGAACGCGCAGGGTTAAAATTTCACCTCACAACATAGCCTATGACGTTCTCGGGGTCCAGACGTGTGACTGTGCAAAATTTTGTGGCTGTAGTTGCGACGGTGTAGATGCCAATCCCGGATATACACACATACATACATACACACACACACATTCAGCTTTATATATTAGATTGTTTTTATCCTTGATAAATTTTTTGTGTACTGTTCTATTTTTGTTTTTTTGCCAGAAATTCGGAAGGTTTGTTCATATAATGATAGTAGTTGCATTTGGAATTTAAAATTAACTTTTCATATTTGTTTGCAATAATAGACTTGACTTCTAATCTGAGTTTAGGATATTCTTTTGGTTTTTCATTTGAAGGGAATGGGCCTGGGAGTATTTCAATTCTTTGATTTTGTTAATGAAGTCCTCAGTATTTGTGAGTTTTTGTCTGTTGATTCAAGTATTTAACTGTATTAGAGAGACTCTGATAATTGCCTTATGGGCTTGCCACAAGGTTATGATGGATATATCTTTGGTATTATTATCCTTAAAATCATTTTCTAAATCTGTTTGAATTTTTTGGCTGTGTTCTGTGTAATTTATTAAGTACCGTATATACTCGTGTATAAGCCGACCTGTGTATAAGCCGACCCCCCTACTTTTGCCTCCAAAACCTGGGAATATCTATTGACTCGTGTATAAGCCGAGGGTGGACCCTAGCACAAGTATACAGCCCCCAGCAGTGTGGTATACACCAGTCCCAGAGGTAGATACAGCAGCCCCAGTGGTAGTATACACGCAGCCCCAGTAGTATATACAGCCCCAGTGGTATATACAGCCCCAGTGGTAGTATAGACGCAGCCCTAGTAGTATATACAGCCCCAGTGGTAGTATATACAGCCCCAGTGGTAGTATACAGGGCCCCAGCAGTATATACAGCCCCAGTGGTTTATACAGCCCCAGTGGTAGTATACAGGGCCCCAGAGGTATATACAGCCCCAGTGGTAGTATATACAGCCCCAGTGGTAGTATACAGGGCCCCAGCAGTATATACAGCCCCAGTGGTAGTATACAGGGCCCCAGCAGTATATACAGCCCCAGTGGTTTATACAGCCCCAGTGGTAGTATACAGGGCCCCAGAGGTATATACAGCCCCAGTGGTAGTATATTGCAGCCCCAGCGGTAGTATACAGGCAGCCCCAGTAATGCAGGGCCCCCCCAGCCTGACTCCGGTCACCTGTAAAGCAAACTATACTTATCAGTGTCCCGCTGTCCGTGCCCGCTCGCCGCTGACATCCACGATCCTCCATCTTCATGCGTCTTCTTCCTGTTTCCTGTGCTCGTCGCAGGGAATGACGTCATTGCCTGCGATGAGCACAGAAACAGGAAGAAGACGCATGAAGATGGAGGATCGCGGATGTCAGCGGCGAGCGGGCGCGGACAGCGGGACACTAAGTATAGTTTGCTTTACAGGTGACCGGAGCGAGGTTGGGGGGGCCCTGCATTACTGGGGATGCGGGGGCTGCTGTATACCGATGTATACATCGGTATGTACCGATGTATACATCGGTATACAGCACTGAGTCGCGTATAAGCCGAGGGGGGTACTTTTCAGCCCAATTTTTGGGCTGAAAAACTCGGCTTATACGCGAGTATATACGGTAAGTGTTGGCTCTCCAACATTTAATCATAAAATGGCTACTTGAAATTTTAAATGTTATTGGAGAATGATCGGTCCAAATTCTTGGATGTTGTAATACTTGTTTTACCTTATAGAGTGTGAATATCTTAGAGTACTAGATCTATCCTGGAAAACGATTTATGAGAATCTGAATAAAACGAGTATTCAATTGAAGAAGAATTAGGGCTACTAAATGCGTCATAGAGCTTCTGTTTATTGAACCAGGGATCCAATTTGACATTTACAGCTCTTCCTTTGTTAGATGAATGTAATAAAGGGTTTGGAATGGCGTTGAAATCTCCAAAAATTAGTAGCGCTCCTTTTTGGTAATTTCTTATAATAGATAGAACCCTATTTAGGAAGGTAATTTGACCTTTATTTGGGGTAAAATGTGACTAAGGTAAATTGGGCATTATTAAGTCTACAAATAACTATTAGATTACCTCCCTTCTGGGTCTGATAGAACTTTTTATTCCTTATAATTTCAGGGCTGTGGAGTCGGTAAGCCACAGTTGCGACTCCGACTCCTGGATTTTATCAGGTTCCGACTCCAACTCCTTCATAAATGGCCACTTCGTAACAATAAATTTACTGTTGTAAAATATTACCATCGTGCTTATTCAGTTTCTCACCATCACATAAGTAATCAGACCACTTAGAGCAAAAACTATATTTATTAGAATGCAATTAGAATATAGCAAATAACTTTTTATAAACTTTTTCCAAACTGTAAGTAAATATGCAATAAACACTGTTATGCAGTTAATAAGAAGAAATCTATAAATTTGTCCTCAAAAAAAGTATTGCCTCTGTCAGATCCTCCTTCATGGATGCCCTCAAATCTGATCTAATTATTTTGAGAGCAGAGAACAACCTCTCTACACTAACTTGGGTTGGTGGCAAAGCAGTAACCACTCGGGCAACATCTCTGACAATGTCAGGATACAGAGGAATCGCTTGTTGCGCTGTTATTTTGATGAACGGTCAAATTTCTCAATTTCTTTTAGTGCACATCAAAAATTCTGCTGAAATGTACTGGCTGTGTTCTTTGATTGGGATGACTCTTCTTCTGTTCGGGAACGCTTTGCATGGTCCTTGTGATCCAAATACTTTTCGAAATTAAATTCTTCATCAGTTGATGATGAGGGTGAAGATGTGGCAGGACAACCAAATTCTTCTTGTTCCTCCTGACTGTTCTGCAACGCTTTCATCCTTACTGCTATTTCAAACAGAGCTTCTTTTCCTTTACTTAGCTGTTGATCATCTAGAAGAATCCGATGCATTGGGTCTACATAAACAGCTGCCAAAAGAATGTTATTTTGTAATAGTAGCTCCTCTCTCCGTTTCATTGATGTAGCAATGCCACTTGCAATTAACCCTCCTCTTTGGGACAGGCGAAACATCAGGTTCTTCCACTCCTTTAAGAAAATACCTGGAGTTAAGTCCTCTGCTTGTAATTTTTTAGTCACTGTAAATGGGTGCTCTAGCAATTTTTCCAGCTCAGTCATCTGATTCCACTGACTTTCATTTAGTGTCGGTTGAGGGTTAGCCATGTCTACAAGAAAGGTTTTCAGTTCAACCAAGCGCTGAATCATTAAAGGGAACCTGTCACCTAATCTATGGCCCCTAAACTATCACTACCTGCCCCTACAGACCCTAACTAGCTCCCTAACCATCCCTGCCTGTCCTAATAGGGCTTTATATAAGGTGAAATAAACACTTTATAAACTTACATGATCAGTGGCAGTGGGGCGTTCCTGACAGTAGGGCGGGGTCCTCAGAGCCGCGCTCCCCCCGCCTCGCTCCCTTCCTAACGCCCTAATGGGCGGCATTGTGGATTTGAAGAGCGGGGGAGCCCAGTGGAATCATCCCGCCCCGCTCTTCATGACGCGGACCGGAAACCGCGTCATTTCCGGTCCGCGCATGCCCAGTGCGGTGGATGAAGCCGACGCGAGTCCCGGCGTCGCTAAGCAACGATCGGGAGCGTCTTCTGAAGGTGAGTATCGGCGGACCCCCCCCTCCCAAAACTGCACATATATATGTGTGTGTAATCCACATGTATATATGGATTACACACACATATATATATATTCACTTTGACTAGGCACATTTCATATGTGCATCTATATATTATATATAGATGTACATATATATATAGTTAGATTATATATATGTGTGCATGTGTATATATATATATATATATATATACATATATATATATATATGTGTGTGTGTACATATATATATATATATATATATATATATATATATATTATATATAATATATGCACACACAAAAAAAATAATATATAGATATAGTGTTAGAGTATATATATATATTTGCCTGTATATGTGCACATACATATATATATATGTATATATAATCTATGTATGTGCACATATACATGCAAATATATATATATATACTCTAACACTATATCTATATATTACTTTTTTGTGTGTGTGTGCATATATTACATATATATATATATATATATATACTAGCTGTGAGCCCGATGCAAATGCATCGGGATTCTAGAACGTGCATTAATTTGATTATAGTAGTTATAGCTGTTAGCCTGATGCAAATGCATCGGGTATCTAAAATATGTTTATTGTTTTTTTAAAGATTTTTAAATAATAATCGCATCATCAATAGCAATAATATAAGCCATAGCATTATTATTAGCAGTAATAGCAGTATTAATAGCATTATTAGCAGTATTATGAGCATTAATAACAGTATTAATAGCATTAATAGCATTATTATTAGCATTAATAGCATTATTAATAGCAATATTAGCATTATAATAGTATTAATACATTATTAATAGCATTGATAGCATTATTATTAGCATTAATAGCATTAATAATAGCATTATAGCTTAATAATAGCATTAATAACATTATTAATAGCATTAATAGCATTATTATTAGCATTAATAGCATTATAATAACATTATTAGCATTAATAATAGCATTAATAACATTATTAATAGCATTAATAGCATTATTAATAGAATTAATAGCATTATTATTAGCATTAATAGCATTAATAGCTATTAATAGGATTATATATGCATTATAATAGCATTATTATTAGATTAATACATAATAATAGCATATATATAGATATTAAGATAATGCATTAATAATACATTATTAATAGCATTATTAATAGCATTAATAGCATTATTATTAGCATTAATAGCATTAATAATAATTAGTATAGCATTAATAATAGCATTATTAGCATATTAATAATAGCATTAATAACATTATTAAATAGCATTAATAGCATTATTATTAGCATTAATTAGCATTATTATTAGCATTAATAGCATTAATAATACATTAATAGGATAAATATTAGCATTAATAGCATAAATTAATAGGATTAATAGCATTATTAATAGCATTATTAATAGCATTAATAGCATTATTATTAGCATTAATAGCATTAATAATAGCATTAATTAGCATTAATAATAGCATTAATAACATTATATTAATAGCATTAATAGCATTATTATTAGCATTAATATAGCATTAATAATACATATAATAGGATATAATATTGACATTAATAGCATTAATATAATAGCATTAATAGCATTAATAATAGCATTAATAACATTATTAATAGCATTAATAGCATTAATATTAGCATTAATAGATTAATAATTAAGCATTATTATGCATTAATAATAGCAATTAATAACATTATATATAATAGCATTAATTAGCATTTATTATTAGCTACTTAATAGCATTAATAGCATTATTATTAGCATTAATAGCATTAATAATACATTAATAGGATAAATATTGACATTAATAGCATTAATAATAGCATTATTAGCATTAATAATAGCATTAATAACATTAGATTAATAGCATTAATAGCATTAGTTTATTAGCATTAATAGCATTATTAATAGCATTATTAGCATTATTAATAGCATTAATAACATTATTATAGCATTAATAGCATTATTAATTATAGCATAAATAGCATTAATATAATATAGGATTATTAGCATTAATAATAGCATTAATAACATTATTAATAGCATTAATAGCATTATTATTAGCAAATTAATAGAATTAATAATAGCATTATTAGCATTAATACTAATAGCATATTAATACATTATGTTAATAAGCATTAATAGCAATAATTATTATTAGCATTAATAGCATTAATATATTAATCTAATAGCATTAATTAGCATTAGTTATAATAGCATTTAATTAGATTAATTATTAGACATTTAATAGCATTATAATATAAGCATTATTAGCAATTATTAATAGCATTAATAACATTATTAATAGCATTAATAGCATTATTATTAGCATTAATAGCATTAATAATAGCATTATTAGCATTATTAATAGCATTAATAACATTATTAATAGCATTAATAGCATTATTATTAGCATATAATATAAAGCAATGCATTATAATAGCATTAATACTTATTAATAGCATTAATAGCATTATTATTAGCATTAATAGCATTAATATAATTATAGCATTAATAATGCATTAATAAATTATTAGCATTAATAGCATTATATAGCTTTATTAGCATTAATAAGCATAATAACATTATTAGCATTAATAGCATTATTATTAGCAGTAATATTATTATTAGCATTTTTTTTTAAATTATTATTTATTATTTGTTATTTATTTTTTAATTATGTTTTATTTATTTTTTTATAATTTTTTAATTATTTTTTTATTATTAAATTTATTATTTAGGCTGAGAGGCAGTTGTCATTCAGGTGCGCTAAAGGGCTGATATGATTAGCATATATTTAATTTTTTTATTATTATTTTTATTGAATTATTTATTATTTTTAATTTATTTTTTTATTATTTTTTAATGATTTTTTAATTATTTTTTTTATTATTAAATTTATTATTTAGGCTGAGAGGCAGTTCTCATTCAGGTCCGCTAAAGGGCTGATCTTATTAGCATATATTTTATTTTTTTATTATTATTTTTATTGCATTTTTTATTATTTTTAATTAATTTTTTTATTATTTTTTAATTCTTTTTTAATTCTTTTTTTTATTATTTAATTTATTATTTAGGCTGAGAGGCAGTTCTCATTCAGGTCCGCAAAGGGCTGATCTTATTAGCATATATTTTATTTTTTTATTATTATTTTTATTGAATTTTTTATTAATTTTAATTAATTTTTTTATTATTTTTTAATTCTTTTTTAATTATTTTTTTTATTATTTAATTTATTATTTAGGCTGAGAGGCAGTTCTCATTCAGGTCCGCAAAGGGCTGATCTTATTAGCATATATTTTATTTTTTTATTATTATTTTTATTGAATTTTTTATTATTTTTAATTAATTTTTTTATTATTTTTTAATTCTTTTTTAATTATTTTTTTTATTATTTAATTTATTATTTAGGCTGAGAGGCAGTTCTCATTCAGGTCCGCAAAGGGCTGATCTTATTAGCATATATTTTATTTTTTTATTATTATTTTTATTGATTTTTTTATTATTTTTAATTAATTTTTTTATTATTTTTTAATTCTTTTTTAATTATTTTTTTTATTATTTAATTTATTATTTAGGCTGAGAGGCAGTTCTCATTCAGGTCCGCAAAGGGCTGATCTTATTAGCATATATTTTTTTTTTTATTATTATTTTTATTGAATTTTTTTATTATTTTTAATTTATTTTTTTATTATTTTTTAATTCTTTTTTAATTATTTTTTTTATTATTTAATTTATTATTTAGGCTGAGAGGCAGTTCTCATTCAGGTCCGCAAAGGGCTGATCTTATTAGCATATATTTTATTTTTTTATTATTATTTTTATTGAATTTTTTATTATTTTAAATTTATTTTTTTATTATTTTTTAATTCTTTTTTAATTATTTTTTTTATTATTTAATTTATTATTTAGGCTGAGAGGCAGTTCTCATTCAGGTCCGCAAAGGGCTGATCTTATTAGCATATATTTTATTTTTTTATTATTATTTTTATTGAATTTTTTATTATTTTTAATTTATTTTTTTATTATTTTTTAATTCTTTTTTAATTATTTTTTTTATTATTTAATTTATTATTTAGGTTGAGAGGCAGTTCTCATTCAGGTCCGCAAAGGGCTGATCTTATTAGCATATATTTTATTTTTTTATTATTATTTTTATTGAATTTTTTATTATTTTTAATTTATTTTTTTATTATTTTTTAATTCTTTTTTAATTATTTTTTTTATTATTTAATGTATTATTTAGGCTGAGACGCAGTTCTCATTCAGGTCCGCCTTTCTTTTTTCCCATTGAAATGCATTAGCGGTGTGTCGGCGATTTTATGGCCGACCACCTGGTTCTATTTGTCGGCCCTAAAATCGCGGACACACCGCTAATGCATCTCTATGGGCAGTCAGCCCGATTTCGGATTGAACGCCGACCAATCAGAATTCGAGCTGACTTGCCCATAGACATGCGTTAGCGGTGTGTCCGCGATTTTAGGGCCGACAAATAGAACCAGGTGGCCGGCCATAAAATCGCCGACACACCGCTAATGTATGTCAATGGGAAAAAAGACGGACCTGAATGAGAACTGAATGAGGGGCTCTTCTGATTGGCTGAGGGCAGTAGACAGCGACCAATCAGAAGAGCCCTTCACATTTCATTGAGATACAATGGCGGATTGATCGTCCATTGTATCTTAATGTTAGTTGAAGAGGACGTCGGAGCTGGAAGTTGGCGGAAAGAAGACAGAAGATCCCCGGGGACGGACGAAGAGGCGGAGATGGCGGAAAGAAGAGAGAAGACCCCCGGGACCGGAGGAAGAGGACGCCTGGCCGGACGGAGGACTTGAGGATCGGACGGACGATCAGATGACTTGAAGGCATGTAAGTGATCGACGGGGACGTTAGGTTAGGGGACGGCGGGGGCTTCGGGTGTAGGGCCTTAGGTGTTAGGGAAAGCGGCGGGGCTTAGAGGGTAGGGGCTTAGGGCTTAGGGGTTTAGGTGCGGCTTAGGGGGTAGGGGTAGTGGATTAGGTGCGGCTTAGGGGTTAGAGGCTTGCGGCGGCAGGGGTTTAGGTGCGGATGCGGGGTAGTGGCTTACGGCGGCAGGGGGTAGGGGGTTAGGTGCGGCTTAGGGGGTAGGGGCTTAGGGCGGCAGGGGTTTAGGTGCGGATGCGGGGTAGTGGCTTACGGGGGTAGGGGGTTAGGTGCGGCTTAGAGGGTAGGGGCTTAGGGCGGCAGGGGTTTAGGTGCGGTTTAGGGGGTAGAGGTAGGGGATTAGGTGCGGCTTAAGGGGTAGGGGCTTGCGGCGGCAGGGGTTTAGGTGCGGATGCGGCGTAGTGGCTTAGGGCGGCAGGGGGTAGGGGGTTAGGTGCGGCTTAGGGGGTAGGGGCTTAGGGCGGCAGGGGTTTAGGTGCGGTTTAGGGGGTAGGGGTAGGGGATTAGGTGCAGCTTAGGGGTTGGGGGCTTGCGGCGGCAGGGGTTTAGGTGCGGATGCGGGGTAGTGGCTTACGGCGGCAGGGGGTAGGGGGTTCGGTGCGGCTTAGGGGGTAGGGGCTTAGGGCGGCAGGGATTTAGGTGCGGCTTAGGGGGTAGGGGTAGTGGATTAGGTGCTGCTTAGGGGTTAGGGGCTTGCGGCGGCAGGGGTTTATTTGCGGATGCGGGGTAGTGGCTTACGGCGGCAGGGGGTAGGGGGTTAGGTGCGGCTTAGGGGGTAGGGGCTTAGGGCGGCAGGGGTTTAGGTGCGGTTTAGGGGGTAGGGGTAGGGGATTAGGTGCGGCTTAGGGGTTAGGGGCTTGCGGCGGCAGGGGTTTAGGTGCGGATGCGGGCTAGTGGCTTACGGCGGCAGGGGGTAGGGGCTTCGGCGGCGGGGTAGTGGCTTAGGGGTTAGGGCGGCAGGGGTTAGGCGCGTAGTGTCTTAGAGCGTCAGAGGGCTGTAGTGTACAGCGCGATGGTATACTACAGTCCCATGGCGCTTATGGGCATGGGACTGTAGTATAGTATAGCGGTGTACAGTACAGTAGTATGGGGTTGTGTGGCTTGGTTAGTGTAGTGTACAGCGCGTAGTGGCTTAGAGCGGCAGGGGTCTGTAGTGTACAGCGCGATGGTATACTACAGTCCCATGGCGCTTATGGGCATGGGACTGTAGTATAGTATAGCGGTGTACACTACAGTAGTATGGGCTTCTGTGGCTTGGTTGGTGGGTGTCAGCGACTCGCAATGCCCGCTTCGCGGGCATTGCTTCGCGAGGCTGCAACGACTCGCAATGCCCGCTTTGCGGGCATTGCTTCGGGAGTCGCCGTGGCCGCTACGCGGCCACGGGGAGAGTCCAGGAGAAGCAGCTCGCTCGCGCTAACCAAGCCACCGGAAGCAGCGCCGCTCCGACGGAAGTCGCTACGGCAATTATATAATAGATATATATATATGTATGTAACTATATATACACATATATATATATATATGTGTGTATATATGGTTAGATAGATTTTATATATATATATTTTCTGGTCATCATAATGGGAGACCCAGACAATGGGGTTTAGGGCACTGCCCTCCGGAGGTCACACTAGGTACTACAAGTTTGTAGACACCGCCTCCTCCGCTTATAAACCCCTACCGCAGGGAACATCCTCAGTTTTAAACTTAGTGTGCTCGGAGGATCACGCTTTGCTTGCACTTCACTGCATTCTCACAGCTTACGTGATGGCGTCTGAAGACAAGGTAAAATGGTTCCGGTCGGGACCTGCGACAGCCTCCCCGCTCACCCTTGTGGAACACGCTGGTGGAGGTACCGGAGGGCCTTGAGCCTGGACACTCTGTGTTCTCCCGGTACGCTGTCGCGCTCCTTTCCATCCCTCTCTGGGGGGCTCTGGAGAGTGGGAGATGGGAGCCTTGCACAGCTCCGCTCCGTCCGAGGCCTCCCTAAATGGTGCTTACTGACCGGACTGGAGCCAGCCCAGTCCGAGGCCTCCCTAAATGGTGCTTACACTCCGGACTGGTGCTGAACCCCGTCCGAGGCCTCCCTAAATGGTGCTTACAGACCGGACCGGCACTGAGGCACTCTGTGTCTCCTGTAAAGTGCCTGGGGGTAGTGTCGGTCACTTTATGTGTCCTGACACTCAGACCGCGCGTTACCCTCGGGTCCGCGGATCTGCTGGTGTACCCTGTGCTGGGGTCACCCTGGCTGACCGCCCTGTGTGTCACAGGGGCTGAGGCCGTGGGCTGCGGATGGTTGTTTGTGTGCAGTCTGTGTGTAGTATTTTACACTATTTCCCGCGCTGCGGGCTCCAGCACCCTCATGCTGAGGCTGCTTGGAGGATGGGAAGCAGCCTGTGCGGTGACGTCATCGCTGGGCGTGTGTGTGTGTTTCCCGCGTGTTTTCGGCGCCGCCCACAGTTTCTCTGTCGGCGGCCATCTTTACCCTCACTTCCCGGCTGGGATCTGTATGCAGCGTGCGCCTGCACTCCAAGGGGAGACCGGAAACCGTCGCGGAGGTCACACACACACACCGCTTCCTCCTACCGCTTTACTGCGGTCGGTAAGCCACCGGGATTCCCGTTTTTTTTGTCTGCAATTTGGCTTATTTTCCCCTACTGTGGCGATGTCCTCAGTTAGGAAGCGTGCTGCTAAGGCGGCAGAGACCACCATTACCTGTGCTACATGCAATGGAACACTGGTGGAGGGGTCCTGCAATAACTGCGGACGCCCAGAGGCCCGGACTGATACTGCTGAGTCAGCAGCTCCGGTGCTATACCCTGAGGTTCAGGTGATCTCAGGGCCATGGGAGACTCATAATAAGATCAATGAATCTCTGTTGTCCCAGCTGTCCTCCATGTCGCAATCCCTGGAGGCACTTAATAGGAGGCTGGATAGCCCAGTTACTCTGTCCAGTTACCCCGGGCGTCTCCCTCTTCTGCTGTGAGACCCCTTAAGCGGGCTCGTCGTGAGGAGTCACCCGAGCTCCAGGCTCTCTCTGAGGAGGAGCGTTCCTCTGATGGTGAGGACGATGATGGGGGTTCAAATTTCGGGTCTGTGTCTGTATCTGAACCACCAGACGGGGTGGAGGATCTGGTGTCCTCTATCAACGAGACCTTGCGTCTTGTGACACCCCCTGAGGAGGTGACGGTGCACCCGAAGGAGGTCTATCAATGGCTGCGGCCGGAGGCTAGACCGAGTGGCTCCTTCATGGACCACACTAATTTTGGAAGGGTGGTTAGAGCTCCCAGGTTACATCCTGGGCGGCGTTATGCCCGTAAACCCAAGGACAATCGCTTCCCCTTCCCCCAGGAGGTGCTTCAGGAGTGGTCGCAGTCCCCGAAGGTGGATGCTTCCATGACCAGGATTGCTGCACGCTCCCTTTTCTCTGCCTCTGATAGCTCCTCGCTGAAGGATGCGACTGATAGACAGGTCGAGCAACTCGCCAAGTCTTCCTATGAGGCTGTGGGGTCTTCCTTTGCCCCTAATTTTGCCACGGTCTGGACCTTGCAAGCGATTACTACGTGCTTGGATGGTATCTCTGACCTGGCAAGATCCAGTCCAGAGGTCCTGGCACTTACCGAGAGGGCAAGGGCCTATGCGGACTACGCCAGGACGGCGACTCTGGAAACCGCCACTCGCTCAGCTGTGGCTTCGGCCAATGCTATAGCGATCCGCAGATTGTTGTGGCTGCGTCTTTGGGACTCAGATACCACATCCAAGAAGATTTTGCAGAATCTTCCGTTCGCTGGTGACAGGCTTTTTGGCACCGAACTGGACAAGCTGATAAAGGATTCTGCTGAGTCTAAGATACCGCAGAATAAGCCTAAGCCACGGTATACCGTTAAAAGGAACCCAAAACAGTGGTCCTTTCGTTCCAGTTCGCAGTCATCAGCGCCGTCCGCTCGCACGGACCGAGGGGGAAAGCCCGCTTCTCAGTGGCGCTCTAAGAGTCGCCCAAAGAAGACGGCGGGGGCGGCAGCTGCCACCCCCAAACCCGCCTCTACATGACTCGCTCTCCCTTCCTGCCTCCCCACAGGTGGGGGGCCGCTTGTCTCGCTTTCAGGACAAATGGCTACTTCACGTTCAAGATCAGTGGGTTCGAGACGTGGTCTCGCGAGGTTACAGGATAGAGCTGACGTCAAAACCGATATCCCGATTCCATCGGTCGGTCCCATCATCAGAAAAGGCTCAGGCTTTTTTCGTGGTGTTGGAGGGTCTCCGCAGGGACGGAGTGGTGATACCGGTGCCGTCCGGGGAGAGGTTCAGGGGTTTTTACTCCAACCTCTTTATCGTCCCAAAGAAGGACGGATCATTCCGCCCGGTGCTGGACCTGAAGTTGTTCAACCATCACGTGTTGGTTCGGAAGTTCCGTATGGAATCACTGCGCTCCGTGATCGCAGCTGTGTCACAGGGGGACTTCCTAGCGTCCATAGATATCAGAGACGCTTACCTTCACGTGCCCATTGCATCGGCTCATCAGCGCTGGTTGAGATTCGCAGTGGGGGAAGAACACTTCCAATTTGTGGCGCTGCCGTTCGGGTTGGCCTCGGCACCGCGGGTGTTCACAAAAGTGATGGCCTCCATGATGGCTCTCCTGCACGTGCAGGGACATGCCGTCATTCCCTATTTGGACGACCTACTGGTCAGGGCGCCATCAGAACACCTTTGTCAAGAGAGCCTGGATGTGACCATGAGGTCTCTGGAACAGTTTGGTTGGCTCCTCAATATTCAGAAGTCAACGCTAGTTCCGACCCAGTCTTTGACATACTTGGGCATGGACTTCAACACTGCCTCAGCCCTGGTGTCTCTGCCACGAGTCAAACAGATGGCGATCCAATCAGGAGTGCAAGCAGTCCTCCTGTCACCACAATCATCCCTACGGGTGTTGATGATGTTGGTGGGGCGCATGGTGGCAGCAATAGAGGCGGTGCCTTTTGCACAATTTCGCCTCCGTCCTCTCCAGCTGGAGATCCTCCGCAGGTGGGACAAAAGGTCGATTTCTCTGAATCGGCTGGTGACCCTTTCCCAACCGACCAGGGATTCCCTGCAGTGGTGGCTACAGCCACATCACTTGTCTCGGGGCCGATCCTTCCTGAAACCATCCTGGTTAGTGGTGACCACCGACGCCAGTCTGAAGGGCTGGGGAGCGGTGTTCTTACACCACAGGGCCCAAGGCCTCTGGACTCAGTCGGAGTCGGCGTTGCAAATCAACGTGCTGGAGATCAAGGCGGTCTATCTGGCACTCCTGGCTTTTCAGAGATTCCTCTCAGGACAACCCATTCGGGTTCAGTCCGACAATGCGACGGCCGTCGCTTATATAAATCATCAAGGAGGAACCAGGAGTGCAGAGGCTCTGGCCGAAGTCCACCGCATCCTATCCTGGGCGGAGGACAACAACTGCCTGATATCCGCAGTTCACATCCCAGGGGTCGAAAACTGGGAGGCCGACTATCTGAGCCGACAGGGGATGGACGCCGGAGAGTGGTCTCTTCATCGAGACGTCTTCCAGGACATCTGCAGCAGATGGGGCACTCCGGACGTGGATCTGATGGCCTCACGGCTGAATCATCAGGTGCCACAATACATGGCGAGGTCATGGGATCTCCAATCTCTGGGAGCGGACGCTCTGGTCTTGACTTGGTCCAGATTCCGTCTGCCGTATGTGTTCCCACCTCTGGCTCTGATTCCCAGGGTGCTGTGGAAAATCAGGTCGGAGTGCAGGGTAGCCATTCTAGTGGCTCCAGATTGGCCCAGGAGGTCCTGGTATCCGGACCTGTGGCAACTGTCAGGCGGACACAGGTGGGCTCTTCCAGACCGCGCAGATTTACTCGCGCAAGGCCCATTCTTCCACCTCAATTCCAGGGCCCTCAGATTGACTGCATGGCTCTTGAGGCCTGGCTACTGACATCCAGGGGTTTCTCCCCTACGGTGGTTGCCACTATGAATCGGGCTAGGAAGCCGGTTTCAAGGAAGATGTACCACAGGACGTGGAAAATCTTTTTTACTTGGTGTGCCTCTGGTGGACGGTCTCCGTGGCCCTTGGCCATCCCGACATTGTTGGCTTTCCTACAGTCGGGTTTGGAATTGGGATTATCCCTTGGCTCCCTGAAAGGTCAAGTATCAGCACTTTCAGTGCTGTTTGACAGGCGATTGGCGCTCCTCCCGGAGGTCCGTCAATTTCTGCAGGGGGTGTCACGGATGGTTCCGCCCTACAAGAGACCTTTGGACCCTTGGGACCTTAACATGGTCCTGGCGGCATTACAGAGACCACCGTTTGAGCCGCTAAGAGATGTTTCTCTATCTCGTCTGTCTCAGAAGGTGGCCTTTCTGGTGGCAATTACGTCTCTGAGAAGGGTCTCAGAATTGGCTGCACTTTCGTGCAAGTCGCCCTTTCTGGTGGTTCACCAAGACAAGGTGGTGTTACGCCCGCGGCCAGAATTCTTGCCGAAGGTGGTTTCAACTTTTCACCTGAACCAGGAGATTGTTCTCCCATCATTTTGCCCCGCTCCCGTTCATCAGGTTGAACGCGACCTCCATACTCTGGATCTCGTGAGAGCTATACGCATTTATGTGTCCAGGACCGCCTCCTTTAGGAGTTCGGATTCCTTATTTGTTCTTACGACGGGTCGCTGTAAGGGGTCCGCGGCATCAAAGTCGACATTGGCCAGATGGATTAAGGCTTCCATTCAAGAGGCTTACCGGGCTTCTGGGTTGCCTCTCCCGGTGGGATTGAAGGCTCACTCTACCAGAGCTGTTGGTGCCTCCTGGGCTTTGTGACATCGAGCGTCTGCTCTACAGGTGTGTCAGGCAGCCACCTGGTCCAGCCTGCACACTTTCTCTAAGCACTATATGGTGCATGCCCATGCCTCTGCGGATGCAAGTTTGGGCAGGCGGGTTCTCCAGGCGGCGGTTGCCCACCTTTAAAGGGAACCATATGTTATCCGTCTTGTTGAGGAACTCTTCCCGCCCTGGGGTATTGCTTTAGGACATCCCCATTGTCTGGGTCTCCCATTATGATGACCAGAAAAAAGAGAATTTTGTTTACGTACCGTAAATTCTTTTTTCTTTAATCATCAATGGGAGACCCAGCACCCACCCAGTTGTTCCGTTGCATGTTTTGCATTTGCTCTGTTCTCTGTTGAGACAGTGGTTGCCGGGTTGTTAAACCGTCTGTGCACGGCATTCTTCCCGATGTTTCGGGTGTGGCGCCACGCCGCTTTTTTTCTTGCCAGCCAGGTACACCTAGGTAGTTGGGGGTGGATGGCAGCCTACAGCTGTCTAAGTCTACCTGGCTGGCAAGAAAAAAAACGGCGTGGGGCTTCGCCGCATTTTTCTTTGCCAGCCAGGTACAACTAGGCAGCTGGGAGCTGCCATCCACCCCCAACTACCTAGGTGTACCTGGCTGGCAAGAAAAAAAACGGCGTGGGGCTTCGCCGCATTTTTCTTTGCCAGCCAGGTACAACTAGGCAGCTGGGAGCTGCCATCCACCCCCAACTACCTAGGTGTACCTGGCTGGCAAGAAAAAAAACGGCGTGGCGCTTCGCCGCATTTTTCTTTGCCAGCCAGGTACAACTAGGCAGCTGGGAGCTGCCATCCACCCCCAACTACCTAGGTGTACCTGGCTGGCAAGAAAAAAAAACGGCGTGGGGCTTCGCCGCATTTTCTGATCATCATAATGGGAGACCCAGACAATGGGGTTTAGGGCACTGCCCTCCGGAGGCCACACTAGGTACTACAAGTTTGTAGACACCGCCCCCTCCGCTTATAAACCCCTACCGCAGGGAATATCCTCAGTTTTAAACTTAGTGTGCTCGGAGGAATCACACGCTTTGCTTGCACATCACTGCATTCTCACAGCTTACGTGATGGCGTCTGAAGACAAGGTAGGTCCCGGTCGGGGACCTCCGGCAGTCTCCCTGTTCACCCTTGGGGAACACACAGGTTGAGGTACCGGAGGGCCCAGAGCCTGGACACGTTGTGTCCTCCCGGTACGCTGCCGTGCTCCTTCCCATCCCTCCTTGGGGGGCTCTGGGAAGTGGGAGACTGGAGCCTTGCACAGCTCCGCTCCGTCCGAGGCCTCCCTAAATGGTGCTTACAGACCGGACTGGAGCCAGCCCAGTCCGAGGCCTCCCTAAAGGTGCTTACAGACCGGACTGGTGCTGAAACCCCTGTCCGAGGCCTCCCATATATGGTGCTTACAGACCGGACCGGCACTGAGGCGCCCTGTGTGTCTCCGGTGTGCCTGGGGGTAGTGTCTGACACTATGTGTTTTGACACTCAGACCGCGCGCAACCTTTGGGTCCGCGGTTCTGGCGGTGTACCCTGTGCTGGAGTCACTATAGCTGACCGCCCTGTGTGTCACAGGGGCTGCGGCTGCGGGCTACAGATTTTGTCTGCAGCCCTGGGTATAGTGTGATGCTATATCTCCCGCGCTGCGGGCTCCAGCACCAGATTATTAAGATGGCTGCTTGGAGAGATGTGGAGCAGCCCATGGGATGACGTCATCGCTGGGCGTGTGTGTGTGTGCTTCCCGCGTGTTTTCGGCTCCGCCCACGACTTATCTGGCGGCGGCCATCTTCTCCTCACTTCCCTGTTGGGACTGAATGAGTGCACTACTGCGCTCCCGGGAGAATACGATCCTTACCCTCGCGGAGGCCACACACACACCGCTCCCCTCCACCGCATTGAAGCGGTCAGTAAGCCGCCGGTGTTCCGGTTTCCTACTTGGCTTATTTTTTCTCTTCTGCTGTCGGCATGTCCCCAGCAAAGAAGAGCGCTGCTAAGGCAGACAACTCTACCACTACCTGTGCTACATGCAACGGGACGCTGGTTGGGGGGTCCTGCAATAACTTGGAAGCTTTTGTTATCATTAGTGGCCCATGATAAAGGTTCTATTGCCAAGTCAAAAAGTAGTGGCAAGAGAGAGCAGCCTTGACGAGTGCCCCTCTCCAGGTGGATTACATCTGACAAAAAGCCCGGTGTATGGACTCTCGCTTTTGGGGATCTGTACAGGGAGCTCAAGAAAGTCCTCAAAGCTCTTTTTAACCCTATCTTGTCTAGTACTAGTTCCAGCCATGGCCAATTGACACTGTCAAAAGCTTTCTCTTGCGTCCAACATAACCATGGCTGGAGTTCCTCGTATTTTCTCTCCCCTCGATCTAACTGACTCTATCACCATCATTGATCTGCGGATATTCCCCACTGCTGACCTTCCCTTTACGAAGCCCGCTTGTTCACGTCTCACTAATCCTGGAAGTATGAGTGCCACCCTGTCCGCCATGATTTTTTATATTATTTTGAGATCTTGATCAATAAGTGAGATAGGTCTAAAATTGACTGGGTTGTTAGATGGTGTTTCCCCCCTTAGGTAAGAGTTTTATATATGCAGTGTTCACCTGGTCTGGGATTGACCTGCCTTTTAAAAAGTTGTTATATAGGCCTTTCAGATGAGGTAGGACCTGTTCTTTCAGAATTTTCTAGAAGCCCGCCCCGAAGCCATCTGGGCCCGATGCTTTATGTATATTAAGGCTTTGAATGACCGTGGATATTTCTTCTTCTATTATCTCCCCGTTCAGATCGTTTAGACACTCCTCCGAAATCTCTGAGAGCCGCAACCCTCGTATCCAATTTTTCCCTGCTTGAGAGTCTGTCGGTCTAGATTTGTATAATCTCGCATACAAATTTCCCAGGATAGCATTTATCTCTTTAGGATTGATCATGTTCGTGTTGTCTGTTTTCTTCAATGTCGTTATTATTGTGTTTTGTTTTCCCCTTGCTAAGCTGGCCAACAGTCTGCCCGCCTTGTCCCCGTATCTATATAGTTCGGCGTCTCGTAATGATTTCCCAAAAATCTCCCGTTACCTTGCCCATGCCTCGAACTCCAGTTTCACTTTCTGCCATAATCTCTTGTTGGAGGGGTGTGGGGTGTGTCTGGAAAGTCATATGTGCCTGTCAACTGCCTGACTCATTTTTTAAAAACTATGCGTTGGTCTTTTTTTTTCACTGTGGCCATGTGACCTATAATTTTGCCTCTAAGCACTGCCTTGGCTGTCTCCCAGAAAAGAATGTGGTCATCTCGTGCTTTCTTATTCAGCTCAGAGTAATCCGTCCACCATTCCCTCATTAATTTTGCAAACTCCTGGTCTTTTTGTAAGAAATGGGGAAAGCATTATAAAATACTGTCTCCTTTGGATAAGAATCTCTGATCGTCAATGTGATTGGGCTGTGGGCTGAGATCACTAAGTCGCCTATGTCGGTTTCCTCTATCTTTTGAACCATCTTTTCGCCCACCAAGAATAGATCAATCCGGGACCATGTGTCATGAAGATGTGAATAATGGGTACATTCTCTCTCTAGCGGATGGTGCAGTCTCCACACATCATACAATCCTAGGTCAGAGGAAAGTTTTGTCAACAATCATGTCTTTCCCCCCTATTATTAAATCACTCTCTCAATCCATCAGAATTGTAGAGCGGAAGGATTGAAAGAAAGATTTTTGCGCCGTGTTAGGTGCGTATATGTTGTGGATATTTAGAGTGCCTCCTTGTGTTTCTAATAACAAGTGTACGTTTCTACCTTGGTCGTCATGTGTACATGACCAGGGCCGGCCCCAGGTTTTTGTAGGCCCTGGGCGAAACAGTCTCAGTGGACCTCTTTAACATAGACAAAGATTTTTGAATATAATATAAAAGTTACTGGCTGTGCATAATGTAGAGGCTACTGGGTGAGCTGTAAATATAATATAGAGGCTGTTTAGGGCTGTATATATATAATATGGAGACTGCTGGACTATATATACAATATGGAGACTGCCGTGCTGTATAAGAAGCTGCCAGCTGTATATCATATTTGGAGGCTGAGCTGGGCTGTATATATTATTTGAAGGCTGTACTGGGCTCTGTATATTATTTGGAGGTTGTGCCAGGCTGCATACATTATTTGGAAGATGTGGCAGCCCAGCAGCATCCTCCAAATAATATATAAAGCCCAGTACAGCTTCCATATTATATACACAGCACAGCCTTCATATACCCCAGCACAACCTCTATATATACCCTGGCATAGCCTCTATATACCCCAGTACAGCCTCCATATATCCCAGCAATGCCTCCGTATACAGCCAGCACAGCCTCTATATACCCCAGCACAGCTTCTATATACCCCAGCACAGCCTCTATATACCCCAGGGCAGCCTCTATATACCCCAACAAAGCCTCCATATACAGCCAGCGCAGCCTCTGTATACCCCAGCACAGCCTCTAAATACCCCAGTACCCGCCTCTATATACCCCAACAAAGCGTCCATATACAGCCAGCCTAGCCTTTATGTATCCCAGCACAGCCTCAATATACCCCAGTACAGCCTTTATATACCCCAGCACAGTTCCATATACAGCCAGCGCAGCCTCTATGTATCCCAGCACAGCCTCTATATACCCAGCACAGCCTCGATATACTGCTCTCTATAGATCTCTCCAGAGATCACATGTACATGTAGCAGATCTCAACTTGACTTTAAGGCTTATCACTTCTACATTACAATGAGTAATAATAATGTGTTTGATTAAGCTCAAGTGCTAATGCCAGAAAAGGCTCCTTATGAATCTATCACACTCCAAAGTTTATCCCAGGGGATGTTACCAGGTCTCAGGGTGGCACCAACTAGTCACTTTAATATGCCAGGGTACCTAGATACATAGCAAGGAACAAGAGAAGGAAAGTCTAACTCGGACCCTGTGTAACTCACTCAGCTCTGCTATTCACACCCTATTAAGATGATGAAAACTTTACAATGGTGACAGCCTGTCACTGACACATTATTCTGTGGAAGTTACCCCAGGGCGTACATCATGGGGAAATGGAGATGTAAAGAACTCTCCACCAACCCCTGTGCTCTGTCTTCCCATCCTGCAATGTCTTCCCCCTTGTGTTCCCCCTTCCCCTCTGTTTTCTCACCCATGTGCTGTCTCTGGCTGTGCGTGGTCTGCTCCTTCCTGGAGCCTGCACTGGCTGCAGGAGATGAGCACCACCCCACAGCTGACTGATGTCACAGGTCTCTGCTGCCGGTTTATGAATATTCATAAACCGGAGCAATCCAGAAGCTGGGGAGGAAAACACGCACAGGGAGGGGGAAGAGACAAGTTGCTCCAGCCCCAACACATCTGTCGGGTACACTATCCAGCAAGTAGCAGGGACAGTGTCCCTGACAAGAAAGTGGGCCCTCTTATTTGTTCAGGGCCCCGGCATCTGCCCGGGTGCGCCGGGTGCTGACACCGGCCCTGTACATGACAGCAATTTATGGGCGAACGTCTTGTATATAAGTATAAGGACTCCCCTGTGTCTCCCCACTGCTCCCTATCCATAAACGTCTCCCACCCAACCTCTATGCATATGGAACATATCTTGTTGCGGAAGGGGTGTCTCGTGTAAGAGCACTATGTCGCCCCTTAATCGTTTGAGATATCTAAGAATCATGGCCCGTTTCTTCGGGGATCTGAGGCCCTTCACATTTCATGATGTGATCTTAACCATGGTTACGAAGTGAGAGTCTAATAGTGTGACTGTCACATCGGTTATCAGATGTTAGCAGGGCTGCCACCAGAGGGAGTTGGTCAAGTTTGCGTGTGGTTTGTTTTTGGCCAGGTATGATACTTTCATCAGATGTCATAAATGCGCCCCATGAGACTATTGAGTGTATCAGTCTGTTAGTAGCGATACATGGAATAACTGTGTGAACCCATCACCCCTTCCCCCCACCCTCTCTCCCCCCAACAACAGTGCAACTGCTTCCATTTTTCCAGAGTGAGATTCTCCCTCACTTCCACTGATCTACCTGTAAGAAATCCTTATCTTAACCGGCCCCCATAGTTTCATATATAAGTTTAGGGGAGCAAAAACAAAGTCTCATCAAAGTATAGCCTCAGGAGTCCGCGGCTCTGTAGCACTATGTGTTTCGAGAACAACTCGAAAGCCCAGGAAAAAAAAAGAAAAAAAACGATGAGCGCAGACTATGCAAATTGACGAATTGAATTCAAAGTTCGAATTGTGCGCCAATTTGTAGCCCGGCAACAGTGGCACGTTAGTGTCGCTGATACCCAGCGACAGGCGCTAACGCGCCGCTGTTGCCGGCATAAACAGGTAACCCGCCTCCCCCCACGCCCCCCCCCTCGCCTCCCGCTGTTCTGTGAGAACAGAGGGGGGCGAGGGAGATACTCCCCTCCGCTTCCATCCTGCCCCCCATTCGCATCCATACTGCCCCCCCTCGCCTCCCGCTGTTGTCACCCCTCTGTACACAGGGCGGGCTGATGTGACATCACACAGCCTGCTCTGTCACATGACCCCTGCAGAAGACGGGTGAGAACAGAGGGGAGCGAGGGGGATACTGCCCCCCACCCGCATCCATACTGTCCCCCCTCGCCTCCCACTGTTCTCACCCGTCTTCTCCCTCTGTACACACTGCAGTCATGTGACAGGGCGGGCTGATGTAACATCACACAGCCCGCCCTGTCACATGAGCCCTGCAGAAGACGGGTGAGAACAGAGGAGGGCGAGGGGATCCTGCCCCCCTGCCTCCTTCCTGCCCCCCCCCCTCCGCATCCATTGTGCCCCCCCCCCGCTTCATCCTGACCCCCCCCCAGCTCCATCCTGCCCCGCTCGCTCCATCCTGCCCCTTCCCCCCATCCTGCCCCTTCCCCCCCCGTCTCCTTCCCGCAATGGCTTCATCCTGCCCCCCCCCCCGGCTTCATCCTGACCCCCCCCAGCTTCATCCTGACCCCCCCCTAGCTCCATCCTGCCCCGCTCGCTCCATCCTGTTCCCCCCCCGTCTCCTTCCCGCAATGGCTTCATCCTGCCCCCCCCCCGGCTTCATCCTTCCTGCCCCCCCCCCCCCCGGCTTCATCCTTCCTGCCCCCCCCCGGCTCCATCCTACCCCCCGCATCCATCCTGCCCCCCCCCCCCATCTCCGCATCCATCCTGCCCCCCTTCCTCCCCCGACTCCATGCTGCACCCCTGGCTCCATCCTTCCCCCCATTTCCATCCTGCCCCCCTCGGTTCCATCCTGCCCCCTCTCTGCTTCATCCTGCCCCCGGCTCCATCCCGCCCCCCACATCCATCCTGCCCCCCCAGCTCCATCCTGCCCCCCTCAGCTTCAACCTGCCCCCCCCTCAGCTTCATCCGGCTCCATCCCGCCTCCCCCTCAGCTTCATCCAGCTCCATCCCGCCCCCCCGCATCCATCCTGCCACCGCGCATTCATCCTGCCCCCCCTGGCTCCATCCTGCCCCCCTCCCCTGCATCCGTCCTGCCCCCCCCAGCTCCATCCTGCCCCCCCCAGCTCCATCCTGCCCCCCTCGGCTCCATCCTGCCCCTCCGGCTCCATCCTGCCCCTCCGGCTCCATCTTGCCCCGCTCGCTCCATCCTGCCCCTCCGGCTCCATCCTGCCCCGCTCGCTCCATCCTGCCCCGCTCGCTCCATCCTGCCCCGCTCGCCCCATCCTGCCCCGCTCGTCCCATCCTGCCCCGCTCGCCCCATCCTGCCCCGCTCGCCCCATCCTGCCCCGCTCGCCCCTTCCTGCCCCGCTCGCCCCATCCTGCCCCGCTCTCTCCATCCAGCCCCCCCGCTCCATCCTGTCCCCCCTGCCACCATCCTGCCCCACCGACTCCATCCTGCCCCACCGACTCCATCCTGCCCCGCTCGCTCCAACCTGCTTCCCCACCACCATCCTGCCCCCCAGCTCCATCTTGCCCCCCCACATCCGTCCTGCCCCCCCAGCTCCATCCTGCCCGGCCCAGCTCCATCCTGCCTCCCCCAGCTCCATCCTACCCCCGCCAGCTCCATCCTGCCCCCCCCAGCTCCATCCTGCCCCCCCCAGTTCCATCCTGCCCCCCCCGTTCCATCCTGCCCCCCCCCCAGTTCCATCCTGCCCCCCCAGCTCCATCCTGCCCCCCCAGCTCCATCCTGCCTCCCCCAGCTCCATCCTGCCCCCCCCCCAGCTCCATCCTGCCCCTCCCAGCTCCATCCTGCCCCTCCCAGCTCCATCCTGCCCCGCTCGCTCCACCCTGCTTTGCTTGCTCCACCCTGCCCTGCTTGCTCCATCTTGCCCCACTTGCTCCATCCTGCCCCCTCCACCATCTCCATCCTGTCCCCCTCGGTTCCATCCTGCCCCCCCTGCTCCATCCTGCCCCCCCCCCCAGTTTCACACCCCCCTCAGCTTCACACCCCCCTCAGCTTCATCCTGCCCCCCGGCTCCATCCTGCCCTCCCCTGGCTCCATCCTGCCCCCCCCAGCTCCATCTTGCCCTCCTCCCGCATCCGTCCTTCCCCCCAGCTCCATCCTGCCCCCCCAGCTCCATCCTGCCCCCCCCAGCTCCATCCTGCCCCCCCCAGCTCCATCCTGCCCCCCAGCTCCATCCTGCCCCCCCCAGCTCCATCCTGCCCCCCAGCTCCATCCTGCCCCCCCAGCTCCATCCTGCCCCCGCTCGCTCCATCCTGCCCCCGCTCACTCCATCCTGCCCCGCTCGCTCCATCCTGCCCCGCTCGCTCCATCCTGCCCCGCTCGCCCCATCCTGCCCCGCTCGCCACCATCCTGCCCCCCTCGCCCCATCCTGCCCCGCTCTCTCCATCCAGACCCCCCCACTCCATCCTGCCCCCCTGCCACCAGCCTGCCCCCCCGCCGACTCCATCCTGCCCCGCTCGCTCCATCCTGCTTCCCCGCCACCATCCTGCCCCCCCAGCTCCATCTTCATCTTGCCCCCCACATCTGTCCTGCCTCCCCAGCTCCATCCTGCCCGCCCCAGCTCCATCCTGCCTCCCCCAGCTCCATCCTGCCCCCCAGCTCCATCCTGCCCCTCCAGCTCCATCCTGCCCCCCAGTTCCATCCTGCCTCCCCCAGCTCCATCCTGCCCCCCCAGCTCCATCCTGCCTCCCCCAGCTCCATCCTGCCCCCCCCCCAGCTCCATCCTGCCCCCCCCAGCTCCATCCTGCCCCCCCCAGCTCCATCCTGCTCCTCCCAGCTCCATCCTGCCCCGCTCGCTCCACCCTGCTTCGCTTGCTCCACCCTGCCCTGCTTGCTCCATCCTGCCCCACTTGCTCCATCCTGCCCCCTCCACCATCTCCATCCTGTCCCCCTCGGTTCCATCCTGCCCCCCCTGCTCCATCCTGCCCCCCCCCAGCTTCACACCCCCCTCAGCTTCACCCCCCCCTCAGCTTCATCCTGCCCCCCCGGCTCCATCCTGCCCTCCTCCCCTGGCTCCATCCTGCCCCCCCCAGCTCCATCCTGCCCCGGCTCGCTCCATCCTGCCCGCTCGCTCCATCCTGCCCCGCTCGCTCCATCCTGCCCTGCTCGATCCATCCTGCCCTGCTCGCTCCATCCTGCCTTGCTCGCTCCACCCTGCCCCGCTCGCTCCACCCTGCCCCCCCTCCCTTCCGACTCCATCATGCCCCACTCGCTCCATCATGCCCCACTCGCTCCATCCTGCCCCGCCGGCTCCATCCTGCCCTCCCGGCTCCATCCTACTTCTCCGGCTCCATCCTGCTTCTCCGGCTCCATCCTGCCCCGGTCACTCCATTCTTCCCCCCGCTACCATCCTGCCCTGCTCGCCAGCATCCTGCCCCCGCTCGCTCCATCCTTCCCTGCTCGCTCCATCCTTCCCCCCGACCACCTTCCTGCCCCGCTTGCTCCATCCTGCCCCGCTTGCTCCATCCTGCCCCGCTCGCTCCATCCTGCCCTGCTCGCTCCATCCTGCCCCACTCGCTCCATCCTGCCCCGTTCGCTCCATCCTGCCCCGCTCGATCCATCCTGCCCTCTCCTCGCCACCATCCTGCCCCCCGCCACCATCCTGCCCCCCCCCCCGCTCGCCACCTTCCTTCCCTGCTCGCTCCATCCTGCCCTGCTCTCTCCATCCTGCTCCCCCGCCTTCATCCTTCCCCCCCTGCCACCATCCTGCCCCGCTCACTCCATCCTGCCCCGCTCGCCACCCATCCTGCCCCCCCACCACCATCCTGCTCCTCCGGCTCCTTCCTGCCCCTCCGACTCCATCCTGCCTTGCCTTGCTCACTCTATTCTGCCCTGCTCGCTCCATCATGCCTCCCCCGCCACCATCCTGCCCCGCTCGCTCCATTCTGCCTCGATCGCTCCATCCTGCCCCCCCCCCTCTGGCACCATCCTGCCCCGCTCGCACCATCCTGCCCTGCTCGCTCCATCCTGCTCCACCCTGCCACCATCCTGCTCCACCGGTTCCATCCTGCTCCTCCGGCTCCATCCTGCCTCGCTCGCTCCATCCTGCCCCGCTCGCTACATCCTGCCCTGCTCGCCACCATCCTGCTCCTCCGGCTGCGTCCTGCTCCTCCAGCTCCATCCTGCCCCTCCGGCTCCATCCTGCCCCTCCGCTCCATCCTGCCCCGCTCGCTCCATCCTCTTCTCTGGCTCCATTCTGCCTTGCTCCCTCCATTCTGCCCCCCGCTGTTCTTGCTCCCCCGATTCCATTCTGCCCCCCACCTCCATCCTGCCCCCACTCCGCCTCCATTCTGTCCCCCCTCCGCCTCCATCATGCCCCCCTCCGGCTCCATCCTGCCCCCCCACTGGCTCCATCCTGCCCCGCTCACCACCATCCTGCCCCGCTCGCTCCATCCTGCTCCACCCTGCCACCATCCTGCTCCTCCGGCTCCATCCTGCTCCTCCGGCTCCATCCTGCTCCTCCGGCTCCATCCTGCCCCGCTCGCTCCATCCTGCCCCGCTCGCCACCATCCTGCCCCCCGCCACCATCCTGCTCCTCCGGCTTCATCCTGCTCCTCCAGCTTCATCCTGCTCCTCCAGCTCCATCCTGCCCCTCCGGCTCCATCCTGCCCCGCTCGCTCCATCCTGCTCCTCTGGCTCCATTCTGCTCCTCCGGCTCAATCCTGCCCCGCTCGCTCCATCCTGCCCCGCTCGCCACCATCCTGCTCCTCCGGCTTCATCCTGCTCCTCCAGCTCCATCCTGCCCCTCCGGCTCCATCCTGCTCCTCCGGCTTCATCCTGCTCCTCCAGCTCCATCCTGCTACTCCGGCTCCATTCTGCCCCGCTCCCTCCATTCTGCCCCCCGCTCACTCCATCCTGCCCCCCGCCCCCCCGCTCTCCATCCTGCCCCCCGCCTCCATCCTGCCCCCCGCCTCCATCCTGCCCCCCGCCTCCATCCCATCCGGACCCCGCTGTTCTTGCTCCCCTGGCTCCATTCTGCCCCCCGCATCCATCCTGTCCCCCCTCTGCCTCCATCCTGTCCCCCCTCTGCCTCCATCCTGTCCCCCCTCTGCCTCCATCCTGTCCCCCCTCTGCCTCCATCCTGCCCCCCCTCTGCCTCCATCCTGCCCCCCCCCCCGCCGGCTCCATCCTGCCCCCCCTGCCGGCTCCATCCTGCCCCCCCGCCGGCTCCATCCTGCCCCGCTCGCTCCATCCTGCCCCCCTTTCGCCTCCATCCTGCCCCCCCCCCTGCTCCATCCTGCCCCCCTCCCCCCCAATGTACCTCCATATAATATACTGCTGTTATACAAGTACTATAATGTACCGCCATATACCATAGCGCTGCTATACATGTACTGTAATGTACCGCCATATACTATAGTGCTGCTATACAGTTAGGGCCAGAAATATTTGGACAGTGACACAAGTTTTGTTATTTTAGCTGTTTACAAAAACATGTTCAGAAATACAATTATATATATAATATGGGCTGAAAGTGCACACTCCCAGCTGCAATATGAGAGTTTCCACATCCAAATCGGAGAAAGGGTTTAGGAATCATAGCTCTGTAATGCATAGCCTCCTCTTTTTCAAGGGACCAAAAGTAATTGGACAATGGACTCTAAGGGCTGCAATTAACTCTGAAGGCGTCTCCCTCGTTAACCTGTAATCAATGAAGTAGTTAAAAGGTCAGGGGTGGATTCCAGGTGTGTGGTTTTGCATTTGGAAGCTGTTGCTGTGACCAGATAACATGCGATCAAAGGAACTCTCAATTGAGGTGAAGCAGAACATCCTGAGGCTGAAAAAAAAGAAAAAAATCCATCAGAGAGATAGCAGACATGCTTGGAGTAGCAAAATCAACAGTTGGGTACATTCTGAGAAAAAAGGAATTGACTGGTGAGCTTGGGAACTCTAAAAGGCCTGGGCGTCCACGGATGACAACAGTGGTGGATGATCGCCGCATACTTTATTTGGTGAAGAAGAACCCGTTCACAACATCAAACGAAGTCCAGAACACTCTCAGTGAAGTAGGTGTATCTGTCTCTAAGTTAACAGTAAAGAGAAGACTCCATGACAGTAAATACAAAGGGTTCACATCTAGATGCAAACCATTCATCAATTCCAAAAATAGACAGGCCAGAGTTAAATTTGCTGAAAAACACCTCAAGAAGCCAGCTCCGTTCTGGAAAAGTATTCTATGGACAGATGAGACAAAGATCAACCTGTACCAGAATGATGGGAAGAAAAAAGTTTGGAGAAGAAAGGGAACGGCACATGATCCAAGGCACACCACATCCTCTGTAAAACATGGTGGAGGCAACGTGATGGCATGGGCATGCATGGCTTTCAATGGCACTGGGTCACTTGTGTTTATTGATGACATAACAGCAGACAAGAGTAGCCGGATGAATTCTGAAGTGTACCGGGATATACTTTCAGCCCAGATTCAGCCAAATGCTGCAAAGTTGATTGGACGGCGCTTCATAGTACAGATGGACAATGACCCCAAGCATACAGCCAAAGCTACCCAGGAGTTCATGAGTGCAAAAAAGTGGAACCTTCTGCAATGGCCAAGTCAATCACCAGATCTTAACCCAATTGAGCATGCATTTCACTTGCTCAAATCCAGACTTAAGACGGAAAGACCCACAAACAAGCAAGACCTGAAGGCTGCAGCTGTAAAGGCCTGGCAAAGCATTAAGAAGGAGGAAACCCAGCGTTTGGTGATGTCCATGGGTTCCAGACTTAAGGCAGTGATTGCCTCCAAAGGATTCGCAACAAAATATTGAAAATAAAAATATTTTGTTTGGGTTATGTTTATTTGTCCAATTACTTTTGACCTCCTAAAATGTGGAGTGTTTGTAAAGAAATGTGTACAATTCCTACATTTTCTATCAGATATTTTTGTTCAACCCTTCAAATTAAACGTTACAATCTGCACTTGAATTCTGTTGTAGAGGTTTCATTTCAAATCCAATGTGGTGGCATGCAGAGCCCAACTCGCGAAAATTGTGTCACTGTCCAAATATTTCTGGCCCTAACTGTACATGTGCTGTAATGTACCACCATATATAGCGCTGATATATATATATGTAGTTCACCCATATTGACTGAACAAGTTCTGTCAGTCACAGTATGTCAGCTACATACATATTCCAGAATACCTGATGCGTTAGAATCGGGCCACCATCTAGTATATATATATATATATATATATATATATATATATATATATATATATATATACACACATATGCACACGTAATTATCCTGTGTCGCCAGCTTCGCCAGTTGGATTTGAGCCTAGAAGTCACGGCTAAGTTGCAGGAGTTGGTCCTCTGTAATTCTCTGGTCTCAATCACGATGAAGCATCCTGGACAAGTCAGGAATCCTCATGAGTAGGAGAGTAGCTTGCGGACAGGCTCCTGTGCCCTTCCCTCTGTTGCTCTCTTCCCCATTTTTATTTGTGTCCTTGTCTATGTTCCTAGGGGATGAGCTTGCAGAGGGTGTCGTGTATGCTCGCAGCGCCTCCCTTGGGTCTTTCCACTATTGGAAGGTTCTGTCTTGGCGTTTGAATTTAAGCAATGCTGGGTATAGAAGTTGAAACTGGATGTGCTGATTGAACAGGAGACCACACTCCTCACTGAAAGCCTTGCGTTTTTTCGTCACTTCGGGCGAAAAGTCCCCAAAAAGGACCACTCTGTGTCCCTCTAATATCAGGGACTATCTCCTCTCTCTGAACGCCCTCAAAAGTCTCTCCTTATCTTTAAAGTCTAAGTAACGAGTTATGACTTGGCTTGGCTTCTGGGAGTTCTGGCCTCTCTCCTGGGGTTTTGAGATGTCTGGGATGTTTCTTCTGGATCTATTTTCAAGGTCCTCCATTTTGTCTCTTAGCCAGTCAGTCTGTTTGTTGGCCTCAGATAGCTCCCTTTCCATAGTAACTAATTTATCCTCTTAAGTCAGATACTTGTTGCTCCAGCTGATCTATCCTGCTGGCTTTTTGCACAGTGACTTCCTGAATTTCATCCAGAGCCTCCCTGACTGCCATTCTCACAGTGTCCTTAATGTCCCCTGTCAGTTATGCAGCCACCTTCCTGGCCAAAAGCCTGCGATCTTGTGCTGACAAGTTAGCTGTACCAGTGCCTTCAGTTGTGGCCTTATCGGTATAGTGGTCATCCCCCCTCTCGGCTCTCATGCCTCCTCTCCCATCGGCTCGGCACTGCTTCTGTGCAGGATGCGGGTCCTTCTCTTTCCCCCTCGCGGCATCACCGCCGCCATTTTACCCACTCTCACTGCGGGGCTTTGATCCGCCGTGGTCCTGGTTTCCGCTCCCCCTGCGCTTCAGATCCACCTATACATCATTCCGCTGCAAACAGCAGGCGGAGCAGAGGCCGATGGTGGGGCTGATGAAGTCTGGTGCTCTGTGTGAGTCGGTCTTTGGAAGATCTCTGGATGGAGCTTCCTCTCTACACTCCTGCCACCCTGGCGCTGGAACCAGAAGTCATAATTATGATTTTTAATCAAAGCTTTCATGTGTCTTGGCAGGCTTTCCACCAGTCTTTCACACTGCTTTTGGGTGACCTTATGTCCCTCCTGGCACAAAACTTTAAGCAGTTTTTCTTTGTTTGATAGCTTGTGATTATCCATCTTCCTCTTGATTACATTGCAGAGGTTTTCAATGGGGTTCAGGTCTGGAGATTGGGCTGGGCATGACCAGGTCTTGATGTGGTGCTCCTTCATCCACACATTGATTGACCTGGCTATGTGGCATGGGGCATTGTCCTGCTGGAAAAACCAGTCCTCTGGATTGTGGAGCTTTGCCTGAGCAGAAGGAAGCAAGTGTTTTTCAAGGATAACCTTGTATGTGGCTTGAGTCATACGTCCTTCGCAAAGATTAACCTGCCCAATTCCAGCCTTGCTGAACCATCCCCAGATCATCACCGATCCTCCACCAAATTTCACAGTGGGTGCAAATTTGTTTATGGGGCTATTCGAGTCCTCATCGCCAATAAACCAACAACATTATGTTAATCATATAGTGCTATATCGTCGCTTTATTGGTGATCTGATGATTACATGGAGGGGTAGTGAGAAAAAAGCGGAGCAGTTTATTACCGAGATGAATGAAAACCAATGAGGGATCACATTCACTGCTAAAACTAGTAAAGAAAAAATTGACTTTTTAGATCTAGAGTTATCTCATTATGACAAACAGATTATCACCAAGACTTTAAAAAATTTTTTTTTTAAAAAATACACAAATGTTTTTTTACACTATAACAGTACACATTATAAAAAATGGAAATCTAATATCCCCTTCAGCCAATTTTACAGAATTAGAACAATATGAACAAAGAGGACTATATAGAACAATCAAAAATCCTAATCAACAGATTTGATGATAAAAAACATCCAAAAAGATTTGTCATGAGTGCCTATGCAGCAAATTTAAAGAAAACTCAGGAGGAATGTTTGGTAAAATATAAGGATAAAAATAATAAAAACTGTGAGGAAGCAAAGAGAAGCAACAGATGGCAGTATAATTTTATAACGGTGTATAAGAAAGACATAGCTGAACTAGAGCGGGTCCAGAGAAGAGCGACAAAAGTCATTAGAGGACTAAGGGGTCTGCAATACCAAGACAGGTTATTAAACTTGGGGTTATTTAGCTTGGAAAAACGAAGGCTTAGGGGTGATCTTATAATAATGTATAAATATATGAGGGGACAGTACAGAGACCTTTCTAATGATCTCTTTACTCTTAGGCCTGAGACTGGGACAAGGGGGCATCCGCTACATCTGGAGGAAAGAAGGTTTAATCATAATCACAGACGCGGATTCTTTACTGTAAGAGCAGTGAGACTATGGAACTCTCTGCCACATGCTGTTGTAATGAGTGAGTCACTACTAACATTTAAGAAGGGCCTGGATGCCTTTCTTGAAAGCTATAATATTACCAGTTATACATACTAGATTCTTTGATAGGGCGTTGATCCAGGGAATTAGTCTGATTGCCGTATCTGGAGTCAGGAAGGAATTTTTTCCCCCAATGTGGAGCTTAGTGTTGCCACATGGGTTTTTTTTTGCCTTCCTCTGGATCAACATGTTAGGCTATGGGTTGAACTAGATGGACTTAAAGTCTTCCTTCAACCTTAAAAACTATGTTACTATGTTGCTATGTTAACTGGAATAATAATGACATCAGAAAGATATTGAACAAATATTAGTATTTATTAAAAAAGGATACATATCTGAAAAAGATTCTACCACAAAAAATGAACATTGCTTAACGCAGCGGATAAACTATAAAAGGCATCATAGCTCCCAGTAATCTGAAATAACTACCACAAGGGGGCCAGAAAACCATTCAAATGAATGGGAATACAGACAGAAAGAACAAAAATAAAAAAAAATGTGTGAACACGATGTCATTCTGAAAAATGCTGATGCTGTAAAGTCATTGCCCACAATGCGGATAGAATTCTTTGCAATAATACGGGGGAACAATTCCCAATTACACAGAAGCTGTCTTGTGACAGCCAATGTGTGGTGTATGTGATCACATGTACCTGTGGCATTCAGTACGTGGGATGCACCATGCAGACCTTAAGAAGACGTATGAATGGCCACAGGCACAATGAGAAAACTGGTTTTATGAAGCACAACCTTTCTAGACATTTGTGCTTGAAACATAATAAAATTTTGACATAAAAGTAACCCCACTAGAACAAAGCCCTGAGAATTGTCCAAACCATATTGAGAGATTACCGTATGTACTCGTGTATAAGCCGAGTTTTTCAGCCCAAAAATTGGGCTGAAAAGTCCCCCCCTCGGCTTATACACGGGTCAATACGGTACTTGATCACCCCCAAATGCTGGCACTCGCCCCCCCCCCCTCTGTTGTAAGGTAGACCCCCCCCACCCCCCTGCTGCTTAACTTGCCATCCCCGGTCTTCTGCACCGCTGCTCTTCTGTGCTCCGTCCTCCATGCTCCCGTCCGGCTGCATCCGGGATCCCCGGCCGTCGCAGTAACGATGACGTCATCGTGCGACGGCCGGGACCCCGGATGCAGCCGGACGGGAGCATGGAGGACGGAGCACAGAAGACCGGGATGGTAAGTTAAGCAGCGGGGGGGGGGGGGGGCCTTACAACAGAGGGGGGGCGAGTGCCAGCATTTGGGGGCCTGTATACCACTGGGGCTGCTATATACCACTGGGGCTGCTATATACCACTGGAGCTTCTGTATACCACTGGGGCTGCTATATACCACTGGGGCTGCTATATACCACTGGGGCTGCTGTATACCACACCACTGGGCTGCTGTATACCACTGGGGCTGCTGTATACCACTGGGGCTGCTATACACCACTGGGGCTGCTATATACCACTGGGGCTGCTGTATACCACTGGGGCTGCTGTATACCACTGGGGCTGCTGTATACCACTGGGGCTGCTGTATACCACTGGGGCTGCTGTATACCACTGGGGCTGCTGTATACCACTGGGGCTGCTATATACCACTGGGGCTGCTGTATACCACTGGGGCTGCTGTATATCACACCACTGGGGCTGCTGTATACCACTGGGGCTGCTGTATACCACACCACTGGGGCTGCTGTATACCACTGGGGCTGCTATATACCACAGGTGCTGCTACATACCACTGGGTGCTGCTGTATACCACACCACTGGGGCTGCTGTATACCACTGGGGCTGCTGTATATACTGCTGGGGCCTGTATATACCACTGGGGAGGCTGCTGTATACTACCACTGGGGAGGCCTGTATACCACTGGGGGGGCCTGTATACCACACTGCTGGGGGCTGTATACCTGTTCTGGGGTCGACCCTCGGCTTATACACGAGTCAATAGGTTTTCCCAGGTTTTGGGGCAAAAGTAGGGGGTCGGCTTATACACGGGTCGGCTTATACACGAGTATATACGGTATATCGTAAAGAATCCTTCTGGATATTTAAAATGGGCATTTTAAATCCGGATGGGCTGAATGATATTCTTGAGGGGATATAGAAAGAATAAGTTTAATATACCTCAAGATATAGTCTTTTAATTGTTTTAGTTCTTGCATATGTAATATACTTTTTATGAGTTTTTCAAAATAATGATTTTATAATGAGTGTTTTTTTAAGAGTGTTTTAAACAGTGTCTTTTTACATACAATAATTATGCAATTAGTCATATACAACTATATTTCACATTTTACCTTCTATAGTCAGTTTTTATCTATCTTTGTATTTATCCACACAGGGACTTTTTGCTTTTAGTAACTACTGACTTGTAGTGCAATCTTGAAATGGGTGTGTCAAAAACAAACCATACAGGGTCCATACCCTGACTGACATGGTATTACTTTTTATATAAGCTAGTCAGAATCTTGGAGCATTTATAACAAAATACCTGAGGAAGACATTTTACTTGTTGAAACGCGTTGTATGTGTATGTTTTTTTTGAAAAACAATAAAGAATTATACAGGATAACACTATAGCTTGTATTTACAAGCTATTCGGGAGCGCAAATAGCCTGCAGAAGATTTTATATGGACAGTGGGTGCAAGACACTGTGGCTTGTACACCTCTCCAGGTCTCCCGTCTAACCATTAGATGACCAGGTGTTAGGCAAAGCTGAAAATTAGACTCATCAGAGAAGATTACCTTACTCTAGTCCTCTATGGTCCAGTCCTTATGGTCTTTGGCAAACTTCAGCCTGCCTCTACTTTGCTTCTCATTGATGAAAGACTTTTTTCTAGCTTTACATGACTTGAGCCCTGCTTGTTACAAACTGTTCTTGCCGTGCACTTCACCCCAGCTGCCATTTACCATTCATTTTGTAGATCACTTGATGTCATCCTGCGGTTGCTGAGTGACATTCAAATAAGATGACGGTCATCCCGGTCAGTGGAGAGTCACTTTCGCCTCTGCTGGTCTGTAGCTTTGTTGTCCTCAATGTCTGCTGCTTGACCCTGTTGTAATGGACTGCCTTCTTCAAAATTTTAAGGATGGAAGCAACATGACGCTCAATGTATCCCTCTGCTAGTAAAACTAGAATTGAGCTCTTCTTTTCCTCACTCAAGACTTCTCATTTCAACTCCTTTGGCATGGTTAAAAGTTATTTTTCTTTCTAATTACATTTGGGCTATTCCTAGCACTTGTTTTGCCATTGAGCTTGTCCTATTGCAAGAGGATTGTGAAGACCACAGCAGTATTTTTTATACTTTCCCTCGATAAATAAAATTTGGTTCAGGTGATCACCTAATTAGAAGCACATTAAGTAGAATGAGGTGTCAGACATGTAGAGATGGTGATTTTTAGAAAACTGTGCAGTGGTCTCTCAATTTTTGCCAGAGCTGTATGTACTATTGAATTAATAAATGACGGTGACTCTTCAAAGAGAACCTTTTTTTTTTTTTTTTTCCCAACTCCCCTAATATTATTTATATCATAGAAATGGATAAGAAAAAAATGCGGCACTCACCGAGCAGAGCTTTTTCCTTTTTTATTTCAGAGTCCTCTTTACATGGCTTCTCTGCGATGGGGGAGGGAGTGAGGAGACACACAGGTGACGGATTCCGTTTCGGAGCACCTGCCCCTTCTACGGACGGTCCGTAGAAGGGGCAGGTGCTCCGAAACGGAATCCGTCACCTGTGTGTCTCCTCACTCCCTCCCCCATCGCAGAGAAACCATGTAAAGAGGACTCTGAAATAAAAAAGGAAAAAACTGCTCGGTGAGTGCCGCATTTTTTTCTTATCCATTGCTATTGCTGTCTAATAAGCGTGCACCGGGGCACATGAACCTGCTTTACTCGCACCCTTACATATAACAAGTAGCACCGGTCCCTGCAACACAGCAGTGCCCAGTATATGTCTGCAAAACTTTATTATTTATATCATAAGCTGTACATCACCAACCTTTTTTATTAAATGTATTTATCATAAGAAAGCACTTTAAATACTTAGATGTTTGAATTAGGTACCTTCACAAACCCTCGTTGGGGCGGATTCTTCAGCTGGCATTCAGTCACATCAATCAGCATGTAGTCAAGCAGTATTTTAAACGTACACCCCCCCCCCCCCCCCCCGCATTGTAATATATTAACACAAACAAATGACGATCAGAAATTCACTTATGTTGTAGAACGACCTATGGTAATCTCACGACCATGTAACCGTAATGGACAAAGCGAAGCTTACATTTCCTTCTCGTCAGGCCTGCTTAGCTCCGTCTATTACAGTCACATGGTCGTGAGAACACCACAGGTCCTTCTACAGCAAATTTCTGTAATTCTTTAAGTGATTTTAATATATTACAATTTGGGGGCTGTGACTATGTTTAAAAAACTACATGACTGAATGTGGATTGACGTAACTGATTGCTAGCTGAAGTACCGTATCCACCCCGATGACTGGTTGTGCAGGTACCTAATGCAACCCTCTAATAATCTTAAGTACTTTTTTATGATGAATACATGAACTTTTTTTTTTTCGTTTAAACAGGTTAGTGATGCACAGATCATGATCTAACAATATTGGGGGCAGTTTAAAAACAAAAAAGGAATTGACAGGTTCCCTTTAAGCTCAAATCCTTGCAATGAATATGGCGGCAACAAGTGCATTTATCAGTCTAGTCTCTGAAATGTGTACATAGTGACTGAAATCGTGTTAGTATACAGAGTTTGACGATCGAGACCCACCATTTTTCCATTATGCTAAAGTTATTTTCTTAAAGGATTTCTTAATAACTGAAATTGTTTATTTCACAGGAAACGGTGTCCTGCAACAATCCAACTGCGATTGGGCCCAGAAATGGACAAACTGATCATCACAAAAGCTGACCTCAATCACAGCCATGATTCAGAAATTGACCTACCATCTCGTTTCACAAGAAAACCTGCATCCTTTGAGGAATTTTCAGACAAAAAGCCTTCTGATGTCTCAGATAAATTTATGGATAGAACAGATTTAACAAAACTTCTTCATTTACACTTCCCATTTGGCAAAGAGTCACGATTTTTAGACGAACTTGAATCACTGTTTAACACTGATCCTGGTGTAAAAATTAAACTTGTTTATTTAGATGATAAGTTCACAGTGAAAAATATATTTTTTATGACTACTGGCATGCAGAATGTGATTCAGCAGTTTCCCGAGCACCTTTATGTTGCTTTCCTTCCAGGTCTCAATCAGGAGTTTGATTTGTATTCTGTTTTTTGCCAAGATGAACACTTTCATTGGAAAGTATGTGCCTATTGTTTTGCAAGGAAGCAATCCCAGGAATCATTACGGTTTCTTTTACTCTCTGTTCTTCAGATCAACTCAAATTTAAGTAAACAAGTAAAGTTTCTAACCTTAAACCCAGATATACTGAATCATTCAGATGCAAAGCTACTGTTTCCGAATGCCACAGTGAAGCTTTGCTTACCATTTGTGTTTGAATTTATGCATCACAAGATTACTTTCTTGAGTCAAATGGAACAATCTCAAATAAAAGAACTGTTGGTCGGTATTTCTAAAGCTTCATCCACTGAGATGTATTCACTGCACCTTAATGACTTGAAAGCGGCCTGTCCTCCTGAGGTTTTCCAGTACTTTTTTAAAAGCTTTCATCCATTATGGAATTTATGGTCGGGAAAAGACAATAAGACAAACGATTTGGAAAATGCAATTTTTAATTATGTGAAAAATAGACATGAAGATTTAAAAGCACAGCTTGGATCATTGCCCACTTTAAGCCAGTGCCTACATGCATTACTTGTTGAAGATGAAGGTCACGTTCAAGAGCAGACTGAATCCAAAAATGCTTCACTCACTGAGGAAAGCTTACCTGCATGTGACGTGGAAGCACCATCCGTACCAATCAAGGAGGAAAGCGATACTGCTGTGGAGCAAACTGCCGAATGTGAATATAATCAGGTATTTATTGCTATTCCTATTTTGTTAGTGTCAGTAAGGATACTTGTTCTTAAACCATATTCTTTTGTTCATTTATTTCTTATATATTTTTTAGAGATGCCCAGTGTAATGTTTGTTAGGGATCTTAGCAGTTGGTTCCCAACATCTGTGTATCTGTAGCAAGAACTTGTGATTCACGAATGTCAGCTATTACATACAGCTGAAGCTCTGCTGCAAATACCCCAAAGATTTGCTGATCGGGAATGTAGATTGTGAGCCGCAATCATGACATGATCACACCTGTAAAGCGCAGCAGAATTACTAGCGCAATATAAGTGAGTAATATAAATAACAGCCATGATCGGTTACTGTTTGTGCTGCTATCAATAGCGACAGCTAAATCTAGATGGTTGACAGAGGGAGGAGGCTTTTTCTGCACACCATACCTGATGTGATCATGGGGTGTGATGACTTTTTGGCTTGTCATGAGCTGAAGACCCTACCAGCTACAGGGCTTAATTGGCTGTTTGTCTATGGGTATAAAATATTACTCTACTGATCAAAGAGTACAGTGTTCAAGTCTTATAGTAGAATTAAGTAAAATGTTTAAAAAGATGAAAGGGTGATTTTAGGATTTAAGTTTTTTATTTGAAAAATAAAATAAAATCCACAGTTATATTTAAATTATTTAGTTTATTTTTTCTTTTAAATTAAATTTAAATTAATTCAGTTTATTTATCTAAGGCCCCTTTCACATCAGCGTTTTTTTTTTAATCGCGGCAGATGCGGTGAAAAAAACGCATCTGCCGCGATTACCGCATACCGGCTGCACTTGCGGCACGGTTGCGGCACAGTTGCGGCAAGCTCCATACAATGTGTAGGCGGGCTTGCGGCAGGTGCGGCAAGTGCGGTTTTGGCAGGTGCGGCCACGAAACAAATGCGGCTGACCGCGTTTTTTTTTCGCGCCCGCACCTGCCGCAAGTGCCAAAACCGCACTTGCCGCACCTGCCGCCTATACATTGTATGGGGCTTGCCGCAACTGTGCCGCAACTGTGCCGCAAGTGCAGCCGGTATGCGGTAATCGCGGCAGATGCGATTTTTTCACCGCATCTGCCGCGATTAAAAAAAAAAACGCTGATGTGAAAGGGGCCTAACATGTCATATGACATTGAAGATACCTTGATTAATTCTTTGAGGGATGTACCATCTTTTTCAGACTATAAGACGCACCTAGATATCAGAGGAGGAAAATAGGGGAAAAACGTTTAATGCAAAAAAATGCTTATGGTAGGGGCAGAACATTTGCCGCTGACACTGTTATGTGGGTAATATCTCCAATTATGTAATAATGTCCCACATCGTGGTGAATATGTTTCCCCCTCCCCCATCCTGGTAAATATGTGGACCATGCTGGTATATATGTCCCCTATCCTGGTATATATGATCCCCTTATCTTGGTATATATGATTCCCATCCTGGTAAATATGTCCCCCATCCTGGTATATACAATTGTGCTCAACAATTTACATACCCCGGCAGATTTTTTGCTTTCTTGTCCTTTTTTTCAGAGAATATGAATGATAACACAAAAATGTTTTTTTCAACTCATGGTTAGTGGCTGGTGAAGTCATCATATATTGTCAAACAAAATACTGTGTTTTCTCTTTTTAAATCACTAGATGGGTGCCCGATGCACAATGCATCGGGATTCTAGCAGAGCGAGTCTCTGACTCGCAATGGCCGCTTCGCGGCCAATGCTTCGCGCTGCTAAGGCGACTCGCCATGCCCGCTGCGCGGGCATAGCGAGTCGCCTTAGAGCGACTCGCAATGGCCGCTTCGCGGCCAATGCTTCGACTCGCCATGCCCGCTGCGCGGGCATAGCGACTCGCCGGCTCGCAATGGCCGCTGCGCGGCCAATGCTTCGTTCGTATCCACATGACGACAAAGGGGCACTCGCAGCATTCGCAATTATATAATAGATAATGAAAACCAAAACCATCCAAATGATCCTAATTAAAAGTTCACATACCCTGGTGATTTTGGCCTGATAAAATGCACAGAAGTTGACACAAATGGGTTTGAATGGCTAATAAAGGTAACATCCTCACCTGTGACCTGTTTTTTTTGTAATCGGTGTGTGCATAAAAGCTTAGGGGTTTAAGAACATATGCCTAGTCCTTTCTCTTGGTGCCAACTCAAAAGGAAAACTGGTAACATCTGGTGGTCGCCATATTGAACTGAGACACGGAAAAGCTTTGCGGCCACCAAGTGGATAAAAAAAATAAGCACACAAAAAAAATAACTGGAAGTGTGTACTACGTACTGCAGCACAACATATTTCCATAACTGCCAAGAAACATAAGAACTGATAATCTCAGGAGAAAGGCCAAACGCCAAAGGGACCTGACGCTGACTCCATTTTACGTCACCACTTCAGCAAATGGATCACTAAGTGTTACACAGCTCACTAAAGCCGGAAGGCCCCCGGCAAACAAGCAGTAGGGACCAAAGCCCGGCGGGAGAAGACACTCCAGCAACAAACTCACAACAGAAAACCCTAAGCGAGGAGAACATTGAATACCTAAATGAGTGCAGCAGGAAAGACCCTTCAAAATTCATATCAATAGGCTTAAACAAACTGGCGGCTGATGTGGCAAGTAGCATCATGCCAGACATCCAAAAGAACAGGCTATCAAGAAGCCCTACAGGGGGCGTGTCCTGGTCATGGCGGTGTGAAGACGCACTTTCTGTGTGCTCCGCAGACCCGAGAGATAATTCCCGCATTCCCGCTATTATAACCGCCCGATGTCACGGAGGAAGAAACCGGAAGAGTTGCCTGCGCCTCCGCAGCAGCCAGGGAAGATGAAACCGGAGGCAACCATCGCCAGGATGTTTGGAGGAGCGGGAGGAAAAGCGCGCGCTCCTGTAATGGCGACCGGTGCAGGTCAGAGACAGTCATCTCCCCCCGTCCCTGCCGCTGCCACAGAGGAGCCCTAAATGTCATGGCCCGGGCAGCAGCCCCTCGGTACTAGGGGGACAAAAGCGGCAGATAAACGAGCTTCACCGCCTATGCCCCAGTTGGTGAGTGCTCCCGGCCCTGCGGAGGGGGAGGAGGGGGAAGATGGCGGCGGAGAAGGAGCCGAAAGCAGCGCAGACGGAACTGCGGGGATGGCGCCGTCACACACACAGCCCTGCACTTCTCAGTCTGACATGCAGGCTATCAAAGATATGTTTGCCGCGCTTCCAACAAAACAGGACATAGACACTATGCTGGCGCGGATGGAAGCCTCGCAAGAGAGAGCACTGGGGGTGATTAGGGAGGACATTGATGACCTCAAGCTAAAAGCCTCCAAGGCTGAGGTCTTCATGGACACTACGGAAGCTAGAGTGGCAGCTCTAGAAAGGGAGATTGCGCGGTCCCATTCTCACACAGTGGCCTTCATCTTACAAGCAGATGACCATGAGAATAGGGAACGTAGAAGCAATGTGAGACTAAAAGGGATTCCTGAGTCAGTTTCAGCCGAGAATCTACTGGATACTGTTTTTTCCATATTTAATGAGGTGACCCAACAGCCACAAGAGACCACGTATAAAGTGGACAGAGTGCACAGAGTGTCTCGACCTGGCCCTATAGATCCGACTAATCCCAGGGACGTGCTCTGTAAGCTACATAATTACACGGATAAAGAAGGCATACTTAGAACGGCCTGGTCGCATGGCGAGGTGACAATTGATGATTCATCAGTGCGTCTATATCCGGATATCTCTGGCCTCACTTTATACCTAAGACGTCAGCTGAAACCTCTACTCAGTAAGATAAAAGAAGCGGGGGCCTCCTATAGATGGGGACACCCGTTTCACCTGATCATCCGTAAGGGCTCTAAACTGTTTTATCTATGGAAGAAAGAGGAACTGGAGGATCTATTTACCTTTCTAGATATTCCCCCTATTGTGCTTCCTGACTGGCTTTCTCTAGAAAACCTCCAGAAATTTTTGTCTACTAGAAGAGGACCAGCTCAGGCAAAGGGAGGTTGGCAGGGGGGAAACGGGCTCAAGAGACTAATCCGGAACAGAGGACCCCCCAAACCGCTAGCCCTAGAAGGAGACGGCGACGTGATTCTTGTGCTTCCTCCACTACCTGAGCACTGATTCCTCATGAGACTTCTATGTGGCCTGTTATTCGGCGTAAGGGACTGTACCCACCCTTTACTACGGTGGGCTGCCTCCTCATCCCGCCAACAAGAGATGATGCCATTTGGACAGATCTCAAACTGTTTGCAACGGATGGACACGATGAGTGGCCTTCCCTGCCAACGCCTCTGCTACACAGAAGCTGAACTGATTTTTGACGTTTTTCCCTGAATGACACTGGGCGATTTTCCAGCCTCCAGCTCTTGGTTTTTGTTTTTTTTTTTTCTCTTCCTCTCGGGCTTAGTATTGATGTTTGATTATATTATTGTCTTAATTTCCTATTTTTATATTTTCCTTATTGCGGGAATGTGGGTTCTTACAAATCCTAACAGTCGTGTATTCCCAAGGTCTTTAATATAGTGCAGTATATGAATATTTGTATATAGTCTAACAGGGGATATGCGACGAGTGATGTAGATAAGTTACATCTCGGGTCTGCGGCATACCGATCCTTGGTCTGTCGCGATCCCTGCGGTCCCCTCTGTTTTCCTTTCGAGGGGTCCGTACTTGCTGGCTCGCCGGCAAAGGCTGCTATAGTCACTGTTTTCCTCTGCTCTTACATACGACTTTCCCTGTCTCTATATCTCGGCTTTCTTTTCTCATTCTTTCTTTCTTTCTGTGTTCTTGTCTATCTTCTCCTTTCTCCTTTTTAATCTTCCCCTCCCTCACTTCTACCTTTCCCTCTCTGCCCCGGGGGGTCTAGGTGAGATGGCGCATTCACATATATCTGAGATCCGCGTGGGTTCACTAAATGTACAAGGTCTCCACAGTGCTGGTAAACGTTCTATTCTGTTTAATTACCTTAAATCTAACAAGATCCATGTTGCCTTCCTCCAGGAGACTCACATGTCTGGAACCAAGCCATATAAGCTTTCGGATCATTCGTACTCGCTAGCATATCACAGCCTATCCAATGACTCTCACTCGTCCGGGACTAGCATTGTCATATCCAGGTCGATTCCATGGGAGCTTCAGGATTCTTACAGTGGTGGAGAGGGTCGACTTCTCTTGGTTAAGGGTAAGATTGCATCTAGTGTATATACGTTCGCCTCGCTGTACCTCCCTAACACCGGTCAAATTTCCACGCTCCTTCAGTATCTGGAAAAGGTGGATGAGTTCGCTGAAGGCACTTTAGTTCTAGGGGGTGACTTTAATGTTGTTTTAGACCCTGCCCTGGACACCTCGCACAGTAGGACCTCTCTTTCTAAGATAAATAATAGACGCTTACACAAAGCTCTCCATGACGACCAACTGCTAGATGTCTGGCGTATACTCTCTCCCTCTGCACGTGACTACACATTTTACTCTCCTGCCCACGACATGTACTCTCGACTTGATTTTTTCCTCTTAAGACAAGCTGATTTGATTTACATAGCTGATGCATCTATTGCCCCAATCTCATTCTCTGACCATGCACTTGTGACGGTGTCTCTTGTTCTGTCCACCAGGGTCCCGAGACAGTGGCAGTGGAGGCTCAACGCTGCCCTGTTGGACGACCCGGAGGTACGGGCTGAGGTGTCCGATACGCTACGTGACTATTTTGACCTCAATGTCTCCCCGGATGTTTCACCGGCGGTGACCTGGCAAGCACACAAGTGTGTGGTACGGGGGATCTTGATTAAGCATGGAGCTAGATTGAAAAGGGCAAGGGACGCAGAGACTTCCGCACTCATGGAAAAATTGAGGGATATTGAGACGAGACACAAACGATGTACATCTACAGAACTGGGAAAGGAGCTTCTCAAAGTTAGAGAGGCACTACGCACAGTCTTACTTACCAAGGCAAAGGGGGTACTGTCTCGTTGCCGCCGACATTTCTACGAACACGGCAATAAGGCAGGTAAATCTTTGGCCAGAGCCTCTAGAGCTCAGAGAACAGCCACATATGTCCCTGAGATAGAACATCCCGACACGTCCAGGCGGTCTAAGCTCCCTCAAGATATAGCAGAAGCGTTTAGAGCATACTATTCAACTCTTTACAATTTAGACAATGCGAGACCGTCGTCAACTCTAGATACCCTTAAGTCGCGCATTAAGGCATATATTGAGTCCTTCGGTATGCCAAAATTGTCAAACGCCGCAGCATGCTCGTTAGAGACCCCTATTACGACTCAGGACATTGCCCTGACTATTGCTCAGACCCCGTCAGGTAAAGCGCCGGGCCCTGACGGGTATTCGGTGGGGTATTATAAGAAACTGAAAGAAACCCTCCTGCCACATATGTGTACATTCTTCAATGCGATGTCCCAAACCAGCCCCCCCCCTAAAGACACTTTGCGGGCCACCATAGCGGTAATACCCAAACTAGGTAAAGACCCCCTGTTGCCAACGAGTTACCGCCCAATATCTTAATGTAGATATTAAAATTTTCGCAAAGATTCTGGCGGATCGACTCTCCCAGTTTATCCCGGGCCTGATACACCCAGACCAAGCGGGATTTGTCCCTGGACGTGAGGCCCGAGACGACACCACTAAAGCGATAAACTTGATTCAGACTGCCAAGATGTCAAAGATTCCGCTGATGTGCCTGTCCACCGATGCGGAGAAGGCGTTTGACCGCGTTCATTGGTCCTTTATTGAAGCAACGCTTTCCCACATCGGTCTGGGTAACCAGATGCTGGATTGGATGCTTTCTTTGTATTCGATCCCATCAGCGAGGGTGCGGGTCAACGGGCTTCTCTCTGAGCCGTTTGACATTTCCAATGGTACTCGGCAGGGTTGCCCGTTGTCCCCACTGATTTTTATTTTGACGCTGGAACCATTTTTGCGGCGTATCAGGTCAAGTGGTGATGTCTCGGGTCTCCGACACGGCGGATTGGAGTATAAAATGGCAGCTTAAGCTGACGATCTTTTATTCTTTATCACGAAACCTGAGTTGTCTCTCCCGAATCTGCTAATGGAATTGGAGACGTACCACACCCTCTCCAATTTCAAGATTAATAGAACTAAATCTGAAGCCCTTAATATCTCCTTACCTGACATACAATTTAACAGACTTCGATCTGCATTTAATTTTCACTGGGCGGACAGAGCACTTAAATATTTGGGAGTAATGTTGACAGCAGACCCTAAGAACCTATATAGCGCCAACTTCCCCTCACTGCTTCATGCAATCAAGTCAGACGTCGAACGTTGGATGAAGTCCACCTTTTCGTGGTCTGGCAGATGCCAGTTATTTAAGATGACCATTCTTCCCAGGATTTTGTATCATCTTCAGACACTGCCTGTTTTTATTCCAACGTCCTTTTTTAAGTTGATAATGAGGACACAGACTGCCTTTATCTGGAACGGAGCGAAGCCCCGACTAGCGAGAACCTTGATGTCCAGACGGAGGGAGGACGGAGGTGTGAACTTACCGAACATTAAGTTATATTACATGGCAAATCACCTCTCAAGAGTTGTGGACTGGTGCAGGCACGGAGACAATAAAATGTGGGTTAGAATTGAACAAGACCATACCTCTTACACGCTCCAGACGTTACCCTGGGTGACCCTTCCAAAAAAAGAGACGCTTTGGGATCATCCGACAATAGGAGCCACCTTGAGGGTTTGTGGTCACCCGATGGTTAGAACATTGATGCTGCCGACTGACTCGGCACAGACCCCGGGCCTGAGCCATCCTACGTTTGGTCCTAGTAGAGGCGACCCTGTTTTTCAGACATGGATTCAATCCGGGTTGGATAGGGTGGCGAGCCTGGGAGACAGGACTGCTTGGCCGACTTTAGAAGGCTTGACCTTAATCACTCAACCAGCCCCATTAGGTTTCTGGCGTTGTTTACAGCTTGCTCATTACCTTCGTAAGTTGCCCCCAAAAAGAACATACAATCCTCACAAGACGCCCTTTGAGACCTTGTGTTCCACGACGGTCAGTAGCAGACATGCGCTATCTCAGATTTACTCGTGTCTTGTCGCACCGCCGGACCTGCCGACCCCACACTTCATGCTTTCATGGGAAAGAGACCTGAGCCTGACACTCACTACAGAACAGAGAAAGAGGATCTTCAGTCTGGCTCACTCCTCATCCATTTGTTCCAGGTTACAGGAAGCGAACTACAAAATACTAACTCGTTGGTATAGAGTCCCCGCTATGTTGCACAGGATCATCCCGTCTGTCGACCCCAAGTGCTGGAGGTGCGGTGGGGCGGATGGTACATTATTGCATATTTTTTGGGAATGTGATAGACTCCGGCCTTTCTGGTCGAGGGTTATAGAACTCATCCGGATGGTTACTGACTACCAGGGAGAGATGGGCCCCGGCCTCCTCCTACTCCACCACTGTGAGATCCCTACAAACAGATATAAACGATCGCTTCTGCGCTTTTTGGTGATGGCAGCGAGGTCCTGCATCCCATTGCTGTGGAAGACAGAGACTAGCCCGACGGTAGCGATGTGGATAACGAAGGTGAATGACTTAATGCACCTTGAAGACTTAACGTCCTCTGTACATGATTCGTATGAGTCTTTTAAACAGACATGGTTCTCCTGGATGAGATTTATGGACACGGATGTATATAAAGATAGTAGGGGTTTGTAATAGATTTGGCGGAGCTCTACTGGTGATGCAGACGTGCGCCTTTGGCCCCGGGGGGGGAGAGGAGGAGGTCGCTTTCTACCTGCCCACCACTTCTCCTCTCCCACACATCCCTTTTCACCTCCCCTCTTGTTTCCCCCCCCTCTCTCCTGCTTTCCTTTCCACTCTCTTTCTTTATACCATTGATTAATGTTCATGTCCTCAGTTATGTTTCGCAATGACTGGACATTTGATCTACTAGTGGAGCTGTTCAGATATCCAGATTGATACTTCTTTCATATGATGTCATACACCCGCTGTGTATAGTGGAAGACATATGGTTTTACTTTTTCTGTTTTATGTATATCGTTTGGAAATTAAAATAAAATAAAGAATTCAAAAAAAAAAAAAAAGAAGGCCCTACAGCATCTCCAAAACGAAATGTGCAAACATAAATAACGGATAGTGGAGCTGAAGCAGAGTGTTTTGCAACCGGAGGGTGCTAACATACAGCTCTCCTCGCAGCTGAAAAAGACAACTGCGGAAACAAATCGCCTGTCTGAGAAGGTTGAGGACCTGTAAAACAGGTCAAAGCGCAACAACCTAAGGCTAGTGGGGCTCCCCGAGTCAGTCCCTGCAGCTTAACTACAAAGACTTTGTGAAAGAGACCTACCAATGGCCCTGGGAGTCAATCACGTGTTGTAGGGTCGAAAGGGTTCACAGAGTTGTGCCACACCTACGATCTCAAAATCAAGGATCTGATGACCAGACATGCAGACCACATCAAGTAATCATGAAATTCCTGGACTATGGTGACAAGTTTGATATAATATATAGATATATACCCTGGCACACCAAAAAATGAAGACAATGATTTGATGTGATGAATATCCGTATTTTATTGAAATGTCCGCACTTGATCATAAGAAAAATAGTGTACAATTGTACACTATTTTTCTTATGATCAAGTGCTGACATTTCCATAAAATACGTATATTCATCACATCGAATCATTGTCTTCATTTTTTGGTGTGCCACACTTCTTGGTTTCAGCCACACTTGGCTTTCATCAGGGTTATCTACATAGCAAAGATACAATAGGATTATTCAAACATATGTATTTATACATTTACAATCAATACAAAACATAATTCATACAGGTACAGTCTGACCTAACAGTTGAATCTAGTGATACAAATTACATACAACGATGTTCATAAAGTTCAACCGTCATCAAGGGACAAAATTACAAGTGACAATGCTTAGGGAAAAAAGGTGTGCTGTAGTCCGCACTGCCAGGGATCACTCACTCCAATAAATACGAGTAGAAAATCTTCATCAAAACCTCCTTTATTCTCCTAGGCGTTTCAGTGCCCTCCTGGCACCTTCATCAGGGATCTCCTGATGAAGGTGCCAGGAGGGCACTGAAACGCCTAGGAGAATAAAGGAGGTTTTGATGAAGATTTTCTACTCGTATTTATTGGAGTGAGTGATCCTGGCAGCGCGGACTACAGCACACCTTTTTTTCCTAAGCATTGTTACAACCTACACGTGAGTGTGGCCGGTGGAGTCCAGCAGCAGCCATCAGGACATTACCAATAAGCCTTCAAACCAGTTGTGGGTCTCACAACTGGACCAGGTGAGCAGATTTAATTACTCACCATTACACCCATCAGTGTCTAGTGATAAGGGCACTATTGCGCCTCTTGTCCCCCCCCTTTTCTCTTAAAATTACAAGTGAGTAATACGTCAGCGTGGTTTCAGAAAACATAAGAAAACTTGACTGAAAAGTCCTTTACCTAGGTAATAATTGTCCACGTCACTTCAGTGCTGAATCAAACTTCAGAATCATCTATCGGACATATATACAGGAACTAAGTGCCACCGTTTAAACATGTGAATAGAAAGCAATAAGTGACATGTAACATATACCAAGGTATTACATTATAACTTGAATATGGACAATATATCATTAATCTGCTATGGAGGAATCTGGAAAACAAAATTGTAACATCAATTGTGTATATGTTAAACAATCCATAGAGAGATATATGGGCGTCTCATAACCGTTATCATATATAAGGCTTGAAGATGATTACAGGAGAGACTAGTATTAACCTTATTGTAATTTACCTGAATATGTCTTATATATATATATATATATAATATATATATATATATAAAACACCTATATGATGTATCATACCTTAATGACGTGCTTTAGAGATATAAATAATCTCCACCATGAATCATTTAGGGAACATAGTATCCCTTCTAAAAATTCTGGAATAAGAAAGTGTTTCAGATCATGAATTATGATAACTCTCATAGTTCAAATTGTGTAAAAAAGTACCGTATATACTCGTGTATAAGCCGACCTGTGTATAAGCCGACCCCCCTACTTTTGCCCCCAAAACCTGGGAAAACCTATTGACTCGTGTATAAGCCGAGGGTGGACCCCAGCACAGGTATACAGCCCCCAGCAGTGTGGTATACAGCAGCCTCCCCAGTGGTATATACAGACCCCAGTGGTAATACAGCAGCCCCAGTGGTAATACAGCAGCCCCAGTGGTAATACAGCAGCCCCAGTGGTAATACAGCAGCCCCAGTGGTAATACAGCAGCCCCAGGGGTAATACAGCAGCCCCAGGGGTAATACAGCAGCCCCAGGGGCTATACAGCAGCCCCAGGGGCTATACAGCAGCCCCAAGGGCTACACAGCAGCCCCAGGGGTAATACAGCAGCCCCAGGGGCTATACAGCAGCCCCAGTGGTAATACAGCAGCCCCAGTGGTAATACAGCAGCCCCAGTGGTAATACAGCAGCCCCAGGGGTATACACAGCAGCCCCAGTGGTAATACAGCAGCCCCAGTGGTAATACAGCAGCCCAAGGGGTAATACAGCAGCCCAAGGGGTAATACAGCAGCCCCAGGGGTAATACAGCAGCCCCAGGGGTATACAGAAGCCCCAGGGGGTATACAGAAGCCCCAGGTGCTATACAGCAGCCCCAGGGGGTATACAGCAGCCCCAAGGGCTATACAGCAGCCCCAGGGGCAGCAGCCCCAGTGGTAATACAGCAGCCCCAGGGGGTATACTGCAGCCCCAAGGGCTATACAGCAGCCCCAGGGGCAGCAGCCCCAGGGGCTATACAGCAGCCCCCAGGGGGTACCCAGCAGCCCCCAGGGGGTACCCAGCAGCCCCCTGGGGGTAACCAGCAGCCCCGAATGCTGGCACTCACCCCCCCTTGCAAGGGCCCCCCCTCCCGGGCGCTTCTCTTACCATCCCGGTCTTCTGATCCGCGCCGCTCCTCGGTGCTGCGTCCTCACAGCTCCCGTCCTGCTACATCCGGGATCCCCGGCCGTCGCACGATGACCGGAGATCCCGGATGTAGCAGGACGGAGCACCGAGGACGCAGCACCGAGGAGCGGCGCGGATCAGAAGACCGGGATGGTAATATAAGCGCCCGGGGTGGGGGCCCTTGCAAGGGGGGGGTGAGTGCCAGCATTTGGGGGCATATGCACTGCTTCCCCCTGCCGCTGATTGACAGGGGGAAGCAGTGCATATATAATGAGCGGCCCCACGTGACGGGGCCGCTCATACAGCAGCCTCCCCAGCCCCGACTACCGTATTGACTCGTGTATAAGCCGAGGGGGAGACTTTTCAGCCCAAATTTTGGGCTGAAAAACTCGGCTTATACACGAGTATATACGGTATACCTTTTTAATATAGATAGGATGCCTGTCCACTTTAATGAATCTCATAGTGTCCTAATGAGAATCCTTCTTTAGGAAAGAGTAGCAGGTGCTGTCAATATCATACAAAGTAATACACTAGTGATATAGGGTAACTATACTGAAAATTAGCCATGATCAGGTACATAGTGTGTCAAATACAGAGCCACCAAGTCTAAATATAGTTAATATAGAAAACAAATAGCGAAAAGCATGTTCAGTATTACCTGGAAGATCAATGCCAGTAGCTAAATATGAATGGGGGTATGAACGCCCTATAGACAGACAATGTAATAGGATCAGCATTAGTGAAAGATCTTCATAGGCAATATACCTGTGGGTAAACATATATATACCTTAATGCAAATGAAGGTCGCATCCAGCAGCACGCTCCTTGCAGCGTGTGCTGCCTCTGGGAACGCTGTCACTGTTTATAGTGAGCGCCGCCATTGCCGGGTGACGTAGTTCCGGTAACGCGCTTCCAGTTCCTGGTAATGGAACGCAGGAAGCGCGTCTGCGGTGAGACGCATGTCTTCTGCGCATGCGCAGAGCATCTATATCGCTGAATGACAGAACAGATAGATGACTTATAAAGGCATATATTACCCCACTGGTGTCTCAGAACATGCTGCAATGCCAGAAGAAACTAGTAATGTTTGTCATCACGGTCTCAGCCAAAAAAAAAATTAATAAGACTTAGTGGCACAGATATTGCACACTACACAATACTAAGAATCTCCAATCATGTATATAAGATAAATGTGCATCTCCATAAGGCAAATAGTCAACCTTCTAAGGATACTACAATGAACAAATCATATCCTCAACAATAGTTACATAATCGAGGTCTAAAATGACCCCTTCTACAATAAGTCATTCCTAAAAAAATTTTTAATGTGGAACTTAGATCCCATAATTCCCAAGAGACTCAGCCTATACCTGCACAGTCAGAACTGCACTTCGTACTCCCTATTCAAACCCACGGGTTCTAGGGTCTGGAATTCATGAATCCAATATGATTCCTTGAGTTTTAATCGTTTAACCCTATTTCCACCCCGTCTACTGAAAGGTATATGATCTATGACTTGAAAACGCAACTGAGAAATAGAATGTCTAGAATTAACAAAGTGATAGGGAATAGGCAGAAGTGTCTGACTACAACGTATCGTCGATTTGTGTTTACTTATGCGGTCTCGGATTTGCTGGGTAGTTTCCCCAACATATTAGAGACTGCAAGGACACTTAATTAAGTACACCACGTAACTGGCGTCACAGTGAAAAAGCCCCTGATCTTATAAATTTTCCCAGATCTGGGATGACTAAAGGTATCACCTTTTATCACATGCGAACATTGAAGACACCCCAGGTAGGGATATGTACCCTGACGTTGACTGGATAAGAAAGTCTGTTTTGGTATCCGTAAATTAGAGCCTAAGTCGGCCCTAACCAACCGGTCCTTAAGATTGCCAGGTCTTTTGAGGCAAAAAAGAGGATTATTTTGAAACTCCCGTATGTCTGGATATGAGTTCCTAAGAACCGGCCAATGTTTCATCACAATGTTACGGACCAGAGTGTGGAATGGATGGAAGGTGGTGACACAAGCTACCTGGGGTTGTCGTGATACCTTAGAGTGTGAGAACGTACGAGGAGTACTGAGATCTATGGGGTAACCCCTACTTTGAAATTTAATACACATCTCTTTATGACGAATCAAGCAAGTGGCTGGATCAGAGACTATCCTGGACACCCTAGCATGTTGCGAATGGGGTAAAGACCTCTTAATATGTTTGGTGTGACAACTCGAGTAATGGAGAAGGCTGTTAGTATCTGTGGGTTTGATATAGAGATTAGTAAAGAGTTCACCTCTCTCACCCTTTTTGACCCATGTATCCAAGAAATTAATAGCAATCTTATAATTGAAAGTAAAAGAAAGATCAGGATCCATCGAGTTGAAACTGTTAAAAAATTCCAACAGTTCACTCTCAGTGCCACGCCAAATGAGGAAAACATCATCGATGTAACATCGCCATATCAAACAATGTTCTGTAAAAAGAGAATGTTTGATGACGTAATCCTGTTCAAATTTGGCCATAAAAATGTTAGTGTAAGGGGGTGCCATGTTACTCCCCATCGCGGTCCCTTTACGCTGTACATAGAATTGGTCCTGGATGAGGAAGTAATTTTCTTGGAGGACTATCGTTAGTAGATCAATAGCCATGGTGATCTTATCTGTCGTGAGGGATGAAAAATTGTGGAGAAACCAAGACACAGCTTCTAAACCTTTGGAATGTTGAATGCTGGTGTATAGGGAATTAACATCCATGGTCACCAAAAGCGTATCAGTAGAAACCTGTTTGATCTCACGGAGAACCTCTAAAAAGTAGGAAGTATCTCTTAAATAAGATGGTATTAAAGGGATTAATGGTGTCAACATTTTATCAAGTGTGATAGCCAGGGTTGAAAGAATGGAGTCTGTTGACGCCAGTATCGGACGTCCAGGCGGTCGCCTCAGGTCCTTATGTACCTTAGGTAATATGTAAAAAACGGGCGTAATCGGGTGCTGATTAATCAGGTACTCTGCTAATTTTATATCTATTGTTCCAGTCTCCTGGTAGTGTTTGACTTTATTTTCAATTATTGATCTGATCCTAGAAGAGGGATCCCTGTCCAAAGGGCAGTAAGTATCCCTATCTGATACCGTGTTTTCCCGAAAGTAAGACCCTGTCTTACATTTTTTTTGGGGGCCAAAAGTGGCCCCCTGTCTTACTTTTGGGGGGGGGGGGGGGTCTTACATTGGCAGCCCCAGCCACTGCAGCCTCCCATCCACACACACCCACCCATACGAAAACACACACACATACAAACACACATATACAAACATACACATACACACACACATATACATACACATACATACACACACTGCTTCTTACCGGCTCCCTGCTGTCCTCGCTGTCCCCTGGTGTGTCCAGGCTCCTCCAGTGTCCTGCAGGTGCAGCCGCTTTGGAGCAGATGGGGTTAATCACAGCCTAACTTGCTGTGTGCCCATGCTCAATGCTGCACAGCCCGGCTCGAGCTCTGATTGGCTCCCAGGAACCAGCGGGCGTGGCCAGATGATGTCCTGAGCTCTGATTGGCTCGTCATCTGGCTGCGCCCGCTGGTTCCTGGGAGCCAATCAGAGCTCGAGCCGGGCTGTGCAGCGTTGAGCAGGGGCACACAGCAAGTTAGGCTGTGATTAACCCCATCTGCTCCAAAGCGGCTGCACCTGCAGGACACTGGAGGAGCCTGGACAGACCAGGGGACAGGTACCGGCTTTATATTCCCCAGCGCCGCCCCCCCCCCCCCCCGTGACGGCCTTACTTTCGGGGGGGCCTTATATTAGCAGACCCCCCCGTTCCCCCTACCCTGTCTTACTTTCGGGAAAACACGGTAATTGTCTCAAGATTTCCTGTACATAATAGGTGTGATCCATCACTACAATGGAACCACCTTTATCAGCTGGCTTTATTACTATAGATTTGTTATTCTTGAATCACTGATTGCTCTAGATTCATCTGATAGATTATGATGGAGATGAAAATCACCTCTTTTAATCTTGCTATGCAAATCAGTGATATCCTGTTTGACCAATTGAACATAAGTTTCAATTGGATGATGACTTCTAGGAGGCATAAATGTACTGGTTAGCCTAAAACCTAGATCACTTAATCTAAGGGTTTCAGAGGAAACATATTGCAAATCACCAGATACCACATTAGACTTAGGCGGCCTTCACACGCTTCAATGTTATGCACGATATCGCTTAAGGTATCTGCTTTTTGATCGCTTAAGCGATATCGTTTGTGCATCGCTGCGTGTAATCAAGCGATTTTACACTGTAAAATCGCTTGATTGTTAGATCGCAGATTAGTGAGCCGGAGCTCAAATCAAGCGATAATCGCTTGATCAATCTGCATCATCGTGGTGTGTGACACCACGATGAACGATCTCCCAGCGGCAAAGCCTATGCTGGGAGATGGTATCTATGGTAAACGTCGGGTTACTAAGCGCCGCGCGGCGCCTAGTAACCCGATGTGTACCATAGTTACCAGCGATCTCGCTGGTCTACATCGTTGGTGAGTCTGCCTGTGTGACAGCTCACCAGCGATGTGAACGATATTATTAGCGATCGCGCGTGCATGTGATCGCTAACAATATTGCTCAAAACCGTGTGAAGCGTGTGACGGCCGCCTTAGTGCCACGTCACACACACAGATAATTGTGCAGATATTGTTGGCAGATCTCTGGTTGCAGTGAAATCATGGACAAATTGTTCCATTTTGTGGCCATATACAAATGAACAATATGTCCATGATTTCACTGCAACCAGAGATCTGCGAACAATATCTGCACAATTATCTGTGTGTGTGACGTGGCCCTTAGAAAGATCTTTAAAATTAACCTTTAGCCATAGTGCCCTGAAAAATTTACAAAGTTACAGCTCAGTGTTAAAAGACTCATATTTTGGTGTTGGACAAAAACTTAACCCTTTTTGCAACACTACGTATTCACTCAGTGATAAGGTATAGAATGAAATATTGAAGACCGTGTTGGTCTTACCTGGGACCGTGTTGACATCGGATGTGGCGTCGGAGGAAACGGTTGTGGTGGTTGCTACTGGCATTGAACTTCCAGGTAATACTGAACATGCTTTTCGCTATTTGTTTTCTATATTAACTATATTTAGACTTGATGGCTCTGTATTTGACACACTATGTACCTGATGATGGCTAATTTTCAGTATGGTTACCCTATATCACTAGTATATTACTTTGTATGATATTGACAGCACCTGCTACTCTTTCCTAAAGAAGGATTCTCATTAGGACACTATGAGATTCATTAAAGTGGACAGGCATCCTATTTATATTAAAAAGGTATACCATATTTTTCGCTTTTTAAGACGCACTTTTGTTTCCCCCAAACTGTAGGGGGAAACGGGGGTGCATCTTAAAAAGAGAATGTAAAAAATATTACACATTACCGGGCCGGGGGTGCCGGGGGCAGGTTCCGGAGGGTGAGGGGCACGGGTGTAGGACCGTAGGTGCGGGGGAAAACCGGCGGCAGCGACCGCTGGGCGCCGCCATGTTTTTTGTGGGCGGCTGCATTCAGTATGTGCAGCCGGCCGGTAGAGGTAGACACTGCAAATTGGCCGCGTGTCTCCTCTATGGCCGCGGCCATTTTGTTGAAGTCTATGCTGCCGGCTGCACATAGTGATTGCAGCCGCCCACAAACAAACATGGCGGCGCCCAGTGCTCGCTGCTGCCGGTATATTTCCACTGCTCCGGTACAGCTCCGGTCCTACACCTGTGCCCCTCACCCTCCGGAACCTGCCACCATTGGTAAGGCCATATATAGGGGATGGGGGCACATAAACAAGATCGGGTACATAACAGGATGGGGGCATATACACAGGATGGGGGGGGACATATTTTCATGATTGGGCATATATACAGGATGGGGAACATATAGATAAGATGGGGGAATGTGTATTCCAGGATGGGGGTATATATACAGGATTTGGGACCATATTTACAGGATGGGGATATGTGTGCCATAATGAGGGTATATATACCAGGATGGGGGGGGCATATGTACCAGGATGGGGACATATATACAGGATGGTGACATATATACCAGGATGAAGGACATCTATACCAGGATGAGCGATATATGTAGCAGGATGGGGGCATATATACAGGAGGATGACATGTAAGCCAGGATGAGGGACACATATACCCGAAGGGGGGGGCATCTATACCGGGATACCAGGATGGGGGGGGGGGGTTTATTTACCAGGATGAGGGACATTTATACTGATTATAAGACAGACACTGGCATCATAAGACGGACCCCATTTAACATTAAAAATTATTTTTTTTTCTCTTTTCCTTCACTAAATTTGGGGTGCGTCTTATAATCAGGTGCGTCTTATAAAGCGAAAAACACGGTACTTTTTAACACAATTTGAACTATGAGAGTTATCATAATACATGATCTGAAACACTTTACTTTCTTATTCCAGAATTATATATATATATATAATATATATATATATATATATATTCTACTATATAATTGCCGTAGCACGTTTTGTGTCGGCCCCCGGCACGCCGTGGCTTTGTCACTATGTGACGTCACCACGGCGAAGCATTGCCCGCGTAGCGGGCATTGCGAGCCGTCGCCGCTGTCCGCACACATATTAATAGTGATGATCCTCCTCCTGCCCGCGCTGCCTGCCCCATTACCCCCCTGCCTGTCACCATAGCCATCCTCCACTGCCCGCTCTCACCCCCGCCTGTCACAACACTTCCCCCCGCTGCCCCATACACCCCCCTGCCTGTCACCATAGCCATCCTCCACTGCCCGGTCACCCCCAGCCTATCACCACTGCCCCTCCGCTCCCCGATCGCCCCCCCCCCCCCACTCTCCGGTCACCCCCCACGTCAGCACAGACCCCCTCCACTGTCCGGTCACCCCCCCCCCCGGCCTCTTACCACAGCTCCTTCCAGCCAGACGCGATCTCTCTTCATCCTGCTTGAGGACCTCTGATGACGTCACGATGATGGGTGGAGTCACAGATCACATGATCGTGACGTCATCAAAGGTCCTGTTCCGATCTAACCTACTCTGCCTACTCATCCCCCTGCGCTGCACACTGACCCCCACTCTGCACACTGACCCCCCCCCTCTCTGCCCCTGACCCCCCACTCTGACCACTATCACACCCCACTCTGCCCACTCACCCACCAACTCTTCCCCTCACCCCACTCTGCACACTGACCCCCACTCTGCACACTGACCCCATCTGCCCCTGACCCCCACTCTGCACCTGACCCCCATCGACACCCACTCCGCCACCCCCCTCACCCCCACTCTGACCACTGACCCCCCACTCTGCCTCACTGACCCCCGAAACTCCTGATACTCACACTGCACCCGCACGACACTCTAATCTATCCCACTCTGCACCATCCCCCCTCACCTGCCCCCTCACCCCTCTCTGCCCCTCACCCCCACTCTGCACACTGACCCCCACGCACTCTGCACACTGACCCCCACTCTGACCCTGACTCTGCCCACTGACCCCCACTTCTGACCACTGACCCCCACTCTGCCACTGACCCCCACTCTGACCCTGCTCTGCCCACTGACCCCCACTCTGACCACTGACCCCCACTCTGCCCACTGACCCCCAAACTCTGCCCACTCACCCCCCCTACTCTTCCCCCTCACTCCACCCTCTCTGCCTCCCCTCACCCCCACTCTGCACACTGACCCCCCACTCTGCCCCTGACCCTGCTCTGCCCACTGACCCCACTCTGACCACTGACCCCCACTCTGCCCACTCACCCCCCTACTCTCCCCCCTCACCCCCCTCCTCTGCCCCCCTCACCCCCACTCTGCACACTGACCCCCACTCTGACCACTGACCCCCACTCTGACCACTGACCCCCAAACTCTGCACACTCACCCACCAACTCTTACCCCTCACCCCCTCTCTGCCCCCCTCACCCCCACTCTGCACACTGACCCCCACTCTGCCACTGACCGTCGCTCTGCCCACTGACCCCCACTCTGACCACTGACTCCCACTCTGCCCATCTCACCCCCACAACTCTGCCACACTCACCCCCCTACTCTGCCCCACACCCCCACTCTCTGCCCCTTCACCCACAACTCTGCCCACTCACCCCTACTCTGCCCACTCATCCTGCTCTGCCCACCTCACCCCCACTCTGCCCACTCACCCCCCTACTCTTCCCCTGACCCCCTCTTCTGCCCCCTCACCCCCACTCTGCACACTGACCCCCTCTCTGACCCTGCTCTGCCCATTCACCCCCACTCTGACCACTGACCCTGCTCTGCCCACTGACCCCCTCTCTGCCCACTCACCCCCTCTCTGCCCACTCACCCCCACTATGCCCACTGACCATGCTCTGCCCACTCACCCTGCTCGGCCCACTGACCCCTCACACTGGCCACTCATCCTGCTCTGCCCACTCACCATGCTCTGCCCACTCACCCCTCACTGCCCACTGACCCCTCACACTGACCCTGCTCTGCCCACTGACCATCCTCTGCCCACTCACCCCTCACTGACCCTGCTCTGCCCACTCACCCTGCTCGGCCCACTGACCCCTCACACTGCCCACTGACCCTCCTCTGCCCACTGAACATGCTCTGCCCACTGACCCCTCAATGCCCACTCACCCTGCTCTGCCCACTGACCCTGCTCTGCTCACTGACCACTCACACTGCCCACTCACCCTGCTCTGCCCACTGACCCCTCACACACCCCACTGACCCTGCTCTGCCCACTCACCCCTCACACTGACCCTGCTCTGCCCACTGACCCCGCTCTGACCACTCACCCCTCACACTGCCCACTGACCCCTCACACTGCCCACTCACGCCTCACACTACCCACTTAATATGCTATGCCCACTTACCCCTCACACTGCCCACTGACCATGCTCTGCCCACTGACCCCTCACACTGCCTACTGACCCTGCTCTGCTCATTTACTCCCACTCTGCCCACTCACCCCTGCTTTTACCACTGACCCTGCTCTGCCCACTGACCACCCTCTGTTCACTCACCCCCCGCTCTGCCCTTTCACCATGCCCACTGACCCCTGCTCTGCCAACTGACCGTGCCCACTCACCCATGCTCTACCCACTGACCCTTCTCTGCCCACTCACTGTGCCCACTGACCGCCGCTCTGCCCACTAACCCCTGCTCTGCCCACTGACTGTGCCCAATAACCCTTGCTATGCCCACTCACCCCCGCTCTGCCCGCTGACCCCTGCTCTGCTCACTGACTGTGCCCACTCACCCCTGCTCTGCTCACTCACCCCTGCTCTGCCCACTGATTTTTCCCACTAACCCCTGCTGTGCCTACTGACTGTGCCCACTGACCCCTGCTCTGCCCAATCACTCTGCCCACTAACCCCTGCTCTGACCACTGACCCCCGCTATGACCCTGCTCTGACCACTGACCCCCAAATCCTGCTCACTGACCCTGCTCTGCCCATTCACCCCCCACTCTGCCCACTCACCCCCGCTCTGCCCACTGACCCTGCTCTGCCCACTTACCCCCCCCCCCTCTGGCTACTGACCATGCCCACTGACCCCAGCTCTGCCCACTGACCGCAGCTCTGCCCACTGACCCCAGCTCTGCCCACAGACCCCAGCTCTGCCCACTGACCCCTGCTCTGCCCAATGACTCTGCCCACTAACCCCTGCTCTTCCCACTCATCCCCCACTCTGCCCACTGACGCTCGCTTTGCCCACTGACCGCCAGCAGATCGGTTTCCCAGCCAATGACAGGTCCTGTCCTGCCACCTACAAGACGGCTGGTGCGAGCCGCCGCAGGGTAAGTATCCTCACTGAGGTTTTTTTAGTTTTATTATCACCATGAAGGAGGGGGGAGGGGGGTGTGCAGCCCCAGAGGGAGGGGGGCCGCAGAGACTGGAGGCCCAGAGGGACGGGTGCCACGGGGAGCGGAGGGGGTCAGGAGGAGCGCCTCCATCCTGCCCCCCCCTATCCATCCTGCCCCACCCAACACCATCCTGCCCCCCCGACTCCATCCCGCACCCCCACCACCATCCTCACCCCCCGCCAACATCCTGCCCCGCCGCCTCCATCCTCCCCGCCCCCCCTCCCCCCGCCACCATCCTGCCCTGCCGTCTCCATTTTGCCCTGCCGTCTCCATCCTGCCCTGCCGTCTCCATCCTGCCCTGCCGTCTCCATCCTGCCCCGCCTTCTCCATCCTGCCCTGCCTTCTCCATCCTGCCTCGCTCCGTCCATCCTGCCCCTCCGACTCCATCCTGCCCCTCCGGCTCCATCCTGCCCCTCCGGCTCCATCCTGCCCCTCCGCCTCCATCCTGCCCCTCCGCCTCCATCCTGCCCCTCCGCCTCCATCCTGCCCCGCCCCCTCCATCCTGCTCCGCCACCCACCATCCTGCCCCCCCACCCACCATCCTGCCTCCCTTGCTCCTTCCTGCCCCACTCACTACTTCCTGCCCTGCTCGCTCCATCCTCACCCCCGCTGTTCTTGCTCCCCTGCCTCCATCCTGCCCTCACGCTTACTCATCCGGCCCCGCTTGCTCCATTCTGCTCATCTGCTCAATCCTGCCCCTTCGGCTTCATCCTGCTCCTCCGCCTCCATCCTGCCCCGCTCAATCCATCCTGCCCCCCGCTCTTCTTGCTCCCCCGCCTCCATCCTGCCCTGCTCGCTCCATCCTGCCGCCCCCCTCCCCCGCCTCCATCCTGTTGCCCCGCCTCCATCCTGTGCCCGCCTCCATCCTGTTGCCCCGCCTCCATCCTGTTGCCCCCGGCTCCATCCTGTTCCCCCCCGCTCCATCCTGTTTCCCCCGGCTTCATCCTGTTTCCCCCGGCTTCATCCTGTTTCCCCCCGCCTCCATCCTGCCCCCTCCCGCTCCATCCTGCCCGCTCCATCCTGCCCCCACTTCCCGCTCCATCCTGCCCCGCTCGCTCCATTCTGCCCCGCTCGCTTCATTCTGCCCCGCTCGCTTCATTCTGCCCCCCCCAACACAATCCTGCCCCCCCTCCCCTCCTCAGCTGATCGCTTGCCCAGGCAACTACAGGTCCTAAAGGCCTGTAGGACCTACAAGGCGGAGGTGGAGCGAGCCGCCGGACAGGTGAGTATCCTCACTGAGGATTTTTTTAATTTTACTGTGGACAACCGGGGGCCAGGAGGAGTGGGGGACCGCGGTGACCGCAGTATTGCCATATACCATAGTGCTGCTATACATGTGCTATAATGTACTGCCATATACCATAGTGCTGCTATACATGTACTGTAATGTACCGCCATATACCATAGCACTGCTATACATGTACTGTAATGTACCGCCATATACTATAGTGCTGCTATACATTTACTATAATGTACTGCCATATACCATAGCGCTGCTATACATGTACTCTAATGTACCGCCATATACCATAGCACTGCTATACATGTACTGTAATGTACCGCCATATACTATAGTGCTGCTATACATTTACTATAATCTACCGCCATATACTATAGTGCTGCTATACATGTGCTCTAATTACCACCATATACCATCGTACTGATCTATATATCTACTATATAATTGCCGTAGGCACTTCCGTGTCGGACCCCGAAAAGACCGTGGCTATGTCACTCTGTGACGTCACCAGTTGGCCTGCGCGAGCAATGGCCGCGAGGCCATTGCGAGTCGCTGGCTGAGCGCGAGCAATGGCCGCGAAGCGGCCATTGCGAGTCGCTGCCCGAAAATAGAACCAGAGGCTCGGCCACAAAGTTAGCGATTTACCGCTCATGTAGCGCGAGTCGCTGCCTGAGCGGTAAATCGCTAACTTTGTGGCCGAGCCTCTGGTTCGATTTTCGGCCAGCGACTCGCAATGCCCACTTCGCAGCCATTGCGAGCACTCAGCCCCAAAAAGTATTCACACCCCCCCAAAAAGTATTCAACCCCCCCAAAAGTATTCACACCCCCCCAAAAAGTATTCACACACCCCCAAAAAGTATTCACACACCCCCAAAAAGTATTCACACCCCCCCCAAAAAGTATTCAACCCCCCCAAAAAGTATTCACACACCCCCAAAAAGTATTCACACCCCCCCAAAAAGTATTCACACCCCCCCCAAAAAGTATTCACACACCCCCAAAAAGTATTCACACACCCCCAAAAAGTATTCACACACCCCCCCCAAAAAGTATTCACACACACCCCCAAAAAGTATTCACACCCCCCCAAAAAGTATTGAACCCCCCCAAAAACTATTCACACCCCCCAAAAAACTATTCACACACCCCCAAAAACTTCACACACCCCCAAAAAGTATTCAACCCCCCCAAAAAGTATTCAACCCCCCCAAAAAGTATTCAACCCCCAAAAAGTATTCACACCCCCCCAAAAAGTATTCAACCCCCCCAAAAAGTCCTTACACCCCCCCCAAAAAGTCCTTACACCCCCCCAAAAAGTATTCACACCCCCCCAATAAATAAAAAATAAAAAAAAAATAATAATATATAAAATTAATATATTAATTAAATTAACTAATTTAAATTTAAAAAAAATAATCTAATACAAATAAATTTCATTAAAATAAAAAATTAATATACAAATAATAAAAATAATAAATATTAAAATAAATTAAAATTAAAAAAAAAAAAAATATATATATATATATAATTAAAATATTAATAACATTAACTAATTCTAAGAAATTCAAATTACTCAAATAAAAAAAAAATCAATTAAAAAAAAAAAATAATAATATTCTAAAAATATTCTATAATAAATAATTACAATAATAAAATCATAAATAATAAAAAAAAATATTCCATATAAAAATTCATAACATTAACTAATTCTAATAAAATAAAACTAATAAATAAAATATTCATAACATTAAGTTATTCAAAAAAATTGGAAATAAAAAAAAATAAATAAAAAAAAAAAATAATATAGCTACTATAATCTAATTAACGCACGTTCTAGAATCCCGATGCATTTGCATCGGGCTCACAGCTAGTATATATATATATATGACATATTCAGGTAAATTACAATAAGGTTAATACTAGTCTCTCCTGTAATCATCTTTAAGCCTTATATATGATAACGGTTATGAGACGCCCATTTATCTCTCTATGGATTGTTTAACATATACACAATTGATGTTACAATTTTGTTTTCTACATTCCTCCATAGCAGATTAATGATATATTGTCCATATTCAAGTTATAATGTAATACCTTGGTATATGTTACATGTCACTTATTGCTTTCTATTCACATGTTTAAACGCACTTAGTTCCTGCATATATGTCCGATAGATGATTCTGAAGTTTGATTCAGCACTGAAGTGACGTGGACAATTATTACCTAGGTAAAGGACTTTTCAGTCAAGTTTTCTTATGTTTTCTGAAACCACGCTGACGTATTACTCACTTGTAATTTTGTCCCTTGATGACGGTTGAACTTTATGAACATCGTTGTATGTAATTTGTATCACTAGATTCAACTGTTAGGTCAGACTGTACCTGTATGAATTATGTTTTGTATTGATTGTAAATGTATAAATACATATGTTTGAATAATCCTATTGTATCTTTGCTATGTAGATAACCCCTGATGAAAGCCAAGTGTGGCTGAAACGTCTGGAATTGTACACTATTTTTCTTTTGATCAAGTGCTAACATTTCAATAAAATACGCATATTCATCACATAAAATCATTGTCTTCATTTTTTGGTGTGCCAGGGTATATATCTACATATTATTCTAATTTTACCCTTGAGCACCCGATTTAGGTTGAGCCCAACTTATCTCTATAAAGTTTGACATAATGACAGCATATACAAGATGTTCCCAGCCACTGACTTTGAGAGGAATGAAAGTTTTATTATTTGAAGACTATTCTGCGGAGGAGGCAAAACGCAAGGGAGCCTCTAGTAAAATATGCGCAGAACTCTTATCAAGCTAAGAAATGTTTTGCACTACAATACATAAAAGACATGGAAAAAATACTGCGCAACGCAAAAAGTAACGAACGAAGAAGAGATTGTGAGGAAAACAGCCTCCCCCCAACACCAAAACCCCAGAGGGCATTTGGCTGGCGCAGATGAAGCACCATTGAAATAGACTGCATCATATACATCTTGCTCTTTATGGTTCCCCCCCCCCCTCTCCCCCCGAAATTTCTACAAATAGGACAGTGTCTCCCCAAGGTGACTGGATGCTGTTGGTAATGTGTTAAGTACTGCCAATTGATATATGTTGCGCCTTAATGAAGATGGGCTTTGGTGGGAAGTGCCCATCTGCCCCTTATTTGGGGAAGGGACACATGTTCTGGAGGGTTGGAGGGCAGAGAGTTATGCAAACGTATGGATCAGGGCGGAAGAGAAGATGCAGATGGCATTTTGACAATTATTTATAATGTGTGGTGTGGGATATGCTTCTTCCCACAGGTTTTCTTTTTCTGTTCTTTTTGGTAGCCCTTACTTCCTCAGAAAAAAAAAAGTGAAGTCCACAATGCTATTAGTGGTGTAAGAAGCTAGAAATACACTACAGCGTATTGAGAGCTCACTGGTTACTTGTTTTAAGGTTTGAGTCTCTATCCCCTTTCATATCTTTAAAGGTACAGTCTTACGCGGCAATATTGCTTGCAATTTCACTGGCAATTTGCTGGTTGCAGTGAAATCATGGACACATTGTTCCATTTATACACGGCAACAAAATAGAACAATGTGTCCATGATTTCACTGTAACCAGCAAATTGCCAGTGAAATTGCAATCAATATTGCCGCGTGTGACGCCACCTTAAGTCTTTTTTCTTTCTTTTCTACCCTTCTCTAACCACGTGAAAATCTTCTTTTAATCACTAGAACCCCCATAAGGAAAAAAAAGCAAGAGGTAATAGGCTGTAGTGAGAGGGACTATGAAGGTCATCTCCTGGAATGTGAAAAACCTAAGGGTGGATTCACATTTGCGTTCCCCTCCGCAGCGTTCTGCAGAGGGAACCGCAATGTGAGCGCAGCCACCGCAAGCCCCTACGTTTATAATGGGAACCCACGGTGCTGCGCTTGACTGCGCATAACCGCGCGCTCTCATTAATTTGCCTGTGTGATTTGTACGCATGCGCATGCTTGCGTACAAATCTCTCTCGTCCGCACCAGGAACGCGACATGTCGCGTTCCTGGTGCGGACGACAATGTATGATTTGTATGCAAGCATGCGTACAAATCACAGGCAAATTAATGGGAATCGCACGGTCATGCGCAGGCAAGCGCAGCACCGTGCGTACCCATTATAAACATAGGAGCTTGCGGTGGCTGCGCTCATATTGTGGTTCCTCTCCGCAGAACGCTGCGGAGCGCAAATGTGAAGCCAGCCTAAGATCCCCGAATAAAAGAGTAAAGATACTGAGACATCTGAAAAGGTACTCACCCGATATTGTATTGCTTCAAGAAACCCGTCTAAAAAAACAGGGGTCATTCCATGTCAAGTGAACCAATGATTATTACCTCTATATTTTTAATTCTTTTGAGATTTTGTAATTTGATAATAGCATGTCAGACAATGCAAAATGTGAAGAGAAAAAATTTTAAAAATTATTTTTAAAGTTCGGAAAAAGTGTGAATTTCGGTGTTGCCTGCCTTTACAAGTCTCCTCATAACTCAGGCTAGAAATAAGATAGAGAAACAAAATAAACACCATTCTACTCAGAACTGTACATGCTTTCACCAGAAATGTCACAAGCGTATCCTTGTTAATATTTCACCCATGTGAATGCAAAGACAAAATTTTAAAACGCATATCCGAAAAATTGGTTTAAGTTAAAAATTTCCAAAATTGCACATGTGTCTGCTATGCTCCCAGCCACATCTGTACCAAAATTCAAGTTGGGATCGCAGTGGGATCATATTTAATCCCGTTTTTTGCAATTCTGATTAGTGTCCTTTATGAGGTAATGACTCTGGAACGCTTCAACGGATCCTAGCGAATCTGAGATTGTTTTTTCGTGACATATTGGGCTTCCTGTTAGTGGTAAATTTAGGTCGATAATTTTTGCTTTTATTTGTGAAAAAAATACAAATTTGGCAAAAATGTTCAAACATTTTGCAATTTTCAAATTTTTATTCTGTTAAACCAGAGAGTTATGTGACACAAAACAGTTTTGTTTTTTTATCAGATATATTTTATTATATTCTGAGAGTGCATTTTGATTCTGCTTTTGGCATAGATGGTAAGCAGATATATTTTATTAATCAAAATTCAAGCATAACAAAATCCACAAATAGGCATCAAGGTTTTACATGGTAATACATCCCAGCCCTACAACCCCCCCCCCTCCCCGCATCACCCCCTCCCTCCCCTTCCGCGGACAGCTACCATTTACTTGCAATGTAAATACTTGAATCAAAAGTATCCATCAAAAAGAATACAGTTTGAGTAATAGCAGCTCAGAGATGCAAGAAATAAACCACTCTACCGACCTCAAGACATCCCTGTCTAACCCCTCCTTATCTTTACCTCATCACCGACTCAGCCAGGGTTCCCACAGTTGATCAAACAGTTTCCCCGCACTCCATCTCCTGTATATCTTTTCCTCCAGTCTTATGATGTAATCTACCCCCCCTGACATACTCCATCCTCGAGGGTGGCTCGGCCCTGATCCAATGCCTTGCTATTAGCTTGCGGGCGATAAATAGCAGTCTAGCCACAGCCACCTTATGTACATTCAGAACCCTGATAAGCTCCACATATCCCAACACGCATACAAGGGGTTCCCTGGGTACCACACATTTATACCTACCCTCTATCAGGGTCAACACTGTCAACCAAAACGCTTGCAAACTGGGGCAATCCCACATCATATGCAGAAGTCCGGCATTCTCACTATGACATCTCGGGCACTCTGACGATCCTCGCACTCCAATTTTAAACAAGAAACCAGGTGTTCTGTAAGATCTCTGGACCAGGTACCACTGCGACAATCTCCCCGGTTCGCTCAGTGACAACTTGGGCCCGTATTCCAGTATTGACTCCCAGACTTCATTCTCTGTAGATTCTTGGACAAAGTGCTTCGGTGTCCTCAGGGAACAGCAGCTCGGGAGGAGGCTCCGAAACGCGTCGGAAAATAAAGGCTGTAGCTGTACCAGACATTCCTGTGTCTGTGTTTCTTTGGTCTTGGAGCAGCAGCGCAGACACCGAAGCACTTTGTCCAAGAATCTACATCACGACCACGGTCACCGTTGAGAGTGCGGTCCCTGCAGCAGCTGCTTGTACGCTATTCTACCAGTTGTGGGTTTCACAACTGCTAAAGGTGAGCAATTCCACATCGATAAGTGAAAGTGTTTAATTGAGCTAAGACCCTATATGCGCATTCTTTCTTTCACAGACTTCATTCTCTATCATCCCTAGGTCCTCCTCCCACTTGTCCCGTGCCTTTATGGGGTTTCGCAGCAGCACCGTGTGCATAAGGTCTCTATAGAGTGTGGATATAACCCCCCTCGTGGTACCAGCCATACACATGCTGTCCAGTACTACATCCACCTGCAGCCGGAGATCAGTCAGCTTAACCTGCTGCCTAAAGGCATGTTGGACCCTGTAATGTAAAAACTTGTCAGACTCCCTCAAATGAAATTCGTCACTCAGGTCCTCAAATGTCCTCAAATTGCCTCCTGATAGAATCTGAGCCACACAAGTTATGCCCTACGCCTCCACACTTTCTGCTCCCCCAGTTTGTAAAATTCACCCAGATTCACATTCACCCACAGAGGGGTACACCTCAAGACACCTGTAATCCCTCTCACCCGCCCTAACCTTGCTCCAGACCTTGTGGACCAGGCACAGAGTGGGAAACCGACCCCCAATCCTGCCGAAGTCTCCAGCCTCCAACCCCCCCACCAGTGGCTTCTGAGGAATAAAGTGCTCAAGAATGAATTGAGTAGAAGACCCTGTACCCCACTCTGCCCAACCCCTGAAATGTTGACTCTGTGCAGCCAGAAAATAGATCCATGGATCCTGCATAGCCAGCCTCCCCCTCATCTTTTGGCCTCTGTAATGTTTCCAACTTCAGTCTTTGCTGACCCGAACCCCATGCCAGTTTCCGCAGTAATGACCTCAATTTCTGAAACCGTCCCCGCTGCACCCAAACAGGCGAATTATGGAGCACATAAAGGAGTTTCGGCATGAGAACCATTTTTTCCAGGTTAATTCTACCTACCACCGAGAGGCGCAGACCACACTAAGTCTGCACTTTATCCTTCAGGGTCGCTAACAATGCTAAAACATTCCGCTTGACGTAGTCCAGGACAGGTAGGGAGACCTGGATCCCCAAGTATTTAAACGTATCCACTAATTTCAGGTCAGTACATCCCCCGTCTTCCAGTCCCACCACTCCATCCTCATCAACCTTCATAATACTAGATTTTTCCCAATTTATTCTAAGACCAGACATGCCCCCAAATTCCTCAACCACCCCTACCGCCTGGGCAAGAGACTCCCCCGAGTCTTGTAGGAATAGCAATACATCATCTGCCTATAAGGCCACTTTCTCTTCAACCGATCCAAATATAAACCCCTGCACCCCAACCGTTTGCCTAATATATGCAGCTAAGGGCTCTATGGCGATAGCAAAAAGCAGAGGTGACAGCGGGCATCCCTGGCGAGTGCCCCTGAACAAACAAAACCTTCCCGAACGCCGACCGTTAACCCTCACACTGGCCACAGGATCCCGATACAGTAGCTTCACCCAAGAGACAAACCGCTGATTGAAACCCATCCTCTCTAATACCAGCCACAAATAGTCCCATTCCACACTATCAAAGGCCTTATGGGCATCGAGGGAAACCACCACTCTTCTCCCTCCATTATCAGCTGAAAGTTGAATGTTCAAGAAGAGGCGCCGCAGATTGACGGCTGTGGACTTATGGGGCATAAATCCAGATTGGTCTGGGTGGATCACATCTGCGATCACCTCTCCCAGCCTACGTGCCAGGACCTTGGCAAGCAGCTTCACATCCACAGACAGTAGTGAAATGGGCCTATACGACTCCGGTTTGCTCCTATTCTTGCCCTCTTTAGGTAGGACCACCACAACCGCCTCCCTCATGGATTCCGGTAGACCACCCGTCTGTAAAGCCTCCTGGAAGACTATCAACAGTCTGGGCAGCAGAACATCTTTAAGTTGCTTATAAACCTCGGCCGGGAGGCCGTCCGCCCCAGGGGCCTTGTCATTCGCCATTGAGGCCAATGCTTCCTCCAAGTCCTCTATTGTTAGTGGCGCCCCCAGCCTTTCACCACACTCCTCTCCCACCCGTGGCAGCCCAGCCTGCTTAACATAAGTAGCTAGTACATCTCTCGAGATTGTTAGACCGGAGGAGTACAGTTTTTCATAAAAGCATTTAAATGCATCTAAAATACCCTCCGTGTCATCAACTACCCCACCATCATCATTCGTAAGATTATATACGTAAGAAGACTCCCTCTGAGCAGCCGCTACCACAGACAAAAGGTGGCCTATCTTCTCCCCATCTTCAAAAAAGGATGCCTTCTAAAACTCCTGCCTCCTCACCGTTGCCCTGACATACAGATCATCCACAACTCCCTGAGGTGGGTCTGCGCCTCCACCGATGGTCTGTTAATGGCAGCAGCCTCTGCCGTTCTCAGTGCATCCATCGCCCTCTGTTCTTCAGCCCTAGTTTCGGATTTACGCCTAGAGATCTCTCTAATAAACAATCTTCTCAGGAACGCTTTCATGGTATCCCACACCACTCCCCTGGGGGCACTACCCTCGTTATCTAGGAAAAAAACTTCAAGTTCTGCACCAATTTTTTGCATATCCAATGTCCGTAACCACGAGGGGTGAACCCTCCACTCCCCCCTGCATCCTCCCCTCCCCATCCCGGCTTCAAAAGTTACCATAATTGGTTTGTGATCCGACACCGCCCTGGGCAAATATTTTTCTTTAGTAACCATATTATCCAGGTGACTGTTGCCCAGGGCCATGTCAATCCTCGACATTGAACCATGTGAAGAGGAGAAACACGAGTAGCATCGGCACCCCTCATTTCTCACCCTCCACAAGTCAATCATTCCTAGTTCCCTAATGTGCCTCGCAAATGACGTCAACCCGTTTCCTCCAACAGATCTCTGACCTCTCCCCTCCCGGTCCAAGCCCTGTTCCACTACTGTATTAAAGTCTCCCACAAGTAGTAGAGGTATCCCCACCCTGTGCCTGGTGTGGTCCACAATCTCATTTAGCATGACCTCCGAAAACGGTGGAGGAAAATACACCGCCACAAAGCAAAACATACACCCATACACACGACACACCACCAAGACATACTGACCATCCTTATCCAGACGCAATTCCATCTCCTCATACGGCACCGAGGCATGGACCCGGACCGAGACCCCCCTCGCGTAATTTGAGTACGTGGCGTGGTACGCATGACGCTGCCACCTCCTGGCCAAACTGTTTTTCTTCTCATTGGTCAAGTGAGTCTCCAGCAAGCATATGATAGACGGCCTGAAGGAAAGAGCGTGTCGCAACACCGTTGCCCTCTTGCTCCTATCAGCTAGCCCCCGTATATTCCAGCATAACAATCTTATTTGGTTCGCCATAATATCTAGATAACAGTCCTGTCAAAGAGCCTCCAGCTATTGTTAATAGGCAGCCATCTACGGTCCCGTCCCAAAGCCCTTCCCCCCCTCCCCCCACCCCCTCCAACCCAAACCCAACTCAGGCCCTCCTCTCACTCCTTTAGCCCTCCCATAAAGTATTTTCCTCCCATCTGGGAGTGGGTAACAGTGTCAAGCTGAACCTCAGCGCCACTCCAATCACTTAACAACACGAAAACGTGCGTTCTCACCTCTCACCACCCCGAACCTCTCCCGCCTTAAGTAACCATATAATTAAACAGTGAATGTACATTAGGCTCTATAAACCCCACCGCAGCCCCCAACTCTCGGGAGCCCCAAACATTTGTTGCTTAAAAGTCCCTCCAAAATATGGAGATATAAAACAAAAGGAAAAATAGAAAAACAGGGATCCAAACATGGAAAGGGACAGTTGCACCTCTGGTACCGTCCCGCACTCAGGGAATGTTCAAAGAGAAAAAACAAAACAGATCTGCATCCTCAAGGCCAACCAGTTCAGCCCTTCCCTAAAACCTGCTGGCCCCGCAGGCTCCTGTTATTGCGCTCCAGCCAGTCTGTCGCCTCCTCCGGAGTAGGGAAGAAGTGCACCTTTTCCAGCGCCACCACGCGCAACTTGGCTGGATATAACATAGAGTATTCAATGTGCAGATCTCTCAATTTCCTCTTGATTTCCCGGAATCTCATCCTCATTTTCTGGACTGTTGGGGAATAGTCAGCATAAACGGAAATATTCTGTCCATCAAAAGTCTCAGCCACCCTCGCCTTCCTTAGGATGGCGTCTCTGTCCCTGTAATTCAATATTCTTGCAAGGATGGCACGAGGGGGTGAGCCAGGGGGAAGTGGTCTCAATGGGATCCTGTGGGCCCTTTCAACAACAAACACCTTAGACAAGGCGTCCGCGCCAAACGTCTGGAGCAGCCATGTCTCTATAAATTCAGATGGTCTGAGACCCTCAGCCTTCTCAGGGATCCCCACAATTTTAATGTTGTTACACCTGAGCGGTTTTCAAGATCGTCATTTTTTATTTCAACCTCTCTCAGCCGGGTTTCACATCTCTTTTGGCTTTTAGTTATCTTATCTATAACATCCTCCAGCACACTGACCGTCTCCTCCATTTCTCCAGTCCTGACATCAGCCTTCTTCATATCCACTTTCATATTAGTTATCTCAGACTGCATGCCTGCAACTTGCTGTGTCAATTTGGACAGTTTAAGATCACAGCAGGTCACTGCTGCAAAAATGTCTCTCAGAGTGGGTTCAGGCATATCATCCTCTCTTCCAGCGCCAAACCCAGCCCCCACCTGCACAGTGTCACAATCTGCTCCAGCCATTTGCACTTGGGGACCCTTCTCCATGTCTTCGGCCCTCATATTGTGCTCCCCCTGTTCCGACTCAGCCGGTGAGGTTTCCTTAGCAAACCTTTGTAGTTTCTCCGCCGCCGCCATCCTCCGTGTACATGCTGCATTCAGCCTCTCCGCCTCCTCTGCAGCCTCGGCGCCATTTTGGGCTGTGCAGCTCCCGGCGACCCCCGCATCTTTCTGCCTCCGACGGGTCATAGCGGCCCGGTCCGCGTCTCAAAATGTATCCCCGGGGTCCAGGGACGATCCAGAACTCGTTCCGGTGTATATCGTTGCCGGTGGCCGCGGCGGTCTCAGCCTGTAACAGGATCACGGCGGGAGAGGTTCAGACCTGCGACCGTTCACAGCTCCAGCTTAGCCATGCCCCCGACACAAAATAGTTAATACATAACATTTCACACGTGTACTTCACATTAACACAATTTTGAAAAAAAAAATTTGGGTTAGGAAGTTATAAGGGTTCAAAGTTCATCAGCAATCTCTCATTTGTCCAGCAAAATTTACAAAATCATTTTTTTAGTGACCACATCACATTTGAAGTCCTATTGAGTGGCCATGTGACAGAAAAAAAAACAAAAGTGACACCATTCTAAAAACTGCACCCCTCAAGCTACTCAATATTACATTCAAGAAGATTATTAACCCTTCAGGTGCTTCACAGGAACTAAAGCAAAGTAGAAACAAAAAATGGCCATTTTAATTTTTCCAACAAAAATGTTCTTTTAGCCTCAATTTTTTCATTTTTCACATGTGCAGCAGGATAAAATGCCTTCTAAAATATGTTGGGCAATTTCTCCTGAGTACACCGATACCTCATGTGTTTTCCTAAACCACTGTTTGGGCACACGGCAGGTCTCAGAAGGGAAGGAGCGCAATTTGACTTTTGGAGCTGATTTTCCACTTAAAGAGGACCTGTCTCGAAACCAGGCCCCGAGATAATACAGTTAGAAAACTTACATGCTACAGCCTCTAAGGAGGTGGCTAGGGGCTGCAGCCAAGGGCAGATTCACACCCCCTGCATGTGTAATCTGCCCACCGCTGCCAATCATTCTCTCCCTCTTCTCCAGCATTTAAACAGTTTTTTTCTCTCTCCCAGAAAGTCTGTTAGCCCCGCCCCCTAAGGGGCGGAGCTAAACGGGAGAGAAAAAAAAACTGTTTCAATGCTGCAGACAGGGAGAGAATGATTGGCAGCGGTGGGCAGATTACACATGCAGTGGGTGTGAATCTGCCGTTGGCTGCAGCCCCTAGCCACCTCCTTAGTGGCTGTAGCATGTAAGTTTTCTAACTGTATTATCTCGGGGTACAGGGCTGCTCAAGTGCTGGGGGACCCCTTGCCTGCATGCTGCAGACATGCTGCATCCAGTGCTGTAATTAGATCACCATGCCTGGTTTGGTGACAAGTCCTCTTTAAAAAGTCAAATGGCACTCCTTCCCTTTCAAGCCCTGCCATGCGCCCAAACAGTGGTTTATGACCACATATAAGGTGTACTCAGGAGAAATTGCCCAACAAATTTTAGGATGCATTTTATCCTGTTGCTCATGTGAAAATGAAAAAAATTGAGGCCAAAACAAATTTTTTGTGAAAAAAAAGTACTTTTTCATTTTTATGGATCAATTTGTGAAGGACCTGAGGGTTCAAAGAGCTTAATATGCCTCTAGATACGATTCCTGGGGGGTCTAGTTTCCAAAATAGGGTCACTTGTGGGGGAGCTCCAATATTTAGGCACATAGGGGCTCTCCATATGCGACATGGTGTCCGCTAACAATTTGAATGGAAAATTAGCTCCAATTGTTAGCGGACACCATGTCGCATATGGAGAGCCCCTATGTGCCTAAACATTGCAGCTCCCCCACAAGTGAGATTTTGCACTGAAAATATAGAGCCCCGCTGTATTTTTGGTCACCGGCACTGGCATAACAGGCAGGTACAGGTTCCAACCCACCCCTAGCTGCTAAGTTTTACCTGGCTGGTGATCAAAATGCAGCGGAGCCCTTTTTAAAAAAAATGTCTTGAAATAATTAAAAAAAAAAAAAAAAAAAATGTGGGCTTTGCCATATTTTTAGTTTCCAGCTAGGTACAACTAGGCAGCTACATGCTACCACCCACCCCCAGCTGCTTAGTTGTACCTGGCTGGTAACCAAAAAAAGCAGAGCCCTTTTTAAAAAAAAAAATTCTTGAAATAATTTTTTTAAAAAAAGTGGCGTGAGCTTCGCCATATTTTTGGGCCAGCCAGGTACAACTAGGCAGCCCGCAGCCGCTCCAGAAAATGGTGCATTCATAGAAGCGGCATTTTCTGGCGCTGTATCCAGCTCTTCCAGCTGCCATGTAGCAGTGGCAGACAGGGTAATAAGGGCTTAATGCCAGCTTTTTGGCAGCTGGCACTAAGCCCGAGATTCATAACGTCTGGCCAATGTTAGACCGGGCCATTAGAAATGTCTAGTAAATTGTAAAGAAAACACAACACAGAGAAAAATATTTTTATTGGAAAAAAAAAAACCAAACACATATTTAGACTCCATCTTTATTACTGTGAAGTCCGACGTTAGTCCAGTAAAATGGTCCGACGTAGTCCATTGGGAAGGTCCAACGTAGTCCAGTGGGAGGTCTCGCGACAATTCTCATTCAGATGATGATCTGAAGTTAACCCCCTGTGTGGTCACAAAGAGGTTAACTGCAGATCAGGTAACCCCTTGTGACCACACAGGGGGTTAACTGCAGATCATCATCCCTGTGTGGACACAAGGTTAACTGCAGATCAGGTAACCCCTTGTGACCTCACAGGGATGATGATCTGCAGTTAACCCCTTGTGACCACACAAGAGGTTAACTGCAGATCATCATCCCTGTGTGGTCACAAGGTTAACTGCAGATCAGGTAACACCTTGTGACCACACAGGGGGTTAACTGCACATCACCCCTGTGTGGTCATTCAGGGGTTAACTCTGCCTCTGGCCCGGCGCACGCAGAGCAGTGGCGCCGGGTTAGAGGCAGAGAGAAGACGGCGGGTGACGCTGCAGGTCGGACCGGCCGGTACCGGAGGTTGGCAAGTATAAGAGGCATGGAAGGGGGGGGTCGAGGGAAGGTCGGAGTGGTGCGGATCGGAGGTGGGGGCGGGGGGTGTCAGGGGGAGGCGGGGGATGACCTGAGGGTGTTGCCCGGGGGAAAAGCGGGGGATGACCGTAGGGGTGCGGACCAGGGGGCGTGGGGAGTTACCGGAGGGGTGAGAACCTGGGGGAGGCGGGGAATGACAGGGAAAACTCCCTGATGTTTGATCCGATCGGATGGAGTTATGAGGAAGCACCAGGAGCGGGGAGCGGACGGAGATCACGGGTGGGGGTGAAATGACATTTGGGGGCCACTGAGGGGACCCCCAGGAATGGCGGTATCTCTATGCGATCTGACCTGTCAGATTGTATAGAGATGCAGCGGAGGCGGCGGGTTTTACCGCCGGTTGCCGCCATTTTTAGATGGTCAGGGGGTGGGTGGCATGATCCCCGGTACTCGGGGTCTTGGGGCAGTTAGGGGTTAATGCTTTCACTTTGTGTGTTCATGTCGGATCAAAGTGAAAGCATTTTTACCGGCAATGTCACTTTTCGTAATGTGATGATCGGTAAACGGTGCTTACCGGTCATAACATTACTGGTGTCAGTAAAACACCAGCTGATTCCTAATCTCTAGGGTCTCAGCTACCCCCCAGTAGCTGAAACCCCAGAGATTTTAGCTCCAGGGGCGCAGCAGGGCTTATTCCTGGCTTACGTCTACAGACATCGGCTAGGCATAAGTACCCTTTTTATCCCGACGTCTGTAGACGTAAGGCCGTCGTTAAAGCGAACCTGTCACCCCCTCCAGGCATCTAAATATAAAATAGCCACCTTCTGCAGCACTAAGGCTGTATTCTAACAAGGTGTCTATAGCATTTAAGCTCCCTTGATTCACTGAAATAAAGACTTATATAAAATCTGTTTCAAACCTGATCCAAGACCGGGAGGTGGGTTTTCAAGTGTCTATTTCCCTCCTCTGTGGTGTCAGTCATCCCTCTCTGCTCTCTGTGTGCCGCCTCCAGGGCCACCTCCCTGCATTACAGAGCTTTGTCAGCTCTGCTACAACATAGAGCTGCTGTTATAAGAGACCCCACAGTAGTAAATCTAGCAGGAGGATCCTTAGCAGACAAAGCAGTGCCTGCTACGTAGCAGCCCCTGAGCTGAGCAGTTTTCACTTTGTTTCTTGTACCCAGCAGCATTGCTCCATCCTCAGCCCCTGATCTAAAGCACAAACTCAACTCTGCTGCACTGCTGACAGCTCAAGGGCTGCTACGTAGCAGGCACTGCTTTGTCTGCTCAGGGTCCTCCTGCTAGATTTACTACTGTGGGGTCTCCTATAACAGCAGCTCTATGTTGTAGCAGAGCTGACAAAGCTCTGTAATGCAGGGAGATGGCCCTGGAGGCGGTGCACAGAGAGCAGAGAGGGATGACTGACACCACAGAGGAGGGAGATAGACACATGAAAACCCGCCTCCCGGTCTTGGGTCTGGTTTGAAACAGATTTTATATAAGTCTTTATTTCAGTGAATCAAGGGAGCATAAATGCTATAGACACCTTGTCAGACTGCAGCCTTAGTGTGCAGAAGGTGGCTATGTTATCTTTAGATGCCTGGAGGGGGTGACAGGTTCGCTTTAAGAGGTTAAAATATTTAACTATTATAGCGTCAATAGGTCAATCCATATCAAGTGATCTAAATATGATTTTTGTTTACCTGATGTCTTTAGATATGTTTATTTATTTTTTTTCTATATGAAGTACAACTTTAGTTAATTACAAATTAAAAGTTTTGTATTTTCTTCTTCATCAGTTAATTTTTTTTACAGATTATTAAAGTTTTAAAAAAGTGCGAATTTTGGCTTGGTATGGCTTTACATTTTTTAGCATATCATATTTTTCATGCCAGCATTGATTGATGGGTTTATATAAAACATCCAATCTTGTACCGGCCTAAGATTTTTTTCTTGTAATGTGTCCAGTTTTTTGCAAAAGGATTGCAACAGCATATATGATTAAATATTGTTCCTTGAGAAGTAGCTGCCATTGCTGTGTGAGAAAAATACAGTTAATATTAAGTAAGGAAGATGAGTAATAAAAACAAAGATTTACAGTACACTTGAGATAGAACTGTGTTGCTATAAAGTGAGTATTAGGGCTGGGGCATAAGCAGCTTTTTCTGTCTGCGGTTAAATGATGCGGTTTTGGCAGCTTTTTTCTACCAAGTTTCTACCACATCTGCATTAGTTTTTTTAATAGCTAGTGAAAACGATGGCAGTTTTTTATTTTATATAGATAGTGAAAAATGTTGTGCTTTATTGCAGCGATCAAAAAGTAGTGCAAGCAGTGATTTATTCACTCTGAGTGTTTCAAAAAACACTGCATGTGTTTATCCCCATTGAAATCAATGGGAGGCATTTTTCTGAATGATGGTCACAGAATAAGTATGTTTATTAGCCTTTAATAAGAAAAGCATTAAACTATTAATATAAATTTACTCAATCTGTAAACACAATCACCAATATTGTAGTACTCCGAGTCCCTAGATGCCTTTGTACATACTATTGTTTGTTCAAGAGTGAACATGTCCAGGTATGTCAGGACATGAAAGCTCTGAAGCTCTGTCTTCTTTTCCTGACTTTGCGGTGGACAGATACTTAACATGATTGACAAAGCTGCTGGCCTGTCATATGCTCTGCATTCACTGTCCAGCCCTGTTCATTCTCAGGTTGAGCCTTAACAAAGCTTTCTCCTCTGTCCTCTCCTGCTTCTAAGCTGTATACATAATAAACTGTAACATAATAAAATAATACAGTAATATCTGAAAATCATGGATTATTTGGTAAATTTAGACCCCACACTTTTAGACCACAGGCTGAACAGAATTCAAGATTTTCGAATTGACACTATAATAAATATTTTAAAATATGATCCCATCGCAATCCCAACTTTAATTTTGGTACAGATGTGGCTAAGAGCATAGCAGACGTGTAATTTTGGAATTTTTTTTTAATTAAACCGATTTTTCGGAAATGTGTTTTAAAAATGTTGCATTCGCATGGGTAAAATATTAACACAGATACTCTTGTGACATATCCGGTGAGTAGAATGGTGTTAATGTTGTTTCTCTATCTTATTTCTAGCCCGAGATATGATAGAAAATGTAAAGCCATACCATGCCAAAATTTGCACTTTTTACGTCATGAAAGTCGGTGCCTTAACGACCCATGACTTTGCACAATGTCATGACGGTTACCGGGGCACCGTTGTCGCGGTAACAGCCATTGAGCCCCGATGCTCTGTGATTCCTATCACAGAGGACTGAGGCTCAAGGTCAGGGGGGGTGGATTCCCCACCTCGCCCCCAGGGTCAATGTGATTGGCTATTAAAACAGTCAATCACAGTGATCCTGTCTCCAGCTATAGAAGGGGTGGTCAGAGCCCCTTCTATAGGCTGGAGGGCTGGAGGACTTAGTGGATCACTGTGCCTGGGCTGTCAGATCGCTTTCTGCAGCTTGATCCCATGCTGGAGAATCGGGCTACAGAATAGCGATCTGGCAGCCCAGGCACTGTGATCCACGTAGTGGATCACTGTTCCTGGGCTGTCAGATCGCTTTCTGCAGCCCGATCCCCATGCAGGGGGATTTAGCTGCAGAGTAGCGATCAGGCAGCCCAGCTGCAGTGATCCACTTAGTGGATCACTGTGCCCAGGCTGTCATCGCTTTCTGCAGCTTGATCTCCATGCAGGGGGATCGATCTGCAGAGTAGCGATCTGACAGCCCGGGTGTAGTGATCCGCTATGAACGGTGGATGTAGCAGAGGCGATCGAGCGTCGTGGGACCTTCGTTGTGGACTACGTCGGATCTTTAATAAAGATGGCGTCTGAATTTTGTTTGTGTTTTTTTTTCTTCTTCAAATAAAAAGATTTTTCTCTGTGTGTATTTTTTTGACTATTTACTAGAGATTCCTAATGGCCGGGTCTAACATTGGCCCGACATTATGAATCTCAGGCTTAGTGCCAGCTGCCAATAAAAAAGCTGGGCAGTAACCCCTTTATTACACAGTTTGTCACCGGCACCAGGGCAACTGGAAAAGTCTGGGTAGAGCGCCATTTTCTGGGGCAGATGCTGGCTTCACTAAGCAGCATGGGGGGCCCAGAACGCTTGGGCCTTTCCATGCTGAGGATTCCAGCTGCCTAGTTGTACCTGGCTGGACCAAAAATATGGCGGAGCCCCACGTCATTTTTTTCTAGAATTCTAGAAATAAAAAAAAAATAGGCTTCACTGTATTTTTGGTTGCCAGCCAGACACAACGAGGCAGCTGGGGGTTGTTGGCAACCCGTAGCTGCCAAGTTGTACCTGGCTAGACCAAAAATATGGCGGCGCCCCATGTCATTTTTTTTCTAGAATTGGCTCTAGAAATAAAAAAAAGATGGGCTTCAATGTATTTTTGGTTGCCAGCCAGGTACAACATGGAGCATGTGGGTTGGCACTCCGTAGCTGCCAAGTTGTACCTGGCTAGACCAAAAATATGGCAAAGCCCCACAACATTTTTTTTACAAATAAAATGATGGAGCTTGGCCGTTTAGCCCCGCCCCCTGCAGTGACGTCACCGCATTTCTGGGGGGGGGGGGACTGTTTAATGCTGCAGAAGAGGGAAACAATGATTGGCAGCGGTGGGCAGATTACACATGCAGGGGGTGTGAATCTGCCCCTCAGCTCCAGCCTCTGGCCACCTCCTTTATGGTTGCACGATGTAAGTTTTCTAAGTGTGTTTACTCGGGGTACACTGCGGCTCAAGTTCTGGGGGACCCCTTGCCTGGATGCAGCAGACATGCTGCATCCAGTGCTGTAATTAGATCACCATGCATGGTTTGATGACAGGTCCTCTTTAATGAATCTAAACATGTTACATGTGTATCAAAAAGAAATCCACCCCTCATCCCCCTAAAAACTACGCATTTCAGCAGATGCCTTTATCAAGGAGCTTGATAAAGGCATCTGCCGAAATGCATAGTTTTTAGGGGGGTGAGGGGTGGATTTCTTTTTGATACACATGTATCATGTTTAGATTCATTAAATATTGAAGAGTTTTTGCAAAAAAAAGTCTATCACTGTTCCTTCAACGATCGTTGGAAACTACCTTTTTCCATCATCGCCACGACAGCACCACCTAAGAGAGAGGACCGCCCATCCAAGACAGGAATCCTCTGAGATAAAAAAAAAGGCGGTACCTCTCCTGCACCTAAGTTTAGGTTTCCAATCTTGGAGTTGGGAGACCTCTGAAGCTCAAGCAGTTCCCTGGCCTGACCCGGTAGCTGGGAAAAGCAGTCGTACCTAGCTGTGGCTCTGGACGCAGGTGGCAGAAGCTCCTCCACGGGGTTATCACTTTCAGTGGTGGAGGGCGCGGGGTCTGGCAGAGGGTTAAAAGCAGCTTTATGTCGACCCCAGCGCCACACAGGAGTCACGCGTGCACGGCTTTGCCCTGTCACGCTTTGCACTGGGTGAAGGTGATGACGGTGGCTCCTGACTGCTAAAGCCTGCAGACGCCGGTCCACAGATTTGTGCTGGTGTGGGGCATCTGAATCCTCCATTCTGAAGATGGTAGGGGCGCAGGAGCCGCCCTGACTTCATTCCCGCCGGTAAGGATCGAAATTCCCGCCGCGGGATTGCTACTTTGGTCCGGAGGCGAGTCCGGAAGTGACACGGTCCCACGCGTGCGCAGTGGAGTCCAAGATGGTGGTGCCCAGTGTCCAGAACCCGGTGTTGCTGGGCGGATTCCTGGCGGGGTCAGAGGCTTGTTAAGGGGAGCATTGGCCACAAGAGCCTCCTGAGGATGGAGCAGGGCTCTCTAGCTTCAATCATGGCGGACCAGGCGGCGTAAAATCCATCTACAGGTGGCATCCACAAGTCCTCCCAGAAGGGGGCAAAAATGGATTTGGACTCTAAACAGCCTCATAAGACGGTATGCTTCAGTCCTGGGTGAGTGCCCTGCGCTGGGCTATATGTGTTTACACTCTCCTTTTCTTGCCCTGCTCCCTTAGGAGCTCCTCTTCCTGAGGATTATGTAAAGGATTTATGTCATCCTTGTACTGAAACGACTGTCCGGGGGGAGGTTCCCAGTTTGGTTCAAGTCTTAGAGAATTGGTTAAGGAGGAGTTCAGATCCCTTCAAAAGGAGAACGACAGGAGGCGGAAAAGGAGACGATCCTGTGATTCCTGCTCAGCTTCTGACCATAAATCCAGCAAATCCCGCAGGGGAAGGCATAGGTCCAGTTCATTTTCCTCTTCCTCTGCCTCGGGATATTCGACCTCTGATGACAGCTGGGAGGGGAAGCCATGTTTTCCAAGGAATGACACTGATTTTTTAATTAAAGCTGTCCGCTCCACAATGGAATGGTTGACGCACGTGACCCTGCTTCCGTTGATGATTTAATGTTTTGCGGTCTCTCTGGTAAAAAGAAACATACCTGTCCCTTAAACCAGAGGGTTCAAGATGTTATTATGGAATCCTGGAATAAGCCTGATAAGAAGGATTCCCTTTCCTATTTGGCAAAAAGGAAATACCTTTTTGAGGAAGAAGCTACTGTTTCATGGGATAAATCCCCCAAGATTTACATGGCCGTAGCCACGTTCCTCCCTTCTTTTTGAAGATCCAGGGAATCTAAAGGACCAATTAGACAGAAGGGTTTACCTGAGAAGTTCTTGGGAGATCACTGCTAGTATATTTTGGCCTTCAATCTCGGGCATATCCGTTGCACGCTCTCTCATGATTTGGCTGCGTTAGATGGAGTCCCAGGTCAGGGACGAGGCACCAAACGAAGAGATTTTGTCCTGCCTTGGGTGCACTCGGCTTCTGCATTTTTAGTGAATGCTTCTGCTGACTCTCTCAAAATGGCAGCGAAGGCTACTTCCTTTTCCAATGCTGCACGGCGTGCCTTATGGTTGAAAACCTGGCCAGGGGACAATCAGTCAAAAGCTAAATTGTGCTCTTTGCCTTGTTCGGGGTAAACCGGTGGATGAAATCCTAGAACACGCTAGTGATTAGAAGAATAATTCCCTTCCTTTCCTGCATCCACCTTCAGCAGTCGTTCATTTCATAGGCCACGGTTTTCCAGGCGGTAGTCCCCTTAGCAATCCAGAGACTCCTGGTATGACAGAAAGGATAATAAGAAGTCGGGATTCTTGTTCAAGGGGTCCTCCTTTGACAAGAAGCCAGCCAAGTGACGGCTCGCTCCAGGTGGGTGGAAGACTCTCCCCATTTCTCCCAGCCAGGTCCTGGATAAATGCTGGCGATTGGGCTCTAAGTATTGTCAGAGACGGGTTAAGGCTGGAATTTGCTTCGGCTTCGGTAGGGTCTTTGGTAGTTACGTCTGTAAGCAACCCAGAAAAATGCAGGTTTTTAATAGCCGAAATGCTGTCCCTGGCGCAGAAAGCAGTTATCACACCTGTACCACTAGCCGAAAGGGGCAGGGTATTATTCCACCCTGTTTCTAGTTCCAACACCGGACGGCTCGTTCAGGATGATAATCAATCTGAAGCACCTGAACTGCTTTCTGGTCCAACGGACATTCAAGATGGAGACACTGAAATCGGCAATCAGACTGCTTTTTCCACACTGTTTCATGGTGGTGCTAGACCTAAAGGACACATATTGCCACTTTCCAATCCACCTGCACCACCAGCAGTTCCTGCGATTTGCCCTGTAGATAGGGGGCCGATATGCCATTGTCTATACCGGGCTATCCCGTTTCGGGCTGGCTATGGCACCACAGATGTTTACAAAATTGTTGTGCAAGGTGATTGCTCTTCGTCACCAGCAGATACTGATAATCCCTTATTTAGATGATCTCCTGATTGTAGGACACTCCAGAGACCACTGCATAAGTCACCTGCTGATTGTACGGTCCACTTTACAAGATCTCGGGTGGATTGTCAACCTGGAAGAGTCCAGGTTAATCCCCACCACAAGACAGATGTTCCTGGGGATGATTCTGGACTCACAGTCTCTGCTTTGCCTGCTTCCGGAGGACAAGCAGCAACGTCTTTAGATGTCTGTCAGGGCTGTAATAGAGACTCCACGACTGACATTACGGAGGGCTATGTCTCTCCTCGGCTCCCTCACTTCATGTATCCCTGCAGGTCCTTGGGCTCAGTTGCACGCACGGGTCCTTCAGGGGGAAGTACTCAGACACTAGCAGGTCCTGGGTTCAGCCTTGGACACACAAATCTGTCTTTCAGCCGAGATGATAGCTTCACTGGGGTCGTGGCTAGTTCGGGAAAACCTCACAAGTGGAGTCCCGTGGGTTGTTCCAGTCTCCGACGTAATCACCACCGACGCCTGTTCCTGGGGGTAGGGAGCACACCTATGAGATCAGTCAACTCAGGGAGTGTGGGACTCATGCCTCTCTCGGATGTTCTCATATATGCAGGAGCTCCAGGCAGTAGGGGATGCAATTTCCGCTTTCCTTCCTTGCCTCCGTGGGCGCCTTCTCAGAATTCTCTCCGACAACAGTGCGTTGATGGCATATTTGAACCCTCAGGGAGGCACTCTGTCAGGCTCTGATGCAGGTTACACAGGCCATCTTCCAGTTATTACAGGAATGCCAGATTCCCTTTCTGCACTTCACATACGGGGGGGAGGAAAATTCCAGGGCGGACATTCTCAGCAGGGCACAACTGAGGCAGGGGGAGTGGGCTCTGGATCCAGGGATATTTACTCAGGGGCCTTCTATATGCCTCCCCTCCCCCCCCCCCCCTCCTTTAGTAATGGTTACTGCGGTACTCCAGAAAATTGGGGAGGACAGAGCCAGGGTGATCATTATAACCCCCTCCTGGCCCAGGAGGGCCTGGTTCTTTTGGCTTCACCAGATGCCACTGACGGAGCCCTGGCCTCTCCCGGTGTCCCAGTCTCTGCTCTCCCAGGGGCTGGTCTGTCATCCGCAGGTCTCGCGTCTCCGACTGACGGCTTGGAACTTGAACGGTGGCTCCTGTTGCGTAGAAGGTTCTCCACTGGTCTGATTCACACTCTCATGTCCAGTAGAAAGCCTGTTACTACTAAAATGTACGGTAAATTGTGGAACAAATTCTTGTCCTCTTCTAGAGCAAGGCCGGAGGGGGAAGCACTAGTGGCAGCAATATTGGGAGTTCCTACAGAAGGGGGAGGAAGTTGGGTCTCTCCGTTAATACCATAAAACGCCAGGTCTCGGCCTTTGGGGCAATGTACAATTCTAACTTAGCTGGGTTGTCTTGGGTATCCCGGTTCATCCTGTCCTGCAAACGAGCATCTCCGGACCCTGTCCGACAAATGCCTCCGTGGGATCTAAATTTAGTGTTGGAGGCTTTAACCAGACCTCCCTTTGAACCTTTGTCTTCTGCTTCTCCAAAGGTCCTCACTCTTAAGGTGGTCCTGTTGGTGGCTTTGACTTCGGGCTGATGGCTTAGCGACCTACAGGTCCTGTTAGTGGTGGGGCCTTATACTCAGATTTTGCAGGATCGGGTCATCCTCAGACTGGAGACTTCCTATCTCCCGAAGGTGGCTAAGCATTCCACAGGGTGCGGGAGATTGTGCTCTCTTCCTTTTGTGACCACCCATCTAATCAAAAGGAGGAGGCCTTGCACACCTTAGATGTCAGTAGGCTATAGCCTTGGCATATTCTGCTAGTCAGGTAGAGGTTCCTGAGGGTATCTCTGCACATCTACCAGGGCAGTTGCACCATCGTGGGCAGAGTAGACTGATATTCCCTTAGGGTGCCGTCACAAAAAATAACATGGCCCCCTTGTTCACCTGAGCTGAACCTCATAGAGAACCTGTGGTCCCTCCTAAAATGTGAGATCTACAGGGAGGGCAAACAGTACACTTCTCAGAACAGTGTCTGGGAGGCTGTGGTGGCTGCTGCACGCAATGTTGATCGTAAACAGATCAAGCAACTGACAGAATCTATGGCTGGAAGGCTGTTGAGTGTCATCACAAAGAAAGATGGCTATATTGGTCACTAATTTTTTTGTGTTTTGTTTTTGCATGTCAGAAATGTTTATTTCTAAATTTTGTGCAGTTATATTGGTTTACCTGGTGAAAATAAAGAAGTGAGATGGGAATGTATTAGGTTTTTATTAAGTTGCCTAATAATTCTGCAAATTAATAGTTACCGGCAAAAACAGATATCCTCCTAAGATAGCCAAATCTAAAAAAAAAACACTCCAACTTCCAAAAATATTAAGCTTTGATATTTGAGTCTTTTGGGTTGATTGAGAACATAGTTGTTGATCAATATAAAAATAATCCTCTACAATACAACTTGCCTAATAATTCTGCACACAGTGTATGTTCTCAATCCTGGTATATATGATATCCATCCTGTTTTATTTTCCTCTTGTTATGCTGCACACATTAAAAAAACACACAAGGATTCCGCTCGCCATTCCTCTGACTCCCTGGTTCGCTGTGTCCTCTTTTGATTTCAGCATGTAAGCAGGGCAGTGCATGATAGCATGTATGATATATTGTCATCTGCCGCCAATTACACGCCAACATCGGCTGCCGGCTAATTCAAAATGAATATTCAATGCTCCCCGCAGCCCGGATTATGGATGTGAGAAGCAGTGAATGTTCATCTTTAATAGTGCTTAGGGAAAAAAGGTGTGCTGTAGTCCGCGCTGCCAGGATCACTCACTCCAACAAATACGAGTAGAAAATCTTCTTCAAAACCTCCTTTATTCTCCTACGCGTTTCAGTGCCCTCCTGGCACCTTCATCAGGAGATCCCTGATGAAGGTGCCAGGAGGGCACTGAAACGCGTAGGAGAATAAAGGAGGTTTTGATGAAGATTTTCTACTCGTATTTATTGGAGTGAGTGATCCTGGCAGCGCGGACTACAGCACACCTTTTTTCCCTAAGCATTGTTACAACCTACACGTGAGTGTGGCCGGTGGGAGTCCAGCAGCAGCCATCAGGACATTACCAATAAGCCTTCAAACCAGTTGTGGGTCTCACAACTGGACCAGGTGAGCAGATTTAATTACTCACCATTACACCCATCAGTGTCTAGTGATAAGGGCACTATTGCGCCTCTTGTCCCCCCCCCTTTTCTCTTGTTTTACATCTTTAATAGTAGCGCACGTGATCATCGCAGCTGCTTCAGTAGGCCGACAGCTAGGGTGATTAGTGTGTCCACTAGTAAAGAACAAGAATATTCACTGCTCCCCAAACCTAAAATCCTGCCCACCTCTCAATATCAAAAGATGGGTGGGATTATGGGAGTGGGGAGCAGTGAATAGCGGACACACATGTTTGCCCCAGCTGCCAGCTTCCTGCAGCAACGACCTTGGATCCTGTGACCCTGCTCCACAGTGAGTTTGCATAACAAACTGTAATGTAATTTTATCTCTAAATAAATTAAAAAAGAAAACTCTAAAATTAAATATTTTGAAAAAAATCTGTAACTTATTATTTATAAATTGTAAAATGCGTTGGAATATGTTGGCGCTGTATAAATAAAATTATTATTTATAAAATGCACTTAACAGCCTTCCATCCATAGCTTCTGTCAGTTGCTTGATCTGTTTATGATCAACATTGTGTGCAGCAGCCACAACAGCCTCCCAGACACTGTTCCGCGAGGTGTAATATTTTCCCTCCCTGTAGATTTCACATTTTAGGAGGGACCACAGGTTCTCTATGGGGTTCAGATCAGGTGAACAAGTGAGCCATGTCATTATTTTTTCTCCTTCGCATCATTGGGGGACACAGGACCATGGGACCATGGGTGTATGCTTTTCTGCCACTAGGAGGCGACACTAAGTAGAGTTAAAAGTTAAGCCCTCCTTCCTGCAGTATACACCTGTACGTAGGCGTAGCTATTCAGTTTTTTGCTTAGTGTCCAAGGAGGCACGTGTGTCTGTAGCTCAGACCACATATACCATTCTTACTCTTACTTTTATTATTTAATTCTTATTTTTACCAAAGAACCTCTTTATAAGAGCATGTAGGATCCCAAGGCAGCGCACACCACCCTTGGAGGGGCGACGGATCCCCATAAACGTGCTCCGCTCTCACTACCCCAAACCATGCAGGCTGTCACCGTGCATACCCAAAGCATTCCTCTGCAGGACAGGGGGATGCAAGAAGGCACAAGTGCAGCACTTCTGACCTCCTCCAACAAAGGAGCAGGTGATTGAGGCCACCAGCGTGCCCAGCCACCGCACCGATCCATCCCCAAGGGATCCGGTGCAGCACAGCAGCAGCAGTCTGCACACACTGGGCACCATTCCCCTGCTCCAGCCGCGGCGGCCCCATGCCGGGACGCGCACCACTGGTAAGTGCAGGACACCCATCCAGAGCATGTGGCCAGAGCCCCTACGTGGAAAGGAGATTGATCCCACAAAGGGCTCTGCTCTCCCTGCTCGCTCACAGAGCCTCCGGTCAGCCTCAGCACGTGGCCCACTACATCCCCCTGCGCAACAAGAGGATGCAAGGAGCGCTCATGCCGTCACCTCTCACCCTCTCCAACCAAGGAGTTGGTGATCGAGGACACAATGGCACAGCCCCAGCGGACCAAGTCTGGGCAGCGGCCCCCACAGCCTCAGTCCACAGCGCCCTGCGACGTCTCCGTGCTATGACACGCACCGCCGGTGCGTGTCCAGGGCTGGAGGGCGGCGGCGACATGCTGCGGCGCCGCGGTCCGCCGGTGCAATGCAAGCCCACCAACACTGTTAGCCCTGGCGCCGCTCCCGGTAGCCAGGCACTAATTTAGGCCCCGGTCTGGGCCCGCACATTAACGCCGCCCAGCTCGCCTGTGATTGGCTGCGCGTCAGGTGACCGCCCATCGTCATAGGGGCGGGCACAATGACGCAGGGAACATGGATAGACGTGATAGGATGCTGCAAGCGTCAATCGCGACTACACACACCCACTACTATGACGCAGGTCTAAGATAGGAAGCACACGCCTCCCTTAATCAAGCTGCCAATCACACGACGGCCATGCTGCATCGCCCCGCCCCAAGCCACGCCCCCGAATCGGCGCGTAACTGGGACAAAGCAAGTATGTGCAGCACAGAATGCACACTGCTGCACCACGCCCCCAAAACTGCGCAAATCGTGAAAACAAATGATCCGCACATGGGCCACATCACCACAAACAGTAAGATACTGACTGACAGCGGTGAGTGGCAGCTCCACCCCGCACTGGGTACTGTGACCTAGGGCATGTAAGGGGATGCCATATAGTAATTGGATCTTCTCAAAATCTACAAGTGCATCTCTCTTGCAGACTGCAGCAGCTTATCTTTCTGGGTTTTTCTCTATTTACTGGAATGCCACCTAATAAAGGTAGCCTCTGGGAACGTAGCAGCCGCTAACAGGGGCCCAGTCAGTGCCGGACTAGAAGTCCCAGCACTCCTTGCACCAAGTCCCCTACCCGGGTGAAGCTGCAGCTTGTGCCCATCCGGCCCTGTACGGCGTGGAATTGAGCAATAAGTCAGACTCCATTACATCGCCCCCTCGCCTGCGGCCCTGGGCACAGGGGAGGCAGGTGAGCCTATAGTAATTGCCCCTGTGACAACAGGAAAAATGACCCTGTAAAAGTTATGGATAAAGGGCTAACACAGGCCCTGTACAGGGCAGCATTACACAGCGTCCTGGTGTCACCTCTCCTTATGGTCACTGTGACCAGTCACACACCGCCTCCGTACTGGCCGACTGTTATTAGCTCTAACCGGATGTAAAACAACAACCCCGCTCCATGTCAAATGGTCAGGTCCTGTACATCAGCTCATATCCAAGATGTCCATAGTGCCATCTCCTACCCCACAGCTAAATACTATGTGCCCAGAGAACCCCCTCATGCAGTTCTCTCAGTATCCGTTATCCATAACCGATCAATGCACCTATAGCAAATTAAGGATTATTCACGTCCTTGTGTCGACTCTCAACCCAATCGGCCACCACAAAACAGGTTACGGCAGCCCACTCTGGGGATCACCCATAACGGAATCAGAAACTCTGCTACTCTCAGTAAGCAGACAGTCAAATTACACCGGGGTACAGAACCTGCCTCACAGTCCAAGTTACTCTCGGACACCCACAGCAGTAGCCATCACTACTTCTATGGTACTGCAGGCACTGACAGTGAATTACAAGCACATAACACAGTACTCAGGCGCCATGGCATAGGGGTAAGAACATCGGATCTGTAAGCCTCAAAAGGCACATGGCACATGAGTTCCACTTCCCCCGTGTACACCCCAACAAGGGTAACTGCAAAATTGGGCCCTATAACAGGCCCATAACCGTATAATCACGGGCATAACTACAAGCAGTGCAGGGGTTGCGGTTGCACCAAGACCCTGCAGTCAAACAGTCCATTTGGCCCATAGAAAAAGACTAATACTTTTAAAGATTTGCATTGATTGGGGGCCCAGTAGGAGCTTTCACATCAGGGCCCCAGGGCCTAAGGTTGCGCGACGGTGTATAGTGCACATAGCTGTACACATCACAGAACTGCCTACAGGATTAACCTTAAAATCCGTTTATCTCAACGGCTAAAAGAATCCACAAACACTCTCCAGGGGTCATCTCAGTGCACAACTCTAACCAGCAAGATCATTCTAACTGCCCACATCATTAGCCCATAGCCTTTCAATCAGGGAGCGTGCAGAAAACACCACTGCCACGTGTTACATAACCCCCCACTTCTGCGCCTTATGACATCTGGCCCAACTGCCTGTAAGACAAGATTCACATACCACTACCGGTATACATGCCCGGTATACAAGCCTACGACCTCTGTAGGGCTCGCCTAACCATCAGTAGCCAGGTCAGATCGCCTCTTGGCACTGCGCAACTGACAAAAGCAGTAATCAAGACACTCCAACAGCTACCTCTGTGGGATGTAACATCTGCTAAACTACCTACCGGGTCAGAATCTCAACCTCTATAACATATAAAAACGCGAACCTCGAATTCTGTGCTGGTTCTCAGACATAGCGTATATCCATACCGTATAGCTAACCACACCAGGTTTTAGTCACGCAACCTCAACATGACTCACAGCCCATCCGGTATACTAAACCTTACTCCTACCATACTAGGACTGTATTGAATCCACTATCACAAGATAGTCTATAAAGTCTCGGGTTCAGTGCCCAGGTCTGTAGCTTGCCTTTTAACTCGCCTTTGCAGAGCATTTGCAAGTAATCCGGACTCATTCAGAAGTCAGTCCTTCGACAACAAATGTCGAGTTCCCTCAAGCAGGATCCCTAGAAAACCGCAACACAGGTACAATTTCAGACCCATCGAAGTCTCTGATCTCTACACATGGGGTAATCGAGGTTAATCAGGCCCCCGTCAGACAAGCTAGGCTAGTCTCCCTCGCTAGGTTACCTACCCCCTACCGCCTCTAATTCACTTTTAAATGGAGCAAGGGCCCTGTCCAGCATCTAGCAGTACAGTGCCATACTTTTTGATTGCTCAGCCAAAAATAACCGCAAAAAAATGCCTTACCTGTATAACCCATGGATGGCTACAGCACAACCCATGTAACCCTCTAGGTTGTCCCGCTCTCAGATTCTCCCCGGCAGGACCAACTTCTCACACCATAGACTACAGCCATCTTACCCGGCAAAGGTCTACTCATCAAAACTGGCAGTCCCTACGCCATCTACCAGTGTGACTTCTCTCTCAAAGCCCCAACAATAAGCACCACCTATCCACAGCCAAGTCAAAGAAAGCACTCAGATGGTAGACACAGTCATCATCACTCACGAAAAGAAATTCCTTCCTCCCACTCCAGTAGCTGGTAGTACCCACCGATACCAGCCTACGCAGCGAGGGAGAGGGGGGGTGCCGCCTAGCGCCAGCACACGACCCATACCCGCTAGACGCCCCAGTAGCCACGCCTTACAATCAACATTCTGAGCGGCGAGCGATCGCTTAGCACCTCATCATTTTCACCACCTCCTGGCTGGTCGCCCCATCTGCATCCAATTAGACAACGCTACAGCGGTGGCGTACATCAACCACCAAGGCATCACACGCAGCAAATCGCCAATGTGCAAAGTGGAGCACATACTACTTTAAACCGAAAATGCCCACTCAATCATATCGGCAGTCCACATCCCGAAGGTGGACATCTAGACAGTGGACTTCCTAAGCCGCCAGGGGCTGACCTCAGGAGAATAGTCCCTACATCCGGACGTCTGTCTACAAACCTGCCGACGCTAGAGAACCCCCCACGTGGACCTCATGGCGCCAAGAGTGAATGCAAAAGTCTTGACCCTTGTAACCAAGTCCCTGGACCCGCTCACCCTAAAGAACCTACGCCCTAGTCCTCCCCTGGCGTCGATTCCAGCTCCCATACAGCTTTCCTCCACTCGCGTTAATCCCTCCAGTAATTGGAAAGATCAACAGCAGAAAGGCCTCAAGTAATTCTCATCGCCTCAGACAGGCCATGTCGGGCACGGTACACAGAGTTCGTACGGCTCCCCGCCGACGCACCCTGCCCACTCCCAAACTGCTGAACCCCCTATCCCTGGGCTCCCCTTTTACCACAGTACTAAGGAGCCCTGTCCTTAACCGCGTGGCGATTGAATCCTGGATCTAGACCCCGGCCTACCAACGAAACCCATAAAAAGCAAAATCTAAGCCTTAAGTGTCCTTCTCCAAGAAGAATCATCCCCAAACCACAGGTGATGACCTTCATCCAAGGACCTTCTCACACACGGCTCCCCGACAGGACAACCTTTGCTGTCTAGAACCTAAACCTAGTTCTAGGTGCTCTTCAGGAGCCCCCATTGAACCTCTGAAGGAGGTACCGTATCCCATCTCTCGTCTACAATCGACTTCTTAAATGCAATCACGTCAATTAGGCGCGTGTTCAACCTGGCCGCCCTATCCTGTTGGCCCCCACCTATCCTTCCACAATGATAAGTAGTCCTCCGGCCGTCCCCGTCTTTGCCTTAGATAGTACCCCACATGAAACTTAACAAGGAACCTCTACCGAAACAGCTCCATTCTGCAAAACAGAAACGTTATTCGTCATACCCGAGGGACCTAGATAAAGAAAAGCAGCATTTAACTCCACATTGGCAATATGAATCGGCTCCGCGATCCAAAATCCCTATTGCTTCATAGACAGGCCAACTCCAGAAGGAGTGAAAACGCACTCGACTCAATCAGTGAGCACCTCATAGGCTATTCGGCACCAAGTCTCGGCAACTTAGGTTTACAAAGCAGCAACTTGGTCCAGCCTGCATACCTGCACCAAACACTAAAATGTTCACACCCAGGCGTCCTCAGACGCAAGCCTACGTAGAAATATTTTGCAGGCAACAGTCGCGCATCTGTAAGCAGCCGGCGCACGATTCTCGACCATTACTCAACTGATTCCCACCCAGGGACTGCTTTAGGATGTCCCATGGTCCTGTGTCCCCCAATGATGCCAAGGAAAAACAGGGATTTTTGTGTACTCACCGTAAAATCCTTTTCTCCTAGCTCATCATTGTGGGACACAGCACCCACCCTCTAATTCTTCAACAGTCTGTACAGTACATTGCCCTAAACTATGTGTACTCCATCTGTACAGTACCTTACCTTACACTATTTGTACACTATTACTTAACCTGCTCTCCTACTGCTCTAGTACTAAACTGAATAGCTACGCCTACGTACGGGTGTATACTGCAGGAAGGATGGCTTAACTTTTAACTCTACTTAGTGTCGCCTCCTAGTGGCAGAAAAGCATACACCCATGGTCCTGTGTCCCCCAATGATGAGCTTGGAGAAAAGGATTTTACGGTGAGTACACAAAAATCCCTGTTTCTTCTTTTAGACCTTTACTGGCCAGCCACACTGTGGCGTAGTTGGATGCATGTGATGGAGCATTGTCCTGCATGAAAATCATGTTTTTCTTGAATGATACTGACTTCTTCCTGTACCACTGCTTGACGTTGTCTTCCAGAAACTGGCAGTAGGTCTAGGACAGTGATGGTGAACCTATGACACGCGTGTCAGCACTGACACGCGAAGCCATTTTCAGTGACACGCGGCCGCCGGAGAAACTAGACTCGCTATTTGGATAAAAACCACAGACACGGACACAGCAGCAAAAAACTGTTGCGAGTCGGGTTTCCGACACGGCAATGCGAGCGCTTTCCGAGACATCTGCGATTTGTAAATCACACATTACTCGCTATTACTCGCTTCCCATTCATTAACATTGGACTCGCTAGATTCGCAACGAGTAGCGAGTCCCGGGCTCGGACTCGCTAGACTAGAGTCAAGCGATTCCGAGTAATTTAGGACTCGCCCATCACTAACTACAGCTGAGGAAAAAAAAATGTGCTGGAGGTCTGTAGCCAGAACAGCAGAGCTCCGGCACAGAGCGTCTAGTCCTGGGACTTCCGGTAAGCGGAACATCTGGCTGGCACAGCAGGGAGCAGCGGAACGCTGTGGGGGACGCATATCTGAGGCCCTGTGATCGCTGTCTGGAGGTCCAGTGATTACTAATGCAACCATACTGCAGTGAAAGGTTCTGGGCAGAATCTGGGGTGTCATGAATGTGTGATTGGCCATTACTGAGATAAGTGAGGGGGAGGCTGGAAGAGGCCTGTACTATGGGTGCCGTTTCCCGCCATTAATTTACATAAGGAACGCCATCTTGCAGCATAGTACAGACTCCATTTCACCACTATTATTGTTGCGCACCCTATTAATCCCTATTTCTGCTTATTAACTCTGCCCTTTCCTAAAAGACAGTTAACCCCCAATTGCCTGCAGGGCTATCTATAAATCTTCTGTCACTGCCCCTCTTATGGAGAAGCCAAAAAAACCAAGGTTAAGTAAAGGAAGTGGTAGTAGCAGTAGCCGACCCTTTCAAGAGACATGGACTGAGATGTATGGCATTATAGAAAAAAATGGCAGATCATTTTGCGTTCTATGTAGTGAAACGGTAGTAAGCAGAACGTGGAATATAAATAGACATTTTGACAGATAACCTTAGTAGCGCTTGCTTGGCCTTGAAGTGTACAAAATACCAACCTTCAATTGAAGATTTATTTTAGCCAATGAAATTCAGCAACAAAAAAGTCACTAAATCAGTGATGGCGAACCTGTGGCAGTCCAGCTGTTGCTGGACTGCCACAGGTTTGCCATCACTGGAAGAATTCCCCCTCCCCCTCACTTATCTGACTTAGTTCATGGCACCCCACACAGGTTAAATAACAGCAAGACCAACAAAAGAAACCAACTGACAGATTAACAAAGAAGTCACTAAGCAGGTAAGTTAAATAATTATACATATTTGTTATTTAAACTTAAATATCGTAAAATTAGGGTTTTTTTTCTCAAGGTGACACACCTCCCAATTTATGCGCGGTTTTTTGGCGAATTTTGACACACCAAGCTCAAAAGGTTGCCCATCACTGGTCTAGGAGTTGAGCTTCACTCCATCCTCAACCCGAAAAGGTCCCACAAGTTCATCTTTGATGATACCAGCCCATACCAGTACCCCACCTCCACCTTGCTGGCATTTGAGTCGGAGTGGAGCTCTCTGCCCTTCACTGATCCAGCCTCTGGCCCATCCATCTTGCCCATCAAGAGTCACTCTCATTTCATCAGTCCATAAAACCTTTGAAAAATCAGTCTTGAGATATCTCTTGACCCAGACTTGACATTTTATTTTTTGTTTCTTTTTCAAAGGTGGTCATTTTTCAGCCTTCCTTAACTTGGCCATGTCCCTGAGTATAGCACACCTTGTGCTTTTTACGTTGCAGCTCTGAAATATGGCAAAACTGGTTGCAAATGACATCTTGGCAGCTTCACGCTTGATTTTCCTCAATTCATGGGCAGTTATTTTGCGCCTTTTTTGCCCAACACGCTTCTTGCGACCCCTGTTGGCTATTTGCCACGAAACGCTTGATTGTTCGGTGATCACACTTCAAAAGTTTGACAATTTCAAGACTGCTGCATCCCTCTGCAAGACATCTCACAATTTTGGACTTTTCAGAGCCCGTCAAATCTCTCTTCTGACCCATTTTGCCTAAGGAAAGGCATTTGCCTAATAATTAAGCACACCTTATATAGGGTGTTGATGTCATTACACCTCCTCATTACAGAGATGCACATCACCTGATTTACTTAATTGGTAGTTGGCTCTCAAGCCTATACAGCTTGGAGTAGGACAACATGTATAAAAAGTATGTGATCAAAATACTCATTTGACTAATAATTCTGCACATAGTGTATTCTGGACGAAGTCACAATGCCCAGATATTTAAACTCATCAACCACCCGCAAAGGAACAGCAGGGACCAGCACCAGGGGAGCCGCGACGTCCAATGGGAGCAACATGGACTTATCCCAATTAATGGACAGCCCTGAGAGAGCCCCAAAATTTTTAACAGTGTCCATAGCAACCCTCAGAGACTCCTGTGCGTCTCCCAGAACAGCAGCACAACGTCGTTGGGCACCCGCTGGCCAGCATGCATCTGTGTGCTTGATGCCTTAACAACGACCTCGTTGGCGACTCAGAACTCAGCCACGTAGATCTGAGTCATAGAAATTGGTTGCGCCACGCTGCTTTATGTTTTATATCCACCCTCTGTTAAGTCACCGTTACACTCACCTTTTCCTGTTGTGCTGTCCGCACAACAGGGGGGCTCACGTAGTGAGTGCACGGGGTCTCTCTCTGGACCGTGTGGATTTCTTTCCCTTTGTCCTTGGTGTCCGCCTGTGTAATTGCACGTGATCCGTCACGTGTTTTCCTCTCCTCTGTTAGATTTGTCTTCTCCTCCGGAGCTGCTCCACCGCTCTCCCCATAGGGAGATGGAAATGCAGGCAATGAAATAAAGCAATGTTTGGGTGAGCGCTGGGATATGAAGACAGCTACACTTCAGCAAGTATTTTACCTGTAAGTTTATTGTTCAAATCACACTAGGTCCTCTCCCACAGCATGTTTTGACGCTCAGGGCATCTTCCTCAAGTGGATCCACTTGAGGAAGACGCCCTGAGCGTCGAAACATGTTGTGGGAGAGGACCTAGTGTGATTTGAACAATAAACTTACAGGTAAAATACTTGCTGAAGTGTAGCTGTCTTCATATCCCAGCGCTCACCCAAACATCGCTTTATTTCATTGCCTACGTAGATCTGAGTCGTCAGACTAGCTGCTGTGTGACAGGGTCCCAATGACCGCCGAGGTCATTATACGGGTCGCCATATTGTTGCTGCGTCATTCAGTAGATCTGTCTGTTTGACATCTTACCAGCGACCACGTAGTGACGTTCCAGCGATCCTTACCAGGTCGTATTGTTGTCGGGATCGCTGGAACGTCGCCAAGTGTGAAGGGACTTCACAGTCTTTTTATGCCGGTAGGCAGATTCCTCTTCATAAGGAGAATAGCTAGTCCCCCAGACCTCGTTTTAGCCTCTCATACAGCCAGATCAGAATTCACACACTGCACTGATGAGGGGCATTCACCCCGAAACGCTGCGTCTACAGTTTAGGGTTCTGATCTGGCATAAATCCTAAGTCATATTAAAAGGCTTGTTAAAGAGTCGATTATGACTATGAGGATTGCTACCTTTATTGGGTGGCACTAGAGTTCGTCCACTTCCTCACTGAAGTGACAATTTTCATCAAATCCCATTATCCTCATTACTGCCCACAGGTACCTCCACTCCATGCTGTTAAATGCTTTAGTGGCGTCTACGTACACCACAACCCTCTGTCCCGTATTGTCCCCCTTGCCTGCATGTTAAGAAACAGCCATCTGAGGTTGGACGCCGTTGGGCATAAATTTGGATTGGTCTTGGTGTATTAATGCAGATATAACCTTATTAAGGCAGCTAGCCAACAACTTAGCCAGAAGTGTAATGTCTGTTGTCAATAGCGAGATTGGATGATATGAAGCTGGATCCATTTGGTTCTTACCCTGCTTCAGCAACACTACTATTATTGCCTCCCTCATGGACCGCGGTAATTCTCCACCCCGTCCCCCAGCCAAGCCAGCATTGTATACCTCCAGCAGAGCAGGAAGCAACGTCACCTTATTTTTTTTACATACTTCACCCGGAATCCCATCCAACCCAGGGTCCTTGTCATTAGGGCATAGAAGCCAGAGCAGCGTCAAGTTCCTCCAAGTCAAATGGATCCTCAAGAAGCCTCTGTTCCACCAATAAGAGCCTTGGAAGCTGCAATGCTGCCAGGAAGCCACCAATCTCCTCTTCCACCAGCTGGACCCGTGATTTATATAAATCTGTTTTAAATCTGTTTTTATTATGGTTTTAAATTGAAAGTGAACAACAAGTTCAAGTACTTTACAATATCATTAAACATGTATGATCATAAAGACATAAAGTTAAGAAACATCCTCTCGTGTTGTCTCGGTTCTTATAGTTTCAAAACTAAGCTCATAGGGCGATTGGCCCAGGCATTGTGTAGGGGAAAAGGCTCCTCATATCATGTAGCTTCTAATGCCCATTAAAATGGAGAAACGCTATCCCATGAGCTCATCCATCAGTCCCATATCGTCTCTTTATACGGACCTGGGTGAGATCATATCCACTAAAACACAATTCAAGTTTTATGTATTTAGCTATAATCTCCAACTCCAGGGGGTTCTTCATATTCATATATTACAGTTTGAAAAAGAAAAGGGTAGAGATAGAAAAAGAAGGGAAATTAAATGAAAAGGAACATGAGGAAAAAAGAAAGAAAATCAACAATGGTAAGGAAGAAAGAAAAAAATGGGACAGCCGGTTGTATAACCATGGGAAAGGAAAGCGAATTGTGGAATAAAGAGGACACAGATTAGGGTAGGAGAGAAAGGTGCCTCTGCCTGACTACATCACCTCTCCTCTCGCCCCGCCCGGTCCACACCACCTCAACTTAAAGGGAACCAACCACCTCAGATGACGTGTATAAGCTGTTAATACATGTCCCTGGACCCTATGTACACCATTGCAGCTATGTTTTTGCTAAGAATATTGATAACAGCAAACCGAAATAAACAGTTTATAAACTTACATGATTTAGTACTTGAGGGCGTCTCCCTCGGGCTTTAGTACGAGAGGGCTGTGTGTTATGCAGCCTGAGTGGCTTTCCTCCCCCTCCCTCTCTGTTTGCAGGACGTCACTGAGAAGACGTGCACGGACGGGATCTGCCTTGGGTGCCCGCCCACACCAAGATAATATCACGCCCTAATGTGACGTCCTGCAAACAGAGAGGGAGGGGTAGGGAAGCCACTCAGGCTGCTGGAAACACAGCCCTCTCGTACTAAAGCCCGAGGGAGACGCCCTCAAGTACTAAATCATGTAAGTTTATAAACTGTTTATTTCGGTTTGCTGTTATCAATATTCTTAGCAAAAACATAGCTGCAATGGTGTACATAGGGTCCAGGGACATGTATTAACAGCTTATACACGTCATCTGAGGTGGTTGGTTCCCTTTAACAGTCTTTGAGCGTCCGGGGAGTCGTGTAACATAATTCATTCCGACCACGTCACATTGAACTGGGGCATACCATCAGAGTGTCCCGCCGCAAGTTCCTCCATTCTGAATATGTCCTTCATTTCTGAGTACCAATCCAGAATGGAGGGTGGTGTAGGAGTCCTCCAAAGACGGGGAATAACAGCCCTAGCTGCTGATACACAAAACCTAAGGATGTCTTTTTTGATGAGTTTAGCTGAACCCGGCAAGATTGACAATAAGGCCACCTCGGGAGTGCCCTCAATTTGTTTCCCTGTAATCATGTTGTAATTTCTGAAGACCTTTTTCCATAAAGACTGTACCTTAGGACAGGACCACCAAACGTGGATCACATCACCAACAGCATTTCCACATCTCCAACACAAATCAGAGACATTGGGTGAGATTCTATGTAATCTGTCTGGACATAAGTACCAACGGGAAAGGACTTTATAGTTTCTTTCCTTCGATACACATGGTAGCGCCAATAAGCGCGTACATAGGAAACCCTTTTTCCATTCCTCGTCTGACAACTCTCTTCCCAAGTCTCTCTCCCATCCCGTCTGGAATTTATGTTTTGTGTCTCCTGCCACTCCCTCCAGGATCATGCGATAAAGCTCTGATATAGGATGAGTCGGGGGAGAGTCTTGCTTGAACAAAGTCTCGATAGGATATACATGTGGTCGGACTCTGCAGGGATAGGATCTCGAAGAAAGGAAGGAACAGAGTTGGGCGTACTCTAACCATTGTACGTCTGCTGGTCGCGACCTCTGGCGTAGAACCTCGACAGAAGGTACATCCCCATTGTGTAGTATCTGTCCGACTCGAACATCCTCCACTCTCGTCCAGCCTATAAAAGCCTTCCTATCCATCCCCGGTGGAAAACATGGGTTGGAGAATAGCGGAGTTAAAGGGCTCATCGTTTTTAAAGGGCTCAAACGTCTTAGACCAGACCTGTAAGGTAGTTTCAGATATATCAGTGAGGTTGGACATCACCGCATCCGGTATCGAAGATAACCACTGGAGGTAATTCAACGGCACCTGGACACCATCCTGCTCTATAGATATCCATCTCTTTGCGTCAGTTCTGAAACACCAGTCTAAAGTTCTAACCAAGGATGTTGCTTGAAAATAGGCCTTGAAGTTCGGTAAACCAATTCCGCCTCTTAACGTCGGAGCTGTTAGAGTCTTGTAACTAATTCTAGCTCTGTGTCCACCCCACAGGAAACGTGTCACACTAGAGCGAAGTCTGGAGAAGAAACTGCATGGGGGCGTAATCGGTACAGTTTGAAAATATATAAGAAGCGGGGTAGGATATCCATACGTATCACATTGTCACGGCCCCACCAGGACAGCTTCAAAATGTTATAGGCAGATAATTGCGACTCCATATTAGTTAAAAGAGTCTGATAATTACAGGAAAAGAGGCTAGACAGGTCAGACGGAATCCAAACTCCCAGATATTTAACGTTATCAGACCGCCATTTAAATGGAAAATTGGTTTTCAAGAAAGAGAGCTCAACCACGGGTAGGGATACATTTAGTGCCTCCGACTTAGAATAATTGACCCTGAAGTTGCTCAGGGAGCTGAACAAATCAAACTCCTTCATTACGCATGGGAGAGAAATGTGTGGGTTTGTCAAGTATAGCAGAAGGTCATCTGCAAAGAGTGCTGTTTTGTTTTTTTTTTGTTTTTTTTTAACAAATATTTTATTTGGTTTACAACTTTCCATAGAAAAGTAAGTACACATAGTGATTGAGACTAACAAAATCACAGCCAACAAACGAAAATTCCCCCGCCACCCCAAATCCCTCCCCCACCCCGGCAGTGCCAATCTCCCAGAAAAAAACAATTAAAAAAAAAAGAAAGGAATAAGAAAATGCATGACAATAAGTGTAAAAAGATACTAATACATCTTTCCAATGACCCCAATCACGTAAACATCCACATAGTTCAAGAGACCGCCAACCTCCCCAGACTACCCTGTAACTGCTCCAACAAATACCAAGTGGAGTCCCGAAAGGGCAACACCACGGCTAGGATTTCCTCATCTGACAGGTAATGCAATATAAATTCCCTCCATTTCTTAAAAAATTTCTGTGCCAGCTCCTCTTGGTTAGACTCCGCATCTATGCTTTCAGACCTCATTGCCCTTTTGATATCAGAGACGATCGAGTCCCTTGACGGCGGCTTGGCGTCCAACCAGTGACGCAGTATCGCCCTCTTGGCTAATATTACAACAGTGTGTAGTATGCGTTGCTCGTGTCTTGTACCGTGTGAGTCAGTGATATAGTGAAACACCCACTCGTCTCTGCCGAGGTCCTTTGAACATCCAGTAATCTCCCCTGCCATGGTATTCATGAAGGACCATAGAGGGTGTAATGTCCTGCACTCCCAGATCCCATGTAGGAGGTCGGTATTTTGTGTCTGGCATTTCGGGCAAGCCTGCAGCCTGTCTACAATGTTCGTGTTGGGGTAAGATCTAAAACCATAAATCGCCCTGTGTATCAAACGAAACACAGGTCCGTAGAAGGGGCAGGTGCTCCGAAACGGAATCCGTCACCTGTGTGTCTCCTCACTCCCTCCCCCATCGCAGAGAATCTATGTACAGAGGACTCTGAAATAAAATAGAAATAAGCCCTGCTCGGTGAGTGCCGCATTTTTTTCTTATTTACTGTTAGTTATGCCTCTGGAGAGCAGATCGTCCCACGCGTTCACAACACATTCTGACTGAACATTCACCAGTTTTTTCATGATGAAATGTTCAAGTTGTTTGACCTGTATCGTGGTGATCTGGCAAGGCCAGGGTGTCCAGTAGTTCGCTGCTACTCAACCATCTGGACTCGAGTGGCATAGGAGATCACCCGCTGTCTCAATCCCCCTTTCCCTCCAATGCTGAAAAAGAATATTTTCCCTCCCCAGCGGGAACTCCTGGTGGGTCCAGAGGGAGACAAACTTGGACATACGCTATGAGAGACCCAATTTCCTCCGGATTAACTTCCAGACAGCTATAGTGTCTCTGGCCACTATGGAGTGTTTCACCATCTGTGGGAGGTTAGACTTCGACGTGTGTAACACCGATACTAAGCTCCAAGGCTTGCAAAGTTCCGATTCTAAGTCAAAATCAGAGAACTTGCTTGACCCGCCCAGGCAGTCCAAGACATGTCGTACTAGACACACCAGGTTGTACCCCCTGACGTCGGAAATGGCCAGACCTCCCCCCTCCTTTGGCAACATCAGAGTTTTGAGTCGAATTCTCGGGCGCTTGTTCTGCCACAAAAATCTAGTAAAGGCCCTGTTTATTCTGGCAACGTCTCTGCTACGTAGCAACAAAGGCAACACCTGGAGCGGGTATAAAAGCTTAGAGAAACTCATCATCCTAACCAAGTGGCCACGGCCCAGCAGAGGAAGCAGCAAACCCTCCCATCTACGAAGATCCTTCTCCAGTTTATCCAGAATCGGGTCATAATTCAGTCGATATATCAAATCAGTCGAGCGAGCCAGCTGTATTCCCAAATATCTTATCGACTTTCTGGCCACTGGGATGTCTAGGATCTGGGTGGGCCTCCCTTCAACACCCCGCGAAGACCGATGCTGAGCAGCTAGATAGAGCAGCTCGCATTTACTTTTATTCAGTTTAAAACCTGAGAAGGAGCCAAATCTCTCTATGTGGGGCAGTATCAGTGGCAGATCTTCCACTGGGTCTCCTAGATATAGTATCACATCATCTGCAAAGAAATTTGAGCGTATAAGGCGGTTACCCACCGCGATCCCCGAGAAACTAGCACCACTAATCAAATATTTGGCAAGAGGTTCAATCGCCTGGTTGAATAGGAGTGGCGATAACGGGCATCCCTGACGGGTCCCCCTATGTAATGTGAACGTGCTGGATAGAAATACGAATCCTCGCCCTAGGGTTCGCATAAAGGGAGCTCCGGTAGGATTGAAAAGGGCCCGTCAAACCCACAGCGTCCAGCACCTTTTCCAGCCACGGCCACCTGACATTATCGAATGCTTTTTCAGCGTCCAGGGTGACCATGGCTGGATCCCTCTCAGTCTGCAACCTCCCGCCCCAGCTGACCGAGTCAATCGTCAACAGGGCCCTCCGTATGTTTCCTGTCGCCGAACGACCCTTGACAAACCCAGCCTGATGGCTACCTATCAAGCCCGGGAGATATGCCGCCAGTCTGTTCGCCATCAACTTGGACAGGATCTTCAGATCCACATTGATGAGCGAGATCTGCCTATAACTGGCCGGATCTTCCCGGTTCTTATCTCCTTTAGGGATCAGTGTTATATGGGCAGTGTTCATCTGGTCAGATATCAGTCCCCCCTGTAGGATGTTGTTATAGAGGGCCGTCAGGGTAGGGGATATCAATGGACATATCGCCTTGTAAAATCCCCCTCCAAAACCTTCAGGGCCCGGCGCCTTGTGGGAGCCCAGTTCCCTTATCACCTCCGTGACCTCTGCCACCGTCACCTGCTTGTTAAGATCTTGAATGTCCAGAGCACCCAAACGCGTCATGGGATAAGACTGCAGCAACTCGTCACCCCCTTCCCCTTCCGATACTGGTGCACTATAGAGTCTCGCGTAATAACGCCCCAATTCCTCCACTATTTGCTTTGGGTCCTTTGTGATGGTCCCTCCTTTCCTCCGAATAGCCGCGATCACAGTATATTGCCGCTTACCCCTTGCCAGGTTGGCCAATAGTTTGCCTGCCTTATTGCCATAACGGTGTAGTTTTGCTTCCCAGTGCTGCCTGAGTATGCCTTCTTTCTGCCGCGTCCATTCATTAAAGGTTTCCCTCTGACGTTGCCAAGCGGATGTGTTGTCAGCTGTCGGATTCTCATTGAATTCCCTGTAGGCGGTTCTCACCGCCTCGCTGCTGCTCAAAAAAGATTGCTCTATCAGGCGCCTCCTGGCCCTAGTGAAGGCTATAATCCTGCCCCTCAACACTGCTTTGGCAGTTTCCCAGAACAAAGCACCGTCCTCCGCATGTTGTTCATTATCTAACGAGAACGTGGTCCACCATTCTCCCAATAGTTTCTTAAAGTCAGGACTGTCCTGCAGTGCTGTGGGAAAGCGCCAAATGATATCCGATCCCTTTGGATAGACGTCTCTCAGAGACAAACTTACTGGGCTGTGGTCTGAGATCACCAAGTTCTCAATCGTCATATCCATTATTTTAGATAATAGGTGCTCCCCGACCAACAGCATATCCAACCTGGACCAGGAGTCATGGCGGTGGAAAAGTGAGAAAACGCCCTCTCCTGAGGGTTCCTCATCCTCCATGCGTCCCAAAGGCGCAGGCCAGACGCACATTTCGCTAAAGCAGACGTGTTTTGTTGCCCACTGCTACTGTTGGCCCCTGAAGCCGACCCTTCCATAACTGTATTTATTTTCCTATCCTCCGTAATGTTCATGACTAGATTAAAATTCTCCACCCACTACGATGTTCCGCTCAGTATCTTGTAAAATATGCGGTTGGAGATTGTCCAAAAACACGCCCTGCCCCGTATTAGGGGCGTAAAACATAGTAACATAGTTTTTAAGGTTGAAGGAAGACTTTAAGTCCATCTAGTTCAACCCATAGCCTAACATGTTGATCCAGAGGAAGGCAAAAAAAAACCCATGTGGCAACACTAATCTCCACATTGGGGGAAAAAATTCCTTCCTGACTCCAGATACGGCAATCAGACTAACTCCCTGGATCAACGCCCTATCAAAGAATCTAGTATGTATAACTGGTAATATTATAGTTTTCAAGAAAGGCATCCAGGCCCTTCTTAAATGTTAGTAGTGACTCACTCATTACAACATCATGTGGCAGAGAGTTCCATAGTCTCACTGCTCTTACAGTAAAGAATCCGCGTCTGTGATTATGATTAAACCTTCTTCCCTCCAGACGTAGAGGATGCCCCCTTGTCCCAGTCTCAGGCCTAAGAGTAAAGAGATCATTAGAAAGGTCTCTGTACTGCCCCCTCATATATTTATACATTATTATAAGATCACCCCTAAGCCTTCGTTTTTCCAAGCTAAATAACCCCAAGTTTAATAACCTGTCTTGGTATTGCAGACCCCTTAGTCCTCTAATAACTTTTGTCGCTCTTCTCTGGACCCGTCTAGTTCAGCTATGTCTTTCTTATACACCGGAGACCAGAATTGTACACAGTATTCTAAGTGTGGTCGCACTAGTGACTTGTATAGAGGTAAAATTATGTTCTCCTCATGAGCATCTATGCCTCTTTTAATACATCCCATTATTTTATTTGCCTTTGCAGCAGCTGCCTGACACTGGCCACTAAATGTGAGTTTGTCATCTACCCATACACCCAGGTCTTTTTCAGTGATAGTTTTGCCCAGTGTTTTATAATTAAGCACATAATTATACCCTTTGTTTCCTCTGCCCAAGTGCATGACTTTACATTTATCCCCATTAAAGCGCATTTGCCATTTAGCAGCCCAAGCTTCTAGTTTACATAAATCCTCCTGTAATATAAAATTGTCCTCCTCTGTATTGATTACCCTGCAGAGTTTAGTGTCATCTGCAAATATTGAGATTCTACTCTGTATGCCCCCTACAAGGTCATTAATAAATATATTAAATAGAAGCGGGCCCAACACTGACCCCTGTGGTACCCCACTGTTAACTGTGACCCATTCTGAGTGTGTTCCATTAATAACCACCCTTTGTTTCCTATCACTAAGCCAGTTCTTAACCCACTTACACATATTTTCCCTATCCCCATTGCCCTCATTTTATGTATCAACCTTTTGTGTGGCACCGTATCAAAAGCTTTTGAAAAGTCCATATACACCACATCCACTGCATTTCCTTGGTCCAGTCCAGAACTTACTTCTTCATAGAAGCTTATTAGATTAGTTTGACAGGAACGGTCCCTCGTAAAACCATGTTGATAATGGGTCATGAGGTTATTTTTCTTCAGATACTCCAGTATAGCATCTCTTAGAAAACCCTCTAGGATTTTACCCACAGTAGAGGTTAAGCTTACTGGCCTATAATTTCCAAGTTCAGTTTTTGTCCCCTTTTTGAATATTGGCACCACATTTGCTATACGCCAGTCCTGTGGTACAGACCCTGTTATTATGGAATCTTTAAATATTAAAAATAATGGTCTATCTATGACAGTACTTAATTCCTGCAGCACTCTGGGGTGTATCCCATCCGGGCCCGGGGATTTGTCAATTTTAGTGATTTTTAGACGATGCCGTACTTCCTCTTGGGTTAAGCAGGTGACGTTTAATTGAGAATTTTTGTTATCACTGATCATATTGTCTGTCATGGGATTTTCTTGTGTAAATACTGTTGAAAAAAAGTCATTTAGCATATTTGCTTTTTCCTCATCCTCATCCACCATTTCACCCAGACTATTTTTAAAGGGGCCAACACCATCATTTTTTAGTTTCTTACTATTTATGTAGTTAAAAAATATTTTGGGATTCTTTTTACTTTCTCTGGCAATGAGTCTCTCTGTCTCAATCTTTGCTGCCTTGATTTGCTTTTTACAAATGTTATTTAATTTTCTGTATTTATTTAATGCTTCATCACTACCTACTTGCTTTAATTCCCTAAATGCTTTCTTTTTGTCACATATTGCACTTCTTACCGCTTTATTTAGCCATAGTGGTTTCCTCCTATTTCTAGCATGCTTATTCCCATAGGGTATATATTGGGCACAGGTCCTATTCAGGATGCTAATTAACATCTCCCATTTGTGTTGTGTACTTTTATGTCTCAGGACATCGTCCCAGTTTATTGCACTAAGATCATCTCTCAACCGTTGGAAATTTGCCTTCCTGAAGTTTAGTGTCCTTGTGGCCCCTCTACTACACGTCTTAATAAAGGATACTTGAAAGCTTATTAAGTTATGATCACTATTACCCAAGTGACCTCCAACCCGTATATTTGATATGCGGTCTGGCCTGTTGGTTAATATTAGGTCCAGCAGTGCCCCCCTTCTTGTTGGGTCCTGAACCAGTTGTGAAAGGTAATTGTCTCTTATAGTTTTCAAAAACTTATTACCTTTGCTGGAACTGCAGGTTTCTGATCCCCAATGTATTTCAGGGTAGTTGAAGTCCCCCATAATAATGACTTCTCCCTGAGTCGCTGCTTCATCTATTTGCTTTATGAGGATATTCTCCTCCACTTCCATTATTGTTGGGGACTTATAACAAACCCCTATCAGTAATTTATTATTTTTTTCCCCCTCCCCTTATCTCCACCCACAGAGACTCTACATTTTCATTAGATTCACCTATATTATCACGCAGGATGGGTTTTAAGGATGATTTTACGTATAAACATACACCTCCTCCTCGCCTATTTGTACGGTCATTTCTGAACAGACAATAGCCCTGTAAATTAACAGCCCAGTCATGACTCTCGTCCAGCCAATAATATTGTGTATACTCAAAGTGGTGCCCGAACATTCAATCAGTAGCTGTATGTGACGTCTTGCAGCCAAACTCTTATGGGAAACTATCCTATAGGCCAGTGATTTATTAATCAGAATGATCACTCCAGCTTTGCGTCCTATCGCTCCCGATCCAATTACCTCCCCCACCCAGAGCTACTTTAATCTGAAAAAGTCCTCCTCGCCCAAGTGGGTTTCCTGTAATAGCACAATATCCCCACGCAGCTTCTTCAGGTGTCTGAGAATGATTGAGCGTTTACCTGGTGATCGGAGCCCCTTCACATTCCACGATAGTATCCGTACCATGGAGAGCTAACACACAGTGATGTGTGACAAAATGGGGTATGAGAAGCATCCCCCATTCTCTGGTGATCAGCATTGCCATCAAACATAGTGAAATCCCCTAGCATAAGAGCACTTACAATCAGTTCCCAACCTCCAACATGTGAAAAAATAAAAGAAAGCCCCCCAACCCCCCACCCCATTCAACTCTCGCAAAATATGCCTTTGCTTCCGTTATTCTGAGTGACAAATCTCCCCCGCTACGCTCCCACCCTCCCGCCTCTATAACAGGACAAAAAATGTCTACAGAAAAAAAAACGTTCATCCCGCGCCTGAAAGACAAAGCAGCCAAAGTCTCACCACCTTCGACCCTTCATCACGATCACCATCTCCCCGTCGCTTTCCAAATAAATAAATTTGGGCCTCCGGTTATCCCGCACCTGGATTTGGAAAAAAAAAAAAAGACAGATGGGAGAAAGAGCGTCACCCCAATGTGCCGCGTATGTACGGCCTCTCCTCCACCTCTCTCTCAAGGAGAAAACCAGGGTCTTATCTGGCCCTGACGCATAGATTCACACGTCCGTTTCCCTGTCCATGTTCCTGCTTATGATCATGTTCAAGAGATACAGACGATCAGGCGGAGTCCAGCAATTCTTCTACAGTACTATCTCGTTCAGTGCGCCTACTTGGTGACTTTCTTACTTCGCGGGATTCATCCAGCACATGACTAGCCCGTTCAAAGGTCCCATTCCTGGATGATCCGGAGCCAGAACTCCTCCTCGCTGGCCTCTGAGGCTGCGGACCGTCTTCTTCCCTCATCGTCAGCTGGCGTCGCGCCTCCCCCGCGTCTGTGAAATATCTCTGTCTGCCGTCACATCCCGCCACTTTAAGCGTGGCGGGGTAAAGCAACTGGAAAGGGGTGCCCCGTTTAAACAGCATAGAGCAGATATCATTAAATAGTCTCCTTTTTCTGACCACCTCTGGAGAGTAGTCGCCTAACACGAGCACCTTGTGCCCTCTCAGCATAAGGGGCTGGCCCATATTTTTAAAAGCCAGCAGCAATTTGTCCTTATCCTTGTAGTCTAAGTACTTCATTATGATCTGTCTGGGCTTTGACGCATCTGAGTGTTTGTCCCCCTCTCTGTTTCCCCCATTACGGGGGGGGTGGCTGTGGGCCTATGCGGTGCGCCCTCTCCACCTTGCAACGGTTATCAATGCCCAGGGCTCGGTCGGGGGAGCTCCATTTCGCATATTTCATCAAGATGCTTGTACGGGATAGACTCAGGCAGCCCCACGATCCTTAAATTGTTACGCCTTAATCTGTTTTCCAAGTCATCTAACTTGGATTTCATCCACACCGAGTCCTTACACACAGCACCCAGTTGCTGCTCAAGAGCTTGCACTCTATCCTCATATTCTGCAATGCGCTGCTCTGCCTCTGAGATCCTGCTCTGTGCCCTGCAAGTTCAATACAAGCCGCCAGCCAATGAGAGGTGTGTGACGTCACTTGCGGGCCTCTCATTGGTTGGCGGCTTGTATTGAACTTGCAGGGCACAGAGCAAGCTGCAGAGCGAGCGGCAGTAAAGTGTCAATGAAGGGGCCGGAAGTGTTAATAAAGCAGTATCGCGGCGGCCCCCGCACAGGACCGCCGGCTAGGTTACTTGCATAGCCGGCGCAGAGCGAGCGGGCAGTGAAGTGTCAGTGAGAGGGCCGGAAGTGTTAATAAAGCAGTATCGCGGCGGCCCCCTGCATAGGATCGCCGGCTAGGTTAGTCTTACAAAAGAGTCTGTGTCTGTGAGGTAATGTGAGTGTGTGTATGTGTGTGAGAGTGAGTGTCTGTGAGTGTGTGAGCCTGAGTGTGTGAGCCTGAGTGTGTGAGCGAGCCTGAGTGTGTGTGCGAGCCTGAGTGTGTGTGCGAGCCTGAGTGTGTGTGCGAGCCTGGGTGTGTGTGCGAGCCTGGGTGTGTGTGCGAGCCTGGTGTGTGTGCGAGCTGTGTGTGTGTGCGAGCCTGTGTGTGTGTGCGAGCCTGTGTGTGTGTGCGAGCCTGTGTTGTGTGCGAGCCTGTGTGTGTTGTGTGTGTGAGCTGAGTGTGTGTGTGAGTATGAGTGTGTGTGTGAGATGGAGTGTGTGTGTGAGCTTGAGTGTGTGTGTGAGCCTGGTGTGTGTGTGAGCCTGATGGTGTGGTGAGCCTGGTGTGGTGAGCCTGAGACGTGCGCGTCTGAGCCTGTGAGCGCGTCTGCGTCTGAGCCTGTGAGCGCGTCTGCGTCTGAGCCTGTGAGCGCGTCTGCGTCTGAGCCTAGTGAGCGCGTCTGCGTCTGAGCCTGTGGAGCGCGTCGTGCGTCTGAGCCAGTGAGCGCGTCTGGCCTGTGAGCCTGAGCCGGAGTGCACCTGAGCGTGAGTGCGTCTGAGCCTGTGAGTGCGCTGGCTGTGATGTGCGAGCCCGTGCGTGAGTGCGTCTGTGCCTGTGCTGTGAGTGCGTCTGTGCCTGTGAGTGCGTCTGAGCCTGTGTGAGTGCGCTGAGCCTGTGCTGTGAGTGCGTCTGAGCCTGTGTGCCTGTGAGTGCGTCTGAGCCTGTGCCTGTGAGTGCGTCTGAGCCTGTGCCTGTGAGTGCGTCTGAGCCTGTGCCTGTGAGTGCGTCTGAGCCTGTGCCTGTGAGTGCGTCTGAGCCGCCTGTGAGTGCGTCTGAGCCTGTGAGTGCGCTGAGCCTGTGCCTGTGAGTGCGCCTGAGCCTGTGCCTGTGAGTGCGTCTGAGCCTGTGCCTGTGAGTGCGTCTGAGTCTGTGAGTGCGTCTGAGCCTGTGCCTGTGAGTGCGTCTGAGCCTGTGCCTGTGAGTGCGTCTGAGCCTGTGCCTGTGAGTGCGTCTGAGCCTGTGCCTGTGAGTGCGTCTGAGCCTGTGCCTGTGAGTGCGTCTGAGCCTGTGCCTGTGAGTGCGCTGAGCCTGTGAGTGCGCCTGAGCCTGTGCCTGTGAGTGCGTCTGAGCCTGTGCCTGTGAGTGCGTCTGAGCCTGTGCCTGTGAGTGCGTCTGAGCCTGTGCCTGTGAGTGCGCCTGAGCCTGTGAGTGCGCCTGAGCCTGTGCCTGTGAGTGCGTCTGAGCCTGTGCCTGTGAGTGCGTCTGAGCCTGTGCGTGCGTCTGAGCCTGTGCCTGTGAGTGCGTCTGAGCCTGTGCCTGTGAGTGCGTCTGAGCCTGTGCCTGTGAGTGCGTCTGAGCCTGTGCCTGTGAGTGCGCCTGAGCCTGTGAGTGCGCCTGAGCCTGTGAGTGCGTCTGAGCCTGTGCCTGTGAGTGCGTCTGAGCCTGTGCCTGTGAGTGCGTCTGAGCCTGTGCCTGTGAGTGCGTCTGAGCCTGTGCCTGTGAGCGCGTCTGAGCCTGTGCCTGTGAGCGAGTCTGAGCCTGTGCCTGTGAGCGCGTCTGAGCCTGTGCCTGTGAGCGCGTCTGAGCCTGTGCCTGTGAGCGAGTCTGAGCCTGCGCCTGTGAGCGCGTCTGAGCCTGCGCCTGTGAGCGCGTCTGAGCCTGTGCCTGTGAGCGCGTCTGAGCCTGTGCCTGTGAGCGAGTATGAGCCTGTGCCTGTGAGCGAGTATGAACCTGTGCCTGTGGGAGTGAATGTGTGTGTGTGTAAAAAGAATGTAGACTAGGTTGAGGACATCAGTACAAAAGGGGATCAGGATGGCGATATTAGTATAAGAAAGGGACCAAGATGCGGACATTACTACAAGAAGGGGATAAGGATTTGGACAGTATTACATTGAGCAAAAAATTCTGGTATTACTAAAAATGTTACTTAGGGCCACGTCACACACACAGATATCTGTACAGATATTGTTCGCAGATCTCTGGTTGCAGTGAAATCATGGACACATTGTTCCATTTATATATGGCCACAAAATGGAACAATATGTCCATGATTTCATTGCAACTAGAGATCGAACAATATCTGCACAGATATCTGTGTGTGTGACGTGGCCCTTAGTCCTACAAGCAATGCGGCCCCCGATAAAATATTTTTTCTATGTGCGGCCCACCAACCCAGCCGAGTTTGAGACCCCTGGTATAGGTTATCTGAGTCAAAGGGTAAAACGCTGGAATTGTCCCCTGCCTCTCCCCACAACGAGGCCTGCACAGCATCCCCCTCCACATCTACCTCCATTCCTCTTGGCTCTCCTCCATGTGCTCCCTCACCTCCAGGGTCTCCACCTCTCTCCTCTGTCTCTGAGGACCGCTGTGTCTCTGGGGCTTCCACAACCTGTAACTCCGCAGCAGCAGAGCGTGGAGTACGGTTCGGTCCTTCTCTCGGTATCGCTGCAGCTTCTCTGAGCAGAGGGGGATTCCCATTCTCCTTTGCATTCAGCTGTGCGGCTGCTGTGTGCTGGGCGCCGCTCCCGCCCGCGGCCTCCGCCATTTTAGGTGTAGATTGGCGCCTTCCCGCACTCCTGAGATAACGGGTGATAGTCACGGCAGGGGTCGCCGTGGAGCCCGTAGTTTGCTGGGGCTGAGTGCTCCTTTTCCTGGTCGGCATATGGGGCTGCTTGTGGTGTAATAAGCTGTTTTTGTCCGGTCTTTCACAGCATGTGGGGCAGGAGACGAGCTGTTAGCCTCCTCTTCCCTCCATGGCCAGGACACGCCCCCCTTTATATAAATCTGAATAGTACTCTGTCATCACCTCCAAGATCGCCTCACTACCAGTATGTTCACACCCAACCCTCCCCTTCAATGTGGATATATATACGTGGAATCCCTCTGTGTGGCCACTATCCTTGAAAGAATGTGACCCGCCTTTTCCCCCTCCTCAAAAAATTTAATCATATGGAACATTCTCTTACGTTCCACAGCTTTCATGGCCATCTTGCACACTCCGGCCTGTGGCTTTTTAGACTTTCCTGCACCTCTGGGGTTTGTTCTATGACTAGTGCCTCCTCCGTGCCCTATAATGCCCTTATCAGCTCCTGGTCTCTCCTACTAGTTTCTGCTTTTACCTGGGCTAATTCCTTTATACAGAGCCCTCTAAGGGTACCTTTACACACGGCAACTTTTCTAGGAATTTCACTGGCAACTTACTGGTTGCAGTGAAATCATGGAGACATTGTTCTATCTTGTTGCTGTGTACAAATGTAACAATCTCTCCATGATTTCACTGCAACCAATAAGTTGCCAGTGAAATTCCTAGAAAACTTGCCGTGTGTAAAGTTACCTTTGGGTATACCTTCATGGCTTCCCACACCGTCAGAACCGAAACAGTCCCTGTATTAATCGTAAAATACTCTCTCAACTCGTTCCCCCACGTGCCCATCCAAATCTATCAACTATAGCTAAAACAGGTTTAGTCTCCACATGGGCCTCCTGGCTGGCACAGAGCCCACCCCCTCAAGCACCACACACACAAGGGAATGATCCAATATCTTTCTAGCCAGATCCAGTGCCTTGTTAAAGTATTTGGCCCCCTTGAACTTTTCAACCTTTTGCCACATTTCAGGCTTCAAACATTATGATATAAATTCAAATTTTTTTTGTGAACAATCAACAAGTGGGACACAATCGTCAAGCGGAATGAAATTTATTGGATATTGTAAACCTTTTTTAAAGAGAACTTGAACTCTAAAAATGAGCCCACAGGCTCTTTTAACCTGCCCTTGCACCATGGTAAACCATTTCTATCCATCCCTTTGTGTCCATAAAGCGCTATTGTAAAGTTTATAAAAGTTATTTTTTTACCTGTGGATCTGCAGCTTCTCATTATATGAGAAGCGGCAAAAGGCGGTCTTTTGTGCTTCTCCCTGCTGCCGGGTGTTAATTATGCACGCCCATATGGGCCTGCTATAGAGCAGAGACTGTGCTTGTGCTGCAATGGGGCGGTAAAGGCGATATGACAAAAATCGCGTGCATAATTAACACGGCGGCGGCAGGGAGAAGCACAAACGACTGCCTTTTGCCGCTTCTCATATAATGAGAAGCTGCAGATCCACAGGTTAAAAAAAGAACTTTTATAAACTTTACAATAGCGCTTTATGGACACAAAGGGATGGATAGAAATGGATTACCATGGTGCAGGGACAGGTTAAAAGAGCCTGTGGGCTCATTTTTAGAGTTCAGGTTCCTTTAACAATTAAAAATATTATTCGGCCCCCTTGAGTTAATACTTTGTAGCGCCACCTTTTGCTGCGATTACAGCTGCAAGTCCCTTGGGGTATGTCTCTATCAGTTTTGCACATCGAGAGACTGAAATTCTTGCCCCCTTCTTCCTTGCAAAACAGCTGGAGCTCAGTGAGGTTGGATGGAGAGCGTTTGTGAACTGCAATTTTCAGCTCTTTCCACAGATTCTCGATTGGATTCAGGTCTGGACTTTGACTTGGCCATTCTAATACCTGGATATGTATATTTTTGAACCATTCCATTGTAGATTTTGCTTAATCTTTGGGATCATTGTCTTGTTGGAAGATAAATCTCCATCCCAGTCTCAGGTCTTTTGCAAACTCCAACAGATTTTCTTCCAGAATGGTCCTGTATTTGGCTCCATCCATCTTCCCATCAATTTTAACCATCTTCCTGTTCCTGCTGAAGAAAAGCAGGCCCAAACCATGATGCTGCCACCACCATGTTTTTGACAATGGGGATGGTGTTTTGAGGGTGATGAGCTGTGTTGCTTTTATGCCAAACATATTGTTTTGCATTGTGGCCAAAAAGTTTGATTTTGGTTTCATCTGACCAGAGCACCTTATTCCACATGTTTGCTGTGTCTCCCAGGTGGCTTGTGGCAATCTTCAAACAAGACTTTTTTTGGATATCTTTGAGAAATGGCTTTCTTCTTGCCACTCTTCCATAAAGGCCAGATTTGTGCAGTGTATGACTGATTGTTGTCCTATAGACAGACTCTCCCACCTCAGCTGTAGATCTCTGCAGTTCATCCAGAGTGATCATGGGCTTTTTGGCTGCATCTCTGATCAGTCTTGTCCTTGTTCGAGATGAAAGTTTAGAGGATGGCCGGGTCTTGGTAGATTTGCAGTGGTCTGATACTTCCATTTTAATATGATCACTTGAACAGTGCTCCTTGAGATGTTTAAAACTTGGGAAATCATTTTGTATCCAAATCCGGCTTTAAACTTCGCCACAACGGTATCTCGGACCTGCCTGGTGTGTTCCTTGGTCTTCATGATGCTCTCTGCACTTGTAACAGAACCCTGAGACTATCACAGAGCAGGTGCATTTCTACAGAGACTTGATTACACACAGGTGGATTCTATGTATCATTACCAGTCATTCAGAGATTCTCACTGAACGTTTGGAGTGAGTTTGCTGCACTGAAAGTAAAGGGGCCGAATAATATTGCACGCCGCACTTTTCAGTTTTCTATTTGTGAAAAATGTTTAAAATATGTAATAAATTTCGTTCCACTTCACGATTGTGTCCCACTTGTTGATTCTTCACAAAAAAAATTTGAATTTATATCTTTATGTTTGAAGCCTTAAATGTGGCAAAAGGTTGAAAAGTTCAAGGGGACCAAATACTTTCACAAGGCACTGTACTTCACTTCCCCAACAAGTCTCATTAAATTGTTGTCCAGGGCCAGATCAATTCTCGACAGCAATGCAGAGGTAGAAGAGAAACAAGAGTATTTATAAACAGGATGGCAAATCTAACAACGCAGTCTCTCATGACCGCTCCAAATGGGGGTACAATTACCCTCCGGTCTCAATGCCTCTCATCTACCCCTGTTCCAGTGCGCATCTGGGATATTGTTAAAATCTAACAGTATTATAAACGGTACTCCCGGGAATTTTCCTACAACCTCTAGAACCTTGTGAAGCAATTTCTCACAACATGGCGGTGGAATATATAAGTATACCAACAACAACATGGATCCGTACAATCTACAGAATAGACATACAAACCTGCACAACGGGTCTATGTTAACTTTGCGGTGTTCAAACGGTATGCCTGAGCAGATAAGGATGCTAACCCCCTTTGGAATATGTCGAATAAGTCGCATGATACCACGCCTGCACCCAGCTCTTATTTAGAAAGTGAGTTCTCTTTTCTACCATGTGGGTTTCCTGCAGACAAATCACCGACAGCTTCTCACTATGCAGAAATCGGAATACAACCTGCCGTTTCACGCCAGACGCCAAGCCCTTGACATTCCAGCTCACAATCTTCAATTTACCTGTAATTTTCTATTCCTGACAAAATACATTCCACCCATCCTCTCATCAGATTGTAGCTAAAGCTGTGACCACAGTTACCAGTGTGACCAACAGAAAATAATTACTGACCCCCCTCCCTCCCCACCCCCTATTAAACAATAAATCAATAATACCCAACCCTATCTTTCCATCCCCATCTGTTACGGAGGGGAGGGCGTTCTTTATCCGAAAGTCTGTCAACCCCGTCGTACTAGTCCCGCAACACATCCCTAAACTTTGGGAATGACATATGACTTGTAATTAAAGCCAAGCCAATTTAACATTTTACAGTTCACCAAAGGATACACGTGCCCGTCAACTGTCCAGATAAGCAAGCGATAACCAGGAATAAAAGGGAGAAAAAAAAGAGTAAAAAAAAAGAGGTACAAGATCATGCCACAAGAAAAAGAAAAATGACACAGTTACCCAGCAGAGTCCTGTGGTTTCGCCATGCGCAAGTGTTACTCATCCTGTCCAGCTCCAGCCATCTTAGCGCCTTCTTATCTTCCGTAAAGAAGTGCACTGTTCCCTTGGCGACCACTCTCAATTTGGCCGGGTGCAACATCAAGTAAGTGACACCAAGTGCTCTCAGCCTCTTCTTACTGTTAATAGAGTCTGTGGAGCCTCGGTTAGGAGTCTCAAACACCTTGGCTGGGTCCTTTCCTGGAGGGATATTTGGCTAGTCCTGTGTTTGAGACTCCTAACGGAGGCTCCACAGACTCTATTTGCATAGTATAATTCCCAGGGGGCAATGCGCCTAGGAATTCACTGTGTTGAGCGCTTTAGCCAGCTGCCCGCAGTGTTTTCTTGGACTGGTCTCCCTAAGATCAGTGAATGCTTTGTGATGTTGGTCTACTAGGCCTTGCTTCCACCTAGCCAGAATCCTACTCCACACTGATGAGGGGCAACACCCCGAAACAGCTGTGTGTGGATGGATACCTGGCCTTGGTATTCCCTTGTCATATCTCTAAGCTTGTAAAAGAGTTGGATATTGACTAAAAGGGCCACTTAACATGGTGGTTATGGTGTTCTCTGCAAGGAGCCATCTCTTGGCTGGGTCCTTCCCTGGAGGGATATCTGGCTAGTCCTGTGTTTGAGACTCCTAACCGAGGCTCCACAGACTCTATTTGCAAAATCATAATTTCCAGGGGGCAATGCGCCTAGGAATTCACTGTGTTGAGCGCTTTAGCCAGCTGCCCGCAGTGTTTTCTTGGACTGGTCTCCCTGAGATCAGTGAATACTTTGTGATCTTCTTAAAGGGATCCAGTCACCTCCAGAACGCCTCCTAAGCTAGCAAAACATGTCCCTGCAGCATCCCATCACTAATCTCACACTCCTTTTGTCTCCTAAAAGCATCCTGTGAAAGTGCATAAAAACGTTTTAATACTTACTCATTAGTGATTATAATTAGCAGGGGCTATATTCTTTAATCACCAGTGCGGGCTGTTTTGCAGCCTCGAGGATCCACCCTTTCTCTGTCTGTGTGCTCTGCTTGTGCAGGCTTTACCCTCCTCCCTCTCTGTCACTCACAGAATGCAAATCATTAGTCCTGCCTTCAGCTGCACATCACAGCAGCACAGACAGAGAGGGTGTATCTCGAGGCTGCAAAACAACATGCCCTGGTGACTAAAGAATATAGCCCCTGCTAATTATAATCACTAATGAGTAAGTATTAAAACGTTTTTATGCACTTTCACAGGATGCTTTTAGGAGACAAAAGGAGTGTGAGATTAGTGATAGGATACTGCAGGGACATGTTTTGCTAGCTTAGGAGGCGTTTTGGAGGTGACAGGATCCCTTTAATGTTGGCAAACTTAGCCCTCTGCTTTTGTACTTCAATGGAGAAGTCCAGAAGTAAGGAAATTCTGGAGCCATTTATCTTAAGATCTGGATGATCTCTGGCACGCCTGAGAATTGCGTCACTGTTTCAGTAATGCAGGACCTTGACCAGCACTTGTCTCGGAGGACGTCCAGGGGGGAGAAGATTTATAGGAACACGATGCGCTATCTCACCAGCATGCAACCAGGACAGCTTATCGGGACCTATGTTGTTTAGGAGCCACTTTTTTAAAAAAAACTCTGGCGATGAACCTTCCGTCTTCTCAGGCACCCCTATCAATCGCACATTATTGCGCCTGAACCTGTTCTCCAGGTTGTCAATTTTTTCTTTCACAGTGGTTATTCCAGCAGGCATACGTATATTATCCTTGTCAGCTTATGCCATATAGTCCTCAACATTACTGATACGCTTTTCAGCCTCTCCCATTCTCTGTTTAGTGACATACATTGTATCCTGCAGCTTGAACATGTTAGCCTTTATGACCCCCAACTGTGCAGCCTTATCAGTGATAGTAGTGTGGCAATGCAAGACCACCTTGAAAACATCCTTTAAAGTAGAGTCCTCAGGAGTTTGCAGCTCGCATATTTGCAATTTCATGCTCTCCTCTGCCGTTCCACAGTCCCTTTCATCCTTCCCCTGCATGCTGGCACAGTTCTCGCTATCACTCTCTACTCCCCGCTCCTCCATCTCCTCAGCATACCGCCCATGTTTCTGCTGTCTACTGCTCATCACCGCCAGGCTCCGAGTCTCCTACTCCTTTCTGGCGAATCTCCACAGCTTCGCCGCTGCATCGGATTTCCTGGAGTCTCCCCCGGCTTCCTCCAACCTCGCCGCCAGCGCATCCTCCTCAACGGCGCCATCTTTGATTTTCCTCTCCAGCTTCCCCGCTGGCTTCCTAGAACTTTTTCTTCCTGTCGTCTTACCGGTGTGCGATCGTTGGTGCCAGCCGTCAACATGGGCTTGTACACTGATTTTGGGGCATTTGGCCGGCTGCAATTAATGGTGTGTTCATATGCTGAGCAGGAGCTCCAGCAGATGTCCCCTCATATCCCTTTCAGGCCATGCCCCTCAACAGGATCCCTTTATGATTTAGTGTGCCTAATGTTTTATAGGTATGTTCAGTCACTTCATGGGAAGTAATATTACTAGCCACCATGTAGTGGGCGGGGCCAGCAATATTGTATCTGTAGACTATAACTATGTCCTTCATGTATGGAAGCAGTGCGGCTACACGTCTATGTGAGGAGTCTTCATCTAGTTTCATTGTTGGAGGCTCATGCTTTCATAATAAATCTTCATACAGGGAAGAGCTACATTCTATGTTACAGGCCTGCATATTCATCTCTGACGGTTAGAGGTAAATGATGTCTGCTATGCATATTTCTCCCACTCAAAATCACTAAAAAGCACCAACTTTTTTTCGTTTTACAGGATTTCGAAGATCCATTTAAAATGCAACTAAATGGGAAAGAATTTCTTAGCTGGGATGAATTCTGTACATATTTGCAAGGATTAACCAAAGAACAATTTAATCTACGTTTTTCACCACTTGCTGAAGAGGATACAGCTGAAGTGCCCATTGTACCAACAGCATATGAATCCTTGAAGTACAGTTGGGCACAACTTTTTTGCGGATGGTATGTCATGTCTTCTACAGTATTAGGTCTCTGCAAAATTCAGGATCTGTCACCATATTGGGGTCTGCTTTGAGTGCAGATTTGTCACAAAATCTGAAGGGAATCCTGATGCCAGCAAAGTCAATATTGCGAGTCCTAAATAGTAATGCACATGTTGAGTATTTTCTCCTTGCAGATTAGGTGCAGAAATAATTCTACAGCAAGTCAATTTTTGCTGCAGATTTCAGCCATTCTAATAAATAGGAAAAATGTGCACTAAAACCCACTGAAAATGCAGCAAAAACATGTTTTGTTTTGTTTTTTTGCCCCTGCATTTTTCATGCCAAGAATTGCAGAAATGGTACAAATATTTCTGCACCAAATCCTAAACACATGCACATAGCCTTAGGGTGTGTGCACATGCAACATTTAAAGTTTTTTTTAAACTGCTAGCCTGCAGTTTCAAAGTCATTCAAACTTTTGATTTAGTCAGAGTTTTCTTTCCCCGCTTCAGTTTGAAAAATGCCTGGTGTGGTGGTGGTAAATAAAAAGTGCATGTTACTTCTTTGAAGTGGCTACTGATACAAAATACTCCCATCAAAAGTCTGCAAAAATAAAGCTTTAGTAACCAAAGATTTCCAAAGCATTTTAAATTTTTGTTCACTTCAGAAAATGCTGAAGGAAGTGAAAAACTCTGAAAACTGCCTAAAGAAGGAGCATTTACTGAAGCGGTTGCCACTAGAACTCTGGCGTTTGCCTTAAAAAATTGTGTGCACATACCCTAGCTGGTGAGGTCAGCCTCATGCCCTAACTGGAGGGGTCAGCCACATACCCTAGCTGATGGAGTTAGCCACATTCCCTAACTGAAGGGGACAGCTACATACCCTAACTGCAGGGGTCAGCCACATACCCTAATTGATGGGGCCAGCCACATACCATAATTGGTGAGGTCAACCTCATGCATTAACTGGAGGGGTCAGCCACATACCCTAACTGGGGGTCAGACACATGGGCACAATACCCTAACTGAGGTGGTGGAGGGGTCTGTCCCATGACCTAACTGGTGAGGTCAGTCTCATGGCCTAACTGAGGGAGGTCAGCCTCATACCCTAACAGGGGGGATGATCAGCCACATACCGTAACTGGAGGGTTTCAGGCCTAACCTAGGTGGGGGGTGGGTTGGTCGGGTGTTCAAAAACAAAAATAACAATTCAAATTCACTTCAGAAAATGCTTAAGGAAGTGAAAAAACCCCTCCAAAAACTACCTAAAGAAGAAGCATTTGCCGAAGCAGTTTCCACTAGAAAATTTGTGTTTGATTGTCTCAAAAAATTTTGTACACATAACCCTAGCTGGTGAAGTCAGCCACATACCCTAATTGATGGGGCAGCCACATACCATAATTGGTGGAGTCAGGCACATACCCTAACGGGCGGACAAGGCAAGTGCTGCATACAGGAGGAAGATGGAGGTTATCTCCAAGCTGGAGAAGTTTGCCAGAGTGGAGGGGACTGAGCAGCAGCAGCAGGGAGCTGGAGGTGAGGAGCCTGGGGACATGGATGGCATGGAGACACTGGGAGGAGAGCAGACCCAGAGGCAGTACACTCCAACAGTACAGTAGGTCCCCATACATGCTGGACATTCACAGTGTAATTGTGGCACATGCAGCACTGCAGCAGCCTTATATGCCCTGCACACAGTGAACAGCCTATGGACCCCTGTGAAGCAGCTATGAATGAACCTACACTGAAAGATGTATTCTCAATAGTGACTTTCTGCAAATCTTCACTCACTGCCCTGACCCTGCAGGTTGATGGCTGAAAGGGTGAAATGCCTAATATTCATACTTCCATGCAGAAAGCTGAGGAGAGGACAGAGACAGTGGAGAAGCGTGTAGGGAGTGCTGAGATTCAGATTGCTGTATTATTAAAAAAGGAGAAAAAATACGTCCAGCCCGTCTCGGAGCTGGAATTTAAAACAGACGATCTTGAAAATCGTTCCCGTAGGAACAATCTAAGAATAATTGGAGTACCTTAAATGATAGAAGGGAACAACCCCACTGATTATATCAAGTCATGGCTGAAAACCAAAGTGGGAGGAGACAGCCTTACAAAATTGTTTGCAGTGGAGAGGGCTCATCGAGTACCATCAAGACCCTTACCCCCAGGGTCGGCCTCAAGATCTATCCTGGCAAAAATCCTAAACTACCGGGACCGTGATATCATACTTAAGGCCACTTCACACGCTAGGATATAGGTGAACGAGATTGTTAGCTATGTCACGTAACCGCAGTCCTTCCAACATAGTGCGTTGTCAGACGCAAGAATATCGTTAACGATCTTAAATTTGCAACGCTGAACGTTTGAACGATTTTACAAAGAGGCAGGAATAGGAGAAATATGAACGACATTGTTCAAAAAGGTGTCACACCGAACGATGTTGCCGCTTCCCAGAACGTTAATTGGACGACGAACGATAGATTTGAGGTCAGGATCACAAATTTTGGATGACCGTTTCAACAATTTTCCCTTCCTACATCATTTGTTCACACGCAATGACACACAAACGATATGGTTAGAGCGGTCACAAATCCGTGACGTTTCAACGATATCATTAACGATATCCTAGCGTGTGAAGTGGCCTTTAGGGGGGGGGGCAAAGACATAACAGACTTAACTATTGATGGTAACCGGATATCCATATACCCAGACTACTCCACGGCAGTTCAAAAGGTTGAGATTTGGAGAGGTCAAGGGAGACTGCGGGGACTATGTTCGGCTTACTCAATGCTATATCTGGACAAATTAAGGTTAGTGGCCCTGGGAGGGGTACACTTTTTCCAGACCCCTGAGGAGGCGACAAATTGGCTGGTTCACAACGGCAAACCTATCAGAGCAGATGGGGCCCATTGAAGAAGGGTTTGGTTGTTCGAGGGTTAATCATTATTAACCCCTTAAGGACCGAGTCACTTTGCAACTTAATGGCCAGACCGTTTTTTGTAATTCTGACCAGGGTCCCATTATGATGAGGTAATAACTCTGGAACGCTTCAACGGATCCTAGCGATTCTGAGATTGTTTTTTCATGACATATTGGGCTTCATGCTAGTGGTAAATTTAGGTTGATAATTTTTGTGTGAAAAAATTGAAAATTTGGTGAAAATGTTTAATCTTTTGCAATTTTCAAATTTTGAATTTTTATTCTCTTAAACCAGAGAGTTATGTGACACAAAATAGTTAATAAATAACATTTCCCACATGTCTACTTTACATCAGCACAATTTTGGGAAAAAAAAATTGGTGGGTTAGGAAGTTATAAGGGTTCAAAGTTCATCAGTAATTTCTCATTTTTCCAGCAAAATTTACAAAACCATTTTTTCAGTGACCACATCACATTTGAAGTCCCTTTGAGGGGTGTACATTACAGAAAACAGCCAAAAGTGACACCATTCCAAAAAGTGCACCCCTAAAACTACTCAACACTACATTCAAGAAGATTATTAACCCTTCAGATGCTTCACAGGAACTAAAGCAACGAGGAAGGAAAAAAATTGACATTTTTATTTTTCCAACAAAAATGTTCTTTTAGCCTCAATTTTTTCATTTTCACATGAGCAACAGGATAAAATGGATCCTGAAATGTGTTGGCCAATTTCTCCTGAGTACACCGATACCTCATATGTGGTCATAAACCACTGTTTGGGGGCACGACAGGGCTCAGAAGAGAAGGAGCACAATTTGACTTTTTGAATGTAAATTTATAATAGTTTGACTGAATGATCCGACCCAAAATAGGATGGATTCCCTGTGCTTTTAGGTCATAAATTTATATATACTGTATCTAAAAAACAAAAACTACCTTCTCACCCATGTGGGGTTGTTATTTGTCTTTCCTCATTCTCCATCCTCTACCTGGGAGTTTGAGGGTTCTGTGCTGGATCTTAATTATTGCCAGCTCTGTGCTTTTCTGGACAAAGTTCTGATGTTGTTCGTGGAATTATTGCAGCCTTATATGTCTACTAGCTGTGAGCCCGATGCAAATGCATCGGGATTCTAGAACGTGCATTAATTTGATTATAGTAGTTAGAGCTGTTAGCCAGATGCAAATGCATCAGGTATGTAAAATATGTTTATTGTTTTTTTAAAGATTTTTAAATAATAATCGCCTCATCAAAAGCAATAATATAAGGAATAGCATTATTATTAGCAGTAATAGCATTATTAATAGCATTATTAGCAGTATTATGAGCATTAATAGCATAAATAATAGCATTATTAGCATTAATAATAGCATTAATAACATTATTAATAGCATTAATAGCAATATTATTAGCATTAATAGCATTAATAATAGCATTATTAGCATTAGTAATAGCATTAATAACATTAATTAATAGCATTAATAATAGCATTAATAATAGCATTATTAGCATTAATAATAGCATTAATAACATTATTAATAGCATTATTATTAGCATTAATAGCATTAATAATAGCATTAATAACATTATTAATTGCATTAATAGCATTATTATTAGCATTAATAGCATTATTATTAGCATTAATAGCATTAATAATAGCATTATTAGCATTAATAATAGCATTAATAACATTATTAATAGCATTAATAGCATTATTATTAGCATTAATAGCATTAATAATTGCATTAATAGCATTATTATTAGCATTAATAATAGCATTATTAGCATTAATAATAGCATTAATTACATTATTAATAGCATTATTAGCATTAATAATAGCATTAATAACATTATTAATAGCATTAATAATAGCATTAATAGCTGTATTATTAGCATTAATATCATTATTATTAGCATTTTTATTTTATATTAATATATTATTTATTATATTTTTTGTATATTAATTTTTTATTTAATTACATTTATTTTATTTTATTATATTTTAATTAGTTAATGTAATTAATATCTTAATTTAATATATATATATTTTTTTGTTATTATTATTTTTTATTTTATTATTTATTTATTTATTTATTTTTTACAATTTTTATTATTATTAAATTTATTTATTATTTGTTATTTTAAGTGAATTTATTTGTATTAAGATTATTTTATTTATTTATTTTATTATTTATTATTTTATTTATTTATTTTATTATTTATTATTTTATTAAAAAACCGCATCTGCGGCGCGGTTGCGGTAATCCCCATACAAAGTATAGGGGGACTTGCGGCAGGTGCGGAAAAACCGCACTTGCAGCACCTGCCGCAAGTCCCCCTATACTTTGTATTGGGATTACCGCAACCGCGCCGCAACTTGCACTTGCGGCGCGGTTGCGGTAATCCTTATGGGGATTACCGCAACCGCGCCGCAAGTGCTCGCACTCAGCCAGCGACTCGCAATGCGGCGCGGTTGCGGTAATCCTTATGGGGACCGCATAAGAAACACTGTGTGAACGTGGCCTGATTGATAGGAGTCTACAGCCCATAATTGTAAGGTGGAGACATCAGCTGTACAATGATGATCATACAGTGAAGATAATATGTCACATTTTCCGGTGTGTCCTGGAATTTGTGGCGGCTGATAATAACCCGGTGTGACGTCATGGCTCCTCAGAGCTGGCACATCCTGGGCACCATATGGCAGCTTTATATCTATATACTGGCTGCTCACATTATATAAGTGCTTGGTCATGTCTGTGCCCTGATGTCACTGTGTTGTGAGGAGGCTGTTATGCAATGTCTCCCCGCCTCCTCCCGTCCTCCCGTGCAGCCTGGCCGGCTCCCCTCACTCAGGAAGCAGCTGAGCACGGTGTGTGTGCCCGGGGTGTCAGCACGGTGTGAGTGCCAGGGGTGTGAGTACAGTGCCGGCCGTGTGTGTGTGCCCCATGCCGCCCTGTGCCGCCCGGTGCCCGGTGTCTGAGGCGGCGGTGGAGGAAGGGTCGCCCGCAGCTCAGGTGAGTGACTCTGCACACAGTCACCTTAACCCCTTCCTGTCCTCGGGGGCCGCATTGTGCTCGTACTCAGCCTGCGCGAGCAATTGCCGGATGACAGGGGCACAGGCTCCGGAGCACTGTGTCAGCATGTGCTGACAGCAGCTGCTCCGGAGCGGGATGACAGCGGCGAGGGGCCGCAATGCCCGCTACGCGGGCAATGCCTCGCACGTGGTGACGTCACATAGTGACAAAGCCACGGCGTGCCGGGGTCCGACACAAACGTGCCTACGGCAATTATATAGTAGATATACATATGGGGCAACGTGCCCAGCATCTCATCTGCAGTGTATACCATCCTACTGTGCTGACGAAGCAGAACACTGTTATTTCATAAGAGCTGAAAAAAACTACATTGAAATGAAAGGCAATATGTTTCAAAATGGAGGAGTGTAACAATGTTGCAAAGCTGGGCACGTTCACAAGATAAAAGAACATCCAGAGCTTGATGGCCTTAGGGCCCTTTCACATCAGCGTTTATTTGAAATCGCGGCAGGTGCGGTGAAAAAACCGCATCTGCCGCGATTGCCGCATAACCGCTGCACTTGCGGCGCGGTTGCGGTAATCCCCATAGAAAGTATAGGGGGACTTGCGTCAGGTGCGGCAAGTGCGGTTTTTTTCGCGGCCGCACCTGCCGCAAGTGCAAAACCGCACTTGCCGCACCTGCCGCAAGTCCCCCTATACTTTCTATGCGGATTACCGCAACCGCGCCGCAAGGGCAGCTGTTATGCGGCAATCGCGGCAGATGCGTTTTTTTCACCGCATCTGCCGCGATTTCAAATAAACGCTGATGTGAAAGGGCCCTTAGATGGCACGGCATCATCATAAACTGGCAGAAAAAAAATGTCTGCCATTTCAGCAAATTTCTCTCACATTATTCATCTAGGGGTATAGTGAGCAGCAGATCTTTAATTTTGTTATTTTTTTTTTGTATACCAGTTTATAAATGGGGGATGTTGAAAAAAAATGAATAAAGACAAAATGGCAGAAGAAGGCAAAAATAAATAAATCCAGTTATTCCAGGGATGTGTGATAACGACAGAAACAGTCCCTAATGCAGAGGTCGAGTTTATCAGGACATGTTTCACACTGGTAACTGGTTTCTGTCCTGACTCTGTCTTTATAACATACTCTGCATGTCTTTAGGGGTCTGGCTTTTTTTGCGCGTAGGTGGCACTTGTGATGGAAAATGTTGACAGGAGACAATTCTGCTAGCATGACTAGATGATATCCACCCCACCCTCCCTTGGTCTCCAAATATCAGATGTTTTATCACTTTTTCTAGGAACTCAAGGTAAGATCTTTGATTCCCAGCTTTACGGTACAACACAAACGCATTATATGTGGCCACTTGGATCAGATGTACTGCAGGTTTTTTGTACCAAACACGAGACTTGTGAACAGCGCTGTAGGGCTGTAGCATTTGGTCCGCAAGATCCACCCCACCCATAAATTTATTGTAGTCCTGTACGCAGACAGGCTTCCGGGTACTAGGACTTGCCCTGCGTACTGAAATTTGGCTGGTTATGTTGACCAGAAGCATCTTTCTATTACAGAGCACCTTAATTTCGTCTGTCTTTAATTTTTGAGTGACTAATGTCTTGGGCAACGGTCTTTTATTCCGGCATATGGTGCCCAAGCCACTGTGTTTTTGTCAGACAGGCACCTGAACAGAGGTACACTTGTATAATAATTATCAATGTACAAGTTGTGCCCCTTGTCTAGAAGAGGATGGACCAGGTCCCAGAAAATTTTCCCGGCTATGTTTAGTGTGGGGGGGGGCATTCGGGAGGGACAATTTGGGTGTCTTTCCCCTCATAAACTTCGAATTTGTGTGTGTAGCCAGAGTCGCTTTCACACAATTTATACATTTTCAGTCCGAATCGGGACCTTTTGCTTGGCAAATACTGTTTGAAGTGCAGTCTGCCCTTGAAAAGGACCAGAGACTCGTCCACACAAATATATTTTTCGTGGATATATTTGTGGGAAAATTTATCATTGAAATGATTTATGAGGGGCCTAACTTTATAAAGTCTGTCATGGCTGGGGTCATTGGGAGGGGGACAATTTGTGTTATCAGCAAAGTGGAGAAATCGCAGAATGCTCTCAAATCGTTGCCGGGACATCACTCTGTACATAGGGGTGTCATATAGGACATCAGATGACCAATAAGATCTGATGGTGTTTTTTTTTATCCGACCCATGTTCAGCAGTAGGCCAAAAAATGTTAAAATATCTGCTACGTCCACGGGTATCCAATTACCACTTTTGGAGTAGTGGGAGGTGGGGTGGCTGGCAATGAATTGAGCAGCGTATACATTTGTCTGCTGAACCATTAAATTTAATAGTTCTTCAGAGAAAAAAATTTAAAAAAACTCAAACTCCCTAAACACTGTGGTGTCTACGTGGATGCCCGTGGCAGAAGAAAGTTCTGGGATGCTCGAAATGTAGGCTTCCGTGGGAACCCAAACAGCGCCAGTAGCACTAGCACTAGATGGCACTCGACTGCTATGCCGTTCATGAGAGTCGTCATCGCTAGAGCTTGTGGATGAGAACGACAGCAGTAAAAACGGCTCTTCTGTCTCACTTGCACTTTCTGAATCTGAACAGATCATAGCGTAAGCCTCGTCTGCTGTGCATCAAGCGTGCAGCCATTGCAGTATATATGCTTGTCTCTCTATATATATATATATATATATATATATATATATACAGTGTTGGCCAAAAGTATTGACACCCCTGCAATTCTGTCAGATAATACTCTGTTTCTTCCTGAAAATGATTGCAATCACAAATTCTTTGGTATTATTATCTTCATTTAATTTGTCTTCAATGAAAAAAACACAAAAAGAAGTGTCCTAAAGCCAAATTGGATATAGTTCCACACCAAACATAAAAAAGGGGGTGGACAAAAGTATTGGCACTGTTAGAAAAATCATGTGATGCTTCTCTAATTTGTGTATTTAACAGCACCTGTAACTTACCTGTGGCACCTAACAGGTGTTGGCAATAACTAAATCACACTTGCAGTCAGTTGACATGGATTAAAGTTGACTCAACCTCTGTCCTGTGTCCTTGTGTGTACCACATTGAGAATAGAGAAAAGAAAGAAGACCAAAGAACTGTCTGAGGACTTGAGAAACCAAATTGTGAGGATGTGTGAGCAATCTCAAGGCTACAAGTCCACCTCCAAAGACCTGATTGTTCCTGTGTCTACTGTGCGCAGTGTCATCAAGACGTTTAAAGCCCATGGCGCTATGGCTAACCTCCCTAGATGTGGACGGAAAAGAAAAATTGACGAGAGATTTCAACGCAAGATTGTACGGATGGTGGATAAAGAACCTTGACTAACATACAAACAAGTTCAAGCTGCCCTGCAGACCGAGGGTACAACAGTGTCAACCCGTACTATCCATCGACGTCTGAATGAAAAGGGACTTTATAGTAGGAGACCCAGGAAGACCCCACTTCTTACCCCAAGACATAAAAAAGCCAGGCTGGAGTTTGCCAAAACTTACCTGAGAAAACCTAAAATGTTTTGGAAGAATGTTCTCTCTTTTTGGGCAAAGGCATCAACATAGAGTTTACAGGAGAAAAAAAAGAGGCATTCAAAGAAAAGAACACGGTCCCTACAGTCAAACATGGCAGAGGTTCCCTGATGTTTTGGGATTGCTTTGCTGCCACTGGCACTGGACTGCTTGACCGTGTGCATGGCATTATGAAGTCTGAAGACTACCAACAAATTTTGCAGCATAATGTAGGGCCCAGTGTGAGAAAGCTGGGTCTCCCTCAGAGGTCATGGGTCTTCCAGCAGGACAATGACCCAAAACACACTTCAAAAAGCACTAGAAAATGGTTTGAGAAAAAGCACTGGAGACTTCAAATGTGGCCAGCAATGAGTCCAGACCTGAATCCCATAGAACACCTGTGGAGAGATCTAAAAATGGCAGTTTGGAGAAGGCACCCTTCAATTATCAGGGACCTGGAGTAGTTTGCCAAAGAAGAATGGTCTAAAATTCCAGCAGAGCATTGTAAGAAACTCATTGATGGTTACCGGAAGCGTTTGATCACAGTGTTTTGACTAAAGGTTGTGCAACCAAGTATTAGGCTGAGGGTACCAATACTTTTGTCTGGCCCATTTTTGGAGTTTTGTGTGAAATAATCAATGTTTTTGCTTTTTGCTTCATTCTCTTTTGTGTTTTTTCATTGAAGACAAATTAAATGAAGATAATAATACCAAAGAATTTGTGATTGCACTCCTCACCATCCATCGCCATCTGGAGCACAGGCTGGCCACGGAGCTGCGGCCCGCACCCCACTCCACCGGCCGCTGCTCCCCGCACCTGCCCATCCACCGGGTTCCCGTGTGCCCCCTCACCCACACGCGTGAAACACCCCTGGACTTGGCCCATACAACGGCCCCCAGCCCAGCCCTGAAGCCAGCCCTTCACCGACCGGCCGGAGCGCTCCATCCCCACCTTTGTGAGGTGAGACCCATCCGGCTCGCTGTCCCCCGCTGCCCGAGCGTGGGGAGCGGCGGGGCGCACCGCGGCCGCAGCCCCGAGCCTGCGGGCCTCCCGCACCCTCGGATCTCCTCCGCTCCTCCTGTCTGAGTGCAGGAGGAGTAGCAGCACTATCCCCGCCGAGCCGCTCCGGGCGCTGGCCCTGCCCCCGGAGCGTGTGTGCAGGGACCCAGCTCTCAGGCCGAAGCCGCGGCCTGAGTTCAGAAGCGAGGCCCCGCCCACCACCGGAGACCGGCCCGCACCGCTGCCTACACCAGCGGGCGAGGACCTCAAGGTGCAGCAAGAGACCATCGGCCCCCGCGGTGAGTGTCGGGCATCTGCCCCTCCACCTCCTCTGCTGCTCCCCCGTTCACCACCACCTGCCTGCCCTGAACATTCTACAGTGCACGGCTCCCGACCGACCCCAGGGCCTGCAGTACACTCCATGTAATGAGATATAGAAATTGGTTGCGCCACGCTGCTTTATGTTTTATATCCACCCTCTGTTAAGTCACCGTTACACTCACCTTTTCCTGTTGTGCTGTCCGCACAACAGGGGGGCTCACGTAGTGAGTGCACGGGGTCTCTCTCTGGACGGTGTGGATTTCTTTCCCTTTTTCCTCGGTGTCCGCCTGTGTAATTGCACGTGATCCGTCACGTGTTTTCCTCTCCTCTGTTAGATTTGTCTTCTCTTCCGGAGCTGCTCCACCGCTCTCCCCATAGGGAGATGGATATGCAGGCAATGGAATAAAACAATGTTTGGGTGAGCGCTGGGATATGAAGACAGCTACACTTCAGCAAGTATTTTACCTGTAAGTTTATTGTTCAAATCACACTAGGTCCTCTCCCACAACACAGTGTTGTGGGAGAGGACCTAGTGTGATTTGAACAATAAACTTACAGGTAAAATACTTGTTGAAGTGTAGCTGTCTTCATATCCCAGCGCTCACCCAAACATCGTTTTATTCCATTGCCTGCAGTACACTCCAGGCACCTCTGCCCCCCTCCCTGGCCACAGGACCGCACCGAGTAACGGGGCCTACCAGGTCCCTCATCTCCCAGACCACCAGACTCCTCCGTCCTGCCCGCACGGAGCCGCGACCGCCCCTACGGTGCCTTTGACCCCTGCCTGCACTGCATCTCTGCTGTACTACCCTGGCTGCACTATCCGCTTGACTGCTTCTCACCGGTGGCTGCATCTCATCTCTCCTGTGGCTGCACCACCCTCCTGGCTGCTTCTCACCCGTGGCTGCATCTCATCTCACCCGTGGCTGCACTACCCTCCTGGCTGCTTCTCGCCCGTGGCTGCATCTCATCTCACCCGTGGCTGCACTACCCTCCTGGCTGCTTCTCACCCCTGGCTGCATCTCATCTCATCCGTGGCTGCATCTCATCCGTGGCTGCATCTCATCCCATCCGTGGCTGCATCTCATCCGTGGCTGCATCTCATCCCACCCGTGACTGCATCTCATCCCACCCATGGCTGCATCTCATCCCACCCGTGGCTGCATCTCATCCCACCCGTGGCTGCATCTCATCCCACCCGTGGCTGCATCTCATCTCACCCGTGGCTGTACCTGCATCTTCATCTCACCCGTGACCCTATCCTCATCTCATCCTGTGCCGCATCTCATCCTGTGCCGCATCCCATTCCACCAGTGACTGCATCTCATCCCATCAACGACTACATCCCACCCCTGTTACATCTCATCCCCGGCTGCCTCTCGCCGCTTCCTCCCCTGGCTGTATCCCACCCCCTTATCCCCGAACTGCATCTCCTCCCCGGACTAAACCTCATCACCCGGCCGCACCCCAACCACGGCCGACGACCACCCATCATCTGGAACTCACCCCTGCCTCACCAGATCCCCGGCTACCCTCACCCACCTCTTCTCCCCTACCCACCATGTTCCCACTTCTTCTCACCTTCACCCCCATCCTTCTCCACTTCCTACTACCCCCACCCATCCCCCCACTGAGTAATGAAATCCTACTCTCATCCTCCATCCTTCCTACCCACCTCACCCAATGCTCCACACTATTTCCCCACTTTCAGCCCACCATCTCTAGGCTTACACACCCACCACACAAGCTCCCCTGCTCCCACCTCCTAACCCTCTCCCTGCTCCTCTTACTATCCGGTGATATTTCCCCTAATCCTGGCCCACCCCACCACCCCATCTCACTCCCCTCCACCCCACTCCAACGACCCACCACCAACCCCCGTAACCCCCTTAACCTCCTTCCCATTCCCCCCACCCCTGCCTCCCCTGTCCCCTTACCCGGTGCACTCTGGAACGCTCGCTCGGTCTGCAACAAACTTACATTTATCCATGACCTCTTCATCTCCAGAAAACTCTCCTTCCTCGCCCTCACAGAGACCTGGCTTTACCCCCTCTGACACTACCTCCCCAGCTGCCCTCTCCTACAGCGGATTCACGCTCTCCCACACTCCCCGCCCCACCAACACCCGCGGCGGAGGCGTTGGCCTGCTTCTGGCCAATGACTGTTCCTTCTCCCCACTTACGCCACCCCCCCTCCCCTCCTTCGAGGCACACGCTGTTCGCATCTACTCCCCCTGCAACCTCCAACTGGCCGTTGTCTACCGTCCCCCTGGATCCCCCTCTACCTTCTTTGATCACTTCACAACCTGGCTCCTCCACCTCCTCTCCTCCGACATCCCCACCATCATCATGGGTGACTTCAATATCCCCATCGACACCCCCAAAGCCGCTGCCTCCAGACTCCTATCCCTCACCTCCTCCCTCGGCCTCTCCCAATGGATCTCCTCCGCCACACACACTGGCGGCCACACACTTGACCTAGTCTTCACCCGTCTCTGCTCCCTCACCGACCTCACACACTCAACCATCACCCACTCCGACCACAACCTACTGACATTCTCATCCCTCTCCCCCCCCTACCGCGCTACCCCCTCTCCGGACACTCCCCCACCCCCGCAGAAATCTTAGGCTCCTAGACTTCCACTCACTCTCAGAATCCCTCCTCCCCCTCTCAGACTTGGCCTCTTCCCAAGACGCTGACTCTGCCGCCTCCCTTTACAACTCCACTCTCACCACAGCCCTCGACCAGGCCGCTCCCCTCACACTTAACACAACACGAAACACGAGTACAACGACAACCCTGGCTCACGACCCTCACCAAAAAACTCAGACGGACGACTAGGGCAGCCGAGCGGAAATGGAAGAAATCCCACTCCGCAGAGCACTTCGCCCTATACAAGAGTTCCCTCAATACCTTCAAGACTGCCCTTGACTCCGCAAAACAAGCCTACTTCTCCTCCCTAATTACTGCTCTGTCTCACAACCCCAAACAACTCTTTCAAACCTTCAACTTCTTACTTCGTCCCCCTGCACCCCCTCCCTCACCCCTCATCTCTGCCGACGACTTCGCCACCTTCTTCAAAGACAAAATTGACAAACTCAGACAAAGCTTCGACCCACACTCCCCTCGCCCCATCCCACCTCCAGCCCACCCCCCCTCACCAAAACGCAGTTTCACCCCCGTGACAGAGGACCACCTCTCCTCCCTTCTAGCACGATCACACCTCACCACCTGTGCCCTCGATCCACTCCCCTCCCACCTCATCCTTAACCTCACCTCAGTCCTCATTCCTGCTCTAACACACCTCTTCAACATTTCACTCAAATCTGGCACATTCCCCTCACCCTTCAAACATGCCCTAATCACGCCCATCCTAAAAAAAACATCCCTTGACCCCACAACAGTCTCCAACTATCGTCCCATCTCTCTCCTCCCGTTTGCCTCTAAACTTCTTGAACAACACGTCTATTCCGAACTGTCCTCCCACCTCTCTTCCTGTGCTCTCTTCGATCGCCTACAATCCGGCTTCCGACCTCATCACTCCACAGAAACAGCCCTAACCAAAGTCACTAACGACCTTCTGATCGCCAAGAGTAAATGACACTATTCCGTCCTCATCCTCCTCGACCTCTCTGCCGCCTTCGACACTGTTGACCACTCCCTCTTACTCCAAATTCTTGAGTCTCTTGGCATTACTGACCTCGCCCTCTCCTGGATCTCCTCCTACCTAACGGACAGGACCTTCAGCGTCACCCACTCTCACACCTCTTCCTCGCCCCACCCTCTCTCTGTAGGTGTTCCCCAAGGCTCGGTCCTGAGACCATTACTCTTCTCCATCTACACCCTCGGCCTAGGCAATCTCATTGAGTCACACGGACTCCAGTACCACCTCTACGCTGACGATACCCAACTCTATCTGTCTGGCCCTGACATCTCCTCCCTTTTATCCAAAATCCCTCCATGCCTATCCGCCATTGCATCCTTCTCTTCTACCCGCTTCCTCAAACTCAACATGGACAAGACCGAATTCATCGTCTTTCCCCCGAACAATTCCGACCCGCTTCCTGACCTATCCATCACCGTCAACGACTGCACTCTCTCACCCGTCCCCCACGCCAAGTGCCTCGGGGTAATCCTTGACTCCTCCCTCTCCTTCAAGCCCCACATCCAAGCCCTCGCCACCTCCTGCCGACTCCAATTGAAAAACATTGCCCGCATCCGCTCCTTCCTTGACCACAACACAGCCAAGATACTTGTCCACCGCCCTCGTCATCTCCCGCCTGGACTACTGCAACCTCCTGTTCACCGGCCTCCCTGCCACCTCCCTCGCACCTCTCCGCACCATCCTCAACTCTGCTGCCCGACTCATCCACCTATCTCCCCGTTACTCGCCCGCCTCCCCCCTCCGCCGAGCCCTCCACTGGCTCCCCATCCCCCAGCGATCTCGCTTCAAAACCCTAACCCTGACCTACAAGGCCATACACAACCCTCTCCCTCCCTACATCTCCGACCTAGTCTCCCGCTACCTCCGCTCGCGCAATTTGCGCTCCTCTCAGGAACTCCTTCTCTCAACCCCCCGCATTTCCACCTCCCACAACCGCACACAAGACTTCTCTCGTGCTTCCAGCAGACTCTGGAACTCCCTCCCCCACCACATCAGACACTCCCCTACCCTGGGAACCTTCAAGAAAAACCTGAAGACCCACCTCTTCCTACAAGCCTATAACACACATTAAGACCCTATCCACTGCACCATCTCACCTCTCTCCCCCTCCTACTGTCTCCCTCCCCACCCCTCTAGACTGTGAGCCCTTGTGGACAGGATCCCTGGCCCCATTGTACCCGTATGATTGTTTTGTCGATTTGTCGTCGTTTTTCGACCACTTGTCTTTGTCTACCCCCTAACTTGTACAGCGCTTTGTATCCTAATAGCGCTATATAAATACCTAATAATAATAATAATAGTAATTTTCAGGAAGAAACTGAGTATTATCTGACAGAATTGCAGGGGTGTCAATACTTTTGGCCAACACTGTATATCTAAAACCTTTTTTTATTTTCTATAAAACAAAGCCCCTAAACCTGTACAAATGCTAGTTCGTGTACCCTAACGCTAGCCCTAGCTAGCGATTTCTAAACTAATTGCCCCCCAAACACCCTACACATAACTAAACTGTCTAATGACAATGTATGAACAATCGAGCGTACAAGAAAAAAAAAGAAAGACTGTGTGTGTACTTGTGTGTGTGTATATATATATATATATATATATATATATATATACTAGCTGTACTACCCGGCTACGCCCGGGTTAATAAATAACTGCTGTTAGCTATAACAAAATAGAATTTGAATATGTCATATTAATGACCTGTAAGAAAATAGAAGCTGAGCTGTGATTGATTGCTATAGGTAGCCTAATAAATCTCCAGCCAATAGTAAACCCTCCCCCTGGCCGGGCAGTATATGTTACCTAACACATACACATAATAGACAGCTCATGTGACTGACATCTGCCTTAATTCCCTATATGGCACATGTGTTGCACATTGGCTGTTTTTAATCAGATGTTTATGTTTGGAAAATAAAGATAGCAAACGTATGAGGCGAGTTGTGTGAGGTGATTTGTGCACATCTGTGTCTGTGTGTGTGGTGTGTGTGTCCCTGGGGTGTTTATCTATAGAGCCCAATTAACTTGCAAATAGGAGCAGATTTTTTGCATAGATTGGAACATGTATTAACAAAGATCATGAAATAAATATATAATGTCCAAAGGTACAGATATGCAGAAATCAAGCAAGGTTTTGTATACATAGGGTCCCTATAAATACACTGACGGAGGATGGATGGTCACCTTCCCCTGACGAACCTGCCAGACGCAGGCAGCGATACGCGTGGGTGCGCCTTACCTCGCACCCCTATGCTGTGAACTGGTAAACTGGTTACCTGAGTTAGTTAACTACCCCTCTGGTATCTTATGTTGGTTTAATGAACCTCATCCTCTTTTACTTTACTCTATGTCTCTCATTCCCTTATAGGCTTTAACACTTATTGCTGTTAACCCCAATTGCTATGCTGTTAGACCTTGTGTTATACTGCAAATACTTGGCCATTGTGCCTTGCATAACAGGTGTTATCAGGGATGATTGTACGTATATATTATTTCAGTGAGGTTTCCATACTTAAACCTATTTATACAGAGGGATGTCTAAAACTCTAAAAATTCTTGCTTCTAACAATTGCCTTATAGGGACCCTATGCATACAAAACCTTGCTTGATTTCTGCATATATGTACCTTTGGGCATTATATATTTATTTCATGATCTTTGTTAATACATGTTCCAATCTATGCAAAAAATCTGCTCCTATTTGCAAGTTAATTGGGCTCTATAGATAAACATCATTGTGTATAATATTTGTTGGAGCATATATCACTGTAACCAGGACAGGTGATTGGTGCTGATGTTGTTCTACGATATACCATTTTTTCATATGAACTGTTATAGCTGTATTTGGCTGTTTTTAGTGTTTTTAACTTTGTGTGAATATCCATGTGTGGCTTTTTGTAAATTAAAATAAAATTGTTAATATTTGATAAACGCATTTTTTGATGTTGTATCGCTTTTTAGAGACCTTCTGTCTGCTCACTTACTTTATTACAAAGACTGCGCACTAAGAATAAAGCATGGAATAAGTTGCATTTATCAGCGGTAGGCAGAGTGAATCTCCTCAAAATGATTGTGATGCCGCAACAGCTATATGTGTTGCATAATTCCCCTGTCTGGATCCCAATGAGCAGGTTCCGCAGGATAAAATCACTATTTTGAGAATTAGTGTAGGGTAATAGAATCCGAGACTTACACAGAAAAAACTGCAGAGAGCTAAGGAGTGGGGAGGCCTCCCACTGCAAAATCTCTGGTTATACTTTCTTTCTGCTCAAAGCAAACACCTCAAGGGCTGGGGGGAGACTCTGGGAAAGGGACAGGTACCTGTAAGTTTGGAACACTTAAAGGTTTTGCCATTGAGTATGGGACTGGAGGCGGGACTCTTCAAGAAATGGGGATCACATTACCATACCATAAATCTAATACATAAAATGTGGCAGAAAATGAAGCAGATTAGGGGGGTAACTCACTCCACTTGGTTTTCGCCTATCTGGGATAACATCTATTTTCAGGAGTTCAGTAATATGAAGGGATTTGGTGAGTGGAAAGAAATGGGTATTGGTCTGATGTATCAGTTGATTTATAAAGGGAAGCTTATATCATATGTAATGCTGCAGGAAGAATTTCAATTCCCAAGGCTTAACATCTTTCAATATAGACAGGTTCAGTATGGATTTCAGACACAAAGTAGAAAAGAGCCTATAGAATACAAAAAAATAGACCTCACGTTAGATTTTATACTGAAAAATAGTGGAATGAAAGGGGCGATATCTGAAATGAGTAATGACCTGCTGCATGCCTTTTTATGAGGACACCCTATCAAAGCTAGAAGAAAGTGGGAGATAGACTTGGGAGAGATAAACGAGATAGGTGGGAGTCTATTCTAGAATATGTACCCAAGATATCCATGAGCAAGCCTGGGAGAATGTCACAGCTGTATGTGATCCACAGGGCGTGTAGAACCCTTGATATGTTATTTAAAGAAGGGGTTGAAATCTAACTCCAATTTCCCAAGGTGTTCGCAATCTCAGGCAGACATACTGCATATGCTTTGGCATTGTCACAGATTGTCCTCCTTTTTGATCGAAATTATTGCCCAAACACAACAATATAATTCAACTTGAAAGTAGTATTCACACCAAGAGGAATAAACAGGAATATTTCCATAAATTATGGCAGTCATGGTTGGATACGATCAATTAGAAGTAACACCTATATATACTATTGTAGTGTAAAACTCACAGTAAACTGTGTGGCGGAGTGTAAATATTTGACTTAAGGCAATATGTAAATATTGTTGGATACTGTTAATAACGGACAAAGTGTTGATTGCATTGGGTAAGGTATCCAAGGGGAGGGGGGTAAGGGAAGGGGGGAGAATTTACTGTGATATTGTAAAACAAGTATTGCCCTGTAATATCTGTTCTGTGTTTTGCTATGTTTAATAAAAATTTGATTAAAAAAAAAATATTCAAATCCAATTCAGAAAATGCTGTAAGGAAGTGAAAAACGTCTCTGAAAACTGCCTAGAGAAGGAGCATTTGCCGAAGCAGGTTTTACTAGAAAACTTTTTGTGTTTGATTGTTCCCAAAAATTGTGTGCACATATTCTAGCTGGTGAGGTCAGCCATATACCCTAACTGGAGGGGTCAGCCACATACCCTAATTTGTGGAGTCAATCTCATGCCCTACCTGTTTGGGGGGGAGGAGTTTAACCTCATACCCTAACTGAGGGAGGTCATAGGTCAGCCTCATACCCTAACTGGGGGGTGGGGATGATCGGCCACATACCATAGCTGGAGGGGTTCAGGCACATATCCTAACTGGGGTGGGGGGTGGGTTGGTCAGGCATTTAAAAAAAAAAAAAAAAAAAAACTATTCAAATCCACTTCAGAAAATGCTTAAGGAAGTGAAAAACTGCTCTGAAAACTACCTAAAGAAGGAACATTTGCCAAAGCTATTCTACTAGAAAACGTGTTGTGTTTGATTGTCTCAAAAAATTGTGTGCATATACCCTAACTGGAGGGGTCAGCCACTTAGCCTAATTGATGAGGTCAGTCTCATGCCCTAACTGGCTGGGGGAGAGGTATTCAACCTCATACCCTAACTGGGGGAGGTCAGCCTCATGCCCTTACTGAGGGAGGTCAGCCTCATGTCGTAATTGGAGGAGGTCAGCCTCATACCCTATCTGGGCGAAGTCAGCCTCATGCCCTAACTCGGGGAGGTCAGCCTCATGACTAGTGATGAACGATTATACTCATTACTATTCGCTACTCTCACGGATAGTACAGTATTCGCAATACTTGTTACTTGGTGAGTATCGCTAGTGCTCGTGAGTGATATGTCGATTGTTATCGATCTGACACAAATTGACAGCTCCCTTCAGTAAACAATGGGAGCTGTCTCCTCAGTGAAGGCCTCTTGAATGTTATGGTCTCTCTGGAGGCAGAGCAAGGTGCTTTATGCAGTAGAAACTCAAAAAGGCCCACCCTTCCGCCCTGCCCCGTAAATGCTTGTTTTATGGCCAGATGTGTGTGGGCGGAGAGCCTATCACTAATTGACTAACATTAGACTCGCTATTCAGGTGAATATGCAAGTATTAAAACTACTTGCTACGAATCTCCCGAAGCCGAGTATTTCACTCTCCGCTCGTCACTACTCATGCCCTAATTTAGGGAGGTCAGCCTCATGCCTTAACGGGGGGGGGGGGGGGAAATCAGCCATGTACTGTAACTGGTGGGGTCAGCCTCATACCCTAACTGGGGTGGGGGGGGGGGGTGTCAGTCGTATGCTGTAACTGGGGAGAAGTCAGCCTTATGGCCTAATTGGTGAGGTCAGCCTCATAACTTAACATTAAAATAATTAACGGTCTTATTTGCCTGGTTAAGATAATCCCATTCCATTGTGAATCACTCTTCTGCTTATACTGGTTTTGAGTGACAGAACTTAAACTGAAACATCCATTCTGCAACATGAGACTTTTTTAGCCAATCACTGAGGCCAGTGATTGACTACAGCAGCATGATATGGGGGGCATGTTAGAGCCACAGCCCTGTTAACCAAGACTGATGTGGAGCAGCAGACTGGCAGCACTGAAGCAGCAGGAGCTTTAACTGGTAAGTAATGCTATTTGTTTTGTGGGGTTTTTTTTGTTTAGTTTAAATGATAATTTACTTTATGGCGTAATATAAACTGAAAGTGACCAAGCTATTTATAGTTTCATAATTTTAAGGTCGAAGGTAGACTTAAGTTCATAGAGCTAAATCCACAAGCCTAACATTGTTCCAGAGGAAGGCGAAAAGCCCATGAGGCAAACACTAAGCTGTATATTAAATAAAAAATCCTTCCTCACTCCACATACGGCAATCAGACTAGTTCCATGGATCAATGTCCAATTGCAGAATATAGTGCCCATAACCCATTATATTATATTTTTAAGGAAAGGCCTCCAGGCCTCTCTTGAATTTTAGTAGTGAATCACTCATTAAACATCATGCGGCAGAGAGTTCTATAGTCTCACTGTACAGTAAATAATCCATGTCTGTGATTATGATTAAACCTTCTTTCCTCAAGACCTAGAAGATGCACCCTTGTCTTCGTTGCAGGCCTAGGTGTAAAAAGATAATTAGACAAGTTTCTACAGTCCTATCACATATACATTATAAGAAGTTCACCTCTCAAGTCTTTGTTTTTCTAAATCAAATGTCACGTTGGGTGTGGGGAGACACCCAGCGCTGGACGACGATAGGGGAGGGGGGAAGGAAACCCTGATGCTAAGGAGAGATGGTGACCCCTAGTTAACTAGTGCTGGCACCTGGCTCTGCTAATGTCCCTATACAGTTTCCGCAACTGTTGCCGCCAGGATACCTATTCCCTGATTGACCCTGAACTACTACTAAATAAGGATCAGAGCGGGTAAACCCTAGTCAGCCCGGCTACCAACTAAAGATAAACACAAGGGAAACAAACAAAGAGGGAAGGTAAGAAACACTTCCCTTGAGAAGATCCACACAGCAAATCAACATAAACGCCAGGATACACTGCTGAGCTGAGAAGCTTCCTCCAAACACCTGACAAGCTATCACCAGCAGTGCATCCTGGGAGCCAAGGGGAATATATAGACAGGTCAAGGTAAGGGATCAGCTGTGTCCTAGTGACCTCCAGCTTTCACTAAAAGGGAAATGCCTCTCAAAGCGACACACTTTTTTTTAGGATTTGCACTGTTTGGCCAAATGCAAGGACCTTCTGCGAGTTGCCTCTACAGTCTCATCTGTGCCTCCTGACACACCCATGACAGTACCCCCCTTCTACTAGTGGTCTCCATACACGCAGGACCAGGCTTGTCAGGATGGGAGAGGTGAAAGGTGCGGATCAGCCTGGCGGCAATCACCTCTGACGCTGGCCCCCACATCCTCTCCTCGGGACCGTAACCCCTCCAGTTCACCAAATACTGAAGGGAACGGCGCAACATGCGAGAATCCACAATCTTAGAAATTTGAAATTCTAAATTCCCATCCACAGAGATCGGCTCTGGCGGCAAAGGAGATGGCTCAGATGAAGGCACATATGGTTTGAGAAGAGATCTATGAAACACATTGTGAATCCTAAGTGCTTGCGGCAATTCAAGACGAAACACTACAGGTTAATGACAGCAGTTATGTTATAAGGACCAATAAACCTAGGTCCCAGCTTCTAAGAAGGTACCTTCAGCTTAATATTCCTGGTAGACAACCACACAGTCATTCACACATAGGTTCGGAACCTGGCGAGCGCTTCTTGTCATCCATATGATTGTATCTGTCACCCAAGAGTCTCAAGTTACTCTGTACCCCCTGCCAAACAGAGGAGAGTGAAGAGGCAAATTGTTCCTCCTCAGGAACTCCCGAAGAACCTCTACCACTAAAGGTACCAAACTGAGGATGAAACCCATATGCACCAAAATATGGCTACTTGCCGGTTGACTCCTGGTGACGATTTTTTATGGCAAATTCAGCTAAAGGTAAATAAGAAGCCCAGTCCTCCTGGTTTTCGGAGATAAAACACCTAAGATAAGTCTCAGATTTTGATTTGTACACTAAGTCTGCCCATTAAACTGAGGATGTAAAGCAGAAGAATATGACAACTTTACCCCCAATCGAGTACAAAAGGCTTTCCAAAACTTGGAAACAAACTGTGTACCGTCATCTGAGACCACATCAGAGGGAACCCCATGAAGTCTCACAATCTCACTGACAAACACCTATGGCAGTGTCTTGGCATTAGGAAGTGCTGGTAGTGCCACAAAGTGTACTAACTTGCTGAACTTATCGACCACTACCAAAACCACCATCTTGCCTGCAGACACAGTGAGACCGTGATACAATCCATAGACAGATGTGTCCATGGCCTATTCGGAATGGACAATGGCCTGAGAGATCCAGACGAACGGGTATGCGGAACCTCAGCGCATGGGCCAAAACTACAAGCAGACATTAAGTTAGTCACATCCTTCTGCAACTCAGGCCACCAAAAACGACAGGACGAAAGATCGAAGGTGGCCTTACTACCCGGATGACCTGCCAGTACAGAGTCATGATATTCTTTAAGTACCTTGAGGTGCAAATTAGGTGGTACAAAGAGTCTCCCTAAAGGGCAGGAAACAGGAGCGCCACCCTGAACCTTCAACACCTCCCCCTCCAAATCCAGGTAAAGAGCCTTATGCACGGGACTCCCAAGGCAGCACACATCACCTTTGGAGAGGTGACGGGCCACTAAAGGACACCGCTCTCCCTACTCCACAACCAGCTGCCAGTGCGCATATCTCACTGCATTCCCCCTGTATAACAGCGGGGATGCAAGGAGCGCAAGTTATTCCCCTCTCACCTTCTCCACCCAAGAAACAGGTGATCGAGGACACTGCTGCTGCAGTTTTTAGAAAGCAGGACAGAGAGGACACAGGATGCAGAAAGATCATCCCCACCAGCCATCCAGCCACGGCAGCCCCATGCCGGGACGCACACCACCAGTAAGTTCGGGGCGCGTGTCCAAGGCATGGGAGCTTTCAGCCAGAATGGCACACAGCAGTTCCGCAGACCACGGGTATCGCAAACACCACCCACCCACAATTAGCATCGGAACTGGCCAATCGCAGCAGGTGTCGACCGGCCTTGTCACTGCACAAGCCCCTATGACGCGGACGGTCATGTGACGCCCCCATGGCCGCGTCACCGGCCACAAACCACGCCCCCTAGCAGGGCAAACATAGGCAGCAACAATGGCATGTAACGTCCACATGACATTACAAACCCCGGCCAATCAGCCCATGGCCCATCCACTAGGGCCACGCCCCCAGATCGGTGCAAAATTCAACAAAGGGGACACAAAGGATTTACATGTCAGACACTGCAGCAGCCCCAGGTAGGCACCTTGGCCCTCCCCTGGCTCCCCCCTCCTCCACCAAGGAGGGCTGCACAAAGCCCCACACAGTATCACAGTGCACAACCACTCCTCAGCCCTTTTCTTCTGGTGCCTCTGAAGCGAAAGCTCCTCTGCTAAGAACCTCAGTATACCGCACGACAAAAGGGACACAGGATCCGGGTAAGCTCTAAGTCCCTGCAGACTTTCACTCCCCTGTTCAGTGTCGGCTCTTTTGCCTTCAAAGCAAACCGCCTAGTACACTTCAGTACCACCTTTTTGCTGTAATCTGGTACACTATGGCAGATCTGAAACCACCCAAAAAGAATAACAAAAGCAACACAGTGGGCAAGGCATCATGCACTAACTGCCAGACTGCGCTTCCACGGGCATACGCTTCACAACTTTGCCTAAATTGCAAACCCCAATGCCCAAACTGAGCCTTACCAGTGATGCAGTACCCAGTATGTCTGACATCCCTCCCTGAGCCCTGGCACTGACGCAACGGGTAGACTCATTAGTCCAAATGATGCAGACGCTTCCCGGTTTCCATACTGCCAGTGACAACAACGGCACCGCTCCCACTCCAGCAGGGAATGTCCCCAGCCTACAGCCCCCTTGGCAACCAGGAGACGGACCCATAGAGGTCCGTCCCAGGAACTCAATCCCAGTGCATCACCCATAAAGGGACCCATCTCGCTCCCCGTCACCCCACGACCAGTCTGAGTCACTCTCCAAAGGGGAACTCACAGAGCCAGATTCGCTCCAGGAGAGTGAGACAACAAACACCCAAGCAAAACACTAAAAGTCAATGGCAACCCTGCCACCACCCGAGAGCACGCAGTGTCTTTTACAATGGCAAAGGGAAAATGGATACTGGAGTTTATGAGCGCTAAGGCACAAAGCAAAGGGAATGTATTAACAGATTCTCAAACCTTTTATTAGCTCCTTGTATGGGCCACAACACGTTTCAATAGCACGCAGGCTATCTTCATCAGGTGATGCAAGGAATTGAGCTCAGGACGTGTGATTTATAGGGTCTAGATTACAACAATTGGATGACTCATTAATGACATTGTGGCAAATTATTAACCGTATAATAAACTGAAAAGATCAATTGTATACCAATCTTCTGATGAAAAACTATATGGAGCAGGACGATAATTAAAACTGTTGTAAAACATATAACATAACCTGCTGGAAATAAAATATAAACTCGCATGTGCCAATAAAAGTACCAAAACGTAATAAATTCCGAAAATACATAAATAATCATGAAAAATACACATATAAAGACCAAATTTTTTTTTTGGGGTCACATGACAAAATCTGTATAAAATTGATATAAAACGGCGCCATAATAGCCGGATTACTAAAAATATATGTATATTGTGAGGTAGCGCCCCAGGGGAACCCGCTTGGCACGGGGAAAATGACAGCAGCGACTACATTTTCTAACGGATAACATAACACACTAGTTTATTTAACGCCATAAACCACTGCTAAAACATAAAACATAAGACCGTATTTACATGTTCACATATAATATGCATATCCTTACTTTGCATTATATGACATTCCCATATGACATTACATTACAGGACATTAGACTTGCGTTTTCCCCAGAACTTCAAGGCGTCACCCACCAACCCTTGCAGGCCTCAGTCTGGTTCTAAAGACGGCTATAACCGTCTATCACCCTGACAGGGATTTTTCCCCATCCTGCTGTATGGATCCTCAACCTACTCCTAGGGAGTCTCAACCCACACTGCATCATACATCACACATGGCACTTTTCCATAAGCCATCACATCCATCACACATGGCATTTTTACATAAGCCATCACATAGTCAACGGGACCATATCACGACTAGCACAGTCAGTCCCAAAGTCGGCTACACTTATGACCGCCTGGCCCTTGAGCCGTTTTCTCTCCTAATCACTGGCTGGCATGCACACATCAGGTGCACCGGCATGGAGCTGGCAGGCTCCCTTCACTTCCCCCACCGGGGATGGATCACTTCAAGCACGTCTTCACATGGCAGTGTTCTGGACTGCTTTGACTCCCATCGTCCTCTCTCACTCAGACACCTGGCAGGTTCTTATCCAGGCTGCCTCACCCACAGCTGCAACACAGTGAGTCAATCAGCACATCTCACACACACACAGACCTGAGATGTGATTAACCCCCTGTGCACCATTCAGGTTTAGCCCAGCAAAGCACTCATACACAGGTTCAGACACAGCCGCTCATTTGGCTCATGAAAACCCTACAGCTGTTAACCCACTGTACACCGGACAGGTTTCACACAGCACACACACACACACAGGAAAACCAGCCCATGTGAACAGAGACCTGCACTGATAACCCGTGTGATGCACCCGGCCAGGGGCCACATCACCACAATCAAGGACATTTTAGTAGGATCCCTCTGGTGCACAGCATTAAAATGTTTCGATAAACTGTGTAGTTGATATCCGTTTCTAATATTTTGCCTGTGCTTATTGAGGTGTGCATGCATGCTTTGCGCAGTGCGGCCCACATACTGTAAGCCGCACATGCACTCCAGACGATAGACCACGTGGGTGCATTGGCTGGTCAACCTGTGTTTGATGGAAAAAACCTCACCCATGGTTCTAGATGTAAAATTCAAAGCCCCATTAACTACAATATGGCAACAGAGGCACTTTGGGACGAGGCACTGATAGCAACCCAATCTATCGTTGCTGTCCGTTTTGACCATGATTCTGTTAGGAGCCATATTACTAGGTGCCACAAAATTCTGCAGATCCTTGTTTCTCCCATAAATAACCACTGGTTTATCAGGGAGGTGATTAGATAATACCGGTTCACCTTTTAGTATGAACCAATATTTGTTCAAAAGTTTCTGTATGATAGCCCGGGATTGACAAAAGGTAGTTACTAGACTCCATTTTACAAAGTCTTTAGATGTATTATTAGACGATCTGGAATCAAGTACTTTGTGGACACACGACTCCTGGGTGAGGTACTTGGTCTTGTTAAATGCATCCTGGAGGAGTCTCCTCAGATAACCTTTTTTAAGGAACCGCTTTTTGAAAATCCGAGATTAAATTCTGAACTCAAAATCTCGTGTGCAGTTTTCCACATCCTCCAGTATTGGCCGTATGGTACATTAAGAATCCAACTGGGTAGGTGTACACTGTCAAACCTTAAATAGCTGTTGACATCAACAAACTTAAAAAAAGGTTGACAGGAACATCCTCCCCGTGTCATCAAATTGCACCAACAGGTCCAAATACTGGAGGGCCACAAAAGAAAGCGAGGCTGTGAAAGACAAGCCCTATTGATTTGTATTAAGCTCTTCTACAAATGATAGCGCCTCAGCCTCAGCACCATCCCACAGAAATATGAAGTCATCAATTTAGCGACGATATAGAACAATATGGTTGTCGCCAATGATGGACTGAGCGATGAGGACGGACTTGAAGATGCCGATGAACAGATTAGCGTAACTAGGCACAAATCTTGTCCCCACGCGCAGCCCTTTAGTTGACAATAAATGGAACTTTCAAAGGAAAAAACAGCTACCTGCACTGGTGACTAAAGTTAAGTTTACCGTCCACCCATACGCCTGTCTTTTTCTGTAACAGTTTTACCCAGTGATTTATGATTTAGTACATAATTATGCATTTTATTTAATCTGCTTAAGTGCATAATCTAAATTTTATCTATAATAAATTTCAATTGCAATTTCTCAGCACAATTCTGCAGTGTACATAAATCCTGTAATATAAAGTTATCCTCCTCTGTGTTGATTACTGTGCAAAGTTTAGTATCTTCTATAAATATTGAATTTCCATTCTGTATACCTAACACAAGGTCACTAATAAATATTTTAATAAGAAGAGTACCCAATACTGACCCCTTTAGTACCCCACTGTTAGTTGTGACCCAGTGAGTTGCATTAATAACCACCCTTTAATGCCACAGACCAGATCTCAATCACATGAATTATTTGTGGCTGTACTTGTAAAATGTTTATTACAAAAGGATGTAGATCTATTAACTCAGCCTTAGTTGTGAATAAATACTGAATCTAGACTAAATAAATAATGACTAAATATTGCAAATCAGGATGAAATATTGACTTTTACATTTTTCATAAAGTATCTTTCTATTTTTCAGGAAGAACTGTACGGCATGCATTGAGCTGACATTGGGTCCACAGAAAGACAAACTCATCATCACTCAAAGCAATTTGCATCATAATCATAGTGACACTGATACAACTGAGGAGCCACCAGAGAAGAAATATAAGCCATCTCCTGCAGTGGGTTTACCAGCACAAGTTGCTAACAACATATCAAAGAAATTTTTGGAACCAAGTGACTTAAAACGGCTCCTCCGTTTTCGTTCTGGTGCTTTTGAGGACCGCACACAAGTGTTAGCAGAGCTGCAGTCTCTCTTCTTCTCTGACCCTGAAGCAAAGGTCAAATTGGTATTTGTGGAAGATAAATTGCACGTGAAAAAGATTTTTCTGATGACCTCCACCATGAGAGACACAGCTCAGAATTTTCCTGAATATTTATTTATTGATGTTTTTTCAGAGTTTAGTCAAAGTTTTGATTTGTACACTATTTTTTGTGACGTAAAGGGAGAAGGTTGGACACCATGTGCCTATTGCATTGCCAAAAAAGGAATTGATGACATCTTCACGTTTCTTTCAGGCTTACTTCTTGAAATCATCCCCACCATTAGTAACAAAGTAAAACTAGTAACACTCAGCCCTGACATCCAAGAACCAATTAACCTGGAAGCTCATTTTCCACATGCCAATTTGCGGTACTGTATGCATTTAGTTCTCAACATAATGTATAGCAGAATCTCACACCTCAATCCTACTGCTGAAGCCCAAATTAAAAACTTCCTCCATATTCTTTCACAGACTTGCTCAATCAAGGTTTATGAACGATATTTAAATGACTTGAAAGTCATATGTCCAGAAGATGTTTTTCAGTATTATTTTGAGACCTGGCATCCACGTAGAAAAACGTGGGTAAAAAAGGATAATAGGACTGAAGAATCTGAAAGGAATCTGACTGAACTAGTATCTGTCAATCATGTGAAACTCAAACAGGCTGTCGGCTTCATGCCCACTTTGCATCAATGCCTTTGTTCTATACTTGGCAACCGAGTAAACGCATCAGGCAATGATCTCCATATCCAGAGGGCTGATATTTCTTCTTTTTGTGATTATGAAAAACCCACAGTTCCACTTCCGAGTCAACAGGTAAATTAATGTTTGAGACTTTAGTATTTGAGACCTTAAAAAACGTTTTTGCGCCTAAATCTATGTGTTCATTTTTTTCACATTTGTTTAACAATAAAATGCATTTCTTGGAGGAAGTCTGCAGTCAGGGGGATGGCCTACTGAATGATGGGGACATGGCACTGAAATGCTGTTCTAACAATCATAGGAAATACTGATGTTAAAAGCCACATAGTCCCTCACTGTTGTGAAAAGCCCTGATTTATCCTCTCTGCAAGGCAGGATTCTGTGCATTTTGACCTATAGGACATTGTCCTCTGGGATTATACAGCATTAGACAAGAAAGGATCGGATATTAAATGTCTGGCTGCTGATCCTCTGATTGGCTTTGTGGATGGACATAATAAAGACTGCCAGAGTGGACGACACACCTTTCGCAGCATCTTATTCCCCATCTGGTCATACAACGTCTGATATCAACCCATAGCCGACTGCAAAGGATCAGCAGCATCAGGAAGGCTCGGAGGTAGCAAGGCCAGGGCTGAGGGAAGTAGTGGACTACTGTGCTTTTACGGAACAGTTGTTTGCTCATTGAGGCTTGCGAGGAGAATAGGCCCATTGTGCCTTCATAAAATAGAAATAGAGCACTTTAGGTTGACCAGGACAAGATCAATTCCCACGCCATTATGGGGATCGGAAGATGAAAAAAGCTTTAAAGATGTCCAATATAAAATGTCGGCAGTCACTCAATGTGTCACTATATGTGATTGCAGACTTGTGAATTCTCCCAGCGTACACACCGTATGCTGTGAAGGTTGCCGATTCCTTAGCTTGGAATGGCTGTGACATGACCGTAATTATGAGGTATGCATGTTCCTGGCCAGGACCTGACTAGTCCAGTCATCACTTTAGACTGGATGACCCCTTTGAGAACTTTATTTTTATTACTATGGATATAAATAACTTACTGCCATACATATGCCAATATATTAGTGCAAAAATTGAAGGATTTGCAGATAAAATACACCTTAAATTCTAGTTAATGGAAGGAATTGACAGTAATGTGTTAATGTTAACAGGTAAGCATTTTAGTGACTGACCACCAAATTATCAGAGCTAGTTACATTGATTTCTCCTGTATCTCACTCCCAAAACACATACCATCCAAAGTCTAGCCATACCCAACAATGTTATATCAAAGTACATATAGTCACTTTTGTAATGAGCTGAAGTATAATTAAGTGTGTCATGTAACCCGAGTGGTGAACACTGGAAACAAAATAATTCAAGCAATGCTAGGATTGGTGTTTTCTGCTTATTCCCAACACACCCTCTCCTTCAATAAAAGAAGCGGTCATATGTTCCCCCAAAATGTACCAATAAAACATTAGCCCATGCAGAAAAGAAGATGCTTTCACTTAGCTTAGTTAATGGAAAGTTTTGACTCCCAAAATATGGTGACAATAAAAATGGAAAATCCATATTACCAGTGTCCTAGCTTGTTCATACAAACTGGCTTTTTTTCTGTGGAATCTGGCTTGTGCAAGTATCCCCAGAAAGTGTGCAGACAGAGCTGCTGATTTCCCACTTCAGTGGTTTCTTTACTGGTAAAGAAGAGAAGCCCTCACTCCGACACCTGGCAGTGTCTCCATGATGATCTCCGGACATCCTGACCTCCTGTAGTGGTGTAATGTCCAGTGTGATCACTAGTGGACAAATTATATAAAATTAGAACAAAAAAAGGCAGAGAGTGGAGCTATACTGCTTATAAATTTATTACATATATATCCTTAAAACGCCAGACAGTGTGACACAAATTAGTGAAGGATAAAAAGTGACAGCAAGGTCTGCAGATTGTTTACATGATCAATCTGGTTCACATAGTACAGAGTTTTTAAAAACTATATAGATACAATTGATGTACAATCTGTTATTAATTATTCCGTTTTTTATCCATATGTCCTTACATCAAGGCTGTAATAGCCAAAAATAATACAGGGTTAATACACCTATTATATATTCCATAAAAGGATTAAGACAATGCAGAAGCTAAAAACATCAATTGCTGCTAGAGAGGAAGGTGACAACTGATAATCAGTGTAGGGGTCATGAATTATTAAATAGTAGTGATATTTCATAAAGTGCATAGACCCACACCGCAAATACCAGAAGTCCCACCTCTCACCAACGTTACCATAAGGTCATGGCAGACTCAGTGGTGGGATAAGGATCCCAGGAGAAAATGACCCTACGTACATTTCGCTTAGGCGGCCGTCACACGGTTCAATATTGCGAACGATATCGTTTAAGCGATCTGCGTTTTGATCGCTTAAGCGATATCGTTTGTAAAATCGCTTGATTGCATGCAGCGATGCACAATGTAAAATCGCTTAATCGTGACATCGCAGATATGAGAGCCGGAGCTCATATCAAGCGATAAGCGCTTGAACAATCTGCTTCATCGTGGTGTGTGACACCACGATGAACGATCTCCCAGTGGCAGAGCCTATGCTGGGAGATGGTATCTATGGTAAACGTCGGGTTACTAAGCGCCGCGCGGCGCCTAGTAACCCGATGTGTACCATAGTTACCAGCGATCTCGCTGGCCCACATCGCTGGTGAGTCTGTCTGTGTGACAGCTCACCAGCGATGTGAGCGATATTGTTAGCGATCGCGCGTGCATGTGATCGCTAACAATATTGATGAGTGTGACGGCCGCCTTATAAAGATAAAGTGCCAGTGCTGTGCTTCATCAATAGTGTTGAGCTGCAACATGCCAATATTTGGCTGAATCTGTCATAGGCGTATACATTACCATTGGTTAATATGTATTTAAATTATCTAAAATTGTATCATAGGATGGTGGTATGTGATGAGTCCAACATAGAAACATTGCTAGCACAGGTAATCCACAAAAAATTATCTTAGTTGTGAATTTTCTTCTTAATCTCATTGGAGAAGTGCATCAATATGACCTAATTCTCATTCACTTTGTTGCTGCTATAAAATGTGGTAGATCTTCCACCTGAAAATCCAGTTGCAGAGATTCTGATGGTTTTCAACACATGTGGGACAGGACATTATTGCAAGGTGCATTTCAATGTAAATTACTCTGAACAAATGTGATTGAGCTTTTTGGTTCCAGTGTAAGTTTATGTGACAGAATGCTAGCACTGCAGACATATCTTGACTGCACTACATGTGCGTGAATCTTTACATAATGTCTCTCTCTCTTTTTCTCTTTTATTTTTTTAATAAAGGATCATGAGCCTTCCAAGTGTAATGAGTAAATCCTGGATACCTCATCAGAGAATAGTACCGAAAAGGTATTGTTGCTGTTAATTATTATGAATTGAGTATTTACTATAAAGGGAATCTGATATCAAGTTCATGCTGCCCAAACCACTGGATGTCGGAGACTGGCTGTATTATAGCGGTTATGTATGTTCTACACTGAAATTCAGAGAAAACCTACCTTGTGACGTAGCTGGGGGCAAGGCGTCTTGGCTGACCAGTCCTGATGGCAGATCCTGGTGGCTTCTCCACATCCCTTTCGAGCTTGACTCTCTAGTTTCTACCTATGTAAACATATGTAGGGAGAGGGGAGGTCACCAGAAACCTCTCTCTTGAAGTAGGTATCCTGGCTGCATTGTCCCCGACTGGCTTTTAGAAGTACATTTTCTCTAAAATTAGAAATAGCATTGCAAAGGAGAAAAAGATCGGGATATATCTGCGCTCGACCACAAGGAGATCCAGGATAGGAAAGACACACTTTATTCACACACGGAACACACAAATTGAACTTACCATCTATGCCAAAAGCAGAATCAAAATGCACTCTCAGGATGCAGTCGGAGCCCAAATGTAAAGCAAGCCCAGCTGCAGGCTAATAAACCACCTCGACCAGCTATGTGTGGGAGGTGATTTGCCATGCATACACTGGGCCCGCTTAAAGCACCATTCACACTGATACAATTGATGCAGAGTGTCTGAAAGCGACCCAACCGCTCTGCTGCTGAGAATTGGGCCACACAGTACGATACCTCTGCACCACTGGATGAATGGCGCCCCTAGGGGCCCAACTGCACCCTGGATAGATAAAAAGTGCAAAAAGTCTCTTATATGATGAATAAAAAACTTTTACAAATGGGATTTTGGTTCATGCATTGGCCAAGACATTTTTAGGCCCTAGGGGCGCCACTCATCTAGTGGTGCAGAGGTATCGTACTGTGTGGCCCAATTCTCAGCAGCGAAGCGGTTGAGTCGCTTTCAGACACTCTGCATCAATTGTATCAGTGTGAATGGTGCTTTAAGCGGGCCCAGTGTATGCATGGCAAATCGCCTTCCACACATAGCTGGTCGAGGTGGTTTATTAGCCTGCAGCTGGGCTTGCTTTACATTTGGGCTCTGACTGCATCCTGAGAGTGCATTTTGATTCTGCTGTTGGCATAGATGGTAAGTTTTTTTTATGCTGCTTTTTTCTAGTAGTTTTTGCACATGTTTTTGATAGGACTGGTGAGCATGGAATTCCTTGTCGTGGATCATCAGCTTAAATGTCTTGGCCAATGCATGAACCAAAATCCCATTTGTAAAAGTTTTTTATTCATCATATAAGAGACTTTTTGCACTTTTTATCTATCCAGAGTGCAGTTGGGCCCCTAGGGGCGCCATTCATCTAGTGGTGCAGAGGTATCGTACTGTGTGGCCCAATTCTCAGCAGCGGAGCGGTTGGGTCGCTTTCAGACACTCTGCATCAATTGTATCAGTGTGAATGGTGCTTTAAGCGGGCCCAGTGTATGCATGGCAAATCGCCTCCCACACATAGCTAGTCGAGGTGGTTTATTAGCCTGCAGCTGGGCTTGCTTTACATTTGGGCTCTGACTGCATCCTGAGAGTGCATTTTGATTCTGCTTTTGGCATAGATGGTAAGTTTTTTTTATGCTGCTTTTTTCTAGTAGTTTTTGCACAAGTTTTTGATAGGACTGGTGAGCATGGAATTCCTTGTCGTGGATCATCAGCTTAAATGTCTTGGCCAATGCATGAACCAAAATCCCATTTGTAAAAGTTTTTTATTCATCATATAAGAGACTTTTTGCACTTTTTATCTATCCAGAGTGCAGTTGGGCCCCTAGGGGCGCCATTCATCTAGTGGTGCAGAGGTATCGTACTGTGTGGCCCAATTCTCAGCAGCGGAGCGGTTGGGTCGCTTTCAGACACTCTGCATCAATTGTATCAGTGTGAATGGTGCTTTAAGCGGGCCCAGTGTATGCATGGCAAATCGCCTCCCACACATAGCTGGTCGAGGTGGTTTATTAGCCTGCAGCTGGGCTTGCTTTACATTTGGGCTCTGACTGCATCCTGAGAGTGCATTTTGATTCTGCTTTTGGCATAGATGGTAAGTTTTTTTGATGCTGCTTTTTTCTAGTAGTTTGAACACACAAATTGCCGACGCGTTTCATGGCCTCCTGGACACTTCTTCAGGCCATAAACTTACAGTCCAGCAACTAGGAGCCATTAAATACACCATGTTGATGACATCACACTGACATCAGTTCCTGTGGGAACGCCCACACAAAATAAAACCAGTTTTTAAACATATAAATTATCTAGTAAAAGTCTTATATACAATGGAAATCTAAACACTAAAATCATGGATAAAATCAGATAAGTTTTGAATAATATAAAATCAAATAAATCAATATACATTTAAGAAAACACAAGTGTATGAGAACCCATGATCTAAGATAGAGCTAAAAGATTGCATTTCCTATTATCTGTTGTATCCACTTTAGTGCACTAGCCTTTCACCCGCATTTAAACCAGGACCTGATCTCCATAAAAAGTAGTTTTTTTTTTAAATAACTAATTAAAATAACAGGACTTGAACTCACAAAGTGTGGGGTCAAGTCATTGGCTCTACCACTAGACCAATTAATCTGATTGGAGTTCATCTCATGTCTCCCCAAAGGTAAACCATACCTTGGGTGAACTAAAGAGGGTCTGTTAAAAGTCGTAAACCATCTTTCTATAAAAATATATATATGAATATAGATATAAGGATAGGAAAGGAAGACAATATGTGCACCTGTCAAAAAAACAGTTTAGAACAATATTATACATTACTTCTAGAGGATTTTCTTTCAATCTGACTCCATAGGTGATCATAACTGCAGAGAACCCGCAGCAGAAACACCTCAAACAGAATGGTTTGAAGGAGGAGGGACCACACACAATTGCTCTGTAAGGATAGTATAATATAAATATAGTAAAGAAACCCTGATGAGTCAATTTATTGCAGACATAAAAAAACACTGATCTTTCAGTTAAATCACTTCATTCAAACCACCAGGGTTCAGGGTGCCCATTTCAGGCTTGCACCCTATTAGGGGTGTCCGTGGGAATATGGTCTATCGGGGTAATCCTCAGATCCATACGTCCCCCATGCACAGTACAACAGTGTCTCGAGAGGCCATGTTTTAAAAACCCTATTTTTATGTTATGTCTATGTGAATTAACCCTTTTGTGTAGTGGTTGGATCGTCCTCCCTATATATTGCTTGCCACAGATGCAATCTACAAGATAAATAACAAAATTTGACTGACAGTCCAACCTGTACTTGATTGAGTACACTGTTCCCTCATCATTAAAGGAAGAAAAATTAACAGTTTTATGATCTATACTGGAACAGCGTAAACAATTTTTCTTGTTACATTTGAACGCACCCACTTTAGTTGTCCTACATGATATATTAGATCTTGTTGTTACACTTGTTTGTTTCCTTATTCTACTGGGTGCCAGTATGCTTTTTAAGGATGGTGCCCTCTTATATGTGACCAGCGGAGTTGAAGGTAAACATTTCCTACAGATGGGGTCGTTCATAAGCACCCCCCAGTGTTTATGAATAATGTTTTTTATTTTCGTGTTTTGGGAGGAAAAGGTGGTGATAAAATTTGTAGTGATTTCCTGTGTATTCCTCTCCGATTTTTGGAGTAGATCAGCCTGAGGGGTGTCCTTAATTTCATTATAAGCTTTTTTGATCAAATTTTTAGGATATTCTTTTTCCAAGAAGCGTTCTCGCAGGATATCACTCTGCTGTTTAAAATCCTTCTCCAATGTACAATATTTTTTTTAATACGCTTGTATTGATTACTGGGAATATTCTTTAGCCACTTGACATAATGATTGCTATTAAAATGGATATAACTGTTGGTGTCCACTGCCTTGAAATAGGTTTTAGTATTTATTTTATCCCCATCGCGCCAAATGGTTAGATCAAGAAAGTTAATTGTCAAGGCATCAATTTCTGGGGTTAATTCAATACCCCACTTATTGTCAGTAATAACACCTAAAAATGATTTCAAGGTATTATTTACATTATCGTAAATAATTATTACATCATCTATAAACCTTTTGTACAAGATAACATTCCCATAGTATTCATTATTAAAAACATGCCAACTTTCAAAGGCCGCCATAAAGAGGTAGGCATAAGTGGGGGCAACCCTTGACCCCATCGCTGTACCCTTAATTTGCTGAAAAATGGTGTCCTCAAATGTAAAAAAAATTATTTTTCAATATAAAATTCATCCCTTCAAGAAGAAAACTTTTTTGAAGATCAGGTATGCGGGTGTCCTCCATCACAAACATCTTAAAGCATGTCAGACCAATCTCATGCTGGATGTTGGAATATAATCCAGTTACATCCATAGATATGAAAAGGTATGTATTTTTCCACTGAATTTCATTAAGTAATTTAATCAGATGTGTTGAATCTCTAAGATGGCTCCTGAGATTAAAAACATTATTGATCATAATCTTATCTATATATGCAGATAAGTTAGAGGTCAGAGAGTCAATCCCAGAGATAATGGGTCTACCTGGTGGGGAATCTACATTTTTATGTATCTTGGGTAAATGATACATGTGGGCCATGCCCGGTTTCTTTTTAATCAAAAAATCTTTTTCCAATTTATTTAAAATCCCCTTGTCAAATGGGATGTAACTTGTCTTTTCTAATCTGTTCCAATTGGCGTTTAACTAGATTCAGATGCTCTTCCATAGAATGCGCATCAGCACAGGGTTTCTCTCCTGATAGTGGATTTACATTCACCAGTATATTGGTACTTTCTGGTATGGTGGACCCATTGGGTCCCAAGCTGACGGACTTGGGTTCATCCACCTTATCACCATTAAGATTTTCGACATTATTAGAGGGGGCAAGATCCTCATTAATACCCACTTTAGAATCCTCTGTTTTATCAAGGAAAGGGGGTTCGCTTGTCACTGATACCTTCCTAGTGTTGACCAAGCCAGGAGTTTTAGGATGTTTCTGAGATGGTCTCCTGTTGGAGTTGGTTAATTTAAAAGGTCGAATAGTTGGTACTAAAGGGTTTGGTTTTATAGGATTTAATTTCAGAGGTACTAGGGGATCGGGTAAATTTATGTTTATATTTTTTGGAGGTTCTGGTATCATGCACCCCCTTGCTTTGACTTTTCTATAATCCTCCCTGTCACGCTGGAGTTTTTTGGATTTTCTTGAGATGATTTCCTGTTCCATTCATAGTGTTCTGGTTGCTATATCAGAATTGAACTTACTAAAGTCTGGATGTGTTCCAAACTCCAGAAGTTCATCTGACATTGTGATTATCCTCTCAACCAACCTCTCTGAGGTCATTACCCTTTTCTTAAAAAGCATACCCAACATATTAAACATACAGTCATTTAACAAATTGTCCCAATCCACAGTAAAATCTTTGCCATTTAAAAATGGGGAAACCAGATTGATTCTCAGTCCCGTGGGGCAGATTTTTTCATCCATGTAAATGGACAAGAACCTGGAATCCAACTGTGAAAGAAGTTTCTCTTTCAAGAGGTCTTCAAATTCGTTAAATTTATTTCTGATTTCTAGAGTCTCTTCCTCTGAATATTTAGTGGTGGACTCAGTACCAACATCTTCATACAAACTTCCATGACCAATTGTCTGTAAAATAAGCCTTTCCCTCGAAGACAATTTGTCAGGGAACTCCCCTAGACCAATTGATTTTTGAGGCGAATAAAATTAATTTGGGTGAAATAACAAATTTACTTGATACTCCAGTGCAGGTGATAGAGGAAATTAACCCTTCCCTCTCCCCGGTTTGTTTGATTCCCATTGACAAAAAGAATTTATCACAACCTGAAAAAATCATTATTGATAATAGTAAATCAACATCACTTTCTGTTCCTTTTTTACCCCGAATTTTGGGGGGGAACCTAAACATCAGGCAGTTCCTGTCCCCAAAACCTCAAAAAAGAAAAAATGTGGACGAGGAAAAAGAGGGGGCAAAAGGAGTGGGTCCAAATATAAACAACAACAAAAAGATTAGACCATATTGATCCAAAGTGGTGAGAGGTGTAATGGAAGGACTTCTCTAATACAACAGCAGAAAAATGTAATTTATAATATATTTAATATTTCTAATTATAAGTTATCTACAAATGAAATTTCAGTCCTACAAAAGGGTTTATCATTTTGCCCGATTAATAATAGCAGAGAGGTTGATCTATTTATGGATCTCCAAAAATTCATCCGCAAATTAACATTGAAAAGACACTTTGAATTAAACCCTACTAATCCGGTCCCTATAGACCCTAATGACTTAAATGTACACGTTAATTTGTGTGATAAGTCTAGTTTTTATCCCATTCAAAGCCAAGGTCATCATATCAAAACATTTACGGATTTAGTTCTTAATGATTTTAAAAAATTGTTACCTCATGAGTGTTTTAAACCTAGCAATGCTAATCCAGGTAAAAAAGGTTTTTTGACTAGAGAGGAAAATAATGCCCTCAAAAATCTCAGCAAAAACAGAGACATAATAATTAGATCAGCTGATAAGGGTGGGGGCATTTGCATACAGGATAGGGACAAATATTTGGAAGAGGCCTATCGTATATTGTCTGATGGTGAGACTTATAGGAAAAGTAATGATCATGAATATTCTAACGCCATTGTTGATTATAATAAGATGATTAAAATAGCATTTGAAAAGGGGATTTTAAATAAATTGGAAAAAGATTTTTTGATTAAAAAGAAACTGGGCATGGCCCACATGTATCATTTACCCAAGATACATAAAAATGTAGATTCCCCACCAGGTAGACCCATTATCTCTGGGATTGACTCTCTGACCTCTAACTTATCTGCATATATAGATAAGATTATGATCAATAATGTTTTTAATCTCAGGAGCCATCTTAGAGATTCAACACATCTGATCAAATTACTTAATGAAATTCAGTGGAAAAATACATACCTTTTCATATCTATGGATGTAACTGGATTATATTCCAACATCCAGCATGAGATTGGTCTGACATGCTTTAAGATGTTTGTGATGGAGGACACCTGCATACCTGATCTTCAAAAAAGTTTTCTTCTTGAAGGGATTAATTTTATATTGAAAAATAATTTTTTTACATTTGAGGACACCATTTTTCAGCAAATTAAGGGTACAGCTATGGGGTCAAGGGTTGCCCCCACTTATGCCAACCTCTTTATGGCGGCCTTTGAAAGTTGGCATGTTTTTAATAATGAATACTATGGGAATGTTATCTTGTACAAAAGGTTTATAGATGATGTAATAATTATTTACGATAATGTAAATAATACCTTGAAATCATTTTTAGGTGTTATTACTGACAATAAGTGGGGTATTGAATTAACCCCAGAAATTGATGCCTTGACAATTAACTTTCTTGATCTAACCATTTGGCGCGATGGGGATAAAATAAATACTAAAACCTATTTCAAGGCAGTGGACACCAACAGTTATATCCATTTTAATAGCAATCATTATATCAAGTGGCTAAAGAATATTCCCAGTAATCAATACAAGCGTATTAAAAAAAATTGTACATTGGAGAAGGAATTTAAACAGCAGAGTGATATCCTGCGAGAACGCTTCTTGGAAAAAGAATATCCTAAAAATTTGATTAAAAAAGCTTATAATGAAATTAAGGACACCCCTCAGGCTGATCTACTCCAAAAATCGGAGAGGAATACACAGGAAATCACTACAAATTTTATCACCACCTTTTCCTCCCAAAACAAGAAAATAAAAAACATTATTCATAAACACTGGGGGGTGCTTATGAACGACCCCATCTGTAGGAAATGTTTACCTCCAACTCCGCTGGTCACATATAAGAGGGCACCATCCTTAAAAAGCATACTGGCACCCAGTAGAATAAGGAAACAAACAAGTGTAACAACAAGATCTAATATATCATGTAGGACAACTAAAGTGGGTGCGTTCAAATGTAACAAGAAAAATTGTTTATGCTGTTCCAGTATAAATCATAAAACTTAATTTTTCTTCCTTTAATGATGAGGGAACAGTGTACTCAATCAAGTACAGGTTGGACTGTCAGTCAAATTTTGTTATTTATCTTGTAGATTGCATCTGTGGCAAGCAATATATAGGGAGGACGATCCAACCACTACACAAAAGGGTTAATTCACATAGACATAACATAAAAATAGGGTTTTTAAAACATGGCCCCTCGAGACACTGTTGTACTGTGCATGGGGGACGTATGGATCTGAGGATTACCCCGATAGACCATATTCCCACGGACACCCCTAATAGGGTGCAAGCCCTGAACAGAAGAGAAATCTTCTGGATTTATAAAATGGGCACCCTGAACCCTGGTTGTTTGAATGAAGTGTCCAACCTGTTTTAACTGAAAGATCAGTGTTTTTTTATGTCTGCAATAAATTGACTCATCAGGGTTTCTTTACTATATTTATCTTATACTATCCTTACAGCGCAATTGTGTGTGGTCCCTCCTCCTTCAAAACATCCTGTTTGAGGTGTTTCTGCTGCGGGTCCTCTGCAGTTGTGATCACCTATGGAGTCAGATTGAAAGAAAATCTTCTAGAAGTAATGTATAATATTGTTCTAAACTGTTTTTTTGACAGGTGCACATATTGTCTTCCTTTCCTACCCTTATATCTATATTCATATATATATTTATAGAAAGACTAGCTGTGAGCCCGATTCTGAAGAATCGGGAGTCTAGAATCTGGAGAGAGAGAGGGAGAGGGAGAGAGATAGATAGATAGATAGATAGATAAAGAGATAGATAGATAAATAGATAGAGATAGATAGATAGATAGAGATAGATAGATATAGATAAATAGATAGATAGATAGATAGATAGATAGATAGATAGATAGATAAATAGATAGATAGATATAGATTGATAGATAAATAGATAGATAGATATAAGTTGATAGATAGATAGATAGAGATAGATAGATAGATAGATAGATAATAAATAGATAGAAAGAAATAGATAGATAGAAAAAATAGATAGATAGATAGAAATAGATAGATAGATAGATAGAAATAGATAGATATAGATAGATAGAAATAGATAGAGATAGATAGATAGATAAAAAGAGATAGATAGATAGCCGACGAAAGCCGAGACCCGTGGCTGAAAATAGAACCAAGGGCCCGGCTATAGTTCGCTTGAAACACCGCTATTATTCTCTATGGGAAGTGAGGCGCTATTCTGATTGGTCGCCGGCAGCACACAGCGACCAATCAGAATAGCGCCTCACTTCCCATAGAGAATAATAGCGGTGTTTCAAGCGAAGTATAGCCGGGCCCTTGGTTCTATTTTCGGCCACGGGTCTCGGCTTTCGTCGGTCGTCGCCGGGGCGGGAGACTCGCAATGGCCGTTCGCGGCCATTGCGAGCCGTTGCAGGGGCGCGAGCGACGAAAGCCGAGACCCGTGGCCGAAAATAGAGCCAAGGGCCCGGCTATACTTCGCTTGAAACACCGCTATTATTCTCTATGGAAAGTGAGGCGCTATTCTGATTGGTTGCTGTGTGCTGGCGGCGACCAATCAGAATAGCGCCTCACTTCCCATAGAGATATAATGGACGAAAAATCGTCCGTTCTATCTCTATGGAAGTGAGGTACTATTCTGATTGGTCGCTGTGTGCTGCCGTGGACCAATCAGAATCGCGCCTCACTTTCAGCGGTAAATTTGAAACCAAAAGTCGTCATTCTATCTCTATGGGAAGTGAGGCGCTATTCTGATTGGTCGCCGGCAGCACACAGCGACCAATCAGAATAGCGCCTCACTTCCCATAGAGATAGAATGGACGATTTTTCGTCCATTCTATCTCTATGGGAAGTGAGGCGCTATTCTGATTGGTCGCCGGCAGCACACAGCGACCAATCAGAATAGCGCCTCACTTCCCATAGAGATAGAATGGACGATTTTTCGTCCATTCTATCTCTATGGGAAGTGAAGCGCTATTCTGATTGGTCGCCGGCAGCACACAGCGACCAATCCGAATAGCGCCTCACTTCCCATAGAGATAGAATGGACGACTTTTGGTTTCAAATTTACCGCTGAAAGTGAGGCGCGATTCTGATTGGTCACCGGCAGCACACAGCGACCAATCAGAAAGGCGCCTCACTTCCCATAGAGAATAATAGCGGTGTTTCAAACGAAGTATAGCCGGGCCCTTGCTTCTATTTTCGGCCACGGGTCTCAGCTTTCGTCGGCTATCTATCTATCTATTTCTATCTATCTATCTATTTCTATCTATCTATCTATTTCTATCTATCTATTTCTGTCTATCTATCTATTTCTATCTATCTATTTCTGTCTATCTATCTATTTCTATCTATCTATTTCTATCTATCTATCTATTTCTATCTATCTATCTATTTCTATCTATCTATTTCTATCTATCTATCTATCTATATCTATCTATCTATTTTCTATCTATCTATCTATCTATCTATATCTATCTATCTATATCTATCTATCTATTTCTATCTATCTATATCTATCTATCTATTTCTATCTATCTATTTCTATCTATCTATTTCTATCTATCTATTTCTATCTATCTATATCTATTTCTATCTATCTATATCTATCTATTTCTATCTATCTATATCTATCTATTTCTATCTATCTATTTCTATCTATATCTATCTATTTCTATCTATCTATATCTATCTATCTATTTCTATCTATCTATAGCTATCTATTTCTATCTATCTATCTATATCTATCTATCTATTTCTATCTATCTATCTATCTAGATACATAGATAGATAAAGAGATAGATAGATAAATAGATAGAGATAGATAGAGATAGATACATAGAAAGAAATAGATACATAGATAGATACAAATAGATACATTGATAGATAGATAGAAAGAAATAGATACATAAATAGATAGATAGATAAATAGATAGATAGAAAAGAAATAGATACATAGATAGATAGAAATAGATACATAGATAGAAATAGATACATAGATAGAAATAGATGCATAGATAGATAGATAGAAAGAAATAGATACATAGATAGATAGCCGACGAAAGCCGAGACCCGTGGCCGAAAATAGAACCAAGGGCCCGGCTATACTTCGCTTGAAAAACCGCTATTATTCTCTATGGGAAGTGAGGCGCTATTCTGATTGGTCGCTGTGTGCTGGCGGCAACCAATCAGAATAGCGCCTCACTTCCCATAGAGATAGAATGGACGATTTTTCAACTCGCGGCCATTGCTCACGCCGGCCAACGGCTCGCAATGGCCGCTACGCGGCCAATGCTTCGTGTGTAGCGTGGCTGCCTTGTGGCAGCCACGACGACGGAAGTAGCGCCGAATATGACGGAAGTGCGCTACGGCAATTATATATTAGATGGTTTACGACTTTTAACAGACCCTCTTTGGTTCACCCAAGGTATGGTTTAACTTTGGGGAGACATGAGATGAACTACAATCAGATTAATTGGTCTACTGGGAGAGCCATTGACTTGACCCCACACTTTGTGAGTTCAAGTCCTGTTATTTTATATGTTATTTTTAAAAAAAAAAATACTTTTTATGGAGATCAGGTCCTGGTTTAAATTCGGGTGAAAGGCTGGTGCACTAAAGTGGATACAACAGATAATAGGAAATGCAATCTTTTAGCTCTATCTTAGATCATGGGTTCTCATACACTTGTGTTTTCTTAAATGTATATTGATTTATTTGATTTTATATTATTCAAAACTTATCTGATTTTATCCATGATTTTAGTGTTTAGATTTCCATTGTATATAAGACTTTTACTAGATAATTTATATGTTTAAAAACTGGTTTTATTTTGTGTGGGCTTTCCCACAGGAACTGATGTCAGTGTGATGTCATCAACATGGTGTATTTAATGGCTCCTAGTGTGCTGGACTGTAAGTTTATGCCCTGAAGAAGTGGCCAGGAGGCCACGAAACGCGTCGGCAATTTGTGTGTTCCGTGTGTGAATAAAGTGTGTCTTTCCTATCCTGGATCTCCTTGTGGTCGAGCGCGGATATATCCCGATCTTTTTCTCCTTTGCAACGCTGTTTCTTCTACGGGATCTGCAGCGGCCTGGCTCTTTATGTTGGTTGTGACACATCACAACCTCATCAGGTGAGTGGACCACCATAGTTATTGTGCTGGTGTCCCTCGTTTTACCGCCTTAGTGCGCTCCCCTTTCTCTTCTTTTTTAAAATTAGAAATATCAGAGCAAAATATAGCCTTCAATAATGCAGCCTATGTCTGATTTATGCTGCTTGTGGTTCACACACCATAAGGGTGTGTACTCGCGGTCCGGAGGAGCTGTGTGTTGGACGCAGCTCCTCCGGACCTGAGTGAAGCCGCGGGTGGAGGCCGGGAGACCGCAGCCTCCCTGTACTCACGATGTGCGGCGGGTGCAGGGCAGCTCCTCCCTGTAGTCACCCGATGGCAGCCGCTTCCAACTCCGCAGCATGAAATGAACATGCGGAGGAGGAGCGGTCTGCTGGCAGCTCCAAATACGCCGCGGGCGGGTAAAGCATAGTGAGGATGGGATTTCTTACAATCCCATCCACTATGCTTATACTGTACGACGCAGTGGCAAGACACTGCGTCCAAAACTTGGCGTATACTGACTGTGAGCACACAGCTTTAATCTACTTCTAGGTTCCCTTTAACCCACAAGGTCTTGTCTTCACCTTTCTGATCAGGCCAAATTTTTCAAATTTGATGTTTCTTTATGAAGCTATAACTCTAGAATGCTTCTACAGGTCCCAGTGATTCTGAAATTGTACTTTTATGACACATTGTACTTTGCTAGTGGGAGATATAGGTTAATATTATTTATAAAAATATCTGATATTTGCTTAAAAATTTGAAAAATTTGCCATTTTCAAATTTGCAATTTTGTTGAGTTTACAATTTGTATTCCTCACAAAATATTTAACCCCTTCATGACCCGGGAATTTTTCGTTTTTAATTTACATTTTTTGCTCCCCTGCTTTCAAGAGCCATAACTTTTTTATTTTTCTGTCAATATAGATATATGATGGCTTGTTTTTTGCATTTTTTAGCCGCCATGTTCACTATATGGTAAAACCGACTTGACGGTGTGATGCCTCAGGTCGGTACGAGTTCGTAGATACCAAACATGTATACCTTTACTGGTATATAAGTGGTGGAAAAAAATTCAGAAGTTTGGAAAAAAAACAAAACGCACTTTTTGCGCCATATTTTGCAACCCGTAGCATTCTCATTTTTCGGGATCTGGGGCCATGTGACGGCTTTTTTTTGCGTCTTGAGCTGACCTTTCTGATGATACCATTTTTGGGGAGGTCCGCTGTTTTGATCGCCCGTTATCGCATTTTATAGCAATGTTGTGGCGACTAAAAAAATGTAATTTTGGCGTTTGGACCATTTTTTCCGTTACGGAGTTTAGGGCTCTCATTAATTGATTTTATATGTTGATAGATCGGACGATTCTGAACGCGGCGATACCAAACGTTTATTTTTTTTATTACTTTTATTGTGAATGGGGGAAAAGGGGGGTGATTTGAACTTTTATGTTTTGTTTTTTACAGGTTTTTAAAAATTTTATTTTTTTATTCATTCTTATTTTTACACTGCCCCTTTAAGAGGCACCTTGCTGCACAGTCCGATCGCTTCTGGGAGATACCGATGAGCTGCAGCTCATCAGTATCTCCCAGAACCGTGGACGTGTGCAGTGCTTTCTGACAGCATCCTGGGTCTAGCCAAGACCCCGAGCTGTCACATGACCGCCGGAGATCCCGTGATATTATCGCGGGATCTCCGATGCAGACAGGGAACGGAGCGTTCTCCGCCACGGCTGCCTTTGATCCCGCTGTCAGAGATTGACAGCGGGATCCAAGGGGTTAACAGCACCGATCGGATCCCAGATCTGTTACATTGACATCTCAGCTGATGAGATCAGCTGAGATGTCGGGGCTTTAATGTGAGCTCACATCAAACACCCCTTACTGGCCCATGACGTCCTCCTACGTCATAGGTCGGGAAGGGGTTAAAGGGAAGCCGACAGCTGGTACATGCTTGTAGCTTTTAAACTATGGTTTTCTCTGAATTGATGCAGAAATCATGCAGCCAGTAGATTGGACAGTATCTATCAGTTGTTAGGTTCCCTGTTGCTCTATTTCTATTTCTGCTGCATCACTTCATTGCAAAGAAATTCACGATTGTTTCTTATGGAGCACAGTCTGTGAAATCTCTACAAGTAGTGCAACTTTCTTTACAGTCTTCAATGCGAGCGTGCTTCTTTATCCGCCCCTCCAAGATGCTGCCAATCACAGCTCAGCAGTGTCTGAGTCAAGCTATGATAAGGAAATGTGGAGAAGGGTGAAAGGGCAAACCCCCAGACACATTTATTTGATCAAGTGACAGATCCTCTAACTTTTGTAGTTAATTAAGGGGTCTATATGTCATAAAACCCTTACCACAAAGACCCAGTTTTAAAAACTGTACTTCAAAACTGCATTTGTGAAGTTTAACTCTTCAGGTACTTTACAACATTAAGAAAATGGAATGAAAAATAATTTTTTTATACTGACCTGATGAATTGGCCCCAAATTATTCATTTTCATTTTCACGAGGTTGACTGTCAGTTAGTGCTGGTTGGCTGCCTCTCATTGTGCACCACCCCTATGACAAAGCCTGAGGCTGCTGGGAGAAAAACAGTTAATTTCCTCCAGGAAGCACGGCTCTTTAGAACACTATTAACCTGCAGATAACCCCATATCAGCAGGTTAATAGCGATTTGTTTGTTTGTTTGTTTGTTTTTTCACCCAACAGGTTTCCTTTAATCCCACTATGGGACTTGAACATTCAGTAGAGTGATCACTGGTCTAGTACACTGCAATGCTCCTATATTTGTAAGCTTACACCTCTCAGGCCACCATCATTGTTTGACCTCTGGTTACCATGTCAGCACCCCCACGATTACAGTGCACGGGTGCCGATAGGGTTAAAGAGGAAGCCCCCTTTCTTTCACTACCATCTATATGCTGTGATCGCTATTGGCCATGGCATCTAGAGGAACCAGATATACAAAAATAGATGTTGAGTTGAAATATTGTTGTTGTTTTACCATTCTTTGTGGGAAACCTTGATGGATTAAACAGCTGCAGTACCATATAGTTAGTTTCCATGGTGCATTCATTTGATTTTTTCTTTATCATACCTACAAACATGCAAAGGATATAGACAAATAATAATATTCATGTGAACGTAACATTTCTGTATGCTTGCCACAATGTCAGGGGATCAAGATATAACATGACATCCTATAATTCTTTTTATTTTAAATATCACCTGTCCCCAGATGACAGGGGGCAGGTTTTGCTTGTGTTTTATGGCTGCTTGCCTGAGTGTGCAGGTTAGTTTTTTCTCTAAATCCTGCATATGGATACAGAAATACAGTGGGAAAAATAAGTATTTGATACTCTGCTGATTTTGTACGTTTTCTCACCTACAAATAATGGAGAGGTCTAATTTTTATCATAGGTATACACTTCAACTGGGAGAGACAGAATCTAAAAAAAAATCGTGAAAATCATATTGTATGATTTTTACATAATTAAATTGCATGAAAAAAGTATTTGCTCACCTACCAACTAGCAAGAATTCTGGCTCTCAAAGACCTGTTAGTTTTTCTCCTCCCACTCTGCACTCATTACTTGTATTAATTTCACCTGTTTGAACTCATTACCTGTATAAAAGACACCTGTCCACACAATCAATCACAGTCCAACCTTTCCACCATGGCCAAGACCAAAGAGCTGTCTGTATACCAGGGACAAAATTGTAGACCTGCACAAGGCTGGGATGGGCTGCAGGACAATATGCAAGAAGCTTGATGAGAAGGCAACAGCTGTTGGTGCAATTATTAGACAATGGAAGAAAAACAATAAAACTGTCAATCTTCAGTCTGGGTCTCCATGTAAGATCTCGCCTCATGTTGTATGCTTTTGAGAAAGGTCAGGAATCGGCCCAGAACTACCTGGTCAATGACCTAAAGAGAGCTGGGACCACAGTCTCAAAGATTACCACTAGTAATGGATTGTCATGATGGTTTACAGTATTATGGTGTGTTTATTGTTTTGATGCAATAATTATGAAACTTTATTATGCTAATTCATCTTGTATTGATTACGCCTATAGGACTAAAGAGAATGGTTGTGATGCCTGCTGTTTAGTGGGGGGAGGGGATTATAAATTTGGGGTATTTTGTTGGCTCTTGGTAAGTGAATTTATCACAAACATAATATGTATGCCATTTGGATATGATGTTGTTTTTGTTTAATGAAAAACATCTGATTAAAAAAGTAATGGATTGTCATGGATTAAAATCCTGCAAGATCCCCCTGCTCATGCCAGCATATGTCCAGGCCTGTTTGGAGCTCGCCGATGACCATCTGGATGATCCAGAGGCGGCATGAGAGAAAGTCATGTGGTCAGATGAGACCAAAAGAGAACTTTCTCCTTCGCATCATTGGGGGACACATGATCATGGGTGCATGCTTTTCTGCCACTAGGAGGCGACACTAAGTAGAGATAAAAATTAAGCCCTCCTTCCTGCAGTATAATCCTGTACGTAGGTGTAGATATTCAGTTTAGTACAATGCAGTAGGAGAGCACGTTAACGTAATAAGGTACAACTAGTGTAAGGCAAGGTACTGTACAGACTATTGAAGAATACGAATGAGCTAGGAGAAAAGGATTTTACGGTGAGTACACAAAAATCCCTGTTTCTCCATCGCATCATTGGAGGACACAGGACCATGAGACGTCCTAAAGCAGTCCCTGGGTGGGAATCAGTTGAATAGCGGTTGAGCATCATGCATCAGCTGCTTACAGATGCGCGACTGCCGCATGCAAGATTTTTCTGCCTAGGCTTGCATCTGCAGAGGCCTGGGTGTGAATGTTGTAGTGTTTGGTGAAGGTATGTAGACTGGTTTAGTTTAGTGTCACAAGGAGGCACATGTGCTCTGTAACTCAGATCACATTTGCCTTTAGTTAACCTATTTTTCATTTTTATTTTGTTTTGGAACCATTAATTCTATTACCTTGATTTTACACCAGTGGCATGGGGAACCCCAAAGCAGCCCACACCATGGAGGGACAACAGATCCCCATAAAGGGCTCCACTCTCACTGCCGCAGAACCTGCAACCAACCACTCTGCATACCCATTGCATCCTTTTGCAGGACAGGGGAAGGCAAGGAGCACATGTGCAGCACCTCTCACCTCCTCCAACAAAGGAGCAGGTGATTGAGGCCTCCTGCCGCCAGTCACTGTGCACCGATCCATCCCCAAGGGATTCGGTGCAGCAGCAGCTGCAGCATCTCCCCCAACCTCGGGGCACAATCATTGCTCCCTCCAGGCATGGCGGCTCCATGCTGGGCTGCCCACCGCCGGTAAGTTCGGGGTGCGTGTCCAGGGCATGGGGCCGAAGCACCCACCAAGACCGCCACTTCGCCGCTGTCCACCATTGCCAGGGGCACCCGGCGCCGCTCCCGGGAGCCAACAATACTTTAGGCCCCGGCCGGGGCCTGCAGCCGAGCACTGCCCACCTCGGTGGTGATTGGCCGCACGTCGCGTCTCCACCCCGCGTCATAGGGGCGTGCATGATGATGCTGTCAGTCACGCTAAGCTGTGATTGGCTGCTGAGCATGTCGCTCTCAGCCACATAACACGCCCCCGACATGACGTGGACAAAAGGGGCCGATATCGGCACATGCCCCCATCGGCAGCTAGCCAATCACTGCACAGCCCATACAACACTGGCACAGCCGCAAAACATGCCCCCAAAACGGCGTGTAAATTCAAACAAAGGACTTTGTGCAACACAGCTGCAGCCCCCCCCACACACACAAGCCTACACAATATACCTGCGGCTTGTACCTGCCTGCACCTCCCCTGGAGTGGGTATGTCCTCAGGTATGGTAGGCTCCCCCTTCCTTGTCCAGCAAGGTGGGGGTCGCACAAAGCCCACACACTACCACAGGACACATCCACTCCACAGTCCTTCCGGTGCCTCTGAAGATAAAGGATCTCAGCACCTCACCAGACTGCACGACAAAGGGGACACAGTATCCGGATAAGCTCTATTAGGAGACCCCCTTCCCTGCAGACCACCATCCTCTGTCCAGTGTCGGCTCGTTTGCCCTCATTGCAACTAAATGCTTAGTACACTGCAATATCATTAACAACAGTAAACTGGTACATTATGGCAGATTCCAAACCTCCCAAAGATAAAAACAAGAACAATGCAGGGGGCAAGGCATCATGCACCAACTGCCAGACTGTGCTCCCACTCAAGCACGCTTCGCAATTTTGCAAAGTCTGCGATCCTGAATGCCCCACTGCGATTACCACTCACGCAGCACCCAGTGTGTCTGACGTCCCTCCATGGGGCCTGGCACTGTCGCAACAGGTAGACTCCACAGTCCAAATGTTGCAGTCCTGTCCTGGTCCTCCCACAGCCAGTGATAGCAAACGTCACTGCTCACACTCCAGCAGGGAAAATCCCCAGTTTACGGCCCCCCTGCCAACCAGAAGACTGACTCATACCAGCCCGTCCCAGGGACGTTCTCCCGCCATGTCACTCCTGGGTAACAGGTCTCGCTCCCCTTCACCCCGTAACCAGTCTGAATCAATATCCAGGGGGGGAACTATCAGAACCAGATGCGCCCCACGAAAGTGAGACCACGGACACCCAGGCAATGGTTAACAGCCTCATTGAGGCTGTTAACAAGACAGTACATGTCAATGACGACCACTCCACCCCAGAGTACACAGTCTCGTTCACAACTGCAAAATGTTCTCATCGACTCTCTCTCTAACCACGAGGATTTTAATTATATAATCCAGCGACACTGGGACCGACCAGACAAGCGCTTCGCAGGTCGTAAGGCCACTGAAGTAAAATACCCCTTCGTGCCAGACCATCATAAAAGATGGGCTAAGTCACTGTTGCCCCCCAGTGTTGCATTTAGCTAACAAAACCTTACTTACACTCTATGACAGCTTGTCTATCAAAGACTCCAATGACCGCAAATTAGACAATCTAGCACGCTTGGTCTTTGAATCCACAGGAGCAGCCCTCTCTCCCTCGTTTGCCATGGCGTGGGTCCCTAAAGCGGCGGTGTCCTGGATCCATTCCTTACACGAAACATTGGAAGACTCCGACCAGGACCCAACTGACTTACTCGAACAACTTACAATGGCCCATCAGTACTTCCTGCTGGCGTCCATAGACACAGCCAACTGTTCTGCATTGGCAGCAGCAAATGTACTTTCCATGCACCGAACCCTCTGGCTCAGAGGCTGGCACCCGGACTCCGCATCAAAAAGATCTCTCATAAACCTTCCCTACCAAGGAGGTCGCCTATTCGCTGCCTAGATACCCGGTGTTTACCATGGTTACCAGCCCTGTGAGGTCACTGATCGCTGGTTTCTCGCGGTCACAAGCAGCGATGCGTGCTGACCAGCGGGAAACCAACGATCAAAAAATGACCCGCTGCACTTTGCAATGATCAGCGACCTCACAGCAGGGGCCTGATTGCTGCAAAGTGTCACACATAACGATATCGCTGGAGAGATTGTTCTAACGTCACAGTTACAACGATCTCTCTAACGATATCGTTATGTGAGACAGGGCCTTAAGAACCGAGGTCATAAAATCGGTACCAAAAACCGAACAGTTCAAAGGTTACTATTCAAAACTGTTCATCGTCTCAAAAAATGACGGAACAATACGGCCCCATCCTAGACCTCAAACTTCTCAAGTTCGCCAAGGTACGACAATTCAGAATGAACCCCCCCCTCCGCTCAGTAATCGCATCTTTAGAAAAAGGAGAGTTCGTAGCAACCATCGACATACAAGACGCATACCTCCACATCCCCATTTTTCCTCCCCACCAAAAATATCTGTGGTTCGTGGTTCAGAAACGCTACTTCCAATTCGTCGCCCTGCCTTTACGGCTTGCCAACCGCACCCAGAGTCTTCACAAAGGTCATGGCGGCCGTCATGACCATCCTCCATTCGCGGGCAGCGGTCGTCCTCCCGTACCTAGACGACCTGCCAATCAAAGGGCCATGCTTCCATGCATGCCTCAACAGCGTCCAAATAACAACGAACACACTCTCCCACCTAGGATGGCTCATAAACCTAGAAAAATCATCCCCAACGCCGGACCAAGACAATAAACTTTCTAGGGATGACCCTAGACACTGCAAGAGGGCTAGTCATACTCTCCCAAGACAAGGCCACAGCAATCCGCAAAGGAGTGCACATTCTTCGCAGCCGTCCACCCTAGTCCATCCATTTCGGCATTGAGGTCCTAGGAAAGATGGTAGCTGCAATGGAAGCAGTCCCCTTTGCTCAGCTACACTTCTGACCCCTACAGCTCTCCCTCCTCTTGGCTTGGAATAAAAGTCCCTTCAGCCTCGACCGCAATCACCGCTTATCCACGCAGGTCAAAAAAGCACTCAGATGGTGGACACAGCTATCATCACTCACGCAGGAAAAATCCTTCCATTCAAGTGGCTAGTGGTAACCACAATGCTCGGCTGGGGGACTGTCTATCATCAACACACGGCCCAAGGCCACTGGACGTCCCAGGAGTCACACCTCCCAATCAACATTCTGGAACTGCAAGCTATCCGTTTTAGCACTTCAACACTTTCACCACCTCCTGGCCGGTCGTCCCATTTGCATCTAATCAGACAACGCTATGGCAGTGGCGTACATCAATTATCAGGGCGGCACAGGCAGCAAATCCACAATGCGCGAAGTGGAACACATTCTACACTGGACCGAAAACACCCAGTCAGTCATATCAACAGTCCACATCCCGAGAGTGGACAACTGGGCAGCAAACTTCCTAAGACGCCAGGGACTCAGGAGAATGGTCACTACATCCGGAAGTCTTTCTACAGATCTGTCAGCGCTGTGGAACCCCCGATGTAGACCTCATGGCGTCAAGAATTAACGCAAAAGTCCCAGTCTTTGTAGCCAGGTCCTGGGACCTGCTTGCACTAGGAGTGGACTCGCTGGTCCTCCCCTGGCGCCAATTACAACTCCCATACATCATTGCCCCACTCCCGCTGATCTCGAGAGTGATCAGAAAGATCAAAGCGGAAAGAGCTCAAGTGATACTCATCACCCGAGACTGGCCACGACGGGCATGGTACACAGAGCTCGTGCTCCTCGCCGACGCGCCCTGGCCACTCCCAAACCGACCGGACCTTCTATGCCAGGGCCCCTTTTACCACGAGAACTCAGGACCCTGTCTTTACCGGCGTGGCTATTGAATCCTGGATCCTGACCCAAGTAGGGTTTACATCAGAGGTCATAACCACCATAGTTAATGCCCGAAAACCAACGTCCTCACGCATCTACCACCGCACCTGGAAAGCCTTTTTCCGGTGGTGCAAGGACTGCAACCATAACCCGCTCCTTTTTTCCATCCCCACTATCCTGGAGTTTCTTCAAAATGGCCTTGACTCTGGCTTAGCACCCAGCTCCTTTAAGGGCCAAATCTCTGCCTTTACTGTCCTCCTCCAACGCAGGATTGTGTCCAAACCACAGGTCAAGACATTCATCCAGGGGGTATCGCACACACAGCCCCCCTATAGGACACCAGTGGCTGTCTGGGACCTAAACCTAGTTCTGGGCGCCCTCCAGGAGCCCCCATTCAAACCCCTGCAAGAAGTATTGTTATCCCATCTCTCATGGAAAGTCACCACCTTGGTTGCAATCACATCAATCAGGCGAGTGTCCGAACTGGCCCCCCTATCCTGCCGTCCCCCCTACCTATCCTTCCACAAGGATAAAGTAGTTCTCCGTCCATCTCTGTCCTTCTTGCCCAAGGTGGTGTCTCACTTCCACCTTAATGAAGACATCATACTTCTGTCCTTTTGCCCAACCCAGCTACATACCCTTGACCTAGTAAAGGCCCTCAGACACTACATCTCCCGAACAGCTTCATTCCGTAACACAGAAGCGCTGTTCGTCATCCCCGAGGGACCTAGAAAGGGGATGGCTGCGTCTAAGTCCACATTGGCAAGATGGATCCGCTCTGCAATCCAAGAGTCCTACCGCATCAAAGGCATGCCAACTGCAGCAGGGATCAAGGCTCATTCAACTCGATCAGTGGGCGCCTCATGGGCCATTCGTCACCAAGCCTCGGCGACTCAGGTTTGCAAGGCCGCAACCTGGTCCAGCCTACATACCTTCACCAAACACTACAACTTTCACACCTAAGCCTCTGCAGATGCAAGCCCAGGCAGAAAAATCTTGCATACGGCAGTCGCGCATCTGTAAGCAGCTGATGTATGATGCTCGACCACTATTCCACTGATTTCCACCCAGGGACTTCTTTAGGACGTCCCATGGACCTGTGTCCCCCAATGATGCGATGGACAAACAGGGATTTTTGTGTACTCACTGTAAAATCCTTTTCTCCTAGCTCATTATTGGGGGACACAGCACCCGCCCTATTCTTCAATAGTCTTATAACAGTCTTCAGTAGTATCAAACGCTAGTTCTACCTTATTACGTTAATGTGCTCTCCAACTGCTTTAGTACTAAACTGAATGTCTACGCCTACGTACGGGTATATACTGCACGAAGGAGGGCTTTACTTTTATCACTACTTAGTGTTGCCTCCTAGTGGCAGAAAAGCATACACCCATGGTCCTGTGTCCCCCAATGATGAGCTAGGAGAAAAGGATTTTACGGTCAGTACACAAAAATCCCTGTTTTTGGTATCAACTAGTCTACTGTGTTTGGAGGAAGAAGAAGGACAAGTACAACCTCAAGCACACCATTCCAATTGTGAAGCATGGAGGTGGAAACATTCTTTGGGGGTGCTTTTCTGCAAATGGGACAAGACAACTGCACCACATACAACCCCTGGCAAAAATTATGGAATCACTTTGCTCGGAGAATGTTCATTCAGTTGGTTATAATTGTAGAAAAAAAGCAGATCACAGATATGGCACAAAACTAAAGTCATTTCAAATGGCAACTTTATGGCTTTAAGAAACACAAAGAAATCAAGATAAAAAATGTGGTAGTCCGTAAGGATATTTTTTTTTCACACCAAGCAGACGGAAAAAATTAGGGAATCACTGAATTCTGAGGAAAAAATTATGGAATCATGAAAAACAAACACAAAAGAACACTCCAATACACTGTGTGCAGAATTATTAGGCAAATGAGTTTTGATCACATGATACTTTTTATACATGTTGTCTTACTCCAAGCTGTATAGGCTTGAGAGCCAACTACCAATGAAGTAAATCAGGTGATGTGCATCTCTGTAATGAGGAGGGGTTGTGGTGTAATGACATCAACACCCTATAAAAGGTGTACTTAATTATTAGGAAAATGCCTTTCCTTAGGCAAAATGGGTCAGTAGAGAGATTTGACGGCCTCTGAAAAGACCAAAATTGGGAGATGTCTTGCAGAGGGATGCAGCAGTCTTGAAATTGCCTAACATTTGAAGCATGATCACCGAACAATCAAGCGTTTCATGGCAAATAGCCAACAGGGTCGCAAGAAACGTATTGGGCAAAAAAGGTGCAAAATAACTGCCCATGAATTGAGGAAAATCAAGCGTAAAGCTGCCAAGATGCCATTTGCCACCAGTTTTTCCATATTTCAGAGCTGCAACATTACTGGAGTATCAAAAAGCACAAGGTGTGCTATACTCTGGGACATGGCCAAGTTAACGAAGGCTGAAAAACGACCACCTTTGAACAAGAAACATAAGATAAAACGTCAAGACTGGGCCAAGAAATATCTTAAGACTTATTTTTATGGACTGATGAAATGAGAGTGATTCTTGATGGGCCAGAGGCTGGATCAGTAAAGGGCTCCACTCCGACTCAGACGCCAGCAAGGTGGAGGTGGGGTACTGGTATGGGCTGGTATCATCAAAGATGAACTTGTAGGACATTTTCGGGTTGGGGATGGAATGAAGCTCAACTCCCAGACCTACTGCCAGTTTCTGGAAGACAACAACGTCTTCAAGCAGTGGTACAGGAAGAAGTCTGTATCGATCAAGAAAAACATGATTTTCATGCAGGAGAATGCTCCATCACATGCATCCAACTACTCCACAGCGTGGCTGGCCAGTAAAGGTCTCAAAGAAGAAAAAATAATGACCTGGCCCCCTTGTTCACCTGATCTGAACCCCATAGAGAACCTGTGGTCCCTCCTAAAATGTGAGATCTACAGGGAGGGAAAATAGTACAGCTCTCGGAAAAGTGTCTGGGAGGCTGTGGTGGCTGCTGCATGCAATATTGATCGTAAACAGATCAAGCAACTGACAATCTATGGGTGGGAGGCTGTTGAGTGTCAACATAAAGAAAGGTGGCTATATTGGTCACTAATTTTTTGGGGTTTTGTTTTTGCATGTCGGAAATGTTTTTTTCTAAATTTTGTGCAGTTGTATTAGTTTACCTGGTGAAAATAAACAAGTGAGATGGGAATATATTTGGTTTTTATTAAGTTGCCTAATAATTCTGCACAGTAATAGTTACCTGCACAAACAGATATCCTCCTAAAATAGCCAAATCTAAAAAAAAAAAAACACTCCAACTTCCAAAAAATATTAAGCTTTGATATTTATGAGTCTTTTGGGTTGATGGAGAACATAGTTGTTGATCAATAATAAAAATAATTCTCTAAAATACAACTTGCCTAATAATTCTGCACACAGTGTACATCACTAGTAATTTGTTGCACTACCTCTGGCTTTAATAACAGCTTGCAGTCTCTGAGGCATGGACTTAATGAGTGATCAGCTTTGCAGGTTATAGCCTTGTCATTGATCATTTTCTTCAACTACCAGCAAAGATTTTCAATTGGATTGAGATCTGGACTATTTGCAAGTCATGACCTTGACCTTATGTGTTCCTTCTTTCAAGGAATGTTTTCCCAGTTTTTGCTCTATGGCATGATGCATTAGCATCTTGAAAAATTATTTCATCATCCCCAAACATCCTTTCAATTGATGTGATAAGAAAACTGTCCAAAATATCAATGTAAACTTGGGCATTTATTGAAGATGTAATGACAGCCATCTCCCCCTTTACCTGACATGCAGCCCCATATCATCAATGACTGTGGAAATTTGCATGTTCTCTTCAAGCAGTCATCCTTATAAATCTCATTAGAACGTCAACAAACAAAAGTATGCGATTCATCACTGAATAGGACTTTCATCCAGTCATTCACAGTCCACAAATGCTAGTTCTTAGCCCATTGTAACCTTGTTTTTTTCTGTTTAGGTGTTAATGATGGCTCTTGTTTACCTTTTCTGTATGTAAATCCCATTTCCTTTAGGCGGTTTCTTACAGTTAGGTCACAGACATTGATTTCAGTTTCCTCCCATTCGTGCCTCGTTTTGTTGTGCATTTCCTGTTTTGGAGACATTTTGCTTTAAGTTTTTGGTCTTGACACTTTGATGTCTTCCTTGGTCTACCAGTATGTTTGCCTTTAAGAACCTTCCCATGTTTTTGTATTTGGACCAGATTTTAGACACAGCTGACTGTGAACAACCAACATCTTTTGCAACATTGCGTGATGATTTACCCTCTTTTAAGAGTTTGATAATCCTCTCCTTTATTTCAATTGACATCTCTCGTGTTGGAGCCATAATTCATGTCAGTTCACTTAGTGCAACAGCTCTCCAAGGTGTGATCACCCCTTTTTAGATGCAGACTAATGAGCAGATCTAATTTGATGCAGGTGTTAGTTTTGGGAATGAAAATTTACAGGGTGATTCCAAAATTTTTTCCTCAGAATTGAGTGATTCCATAATTTTTGTCCTCTGCTTGGTCTGAAAACGGTACCCTTACTGACTACCACATTTTTTATCTTGATTTCTTTTAATGTTTCTTATAGCCATAAAGTTGCTATTTGAAATGACTTTAGTCTTGTGCCCTGTCTGTGATCTGCTTTTTTTTCTACAACATTAAACAACTGAATGAACATCCTCCGAGCACGGTGATTCCATAATTTTTGCCAGGGGTTGCAGAAGGGAGGATCGATGGGGGTCATGTAAAGTGAAATTTAGCCCATTAACCTTCTTCACTCAGTAAGATATGTATAGCTAGAAGGACAAAAAGAGTCTCACCTGCTATATAAATGAATAAATAATATTATTTTTACCCAATAACACCGTAGAAAATAAAAACTAGGATAATCTCACCTTGAAAGGTTGTGTCAGACACAACCACTGTAATGGCATAAACCAGCTGCTGCAAACCCACGTTTAAAATTGAAAACAGGGTAGAATTAAAAGGGTCCAAATTGCGCTGCCAATAATGGAAAAGATTCCAAATGAACTGATGAAATTATGATTTATTTTTGAATCCTTCAATCGCAAAGAGATCTACTGGATACATCAACTCAGTACCTTAAAACATATAGGTTTCAATGAGTACACTAATTAGTCTTCAATATATTTTTATTGTATACATGGAAAGGAAACCATAAAGGAAACAATAAGCAGGGAGTGTGAATTACAGTACACACGGTTCCCTGCCAAACCAAAAACTCAACATACAGAAATCATGATGAACATATATAACAAGTCATATCAAGGGTGCGGGGAGGTAGGGTTGGAAGGTGGGGGGGGGAGAAGTGAGGGGAGGGGGGGAGTGAGGAGGGGGAAGGGTCGGGTGGAAAGCAGAGGACCGACTGGAAGGCTTATGTGTAAGGAACGGTCCATAGTTCTGGGTTCTCGTCCCATGTTAGTTGAGCTAGTGGTCACAAATCTTTATAGATTCAAGACATCGAGTCCTTAGTCTATCCAAAGGAATTCTGTGTAGATCGTTGTTGAATGAGTCCAGAAGTATCACCAGGTTGCAGAGACCTGTCGTCGGGGCAAGTCCTTGCATGTTCCACCCGTAGAGGGCAGAGGGGTAAGGGGGGTAGTGGGGAAGGATAAATTGGGGGTTGGGTGGAGGGGGAAGAAAGGGAAGAGTTAAGGGAAAGAGATCAGGGGGAGAGGAGAGGGCAATAGGAGAGGGTGGAATATATATATATGAGTATAGAGAGGCATAGGAGAATACAAGGAGAAAGGAAGAGGAAAGAAGAGAAAAGAAAAGATAACGTCAGGTCCAATGTTCAAGGCGGGGGTCTTATAGCTGATGGGTGGGCCGCCCACATTGAGTACACTAGTTAAATAGATTGGTGACATCTAGTATTGCTAGTTTTAGAGGTATACTCGTAATTTTTTAGTTTATGCTACCTATTCATACTATTGATTATAATAATAGATTCCATTAAATATATTTTATTTATTTTTACATCCACAGGAATATATTTTAAAATAATATATATTCGATTATAGATTCGTTATTAGCACGTGCTTTATTTAATTCCCTCAGCGTGCCTTTTGATCCTTGCCTGTATATAATGTCTGGTTTATGTGTGGATGTAACATGATTTGTCCTAAAAAAGAAGCTTATCTGCTTCGAAGCGCGTTGACAAATAAATAATTTCATTTGGGATCTTTTCTATTACTCTGGCATTGCAATTTGGACCATTTTCCCTTTTACCCTGTTTTCAACTGCACTCAGTTAAGACCATTGAAGATGGGTCATGGCTGGGTTTTCCAGCATGACAATGGACTGAAACCCACAGCCAGGGCAACTAAGGACTGGCTCCTTGGAAGCATTTCAAGGTCCTGGAGTGGCCTAGCCAGTCTCTAGACCAGAACCCAATAGAAAATCTTTGGAGGGAGCTGAAAATGTTGCCCAGTGACAGCCCCGAAACCAACCTGAAAGATCTGGAGAAGATCTCTATGAGGAGTGGGCCAAAATCGCTGCTTCAGTGTGTGCAAACTTGGTCAAGAACTACATGAAACTTCTAACCTCTAATTGCAAACAAAGGTTTCTGTACCAAATATTACATTTTGTTTTTCTATTGTATCAAATACTTATTTCATGCAATAAAATGAAAATTAAATATTTAAAAATCATACATTGTGATTTTTCAGATTTTTCTTAGATTCTGTCTTTCACAGTTGATCTTTACCTACAATAAAAATTAGACCTTTCCCTTCTTTGTAGGTGGGAAAACTTGCAAAATCGGCAGAGTATAAAATACTTATTTTCCCCACTGTATATGCCCCTTTGTACTTAGTGCTAATTTTTATCATCATTACAAGAGGGTGTAGTTAAGAGTAATAATACAGAGCAGCCTAAAGACACTCCCCTAGAGAATCCTGTGACCACAACCCTTTGTAAAGAACATTTAAACTAGCAGTAAATAAAAATGTCCCCATCTCTGGAACAGGATTACCAATTTGAATTTTTGTCTCGACGCCTTATAAAAAAAAATATCACAGCTAGACAATATATTTTATACAGACACAATGGAAAACCATAATAAATCATTGAGTAACACATGTCTATAGCCCAGAGTTCTGATGTGAAACATCAGCTACATGCATTTTACAATGATAATTACAGACAAAATAATTTGTTACAAGTTTCTTCAGCTTCAAAAAATCAGATGCTTTACTAACTTTTTTCGGACAGGGCAAAGAAGTTCCCTATTTTTATGGACTGTCCTGGGACTTCTGAACTGCTGGCAGCCCTGTTCTGGGACCCGATGGTGGAACCTTTCACAGTTCTTCTTTAAAAAAACAGTTCGTCAGCTTTAGTTTTTACTTGGACTTTTAAGATGTTAACTTTTAGGTTTCCTTTAAGGGGAACCTGACTCCTCCAAATCACCCCCAACTCTATTAATACCTGTCCCTGCTCCCTGAAAGATCATTAGCAGCGGTCCTTTTCTGTAAAAAAAAGTGTTCTGTAACATTGTGAAAAATGCCATTATACACTTACATGTCAGGGACTTCTTCGCCTTGAATAAGTCCCGCAAGGCGTCCCCTGTGAGACTCTAAGCCCTCCCTAGGTGCTCATTATCACGCCCCGATGGGCGTGATGACTAATCCTAGTCCTCCTCGCCCTTCTGTATGGGCGTAATAGCCGGTGTGACGCTATTTGCGTCACATCCGTTCCTGGTGACGTGTGTACACCCTTTAGGTGTAAGCCGACGTCACCATGCGCATGCGCGGCTTGTCTGCTTACACCTAAAGGGTGTACACACGTCACCAGGACCGGATGTGACGCAAATAGCGTCACGCCGGCTATTTCGCCCATACAGAAGGGTGAGGAGGACTAGGATTAGTTATCATGCTCATCGGGGCGTGATAATGAGCACCTAGGGAGGACTTGGAGTCTCACAAGGGACGCCCTGTGAGACTTATTCAAGGCGAAGAAGTCCCTGACATGTAAGTGTATAATGGCATTTTTCACAATGTTACAGAATGCTTTTTTTACAGAAAAGGACCGCTGCTAATGATCTTTCAGGGTGCAGGGACAGGTATTAATAGAGTTGGGGGTGATTTTGAGGGGTCAGGTTCCCTTTAATACCTCTCTGGAATATAGTGACTGTAAATTTCATCTTCCTAAGAGAAGTGGCCCACCTGTGTTTACTTTGTATTTATGTTTTTCTCCAGCTTGGATATCTCGTCATTTTTGAAGACATCATAGCAGTGAAACATCATGGGATGCATCGAGACTTTTGGATTTGCTGTAAAATTTATACAAATCTTTTTCTCAAGTTAATATTTTCAATCTGCATGTAAATATAGATGAAACTTTACAATATTAGTTGTTGGAGTCCTTTTATTCTGTTATTCTAATTGCAACAAATATTTCATATTTTTTCATTAGGATACTATGACAACATATAATAAATACAATTTATTTTATTGTAATATAAAACAAAAAAAAAAATGTGTTGATAGATTTGAAAACAGGGACAACTTCATTGTGAGGAGCAATGTCAGACCTCTAAGAAGAGCTGGTACATAAACCAAAAAACTACAATAAAGTATTTGCCCAGAATAAATATAATGAAGTGCAAGTGTAACCCCTTCATGACCTAGGACATATGGGTATGTCCAAGGTCGCCTCCCTCCCTTTGATGTGAGCTCACACTAACAGGACCCCCGATCGGCAGTGTTAACCCTTTAAATCACACAGGGATTGCACCGTTCCCTGCCAACATCGGCTGCCCCATGATGCAATCACGGGGCCTCAATGCATTGCCATGACCACTGGAGTCCTGTGAGGTACTGTCAGGACTCCCTTCCTGTGGATGTCCAGCAAACACCTGCATCCACAGAGGTGTACTAAGATTCTACATTTGCCATGACCATAGTCATATTTTGATATAAATTACAGTGGTCTAGACTTTGTAATGCAGCTGTAGTGTCTGATATATGAAAGGAGTTTTGAGACCAGCACTTTTTTAAAATAATCAATCTGACATGACTTCACATAGATCACCATTTCCTGCTACTATTATACATATATACATATATATGGGTGGATCCAATGGATTTTTACGCACTTTGGCTATTAGGTAAAGTGTCGGCAATCTTCATTGTAGATTTTGGACCTTATCTAATGTTTTATTTTTGTATAATGCCTTCTTGATGTGCCTTGAGCTCAAGCATGTTTCAGTCAAACTAATGATAAGCTACTGAAGCTTAAATTAATATAGCAGTTCAAGATAACACACTTTGTGATAAAAGACACGTAGCTGAAATCTGTGTTGACCCTTACAGAATACGGTCTGAAGATTGCATAGCAAAAACCTGCTGACAGATTCACTTTAAATCTTGAATCAGGTCATTTGAGTTCTTTTTTGCTTTAAAGAGGACCTGTCACCAAACCAGGCATGGTGATCTAATTACAGCACTGGATGCAGCATGTCTGCAGCATCCAGACAAAGGGTCACCCAGCACTTGAGCAGCCCTGTACCCCGAGATAATACAGTTAGAAAACTTACATGCTCCAGCCACTAAGGAGGTGGCTAGGGGCTGCAGCCAAGGGCAGATTCACACCCCCTGCATGTGTAATCTGCCCACCGCTGCCAATCATTCTCTCCCTCTTCAGCAGCATTTAAACAGAGGTTTGTTTTTTTTCAGAACTTGGGTTTGGCCCCGCCCCTCAGGGGGTGGGGCTAAACAGACTTTCTGGGAGAGGAAAAAAAAACCTGTTTAAATGCTGCAGAAGAGGGAGAGAATGATTGGCACCGGTGGGCAGATTGCACATGCAGGGGGTGTGAATCTGCCCTTGGCTGCAGCCCCTAGCCACCTCCTTAGTGGCTGGAGCATGTAAGTTTTCTAACTGTATTATCTCGGGGTACAGGGCTGCTCAAGTGCTGGATGACCCCTTTTCTGGATGCTGCAGACATGCTGCATCCAGTGCTGTAATTAGATCACCATGCCTGGTTTGGTGACAGGTCCTCTTTAAGGGTATTCCCATCATAAGATACATTTAATCAAAGGGAACCTGTCAGGCGATTTATGCCCTCCCATCTATTACTGCCGGTACCTGTAGCTTTATAATACTATTCTAATCATCCCTGTCTGAGCTCATAGTGTAACGGTAAAGGTGAAAAAAAGGATTTATACACTTACATTTCAGTGTACACCTTGGAGGAGAGAGACTGTCTGGCAGGAAAATAGTTAACTCACTATTAACTTGCATGGCTAAAGGAACTGTGTGATGTAACGATCATGTGACCATAGTGGGCAGAGCTAAGCGAGCAAACTTATGTCCTATGTGGACTTGGCTTCGCCTATTATAGTCACATGGTTATGACATCACATCAGGTCTCCCAACATGTTCTAACAAAGCTGAAATGTTAATTATTAACCTGCCAGATATACTACAGTCTCCAAGATGTAGACTGTGCCTCATTTACATGAGAAAATGTGAGTGTATAAATGCTTTTTTTTTCACCTTTCACATTACACTCTGAGCTCAGACAAGGATGATTAGACTTGTCTAAATTATAAAGCTATAGCTACACACAGTGATAGCTGGGCAGGCATAAACTAGCTGATAGGTTCCCTTTAAGCACAAAATGTGTAAGGAAATATTTTTGTACTTTATAACTATGAAAAAGTATGCTCCCTTCAAAAAAAAAAAGAAAAAAAAACACCTTTCATCTTCTGCATTAGGTCTAATGTTATATCAATGAGTAATCATATTGCCAGGTCATTTCATGGTATCATGAATGATGTAAATAAAAAGTAAAAACAAATTTGCAAAATTGTGCTTTTGTTGCTACACTTGGATTATTTCTCACTTTCCAGTATATCATATGATAAAATTCCAAAGTAAATTTCTGGAAAAAAATAAGCCCTCACATGGCAATATTGACAGAAAAATAAAAATAAAAAGATATGGCTCTTGGAATTCGGGGAGGAAAAAAATGTAAAGGCAAAAATGAAAAAAAAAAAAAATTGCTCGGTCATTAAAGGGTTAATATTGTATCTCTTAATATTAAGTAGAACCAAGTATGCTGATAACCCCTGTATACTATACACTATATGACCACAAACAGCCCCTCTTTATACAATAGTTGTCACAACACTGTCCCCTTATAAATAGTATAAGCCCACCACATTGCCCTATATATACAGTGAACCCCCACGTAATCCACCTATATTATATATATATATATATATATATATATATATATATATATATATATATAGTATGAGCCCCCACATAGCCCTTCATATACAAAGAAGTGTAGCGTCCAGCATCATTGTCATACGCCAAGAACATTTTAAAATTTCATGTTGATTAAAAAAAATCCATAACAATGACAAATTATGAGGCATGTTTGGAATTAACAGATCTGCAGGTCAACATACGCATTTCGACTATGTTAATGGTTTTAGTCAGTTTTATTACAACAGGTGTCTTAAAGGGAACCAACCACCCCCAATGACCCCCCCGGACTATTAATATCAGTCCCTACACACAGCACATACATGTGCTGCAATGATTTTTGCTAAAAAAAACTGTTTTTTAAAACTAAAGATAATGATTTTGAAAGTTTAAACTGAATGGATGGATGGGCGGTACTTATCTGTGGCAAAAGCCGAGATCTGATGCCAATCATCCTCCCGTCTCCCCTCGCAGCAGTTATGGACAGCCCTTTGTTCAGCGTCACTGCCTGGTGCACGGGCTCGCATGCCCGTGCACACGTCATCATCTACAGCCGGGAAGCGAGCGCGCGCTCTGTCTTCCATAGCCGAGCGCAGGAAGTCAGAGCGCGCGCTCGCTTCCCGGCTGTAGATGATGACGTGTGCACGGGCATGCGAGCCCGTGCACCAGGCAGTGACGCTGAACAAAGGGCTGTCCATAACTGCTGCGAGGGGAGACGGGAGGATGATTGGCATCAGATCTCGGCTTTTGCCACAGATAAGTACCGCCCATCCGTCCATTCGGTTTAAACTTTCAAAATCATTATCTTTAGTTTTAAAAAACAGGTTTTTTTTAGCAAAAATCATTGCAGCACATGTATGTGCTGTGTGTAGGGACTGATATTAATAGTCCGGGGGGTCATTGGGGTGGTTGGTTCCCTTTAATTATATACAACAGAGGGAAGAGATGATGATGATGATGATGATGATGAATAACATCATCATTAGCATAGATTAACCCTATATAAAACTTCAAGTACAAAAAATACATCAGAGAATTACAATCAAATACAATTGTTACACATAAATAGAATTATTTTTTACCAGTGACTGCTATATATTTACTACTTTTAGTGAGTTGAAGTAACATTTTTAATATACCAACCAGAGATCTGAATGTAAATTTAAAAACTGGCTGATTTATGTGTGTCTAGTTTGAGGATCCAGTATGCTTCTCTCTGGAATAAAGCTTTATATTTTATATGATCCTCAAACTAGACACACGTAAACCAGTCGGTTTAAATTTACTGCCCGAAGTCTTGAACTCATGGACATCACCAGACGCTGTTGTTTCCTCCTTTTTAATGCTCTACCAGGCCTTTACTGCAACTGTCAGTTGCTGTTTTTCTGTGGATCTTTCGGTCTGAAGTTTAGTCTTTAACAAGTGAAAAGCGGATCTGGTTGAGACCAGTTGAATGACTTGTACATTCAAGAATATTCCAGTTCTTTGTTGTAATAAACTCCTGGGTTGCTTTGGCTTTATGTTTTGGGTCATTGTCTCTCAGGGGGTGGGAATAGCGGACGAGCTGAGATGTAACAGGATAGCAGAGATGGGCTAAGGGAGTCTGGGAAGCTAGTCTGAACCTGTGAACTGACCTGTTCCCAGAATTACCTCTAAAGTTGAGGATATTTGGGCCGCTATCCTTGCTCTGCTCCTAATTATCCCTGGGCTAACACCCCCTTACCTCCACCCAGGGATAGAAACAGCAACTCCCTCAAGATGACTCTCAAAGGTATTCGCTTCTGGAAGCTTAAGAAAAACAGCACAGTGTCCAAGCAGCTCAACCTGATGGGTATTTGGTTTAAGTAAAGGCATGGGGGAATGGATAACCACATCACCTGATGCACACAGCAGCAGCTCACCTGAAGAGCCAACAGAACTAAACACATTTAAAAAACTGCAGTGCAGTTCCTAGAGACTGCAGAGCAGACTGATCGCGTTTAATAATACAGATGGACAATGTCACGTGTAGTTTGGCTAGATTTGAGTATGTCTCTTAAAACCCCAGAATTCATCCACTTGCTTCTATATCCTGTAACATAGTAACAAAGTCTTCCTTCAACCTTAAAAACGATAAGTCCATCTAGTTCAACCCATAGCCTAATATGTTGATCTAGAGGAAGGAGAAAAAAAACCTGTGGCAAAACTAAGCTCCACATTGAGGAAAAAAATTCTTTCCCGACTCCACATACGGCAATCAGACTAGTTCCTTGGATCAACGCCCTATCAAAGAATCTAGTATGTATGACTGGTAATATTATAGTTTTTAAGAAAGGCATCTAGGCTCTTCTTAAATGTTAGTAGTGACTCACTTATTACATAATGTGGCAGAGAGTTCCATAGTCTCACTGCTCTTACAGTAAAGAATCCACGTCTGTGATTATGATTAGACCTTCTTTCCTCCAGACGTAGAGGATGCTCCTTTGTCCCAGTCTCAGGCCTAAGAGTAAAAAGATCATTAAAAAGGTCTCTGTACTGTCCCCCCATGTAATTAAACATTATTATAAGATCACCCCATAACTTTTGTTTTTCCAAACTAAATAACCCCAAGTTTAATAACCTGTCTTGCTTGCAGACCCCTCTTTCGCTCTTCTCTGCACCCTCTCAGGTTCAGCCATGTTTTTCTTATACACCGGAGACCAGAATTGTACACAGTATTCTAAGTGTGGTCGCACTAGTGACTTGTATAGAGGTAGAATTATGTTCTCCTTATGAGCATCTATGCCTATTTTATTACATCAGGCCTAAGAGTAAAGAGATCATTAGAAAGGTCTCTGTACTGCCCCCTCATATATTTATACATTATTATAAGATCACCCCTAAGCCTTCGTTTTTCCAAGCTAAATAACCCCAAGTTTAATAACCTGTCTTGGTATTGCAGACCCCTTAGTCCTCTAATAACTTTTGTCGCTCTTCTCTGGACCCGCTCTTGTTCAGCTATGTCTTTCTTATACACCGGAGACCAGAATTGTACACAGTATTCTAAGTGTGGTCGCACTAGTGACTTGTATAGAGGTAAAATTATGTTCTCCTCATGAGCATCTATGCCTCTTTTAATACATCCCATTATTTTATTTACCTTTGCAGCAGCTGCCTGACACCGGCCACTAAATGTGAGTTAGTCATCTATCCATACACCCAGGTCTTTTTCAGTGACAGTTTTGCCCAGTGTTTTACAATTAAGCACATAAATATACCTTTTATGTGCATGACCATACATTTATCCCCATTAAAGCTCATTTGTCACATCATCAGTAAACACTTCTGTGATCATCCACCATTGTTGTCTTCTGTCCAGGTCTTTTTGCATTGTTGAGTTCACCAGTGCTTGCTTTCTTTCTCAGGATGTACCAAACTGTAGGTCTTGCCACTTCTAATATTGCAGCAATTTCTCGGATGTTTGTTTTCCGTTTTCGTAGATGAAGGATGGTTTGTTTCACGTGCATATAGAGCTCCTTTGACCGCATGTTTACTTCTCACAAAAATCTTCATAATGCAAGCACAACACTGTCACATCAACACTCAGATTAACTCCAAGACTTTTATGTGCGTCATATAGCATGGAGTAACCAAGGAATTGCCCACATCTGCCCAAGAAAAAGCCTTTGAGTCAATTGTCCAATTACTTTTGGTCCCTTTGAAAACAGGTTGGCATATGTAAGGGAGATGAAACTCCTAAACCCTTCATCCACTTTTAATATGGATATCCTGAAATTAAAGCTAAAAGTCAGGACTTTATGTCCATGTCCATTATAGAACTATAATTTGAATATGATTCAGTAAATAGGTAAAAAAATTCTAAATTTGAGTCAGTGTTTAAGTACAGTTAGGTCCATATATATTTAAAGGGAACCTGACCCCTTAAAAATGACCCCCCAGCCTATTAATACTTTTCCCTGCACCCTGAGTATGCTAATCTAGCGATACCTTTCTGTAAAAATAGTGTATTTGTGAAGTGTAGAAAAGAGCTTTTATTACCTCTGGATCTGGGGCTTCTGAGATTTTGAGAAGTCACACAGGGCGTTCCTGTGGCTTCTCCCCAACACCTATACTGAAATTATTCATGCCCCAATGGGCGTGATAATCCTTATTGATCATCATCTCCCCCTCCATGGGCGCGGAATATCCGGTATGACGCGATTCATATCACATCCGGCTCTAATGACGTTGTACACCCACGTACACCTCGCGATGCGCATGCGCGAGGTTTCTTTACGGCAGCTTATCTGTGATGAGCTGCCGTAAAGTAACCTCGTGCATGCGCATTGCGAGGTGTGCGTGGGTGTACAACGTCATGAGAGCCTCCGCGGCCCCTCGAGGGCCTGAACATTGCCATGGTGACCCGACATTAACAGGACAATAAAAGAAAAAGGGGGGGGAACAAGAGGCGCAATAGTGCCCTATCACTGACACTTGATGTTGAGGTGGTGAATAATGAATCCACTCACCTGTATCAGTTGTGAGACCCACAACTGGTTTGAAGGCGTAAGATGATGATTTCCAGATAGCTGCTGCTGGACTTCCACCGTCCACTCACACGTGGAGACACATCAAATTGCAGGGAAGAAAAGGTGTATCACAGTCCGCGCTGCCAAATCCACTCACTCCAAAGGAACACATGGGTAGATGAAACTTCAAAAAGAAACGCGTCGGAGGTAATAAAGGAGTTCTTTTTGAAGTTTCATCTACCCGTGTGTTCCTTTGGAGTGAGTGGATTTGGCAGCGCGGACTGTGATACACCTTTTTTTCCCTGCAATTTGACATTACCAGGACGACATCCGAGTCACCAGGCTACAGCAAGTCTCAGGGATCATAATAATAATAATCTTTATATAGCTCCAACATATTCTGCAGCGCTTCACAATTCAGAGGTATATATTTAAACAATCATAAAAAACTGTTAACAGACAATACAATACAAAGCAATACTATACAATAATTAGAGAAAATAATGAGCCCTGCTCATAAGAGCTTACAATCTAACAATGAGGTGGGGGGGGGGGACACAAAGAACAGGTGCTTATTTACAATGATGGTATAGTCAACTTGAGATGGGGAACAGATAGGAGCAGCATAAGTGGCCACCAACCATTATTTGTGATCCACTTGAGACTGGTGGAGCGGATAGGCTATGTCTAGATGACTTTGACTAGGGATCATTATAGGCCGCCCTAAAAAGATGTGTTTTTACGAATCGCCTGAAACTATGCAAGTTGTGGATACACCTAATTTCTTGGGGTAGAGCATTCCAGAGAATTGGTGCAGCTCGGGAGAAGTCTTGGAGCTGGGAGTGGGAGGTTCGGATTAATGTAGAAGGGAGTCTAAAGTCACTTCCAGAGCAAAGAGAAAGGTTGGGGTGATAAGAAATGAGGGAGGAAATGTAGGGAAGTGCTGCACTGTGAAGAGCTTTGTAGGTGAGAATAAGCCGTTTGAATTGGATCCTATAGTGTATAGGCAGCCAGTGCAATGACTGGCATAGAACAGAAGCTTCCGAGTAACGGTTAGATAGATAGGTGATCCTGGCCGCTGCATTAAGGATGGACTGAAGAGGGGAGAGTCTAGTGCAGGGAAGGCCAATTAAAAGAGAATTAAAATAGTCAAGGCGGGAGTGAATCAGAGCTACAGTGAGGGTTTTTGTGGTTTCCAAGGTGAGAAAGGGGCGAATTCTAGAGATGTTCTTCAGGTGCAAGGGGCAAGAGCAGGCAAGAGATTATATATATGGGGTGAAGAAAAGATCAGAGTCAAACATAACACCCAGACAGCGAGCCTGCTGACTAGGCATTATCGTGGTGCCGCACACTGAGAGGGAGATATCAGACTTAGGGAGGTTAGTGGAGGGCGAGAGCAGGAGTAGTTCAGTTTTGGAAGGTTGAATTTCAGATAGAGAGCAGACATGATATTGGAAACTGCAGTTAGACAGTCATTGGTGTTCTTTATTAGAGAGGGAGTAAGGTCAGGGCAAGAAGTCTATAGTTGGGTGTCATCAGCATAAAGATGGTACTGAAAGCCAAATCTGCTGATGGTCTGTTCAATCGGAGTCGTGTAGAGAGAGAAGAGGTCCAAGGACTGAACCCTGAAAGACCCCAATAGTGAGAGGAAGAGGGGAGGAAGTGGAGCCAGCAAATTATATGCTGAAAGAGTGGTCAGAAAGATAGGAAGAGAACCAGGAGAGAGCAGTGTCCTTGATACCGATGGAGTGCAGCATAGAGAGTAGGAGCTGGTGGTCAACAGTGTCAGGCTGCAGAAAGATCAAGAAGGATAAGGAGAGAGTAGTCACCATTATGTTTTGCTGTCAGAAGGTTGTTGGTCACTTTGGTGAGAGCAGTATCTGTGGAATGTAGGGGGCAGAAACCAGACTGTAATAGGTCTAGAAGAGAGTGAGTGGAGAGGTAATGAGTGAGGTGGGAGTAGACCAGGTGCTCCAGGAGATTAGAGATGAAGGGGAGATTGGAGACTGGTCTGTAGTTGTTTATGCAGGATGGGTTGAGAGAAGTTTTCTTTAGTAATGGGGTAATGATAGTGTGTTTGAAGGAGGAGGGGAAGATGCCAGAAAAGAGGGAGAGATTGAAGATTTTGGTTAAGTGAGCGGTGACCACCAGAGAGAGAGACTGGAGTATATGTGAGGGAATGGGGTTAGCAGTGCTGTGTAAGTGGATTAGGACCTGCTCATTGATAGGAAACAAAGGGTGGTTATTAATGGAACACACTCAGACTGGGTCACAGTTAACAGTGGGGTACCACAGGGGGCCAGTATTGGGTCTGCTTCTTTTTAACATATTAATGAACTTGTAGAGGGCATACAGAGTAGAATTTCAATATTTGCAGATGTCACTAAACTCTGCAGGGTAATCAATACAGAGGTGGACAATTTTATATTACAGGAGGATTTATGTAAAGTAGAAGCTTGGGCTGATAAATGGCAGATGAGCTTTAATGGGAATAAATGTAAGATCATGCACTTGGGTGGAGGAAATAAAATGTCTAATTATGTGAAATTGTAAAACACTGAGAAAAACTATCACTGAACGAGACCTGTGTGTATAGGTGGACAAACTCACATTTAGTGGTCAGTGTCAAAATAAAATAATGGGATGCATTAAAAGAGGCATAGATGGAACAACCCCCTCACATCCCAGGGCCGTGGGGTACTCGGAACTGGGCAACAGTACTTCTGGGAGTCAAAGGGGTTGAGACACAGTTCTGTGACCCCTGTGGTCTCAATAAAAGTTCTGGGAATAAGGTTTTGGGGATGGTTGTCGTGATGCCACCCATGATGTTTGCCTATTGATGGCCAACGCTGCGAGACCTCTGGGGATGATGGGATTGCAGCTAAGGTGGCATCGCTCCCCAAGTGTGGATCGGTTCCCCAGGACAACCGGTATTGTCTATGGAGGTGGTAGGCCATTGAGGTGCAGGACTGAGGGCGCAAAATAACCGACAGACACACAGTGCATAGTTTCCTTTACCTTTACTGGTATTTTCAGGGTTCAGACCAAGACACAGTCCATGGGTGATGTTGGGAATCCCGGTGGCCTGGAAGCAAGTTGGGTTTCCTCACCTGGTGAGTTCTAAGGCCTCCCTATTGCACTTCTCTTTGTTGGTCCTGGCTGCCTGTAGCTAAGCTGCAACCCTTTACTCCTGCTGGAAAGTCTCTCATCCGTATGGCAGACAGCTCGAGCTCTTCCCGGGCACCACTCCTCTGGCGACTGTCCCTGAGCTCTCCTATGCTGCTTTGCCTCCAGGTGCTTTGGTGTGGCCAGAAGAGGTGGAATCTCCAGTACTCCAGTTTTGGCTGCGTAGCCTGTAGTACCCTCACAACCTCAGACTCAGGAGTTCATTTGGGGTGCTCTGCTCTGGGGTGAACTGGTAACAGGCTCCACTCTTCAGGCCTTCTCCTCTGCTATCTCAGACCTTCTCCTACGGGTCCCTCAAACTTGTTAGTCACTATCCTTGGATGAGCTTGCACTGCTCCAGTCCGCAGGATGTCTTCACAGTCCTCCTAGGAACTGTACTACCTAACCCCGCCCCCAGGTCAGAATTTATATGGAAGCTCCCCTGAAGCCGGGTTAGAGCTCCCCTTCTGGTCTGGAGTCAGGAAAGGTGTTGCATACTGTGAGCTTACCTAGGGTGGGATACTCCTCATTGCTTCCAAGCATGACATCACCCCCCAAGGAAGGCAATTCCATTGTGGCAACCAGACTCTGAGGTGCCACATTTTCCCCCTAGTGAAATTCATTGTTCCTTGATTAAGGAAACATTTTTAAAGGAATAATATTGAAAGGTGTACAAAGTCTTAGAAATATACTAGGAAGAAAAAACAGAATAATGCTTGCATCAAAAAGCTGTGAATTTATTAAGATCGTAAAGCTGATTTGGAGGGCAGATAAGGAGGGCAAAGAGCCCCAAATATACAGCTGCTGGCAATAATACTGATAATGTAACCACAGGTAACAGGACCATATAAATCAGATAGGCGTATACATAATTAAATACACGTGATTACAGAGGCATAAGTATTCAAGGTAATACAGAGGGGAACAACAGGTGTACAATTACATAGGTTCTTTGTATACAGTTAGACAAAGCTCGTCAGCTTAATTAGTATAGATGGATATTAAAAAGGACCATCAGTAATAGACAGAGTATCCCTGAATTACAACCTATCCCCAATATATATAGTAACCATCAAGCCATCACGTATAGATGAAATCCCTTATGATGCCAATACATCCATAATTACCACAGCTGCACAAAGGGGATCTCAGGGCAGGGGAGGTCAGGGCTCCAGATCCCAAAGCTTTTCACGGCCTGGGAGAGCCCCTATGGCCGCTTCATCAGGGGGTGGTGTAGATGGGCTGGCAGAAGTCCCCCTCATATACTGCCGCCAGGGACCGCGTCACCGTAACCCGGAAGTGACGCTCGTAGTCAGGTGACCGGAAGTGACGAGCCGCCGGCACCAGCGTCACCGCGGGGCGGGCAGACACGTCACTCCATAGCCTGGCTATGTTAGGTGCATCACTATGGCGACGATGCTCGACTCCGCCCGCCCGCACACACACAAAGCAGCGCGCCGGCTCCTGGGACGCGTCACCAGGGCGACAGGCCGCAATACCATGTGTGTGCAAGGGGAAGGGGAGCGTGACACCGGATTGCACCAATAAGGGGACATCAAAATACATCTAAAGCATAGAAGACATCATATATTAGAAAAACTAATACAGAGACAACAATTATCATTATGAAATTCTTTGTATAAAGCGTGATGTCTTCAGTCAAATCTCATGAATGATGAATAGATTCCCTCAGGTTAGTGAAGCAGGAGGCAGTATAGGGGATCCTCTAGAACAAACTGACAGCCTGTAAAAACCGCAAGATAAAAAGCCATAATAGCAGTATAAAAATAATAACATAGGCTTTCTACCTAAGCCCAGTACCACTGGCGACAATGACTACAGGAAGGGGGCAAAACTAAGGTGCTCGTTAAGGCCAAAATGTGACATCGTATTCAAGGTTATTATCCATTTAATCTCTCGTTGTGCCAGCAATTTTCTGGTATCACCACCACGGATCCCACAGTGTATAATGTCAATAGCCCTGAATTTCAGGAATGACGGATTACTCCCGTGGTCTGCCAGAAAGTGCCTTGGCAATGTTTTTAAGGTGCTAGGATCTTGTAGTTTTGGTGCAGCCAAAATGTCCCCCACATGTTCCCTCACCCTCCTCCGTAGCTCCCTTGATGTCATTCCGACATAAATTAAGTTACATGCACATGTGGCGTAATAGATCACAAAGCTTGATCCACACGACAGGTATTCTTTGATCTCATAGGTCCGGGAGCCATCAGAGGAGGAGAAGGAACTAACGCGGAGGACATTAGGGCACGCCACACAGTGGCCACAAGTAAAACAACCCCGTCTAGGGCCATGAGAACCAAATGGATTTGGTGGAACAGGAACATAATGACTCCTGACCAGGATGTCACGAAGATTATGTGATCTTCGGGCTGTCAGTAGAGGTCTCTCGGTTAGTGCCTCTTTCAGAATGGGGTCAGCCTGAAGGATACACCAGTGCCTGTTCAAGATATCACGCATCGAGTCCCATTTCTGGTTATATGTAGATATAAAACGGGTAGGTTGAGCAGATTGCACTATCTCCCTCCGTTTACCATATAGGAGTTCGCTGCGTGATACGTGTTTAGCACGGTGATAGGCCCTCTTGATTGACCTGTTGCTGTATCCCCTCTCCCTAAAGCGTTCCTTCAGTTCATCAGCACGGATCTCAAAATTAGCCTCAGAGGAACAAATACGTCTCATTCTGAGGAACTGTCCAGTGGGGACCGCCCGAACAGTTGAAGGTAAATGGGATGAGCTAGCATGCAGAAGAGAGTTAATGGAAGTGGGTTTTCTAAAAACATCTGTGTGTATGATGTTATCAGACCCAATCATCAAACAAATATCCAAAACTCTATCTTCTGAAAGTCAAACTTATATGTAAGTCTGACGTTGATCTTATTATCAGCTAGCCGTTCCATGAATTTATCGAGCTGCTCCACAGTGCCCCCCCACAGAATCAACATATCGTCTATGTACCGCCACCATCACTGCACATGGGCGAAGGCCGGACCTTCCCCCTCGCATAGCAAATCTCGCTCCCAGTAACCTAGGAAGAGATTTGCATACGAGGGGGCACAGGCAGCGCCCATGGCAGTGCCCTGGGTCTGTAGATAGTATCGATCTTTAAAGACAAAAAAGTTGTGGGTAAGGGCAAAGTGGAGCAGCTCAAGAATCAAATCACATAACGAGCCGTCCCTCCCACTGGACAAAATAAAGAAACGTGCAGCCTCCAGACCATCCTCGTGGCGTATGCAGGTATATAGAGACTCCACATCAGCAGTTACTAATATGGTCTCGGGTTCCACAAAGATCCCGTCGGTCCGCCTAAGGACGTCCCCAGTGTCACGTATATAGGATGGCAAATTCTCAACTAGTGGTTGTAAATAGTAGTCCACAAATTGGCAAACTGGATTACATAAGCCCCCTATACCGGACACTATGGGTCGTCCCGGCGGAGCGACGGGATCCTTGTGGACCTTCGGTAGCAGATAGAAAGTAGGTATCTTAGGATACCTTACTGTCAAGCTCTCAAGAACTTGTTTCGTAATAATACCTTTATCACATGACCGCCCGAGGATGGTCTGGAGGTCTCTAGAGAAAGGGGACACAGGACAACAGGACAACTTCGAGTAGGTCTCCCTATCACGTAGCTGGCGGTACACTTCCCGCTCATACTTTTCAACAGGCCAAATCACAACATTTCCCCCCTTGTCCGCCGGCTTTATCAGTATATCAGACATCCTCTCCAATTCGCGCAAAGCATTGCGCTGTCTAAAATTAACATTGCCGGACTGGCAGTAGGTAGGGATCCTCTTTTGGTCCTCGGTAACTACTTTGGAGAAGATGTCAACCGACGAGCAGACAGACAAAGGGGGAAACCGTTTAGACTTGAAGCATGTGAAATTTGGAAACTCACTGGTGCTACTCGCGGTACCAACGTCCGCTAAATCTTCCAGATTCCTTAGAGCCTCCACCTCCCTCAAGTCCAGTTCATCAGGTCGCAGTTTTTTCTTCAGATGTAATTTTTTAAGAATCAGCTTTCGACAAAAAAATTGAAGATCTTTTAATGCTGTGAAAAAATGAAAAGGACTCGAGGGTGAGAAGGAGAGCCCCTTGGAAAGGACATCTATTTGGATACTAGATAGAGAGTGAGAAGAGAGGTTAATCACCTGCAGTGGTCTCCCGGCCCCGGATGAATTAGGATCAAGATTATTTCTTGTCCTGAAGCGAGTCATAACCCCTTTGGTAGGTATTGAGTCAGTATCTGACTCGTCAGTACCACTTGGGGTACTAGGTCCAGGAGGTTCAGATGGAGTGGGATTAGGGCGTGAGTCAGGTTTAGGTTTGGGTTTTGGATGGAAGTTAGGCCTATGTTTTCTGCCTGTCTTCCATCTATATACCCGATCCGTTCTAAAGTCCAGTTGATCTCTCTGGAACTTTTTAATCTTGACACCCTTAATCTCTTTCTCCATCTTGTTCAACTCATTATCATTCTCAGTTTTGAATCTCGTCAATTCATCCGGTGAGAGTTTGTTTGTGATCTTAGTAAGTAACCCTGCCATCTCACTCTCCAATTCATCAATAGAAGCGGTGTTGAGGTCACGCAATAGCCCGAGGAATCCTGTAAAGCAGGCACTGGCATATTCCTCCCATTCTGCTTTAAAGGTTTCGTCATCAATAGGAAAAGAAGGAAACACTTGAACCCTAAGGCCCCTGGGTATCAGCCCCTTTTCAATGTATTTGGTCAAGAAAGTCCTGTTCCACCAAATCTTGGTTCTCTTACGTAAACAGCCACGGTACACCTTGATAGCCTCCTCCGTGGAGCCATTACCGCCGGATTCCCCTGCCGCTCCGCCATCCTCATCAAGTGCTTTCTCCAAATCACTGAGCCATTTTTCGTCATGTGCTCGAAAATCTATGGTATGGGAAACTGTGGAGACCACAGAAATAACAATTATGGAAAAAATTCCCAAATAAAACAGGGTGTCCATTAGAGATGGATCCCCTGCTAGCTCTCTGTATATAAATATACTAGGAAGAAAAGACAGAAAATAATGCTTGCATCAAAAAGCTGTGAATTTATTAAGATCGTAAAGCTGATTTGGAGGGCAGATAAGGAGGGCAAAGAGCCCCAAATATACACCACAGGTTACATTATCAGTATTATTGCCAGCAGCTGTATATTTGGGGCTCAACCTACCCGTTTTAGATCTACATATAACCAGAAATGGGACTCGATGCGTTTTATCTTGAACAGGCACTGGTGTATCCTTCAGGCTGACCCCATTCTGAAGGAGGCACTAACCGAGAGACCTCAACTAACATCCCGAAGATCACATAATCTTTGTGACATCCTGGTCAGGAGTCATTATGTTCCTGTTCCACCAAATCCATTTGGTTCTCATGGCCCTAGACGGGGTTGTTTTACTTGTGGCCACTGTGTGGCATGCCCTAATGTCCTCCGCGTTAGTTCCTTCTCCTCCTCTGATGGCTCCCGGACCTATGAGATCAAAGAATATCTGTCGTGTGGATCAAGCTTTGTGATCTACTACGCCACATGTGCATGTAACTTAATTTATGTCGGAATGACATCAGGGAAGCTACGGAGGAGGGTGAGGGAACATGTGGGGGACATTTTGGCTGCACCAAAAGTACAAGATCCTAGCACCTTAAAAACATTGCCAAGGCACTTTCTGGCACACCAGGAAGTAATCTGTCATCCCTGAAATTCAGGGCTATTGACATTATACACTGTGGATCCGTGGTGGTGATACCAGAAAATTGCTGGCACAACGAGAGATTAAATGGATAATAACCTTGAATACGATGTTACCTTTTGGCCTTAACGAGCACCTTAGTTTTGCCCCATTCCTGTAGTCATTGTCGCCAGTGGTACAGGGCTTGTTTTTATACTGCTATTATGGCTTTTTATCTTGTGGTTTTTACAGGCTGTCAGTTTGTTCTAGAGGATCCCCTCTTCCGGTCACCTGACTATGAGCATCACTTCCAGGTTACGGTGACGCGGTCCCTGGCGGCAGTATATGAGGGGGACTTCTGCCAGCCGATCTACACCACCCCCTGATGAAGCGGCCATAGGGGCTCTCCCAGGCCACGAAAAGCTTTGGGATCTGGAGCCCTGACCTCCCCTGCCCTGAGATCCCCTTTGTGCAGCTGTGGTAATTATGGATGTATTGGCATCATAAGGGATTTCATCTATACGTGATGGCTTGATGGTTACTATATATATTGGGGATGGGTTGTAATTCAGGGATACTCTGTCTATTACTGATGGTACTTTTTTTATCCATCTATACTAATTAAGCTGACGAGCTTTGTCTAACTGTATACAAAGAACCTATGTAATTGTACACCTGTTGTTCCCCTCTGTATTACCTTGAATACTTATGCCTCTGTAATCACGTGTATTTAATTATGTATACGCCTATCTGATTTATATAGGAGAAAATAGTTGCGGTTCTGATAGCGCTAAGGAAGGAGGGCAAGGGGAAATTGTTGTGATGAACAGACCTTTATTAAAAACACGGTCCCTCAAACTCCGCTACGCGTTTCGACGTTACCGTCTTCATCAGGTGGAATGAGGGTGCTAGCACAATACAACATATATAAAGGGTTTGGCTCACTCAGATTGGTCAAACAATTCTTGATCAATTAGGGTGGTAGTAATAATTAACCCTATGAGCGTCAAACTAGAACTATTAAAAATATCAAATGTGGATAAAAGTCCATATTTTATGCATTGAATCACTATATCTGCCCAAAATACTTAGTATACGATCACTAAGACTATTAGTTACTGACCAAAGTGGATGATCCAAAAACAAAATTATACATAAAAAATGATAAAAAGGACTTCTATATATAAATACATACATGATCCTGAATATTCAATACAAACAACTTATCATAAAAATATAAACTATAAAAACTTCTAATATTTAAGTTCTTGCGATAAGGGAGATACATATATCTCATTTTTATATTTGCAATGCCCAATGGGGAGAGGGGTGAGGGAGAAAAAATTAAAATGGATAAAATAAATGTGTCCTAAAAGTTATACTGCCGATGGGGAGGGAGATACTTTCTTTTTAATATTGTATCACGGTTACTATAACATTTTTATATAACTTATAATGCCCAATGGGGAGAGGGGTGAGGAAGAAAAAACTCAAATAGATTAAATAAATGTGTCCTAAAGTTATACTACCCGATGGGGAGAGAGATACAGTATCAAAAAGAAAATATCACTGTTACCATAACATTTTATAATGCCCAATGGGGAGAGGGGTGAGGGAAAAAAAAAAACCTCAAATAGAGTAATAAATGTGTCCTAAAGTTATACTGCCCGATGGGGAGAGAGATACAGACCCTAATATTAAAAAGAGAGTATCACAGTTACTATAACATTTTTATATATTTATAATGCCCAATGGGGAGAGAGGTGAGGAAGAAAAAACTCAAATGGATGAAATAAATGTGTCCTAAAGTTATACTGCCCGATGGGAGAGAGATACAATATTAAAAAGAAAGTGTCACGGGTACTATAACATTTTTATTATATTATAATGCCCAATGGGGAGAGAGGTGAGGAAGAAAAAACTCAAATGGGTAAAATAAATGTGTCCTAAAGTTATACTGCCCGATGGGGAGAGAGATACAATATTAAAAAGAAAGTATCACGGTTAGTATAACACCCAAGGAAGAAGAAAACAACCCAAGGAAAAAAGGGGGGGGGGATAAATGGAGTGTAGCATTTTATCTTTTTGCCACATTCTCTATGGTTAGGTTGTGGCCCTCAGGGGCCAACGTACCCATTTTATAGATCCAATGGTTCTCTCTGCGAATCAAGGTACTTAATCGGTCAGCCTCATCCTCTACCACATGATCTATAACTGTAACTTCCATCTATTATATAAAACCCGAAGGCCACTTCCGCCCAAAATCCGCTTCCGCTTCCGTGATGGCCTCCCTCCTGTGTCAAACACCGGAACCGGAAGCACCAGACCCACAGAGCCCCAGCCACCGGCCCTGCACAGAGCCCCGTCTGCGCCCACCCACATCCGGCCCACAGCCCTGCTGCCCCATCACCCCCCTGCCTGTCACCATAGCCATCCTCCACTGCCCGCGCTCCCCGCCTGTCACAACACTTCCCCCCGCTGCCCCATCACCCCCTGCCTGTCACCATAGCCGCCCTCCACTCTCCGGTCACCCCCCACTCTCCGGTCACCCCCCCCCCTTACCACAGCTCCCTCCAGCCAGCCACGATCTCTATTCATGGGGCTTGAGGACCTCTGATGACGTCACGATGATGGGTGGAGTCACATATCACATGACCGTGACGTCATCAAAGGTCCTGTCCCGATCTCACCTACTCTGCCTATTCATCCCCCTGCGCTGCACACTGACCCACGATCTCCTCACCCCCGCTCTGCCCACCCACCCCCACACTGACCACTGACCCCCACTCTGCCCCTGACGCCCACTCTGACCACCCACCCCCACACTGACCACTGACCCCCACTCTGCCCCTGACCCCCACTCTGACCACCCACCCCCACACTGACCACTGACCCCCACTCTGCCCCTGACCCCCACTCTGACCACCCACCCCCACACTGACCACTGACCCCCACTCTGCCCCTGACGCCACTCTGACCACCCACCCCCACACTGACCACTGACCCCCACTCTGCCCCTGACCCCCACTCTGACCACTCACCCCCTCTCTGCCCCCCTCACCCCACTCTGCCCCTGCTCTGCCCACTGACCCCCACTCTGACCACTGGCCCCCACTCTGCCCACTCACCCCCAAACTCTGCCCACTCACCCCCCTACTCTTCCCCCTGACCCCTCTCTGCCCCCTCACCCCCACTCTGCCCACTGACCCCCACTCTGCCCCTGCTCTGCCCACTGACCCCCACTCTGACCACTGGCCCCCACTCTGCCCACTCACCCCCAAACTCTGCCCACTCCACCCCCTACTCTTCCCCCTGACCCCCTCTCTGCCCCCTCACCCCCACTCTGCCCCCTCACCCCACTCTGCCCACTGACCCCCACTCTGACCCTGCTCTGCCCACTGACCCCCACTCTGACCACTGACCCCCACTCTGACCACTGACCCCAACTCTGCCCACTCACCCCCCAACTCTGCCCACTCACCCCTCTGCCCCCCTCACCCCCTGCTCTGCCCACTGACCCCCACTCTGCCCCTGACCCTGCCCACTCACCCCCACTCTGCACACTGACCCCCACTCTGCCACTGCTCTGCCCACTCACCCCCACTCTGACCACTGGCCCCCACTCTGCCCACTCACCCCCAAACTCTGCCCACTCACCCCCCTACTCTTCCCCTGAACCCCTCTCTGCCCCCCTCACCCCCACTCTGCACACTGACCCCCACTCTGCCCTGCTCTGCCCACTGACCCCCACTCTGACCACTGGCCCCCACTCTGCCCACTCACCCCCAAACTCTGCCCACTCACCCCCCTACTCTTCCCCCTGAACCCCTCTCTGCCCCTCACCCCACTCTGCACACTGACCCTCTCTCTGCCCCTGACCCTGCTCTGCCCACTCACCCCCACTCTGACCACTGACCCTCACTCTGCCCACTCACCCCCAAACTCTGCCCACTCACCCCCTACTCTTCCCCCTGACCCCCTCTTTGCCCCTCACCCCCACTCTGCACACTGACCCCCACTCTGCCCTGACCCTGCTCTGCCCACCCACCCCCACTCTGACCATTGACCCCCACTCTGACCCTGCCCACTCACCCCCACTCTGACCACTGACCCCAACTCTGCCCACTCACCCCCCAACTCTGCCCACTCACCCCCCAACTCTGCCCACTCACCCCTCTGCCCCCTCACCCCCACTCTGCCCCTGCTCTGATAACTGACCCCCACTCTGACCACTGACCCCCACTCTGACCACTCCACCCCCAAACTCTGCCCACTCACCCCCTCTCTGCCCCCTCACCCACATTCTGCCCACTCACCCCCTCTCTGCTCACTCACCCCCTCTCTGTCCACTCACCCACCATTATGCCCACTGACCATGCTCTGCCCACTCACCCTGCTCGCCCCATTGACCCCTCACACTGGCCACTCATCCTGCTCTGCCTACTCACCCCCCACTGACCCCTCACACTGACCCTGCTCTGCCCACTGACCCCCTCACTGACCCTGCTCTGCCCACTCACCCTGCTCACCCTACTGACCCCTCACACTGCCCACTGACCCTCCTCTGCCCACTGAACATGCTCTGCCCACTGACCCCTCAATGCCCACTCACCCTGCTCTGCCCACTGACCCCTCACACACCCCACTGACCCTGCTCTGCCCACTCACCCCTCACACTGACCCTGCTCTGCCCACTGACCCCTCACACTGCCCACTGACCCCTCACACTGCCCACTCACGCCTCACACTGCCCACTGAACATGCTATGCCCACTTACCCCTCACACTGCCCACTGACCATGCTCTGGCCACTGACCCCTCACACTGCCTACTGACCCTGCTCTGCTCATTTACTCCCGCTCTGCCCACTCACCCCCGCTCTGCCCACTCGCCCCTGCTTTTACCACTCACCCTGGCCTGCCCACTGACCACCCTCTGTTCACTCACCCCCCGCTCTGCCCTTTCACCATGCCCACTGACCCCTGCTCTGCCAACTGACCGTGCCCACTCACCCATGCTCTACCCACTCACCCTTCTCTGCCCACTCACTGTGCCCACTCACCGCCGCTCTGCCCACTAACCCCTGTTCTGCCCACTGACTGTGCCCAATAACCCTTGCTATGCCCACTAAACCCTGCTCTGCCCACTCACCCCCGCTCTGCCCGCTGACCCTGCTCTGCTCACTGACTGTGCCCACTCACCCCTGCTCTGCCCACTCACCCCTGCTCTACCCACTGATTTTTCCCACTAACCCCTGCTGTGCCTACTGACTGTGCCCACTGACCCCTGCTCTGCCCAATCACTCTGCCCATTAACCACTGACCCCCGCTATGACCCTGCTCTGACCACTGATGCCCCAATCCTGCTCACTGACCATGCTCTGCCCATTCACCCCCCACTCTGCCCACTCACCCCCGCTCTGCCCTCTGACCCTGCTCTGCCTACCTACCCCCCCCCCTCTGGCTACTGACCATGCCCACTGACCCCAGCTCTGCCCACAGACCCCAGCTCTGCCTACTGACCCTGCTCTGACTACTGATTATGCCCACTGACCCCTGCTCTGCCCAATGACTCTGCCCACTAACCCCTGCTCTTCCCACTCATCCCCCACTCTGCCCACTGACCCCCGCTTTGCCCACTCACCCCAGCAGATCGGTTTCCCAGCCAACGACAGCTCCTGTCCTGCCACCTACAAGACGGCTGGAGCCAGCCGCCGCAGGGTAAGTATCCTCACTGAGGTTTTTTTATTTTTATTATCACCATGAAGGGGAGGGGGGTGTGCAGCCCCAGAGGGAGCGCGGCCGCAGAGACTGGAGGCCCAGAGGGACGGGTGCCGCGGGGAGCGGAAGGGGTCAGGAGGAGCGCCTCCATCCTGCCCCCCCTATCCATCCTGCCCCCCCTATCCATCCTGCCCCCCCTATCCATCCTGCCCCCCAACACCATCCTGCCCCCCCGACTCCATCCCGCACCCCCACCACCATCCTCACCCCCCGCCAACATCCTGCCCGCCCCCTACATCCTCCCCCCTCCCCCACCACCATCCTGCCCTGCCATCTCCATCCTGCCCTGCCGCCTCCATCCTGCCCTGCCTTCTCCATCCTGCCTCGCTCTGTCCATCCTGCGCCACTCACCTCCATCCTGCCCCTCCGTCTCCATCCTGCCCCTCCGTCTCCATCCTGCCCCTCCGTCTCCATCCTGCCCCTCCGTCTCCATCCTGCCCCTCCGTCTCCATCCTGCCCCTCCGTCTCCATCCTGCCCCTCCGTCTCCATCCTGCCCCTCCGTCTCCATCCTGCTCCGCCCCCTCCATCCTGCTCCGCCCCCTCCATCCTGCTCCGCCCCCTCCATCCTGCTCCGCCACCCCATCCTGCTCCGCCACCCCATCCTGCTCCGCAACCCCACCATCCTGCCCCCCTTGCACCTTCCTGCCCCCCTTGCACCTTCCTGCCCCGCTCACTCCATCCTGCCCCGCTCACTCCATCCTGCCCCGCTCGCTCCATCCTGCCCCGCTCACTCCATCCTGCCCCGCTCGCTCCATCCTGCCCCGCTCGCTCCATCCTGCCCCGCTCGCTCCATCCTGCCCGCTCGCTCCATCCTGCCCCGCTCGCTCCATCCTGCCCCGCTCGCTCCATCCTGCCCCGCTCGCTCCATCCTGCCCTGCTCGCTCCATCCTCACCCCCGCTGTTCTTGCTCCCCCGCCTCCATCCTGCCCTCACGCTTACTCATCCTGCCCCGATTGCTCCATTTTGCTCATCTGCCTCCATCCTGCTCCTCCCGCTCCATCCTGCTCAATCCTGCCCCTTCGGCTTCATCCTGCTCCTCCGCCTCCATCCTGCCCCGCTCAATCCATCCTGCCCCCCGCTCTTCTTGCTCCCCCGCCTCCATCCTGCCCCCCCCGCCTCCATCCTGCCCCCCCCGCCTCCATCCTGCCCCCCCCGCCTCCATCCTGCCCCCCCGCCTCCATCCTGTTGCCCCGCCTCCATCCTGTTGCCCCGCCTCCATCCTGTTGCCCCGCCTCCATCCTGTTGCCCCGCCTCCATACTCTTTCCCCACTCGCTCCATTCTGCCCCCCCAACACAATCCTGCCCCCCCTCACCTCCTCAGCTGATTGCTTGCCCAGGCAACTACAGGTCCTAAAGGCCTGTAGGACCTACAAGGCGGAGGCGGAGCGAGCCGCCGGACAGGTGAGTATCCTCACTGAGGATTTTTTTTATTTTTACTGTGGACGACCGGGGGCCAGGAGGAGTGGGGGACCGCGGTCACCGCAGTATTGCCATATACCAGAGTGCTGCTATACATGTGCTATAATGTACTGCCATATACCATAGTGCTGCTATACATGTACTGTAATGTACCGCCATATACCATAGCACTGCTATACATGTACTGTAATGTACCGCCATATACCATAGTGCTGCTATACATGTGCTATAATGTACCACCATATACTATAGTGCTGCTATACATGTACTGTAATGTACCGCCATATACTATAGTGCTGCTATACATTTACTATAATCTACCGCCATATACTATAGTGCTGCTATACATGTGCTATAATTACCACCATATACCATCGTACTGCTATATATATATCTTATATATAAAAACCTAAGGCCACTTCCCGCCAATCCGCTCAACTTCCGTGATGGCCTGCGCCCTGTGTCAAAGACCGGAACCGGAAGTACCAGACCCACGAGCGGTGAGCGCATAGCGCTCACCGCGAGCCGCTGTCAAAATGGCACAGCGCCTCGCCGTGGGCGCTAAAGCGCCACCACTCGCCGTTATCCCGCCACCGGCCCTGCACAGAGCCCCGTCTGCGCCCACCCACATCCGGCCCACAGCCCTGCTGCTCACCGCCCACTCTCCATCAGGGACCGCCATCCCGCCACTGGCTCCGCACACAGCCTGCTGTGCGCCCACCAACATGCGGGAACCGGCCCGGACCGGCCCACACTCCGGTGTGCGGCCTCCGCCGGCACCGCTCCCAGTCCTGCCACTCTCTCCACACACCCGGTGACTCTCCTCCATCACGGAGCTAGCCCCGCCCGCACTCCGGGGCCGGCCTCCGGAACCGCCGCCAGCCTTGCCGCTGACCGCCAACAGCCCAGTGAGTGTTCAGCCCTCCACCCTCCATTATCCTCTGCCCCCCCAGCCTCCGCTCTCCTCTGCCCCCCCAGCCTCCGCTCTCCTCTGCCCCCCCAGCCTCCGCTCTCCTCTGCCCCCCCCAGCCTCCGCTCTCCTCTGACCCCCAGCCTCTCCTCTGCCCCCCAGCCTTCCCCCCTCCTCTGCCCCCCCAGCCTCCGCTCTCCTCTGCCCCCCCAGCCTCCGCTCTCCTCTGCCCCCCCAGCCTCCGCTCTCCTCTGCCCCCCCAGCCTCCGTTCTCCTCTGCCCCCCCAGCCTCCGCTCTCCTCTGACCCCCCAGCCTCCGCTCTCCTCTGACCCCCCAGCCTCCGCTCTCCTCTGACCCCCCAGCCTCCGCTCTCCTCTGACCCCCCAGCCTCCGCTCTCCTCTGACCCCCCAGCCTCCGCTCTCCTCTGACCCCCCAGCCTCCGCTCTCCTCTGACCCCCAGCCTCCGCTCTCCTCTGACCCCCCAGCCTCCGCTCTCCTCTGACCCCCCAGCCTCCGCTCTCCTCTGACCCCCCAGCCTCCGCTCTCCTCTGACCCCCAGCCTCCGCTCTCCTCTGACCCCCCAGCCTCCGCTCTCCTCTGACCCCCAGCCTCTCCTCTGCCCCCCAGCCTTCCCCCCTCCTCTGCCCCCCCAGCCTCCGCTCTCCTCTGCCCCCCCAGCCTCCGCTCTCCTCTGCCCCCCCAGCCTCCGCTCTCCTCTGCCCCCCCAGCCTCCGCTCTCCTCTGCCCCTCAGCCTCCGCTCTCTGCCCCTCAGCCTCCGCTCTCCTCTGCCCCCCCAGCCTCCGCTCTCCTCTGCCCCCCCCAGCCTCCGTTCTCCTCTGCCCCCCCAGCCTCCGCTCTCCTCTGCCCCCCCAGCCTCCGCTCTCCTCTGACCCCCCAGCCTCCGCTCTCCTCTGACCCCCCAGCCTCCGCTCTCCTCTGACCCCCCAGCCTCCGCTCTCCTCTGACCCCCCAGCCTCCGCTCTCCTCTGACCCCCCAGCCTCCGCTCTCCTCTGACCCCCCAGCCTCCGCTCTCCTCTGACCCCCCAGCCTCCGCTCTCCTCTGACCCCCAGCCTCTCCTCTGCCCCCCAGCCTTCCCCCCTCCTCTGCCCCCCCAGCCTCCGCTCTCCTCTGCCCCCCCAGCCTCCGCTCTCCTCTGCCCCCCCATCCTCCGTTCTCCTCTGCCCCCCAGCCTCCGCTCTCCTCTGCCCCCCCAGCCTCCGCTCTCCTCTGACCCCCCAGCCTCCGCTCTCCTCTGACCCCCAGCCTCCGCTCTCCTCTGACCCCCCAGCCTCCGCTCTCCTCTGACCCCCCAGCCTCCGCTCTCCTCTGACCCCCCAGCCTCCGCTCTCCTCTGACCCCCCAGCCTCCGCTCTCCTCTGACCCCCCAGCCTCCGCTCTCCTCTGACCCCCCAGCCTCCGCTCTCCTCTGACCCCCCAGCCTCCGCTCTCCTCTGACCCCCAGCCTCTCCTCTGCCCCCCAGCCTTCCCCCCTCCTCTGCCCCCCCAGCCTCCGCTCTCCTCTGCCCCCCCAGCCTCCGCTCTCCTTTGCCCCCCAGCCTCCGCTCTCCTCTGCCCCCCCAGCCTCCGCTCTCCTCTGCCCCCCCAGCCTCCGTTCTCCTCTGCCCCCCCAGCCTCCGCTCTCCTCTGCCCCCCCAGCCTCCGCTCTCCTCTGCCCCCCCAGCCTCCGCTCTCCTCTGACCCCCCAGCCTCCGCTCTCCTCTGACCCCCCAGCCTCCGCTCTCCTCTGACCCCCCTGCCTCCGCTCTCCTCTGACCCCCCAGCCTCCGCTCTCCTCTGACCCCCCAGCCTCCGCTCTCCTCTGACCCCCCAGCCTCCGCTCTCCTCTGACCCCCCAGCCTCCGCTCTCCTCTGACCCCCCAGCCTCCGCTCTCCTCTGACCCCCCACCCTCCGCTCTCCTCTGACCCCCCAGCCTCCGCTCTCCTCTGACCCCCAGCCTCCGCTCTCCTCTGACCCCCAGCCTCTCCTCTGCCCCCCAGCCTTCCCCCCTCCTCTGCCCCCCCAGCCTCCGCTCTCCTCTGCCCCCCAAGCCTCCGCTCTCCTCTGCCCCCCCAGCCTCCGCTCTCCTCTGCCCCCCCAGCCTCCGCTCTCCTCTGCCCCCCAGCCTCCGCTCTCCTCTGCCCCTCAGCCTCCGCTCTCCTCTGCCCCTCAGCCTCCGCTCTCCTCTGCCCCCCCAGCCTCCGCTCTCCTCTGCCCCCCCAGCCTCCGTTCTCCTCTGCCCCCCCAGCCTCCGCTCTCCTCTGACCCCCCAGCCTCCGCTCTCCTCTGACCCCCCAGCCTCCGCTCTCCTCTGACCCCCCAGCCTCCGCTCTCCTCTGACCCCCAGCCTCCGCTCTCCTCTGACCCCCCAGCCTCCGCTCTCCTCTGACCCCCCAGCCTCCGCTCTCCTCTGACCCCCCAGCCTCCGCTCTCCTCTGACCCCCCAGCCTCCGCTCTCCTCTGACCCCCCAGCCTCCGCTCTCCTCTGACCCCCCAGCCTCCGCTCTCCTCTGACCCCCCAGCCTCCGCTCTCCTCTGACCCCCCAGCCTCCGCTCTCCTCTGACCCCCCAGCCTCCGCTCTCCTCTGACCCCCCAGCCTCTCCTCTGACCCCCCAGCCTCCGCTCTCCTCTGACCCCCAGCCTCCGCTCTCCTCTGCCCCCCAGCCTCTGCTCTCCTCTGCCCCCCAGCCTCCGCTCTCCTCTGCCCCCCAGCCTCCGCCCCCTCCCTCCTCTGACCCCTCCCTCCTCTAACCCCTCCAGTTTCTGCCTCCTCTGCCTCCTCCCTCCTTTCCCCCTCCAGCCTCTGCCCCCTCCAGCCTGTGCTGCACTCACTGCTGACCACTGAGCCACCGCACTCTCTGCTGACCACTGAGCCACCGCACTCACTGCTGACCACTGAGCCACCGCACTCACTGCTGACCACTGAGCCACCGCACTCACTGCTGACCACTGAGCCACCGCACTCACTGCTGACCACTGAGCCACCGCACTCACTGCTGACCACTGAGCCACCGCACTCACTGCTGACCACTGAGCCACCGCACTCACTGCTGACCACTGAGCCACCGCACTCACTGCTGACCACTGAGCCACCGCACTCACTGCTGACCACTGAGCCACCGCACTCACTGCTGACCACTGAGCCACCGCACTCACTGCTAACCACTGAGCCACCGCACTCACTGCTGACCACTGAGCCACCGTATACTCTGCTAACCACTGAGCCGCCTGTATACACACAATTAATTTCACAGCACTCCCCTATTACTAAATAAACTCTATATAGATTCTAGACTACCCGATTCTTTAGAATCGGGCCACAATCTAGTTAGGTTATAATCTCTTTGGTGACACATTGCATAGTGCCTTGACACACTATGTAGCGGATACCCTATTTTTATATTTTGTCTATGCTTGTTCAGCCTACAATGCATGGCTTGTATTGTTCTCCCTATATACTGGAGGCCACACGGGCACTCCAACATATATATCACGTATGATGACTGACAGGTGACTTTATAGTTAATGGGGAAGGACAGATTTAAAGATCTAGATGTTATTGACTTCACTCCATGTGCTAGAACCGGACAGCACATGCATTTAGGAACTTTACAGCGGTAGCAACCCAAAATACCGCTGACCTCACTAGTAGGTCCAGCTTTTGTTCGAAGAGTGGTGTTACTGGGCGCCACTATGTTTTTAAGGTTTTTGTTCTTTTTATAAATGAAATTAGGATTATCAGGCAAATGTTTAGAGATAACGGAATCATTCTTAAGAGCAAACCAGTATTTTTTTAATTAGATTTTGGATGGTCATTCTGGACTGATTGTAAGTAGTAACCATACTCCACTTAGATCTTTGTGACATGTTTCCCTTACTACTATCAACAGTAATTTTGTTAACACATGATTCTTGAGAGAGGTCTCTGGTACGACGATAGGCATCCTCTAGAAGTTTTTTAGGGTATCCCTTATCAGCAAACCGTTTTTTGAGGATCTTTGATTCCTCATAGAAATCCTTATCCCTAGTACAGTTTTTTCTCACCCTCCAGTACTGTCCGTATGGAACACTTGTGACCCATGTGGGGAGGTGTCCACTATCGAACCTTAGGAAACTATTTACGTCTACTGGTTTAAAATAGGTCGATGTGGACACTCTCCCCTGGTCATCAAGTTGCACAAGCAGATCTAAATACTGGAGGGTGGTTGGGGAGATGCTTACGGTGAAAGTTAGACCCCAGTTGTTCTGGTTCAAATAAAGAGCGAATTCAGAGGCCTCACTCTCACTTCCTGACCATAAAAATATTAAATCGTCTATATACCGACGGTAATAGGCAATTGATGACTGGAACTTTTGGGACTGCGCAATGAGGACTGATTCAAAAGCACCCATATACAAATTAGCGTAACTGGGTGCGAACCTCGTCCCCATTGCGCAGCCCCTACATTGTCTATAAATGTTCCCCTCAAATGAGAATACATTATTGTCAAGAATAAAACTTATTGAAGACAACAAAAAAATCACGCTGCTCCTGAACCATAGTTAGATCTGTCAAAAGATATTGATTAATGGCATTCATCCCTTGTTGGTGTGGTATGTTGCTATACAATGCAGCGACATCCATTGTCAGCAACAACCCACCTTTTTCTGGGGGAAATCCTTTAAGTTCTTGGATTAGTTGGGTAGAATCTTTCAAATAAGAGGGCAATTGGAGTACATACTTCTGTAAGAACAGGTCAACATAGTGGGATAAATTACTGGTTATAGACGTTACACCAGATATAATGGGACGGCCAGGGGGATTTATTGGATCTTTATGAATTTTAGGGAGACAATAAAAGAAGGGGAGCTTATATTGTGGTATATTTAGAAAGTTCTTTTCTTTTTTGTTCAGAATCCCTTTACTATATGCTGTTTTTATGAGCTCGTTATATCTAAGAAATATCATAATGGAGGGATCTTGTTCGAGCTTTTCGTAATACTCGCTATCCCCCAATATCCTGCGCCCCTCCCCTATATACCAATCCCTGTTGATAACGATGCCCCCCCCTTTATCTGCATTTTTTATGATAATATTTTTGTTATTCCGTAATGATAGAATAGCCAGCCTCTCACCATAGCTCAAATTGTCTTTACTCCTCGGATATTGTAAAGTTCGTAAGTCTTTGAGGACTAGTTGCTGAAAGGTTTCTATGTGCGCCCCTTTATGATGTAAGGGATAGAATTTATTATACTGGCTCCTAACGTCCATGTGTATATATTCACTATTGATATTGTTATCCTCCTGATCCTTCTTATTTTGATGTTTAAAAGGAGACTCATCCTCATTTGGATTTTTGTTGTTTTTGCTCCTCTCCTCTAAGAGGAAATGGCGCTGTATAGTCAATTTTCTAAAAAAATCATTCAGATCAAGATATGTGGTGAAATTGTCCGGACTGGATTTTGGACAAAAAGATAAGCCTCTCTCTAAGGCGGCCGTCACACGTAAAGACATCGTGCAAGATATCGCTTGAACGCGGCAGATTAAACATCGCGTAAGCGATGTCTGTGCATGTGACGGCGAGATACGACGAGCGACATCTGATCAAATCCCTAAATCGTGATCTGAGGTTCTGTTCTCAGATCTGACGATATCGCCTCATAAGATGTACTGAATCGGCGTGTCTAAACAACCGAGATCGTATGCACGTGTCGGAACTGCGCGATGCCTAAATCCATCACGTAGGCGTGGCAGTAGTTTGCTATTGCCTCGCCTCCTCAGTGGTGATTCGTGCACCGAAATGGTTTCGGATTGGCTGCTTCACCACTAGCTCGCATTGGTGGAGGATGATGCGTTGCCATTGGCTGCCCTCACAGGGCGCCATTTTTAAAGAGCTGTCTTCAGCACCACACATAGGCGTCGGCTGCACAATTTCTCCGAACTGTGAATCCATAATCGCGTCGACTTCATAATAGATCCTGCGTGGTCCACGACCCTGCTATAGTGTCCACCTTGTCATACACCCAAACAGTGTTGCCAAGCGCGGCACACATACCGCGGCGTTACGCCACGCCCATGGGATATTGTTTCGTAGGTCACACCAAAAATGATGATTGGGATGTTAACGCCGCGTAGGTCGCCTTTAAGTGTTGTAATGTCACGCAAGGGGCGGTCCAGACGGAATGAAGTTGGTTTCAGTTTCATTCCGCCTGCAAGGTGCTAGCTCCTCCCATGCACATTGCAGCTCAGTTATGGCCGCAACACGCCGCGCTGCCACGTGGGGGATGGCGGAACTAATGATATTGATCGATGATTGCGATCGATGCGATTATTGGGGCCACCACCCCCACCAGCATCCCAGGCTGCGCAACCGCAGCACTGTGATGACAATTCAGCGGGCCCTGCGGCGCCAGCTGTGTGTGGAGAGGGATGTGAAGGCGATCCAACACAAGATCGCCGATCTCAAATATAAGATCCCGGGCAGAATTGTGGACATCCGTGCCCGGATTGCCAGGATGCGTGGTGAGTAAATGTTGGGGCCCCATACACACCTGCACATGGACATGTATCCAAATACACAGCAATGTCTCAAAACATATTCCAAGGATAGTGTGGTCCCCGGCCTGTCCCCACCAATGTTTGTGCATACATTCTGCCTAAATTTGGAAGCAGGACTCTGGGACAACTCACTATTGTATTGGATCACGCTACTCTCACAGTTCAATACCGCAATCAATGAGGCGGCACAATCTCAAACAGCATTTTCCATAACTGATCCCTGCATTTGGCTACAAAACATCCATCACAAACAACATTCACCAGGATCATTTCATGTGACTGTCGCAGCTGGTCTCCCCTTGTGCATCCCCTGAACACCCCTATGTTGGACCCTACTGACACCTCTTGCCCACCCATGTTCAACCCTGTGTGTCATCCCCTCAAGTCCCCTGTGTTAATCCCTCTTCTTACGTGTGTGTGCACCTCATGTCCCCCATAAGTAGGCAGCCTATTCACTGTTGGCCCACTTTGCAAAATCAAAATGGTGCCCTCTCAGATGTTCAACAAACACCTTCCGTTTGCTGGGGCATCATGTATTTGCCATAGGTGTCGATCCTGTGCCCAGGTCCTGCGTTGATGTCCCAGTCACATATCCGCTGTTGAAACTATGAAAAACTGTGTTAACGTGACTGTGATGGCAGCATAGGTGCTGTAATGCAGTGGCAGACGTGTACTCAAACCATGAGGCCCTGCTAATGGGGGGCGGCCGGTCACATTACTTGCAACCTTTGGCTAATTGTACTAACCCTGACCTTCCAGTTTGGGCAAGTGTTAACGTACTGACCATGGTCTGGACATCAAAATCGGGGCCAAGGACAACCCCAATGGATTCTCCCAAGCTGGCACATAGGGCCCCATGTCATGCATATTGTCCAATCCAAATTATGGCCAAGCCGATGGTGTGCCCTTCCCAGCAAATAGACTTGTCTCCAAATATGGCCACATGCTCGAGTAAGGCCAGAACAACATATTGGCACTCAATCAATGCCAGGCATTTGGGATCCGGCAATGTGACATGCTGCTTTAGGGGTTAGTAAATTCTTGACCATCCTCCGATTTTAGGCTGCATTGTAAACTGATAGACATTTTGATTGGGGACAGTTGTCTGATATTTAGTGGCCATCCAATTTTGGACTATTGCAATAGGGATGGATGTCTCGCTATAGCAAAGCCCTGCATGTTCTCTGTTGCGAGGGACAAATTTCCGCCTCCAACAGGCGTTTGTGAAAAATGAAAAGACAACTCAACATATTAAACGACCATCAGACATAAAATAGTTACCTTCTAAAGGCCACACATGCCACAATGTCCCACAGATGTTGCACCATACACAGGTGTAAATGAACTCCCAGCCTGCGGTACCACCCATAACTACAATATTACTTCAAATGTCGCTAAAAGCAGCCATGATGCAAGCCACATCGGCTAATGTGGCCCCTAGCCATAACAAAACCATACATTGCACATGTGTTGGTTTGTAAAACCCATGCCCACATATGTGTCCAGTGTACTGTCCCCCGTGTAACCAATAGTTTTGTGTCCCACACACATTACATGATTACAACATTAGTGTATGCCTACAAAACATGAGGTAGAGTCATTCATTAAAATGGCCTTAAGACACCAGGCACACAATGAAACGTTCTAAACAACATGTGGACAACCTGTCTGTTCTAAACGTTTACCTTCTGCTTTCAACCAGATGCCGAGGAATCGTCTTCTGACGAGGAACCACAACCTGGACCATCAGGAGTTGCCCCACAGAACCCACCCCGACAGCAGCCAGCAGGGACACCCTCGCCCAGCAGCAATGATGATGAGGAGGAGGCTGATGTAGCATCATGGGAGGAGTGGCTGCACTCCGATAGCGAGCTCCCATCACCACCCTCAACACAGGATGGTGCGGAGGACGAGGAATTGCCTTGGAGGGATGATGGGCCACCGTCCAGCCCGGGCCCTCTGTTGCCAACAGGCCACATCATCTGGCCACAGAGCCCCAGCCCACCCGTCACACCTCCCCCAAGCGTGTCAAGCTCGCTTCCGAGCCCAGGGGTGGACATGTCCCCAGAGCCAGCCGGGGATGATGTTCGGCCCCCAACTGGACCTGTGGAGGAGGCGAGGGCAGAGGAGGATAGGGCCCCACACTTACCCGACTATGGTGGTAAGTGTGTATTGATGGATTCTACACCCAGCATAGTGGAGTTATGATTGTGTTAAGCAACAGAGTTTTGTTGACAAGGGTGTAACTGATATGTCCTCCTCAATGTTTGTGCAGATGGTGAACGTGCAGGGTCAGCTGGATGGAGTCTCAGTCCATCCCCATCCACCCCTGATAGTGGTGAGGATGAGGAGCAAGACCGTAAGTACCATACATTGATTTTCTCTTTGTACCAAAAACCCTGTATGTTCCCACAGTAAAATTTTGTTTCCTCAACATACAGGGCTCCCTACTGTCGTGGAGGATTTGGAGGCCCAGATGCAGTTCCTACAACACCTCCAGTCAACCATTGAGCATCATCTGCGAGAACTGGGCCGCCTACTTTACCTGCTGGGTGCACACCAGCAACAAGATGGTGGGCTCCCCTAAGGGTGATGGAATGGGACCCCCTAACGCTCCAGGCGGACATGACGTAGTGTTGTCCACGTTGGACACCGAAATTGGTTGGGTCATGCCATGTTGGCATGTTGTATTTTTTATTTGGCCCCTGTTGGGCAATTTTATTCTATTGTCCAACATTTGGACCATATGTTATGTGTTGGGGCTACCGTGTTGGGCTATTTTATGATACTGTCCATCCTTTTGGGACTCACAAACCAGTTGGGTTTCTTCCCACTGTTCAACACTATTGCGGCCTTGTTGTGATTGGTATTGGCCCTTTTACCCAACCTAGTAAATATTTTAACCCAATCTGTTAACTCTGTTTGTTTCTGAATGGACACAATTATGTACATGTTTATTGGAGGTTGATGGTGGTCTTTAAGGGCATAATGGGCAAATTTGGTCAAAAACAGGTTGGGGTAGAGGAAGGGATCCCTAACACATGTTTGAACACAAGGTGCAGATTGACAGCATGCGGTGTGCCGACCAACCACCAAACCTTGAAGAATGAAAGTGATCAGAAAATTTAACCAATGCTCTGACACCAAACATAAATGTGGATTTAGACCTACCCATCGGCAAGCTGTAGAAGGCTGCCACCATTAATATTATCCCATGTTGTAGACCACCGACAATGATGGCAAGGACACCTCTGCGGCCTTGCTGTTCCAACAATAAGTAGGGAACCCGAAAGCTGCATACCTAAGGTTTAAGGATAATTGCCCTCTACATATGTTCCGCTTGCAGGATGGAGCATGTGGCCTACTGTAGCTGCAGAGCTGCAAAATTTTTAAGGTTAAACTTTCAAACAACATGCAAAAATCATGGACAACATATTTAACGTGTGTGGCAAGAAATTTTTTAATTTTTTAACAAAAAAATGGAAGGGCAGTTCCACACACTCCGAGAAATAAAAGAATTCTAAAATTAAGGCAACATAAAACCAACTGCTATTGTCGCAGGAACGCCACACACACAACAAAAACATCCCGAGTAGGGAACAGGCAATTAGGTGTGCCTAGGTAAAAAAATAAACAACAAAAAAAAACATGGGAAACAGAGCCAATAAACGAACAAACTAAAGATTAGAAAAATGGGGACCAAAATAAGGTTCAACATCGGGGTAGAACTGGTTGGCCGCTGGCTGCTGCTGCTGCAAAGCCACTATGCGAGGCCTTGCATGGGCTGGCACAGGTGGTGGTGGTTGCTGCACATGGGGCTGAGGGCCCATGTACTGCCAGGCAGGGGGGTTTGCAGGTGGCTGTGGAAGGGGAGCTGGGAATGACGAATCGGGGGTCAGGTTGCCCAATCGGGCCTGGTCCATCACCTGCATCATGACCCACTCACAATGCTCCCTTTGCTCCTGGGGAAACGTGGGGAGACGCTCCGCTACCACAGTAGCAAAGGGGCATTGTGGCTCACGCACCTGCTGGGTCAGGACTTGCTGGGCCAGTAACACAAGGTCCAGCCCTGAGCTTGCTGGAGCTTGTCGTGTGCGGGCCCTGGCACGTGTCAAAGGCAGAGGGGGCTGGCTGGGCGCTGCCGCAACTTCTTCCAGCTGCTGAGATGTTGGCAGGTCCACCGACTCTGACACCAACCCCGAAGAGGGACCTTCAAGCGCATCCTAAAAAGAGGAAAGGTACAACACATGAGCACACATGCCAGTACAGTTTAGGAGGTCATTTGGGCAGAAAGGATCAAGTTACATGTATGTCAATAACCCACATTGTGCATGATGTCCAAGCAAAGTCCATGATAGGTCCTTAGAGCTTTGCCAAGGAACAAAACACTCCCTACTTGTGTGCTAATGGATATGTTCCTAAACATTGGAGGGGTTTGAAGACAGCTTAATCAAGATGGGAGGCCCTTCTGGTCTATGGTTGGCTTCTGTACATTGCAAACTTGGCTGAGATGGGGCCAAAGAATGTTTATTGTGTGATAATTTAGAAACATTGGTGTAGGTCAGCGACTTACATTATCCCCCTCCACGGCATCACCCACATTGGGCTCTTGTGGCTCGGAAAAGTCGCTGCTGTCTAGTGGTGGACGTGGCTCCTGCTGCTCCGTGGTAAAAAGGAGCTGGTCATAATACCACAACGTGGGTCGGTATACCGCCCCCGCTGCCATGCCTGACCGGCGGGACTGGGTTACCTTTTTGTGCTCCTTCAGGTAAACCGTACGGAGGTACTGTATTTTTGTCTTTATGGCCTCCCGGTCGAGGTCCTGGTCTGGGTGATATTGGCGGGCCACCGCCAGGAGCCTGTCATAAGCGGCATTCCGGAGGCCACGGTTTGTGTACCCTTCAGCCCGAGTTTGCCACAGGCAGGGGTTATCTTTGTAGGCGGCAATCAGAGCACTTATGAAATCCCTATTTGGCCGGGGCATCTGTTGAAAAAACAAGAAACGCAATCGTTAACAATCAATGTGGCACATGGTCCAAGCCATGTGTAGAATGGCAGCCACAGCAGGAAATTTCAACTGCCATGTTAATTTTGAAAATCCCCCGCTAAATAACACAACACCACACTTGCTTAAACCAAGAATGTTGGTGAAGGAACTGGGATGTGTGCTGTTTAGACAGGGGCAGTCCAAACTTTGTGCATGGAGTACAATCTAAATGGGCAGAACTTTAGAAGGGTCAGTCTCCTCATATGATGTGAACATACCTTTCCGGAATCAAACACAGTCTGTAAACAATGAGACACTTCTTGGTAGCCAAAAGAGATGCTGGCGACCGGCCTGGATGCTGTCTCTCCCACTTGTCTCCCAAGACACACAAAACAGCAGGTAGAACACACATGTACACAGTGCACTATTTATATAAATTGATCAGACACCTGTTGGCCATGACAGGTGCGATAGGCATACACATCGCAATTACCACGCCCGGTTCGACGTATCCGCTGCGTTGGGTGTGTCCGTCCAGTTTCTGCCACACCTGGCTCTGAACATGGCACCGGCGTTGTGTGATGCTCTGGTTCACCACGCCTGTTTTTGGAGGGCGTAACAGCGTGTGGGTGTGTGGTTTGTCGTTGAGGAGACACACCTGGGTAAGGGGACGTCTCGCCTATTCATTGGCTCGCCTGTGTATATAGAGCGTTTCAGGGACGTGCACAATGTGTTTGCTGCGGACTTACTGCCGGTATGTACGTGGGGAGTCAGCATGTGGAACTTTGTGAAGGGGGGTAACTTTAGCGTTGTCAAAGTACATATGAGGGGGTTTGTGTTCTTGGCCCACCTCTTAGTTTGACTTTTGGTTTTTGTTTTTAGGGGTTTACATTGGCCGTTATTTAGTCACAATACAAGGACTGAAGCATTGCCTTGCTGCATTGGAGTCATCAGGACATAGTTCGTTATTTTGGTCACTTAATATTGGAGTTAAACCAATCTCAGCGACCACTGCATGTGAGTAATTATTGTGTGTGTTTAGTGCAGCTTTTGTCCTACATATTGGTCCACCGTGTGTCGAAACTTCATGTAGTTAAAACGTTGTTCCTGATGTAGGAGTAGTGATGTTGTTTGGGATCTCACTGTGTGTAGGGTTTTGTGGGTATTGTATTATTTGGGCAAAGGCATTTAGCCGTGTCAACACATGTGGCCTTCCTCAACACCTTAATTCATACTGTAGGTGTTGTATGTTTTTTGTACCTGTTTTGGACATGTTGAGTGGACCGGTACATATATTTGCCATGTCATGCTCCTTTTAGTCATTTCAGTTTTGATGATCACATTGTGGTCAAAGCACCTTTGTGCGTAGGCACCATAGTAAACATATGTTTGCCTCTAAACAGCATGAATCCAGATCAACGTGCCGTGGTGGGGGCTGGTTTGCTGTTGCAGGCAGCACGTGTGGAGGATGAGAGGGTGGAGAGACGCAGGAGGAGACCACGACGCATCTGGGCCAGGGAGTGGCTGCAGCAGCGCGATCAGCATTCCCACATTCGCCTTCTGCACCAACTTCGGGACGACTTTCCACGGGACTTTCAAAATTTCCTCCGGATGACAGATGAGACCTTTCAGATCTTGTTGGCAGCAGTGTGCCCGCTCATCAGACGGCAGGATACAGTAATGCGTCCAGCAGTGCCTGCGGAGGAGAGGTTGGCCGCCACACTGCGGTTTCTGGCAACAGGTCGCAGTATGCAGGACTTGGTCTACTCATCTGCAATATCACGTCCCCTCCTTAGCCAACTCATTCCGGAGACCTGTGAGGCGATACTGCGGGCTCTAGCTCCGACTTACATGCGCTTGCCACAAAACCCCGAGGAATGGCTGGCCACTGCCGATGAATTCAGCCAGAAATGGCAATTTCCCAACTGTGGAGGTGCCATTGATGGGAAGCATGTGAGGATCACACAACCCCACCACAGTGGTTCTTTTTTTTACAATTATAAATCATATTTTAGTATAGTATTGATGGCAGTGGTTAACGCCAATTATGAATTTGTGTCAGTGTCCGTGGGCACAAATGGTAGGGTTTCCGATGGCGGTGTTTTTGACCAATCGGCGTTTGGCCAAAAACTGAAGAATGGACGTCTTAATTTACCACCGACCACTCGCACCTGTGGAAACATGAACTTTGTTTTCGTTGCAGATGAGGCGTTTCCGCTCCTTCCTAATTTAATGAAGCCATACCCCCAGAGACAACTAAATGCGGCCAAACGCATTTACAATTATCGGCTTTCACGTGCACGACGAGTAGTGGAGAATGCCTTTGGCATCATGGCGAGCCGTTCCCGCATATTTCACACGGCCATTAATATGCGTCTAGAATCCATTGACCTTGTAGTTATGGCCTGTTGTGTCCTCCACAATTTTCTAAGACGCCGGGATCGCCAGGCCTACACTCCACCAAACTTTGAGGACCGCATAGACTCCAGCAATGGGGAGGTGGTGTTGGGGGGCTGGCGTGCTGATGCCCCACAGATGGCAGGACTCCAGCCATTAGGTGGTGGGAGCAGCCGGCAGGAGGCACAGGATATGAGGGACCGGTACTGCCAGTACTTTAATGGTACAGGGGCGGTGAGCTGGCAGCAGAACCTCCCCTAATTATTATGGTGCCATGGGGAATTGGCCATTGCACTGTTTGACTGTGTCCTGCAGGTCCGGCTTGGAGGCAGGACATGTGTTCCTTGTTATTTTTGAGGAAGAATGTTTTTTTTTTTTTTTGTTTTTTAAACATAACCCAGATTTAGGGATATTTCTGTTTAGGTTTTTTAGAGGGCCAGGCCTTGCCCATTGGAGGGGAGATGTGTGTTACCGACAAACCTCTTGTCTGTGACATGAGCCAGGGATTTTGGTTGATGGTGCTTGTTGGCACTATTTTGTTAATTTGTGTTGAAGGGCCCGGCTTATGGGTCCTGTGAGAGACGGGCGGGACCAGGACCCACATACCTCCCCAAAGGCCCTTGTGACAGTGGTCACATTTTTTGTTTCACACACCTAGGGACAGAGTTAGGACTGTCTCGAACAGGGCCTACCGTGAAGTTGGTGAGGCAGCTTAATGTGCGTTTTCATGCGAAAACGCATTAACCAAAAGGCCCTGATTTGTGTCACACCACTTGTTATTTGGTACATTGTTTGTGTCCGACACCGGATTACATACAAACACGCATATGTTGGCCCACATATATGGTGTTTACGCCACTAGTGTTGCAAGGCACAGTCGAGAGGTACACCTACATTAGGCCACCAGGAACAATGAATGTTCTGAGACGCTTTGGCTCCTTTGCGTTGTCATACATTTTACCCCCAATTCCCCTTGATTAACACATGCGCTTTCTCACACACTAAATCAAACATCAGCCAGAGCACACAGCAAACACACATGCGTTTCACACGCGTTTGACAATATCCACTCATGAGAACACACACAGCTCGCTGTAGGCTGTTTAATTAAACGCATCTGTACACTACCTTAAAATTGGACAACGCATAAGCTAGCTAATTTTGCACAACGCAACACGGGGAATTGCGTTCTGTACGTTTTGCCCATTGCAATTTAGTTATGTGGTACAGCACACATATACATTGCGATCAATATCGCAGGACATTGTGGGGATGAGGCCGCCATGTTTCAAAGGACATCTGACCCAATGAGGACGCAGTACTGAGCACCAATGGTGTAGTGAGGGGCGCAGCTTGGAGCCCATGTACCACGCCTATGGGCTCCAATAACGCCCACATTTGCTCCCACATCGTTTAGGAGATTTCTGTGTGACTCTTTGCTGAACGATGTCCACTGCTGATAACTGCATCTCTCAGACGATCGCTGGATGGGTGGATCGGGGAATCGTGTGAGCGATGTCTGTGGGTGTAGCGTCGTGATGAGCGATTTTGCGCGTCGTTCGGACGATATGCAAATTTAACATCGTCTACGATATCTTTAGCGATATCTCAGCGTGTGACGGCCGCCTAATAGAGATATTTCATCCTTCGTTAAGATGTAATTTGATAGATTAAATATTCCTGAAGTTTTTGGAGGTTGAATAATCTCCGTGATACTCCCTAAACCTTGATGATCTCGAACGAGTTCATTCACTTTTGCATTACATCCATTAGTAGATTGGATGCTCGCTAAAGTGCTCCCTGTAACTTGTTGATCTACAATAGCTTCTTTTTCTTTTGAGTCACGTCTATTCCCAGGGGGCAATTGTCTGATGGTTTTGCCACTTCCCCTACATCCTCTAGTTGTCTTTTTCGTTTTGGATGTCGGCCTGGGACCAGCTGAAAAAAATGTGTAATTTTGGCGTCTTTTAAGGCTGCAGGGTTGCCATTTTTAACATGGTGTGTTGTAGTTACTAATGGTTGAATTTTCTCCACTATCGATATATCTTCCAGGGGGGGGTAAAATTTCCAATGTTGAATTAACTATAGTAAAATTATCAGTCTCAACATCTAATTTTGATGGATCTATATTCACAATATTCATTTCTTGGTTAGATGTGTCTTTATCATTCCCATGATCTGGACCCACAACCTCAATAATCTGTGCTATGGGATCATCGCCCAAGATTACAGCTTGAGTGGGACTGTTAGTTATAACCTGTGTAAACAAAGGGAATTGTGAATCAATTAGTGTATCTAAAGTAACCTGGTCTTGTGATTGTCCCAATAACGTATCGGTCTTAACCGATAACTCTACGGTTTCAAGGGCATCTGAAATGTCCTTTGGGGAGGTTATTCTCAACAATGGATCTGAGACAATCCCAATATTTTCAATATTAATAAGATCTTGTGTGGAATCAATATTTATCGGTAGAGGTTGTGAAAGTATATCATCGTGTACTGTGAGGAACGATAAATTGGTGATGGAATTATTACTTAAGGGGGTTGCATAATCTCCTACCTTAGTTTGATCTATAATAACACCTTGTGTTGATTCATTATTCATATTTCTACTTGCAGTTGGAAATGGTATTACAATCGGTGTGTTATTATTTTTATATAATCTCTCTTTTCTTTGTGGGAGAGCATTATTGCGTTTGTGCTCAGCAATTTTATCCTCAACATTTGGATTTATTCCTATATTTTTCCTTGGATGGACAATCAATTTCTTCCTATGTTGTTCATAATATGTTTTTTGCTTTTCTGTTTTAAAAAAACTAATAGATTCCTTATTATTCGTTATGTTAGTTTCATTTCTGGTACCGACTAAATCCACTTTATGTGCCTCATTATCAGTTTTATTAATATTATCGACATTCGTATCATCAGTAGTATTATTTATTTTTAATGGAATACTAGTAGAGGGGCTAGATGGTCTGGTTATGTCTATTTTTTCATCCGTATTATTCTCCCTTATGTCCCTTAGCAGTTTAATTGCTTTCTTTTTTATAGTATCCCCCTCAAACTTATCCAATCTTAATTTCAAAGCCATATCAAATTCATTAAAATCAGATGATAGGGAATACATGTTCAAATTATCCTTAAGAGGTCTCATATCATTAAGGGCCTTCTCTGCCAGAGAGTCCCTTTTACTGATTAAAAGTTTCATAAAACCCAGAGAGCATTGTAAAGAGAAATCATCCCATTCCTTTGTAAATAGGGTATCATGCGGAAATGAGGATTTTTGTGAGAGTCGCAAACCTCTAGGGGCAATATTTTCTGCAATATACCGCCTAAGATACAATGTATCAATGTGGTTAATAATTTCGATTTTACTTTTATGTTCATATTCAGAAAATAAGTCGGCCATATGTTTCCTGTCCGACTCATTCAATCTATGCGGTTCATCACCAATCCTCACATTCGTCCCTATATCCTGTACTGCACCTAAAGCGTCAGAAATTAAAAACTCCCTGTGGGAGCTTCTATTAGACACAAAAAATTCCATTGGATGGCGATCAAACAGTATAAACACCAATAAAACTTAAAATCAAACAATAAAATAGTAGCTTCAACAAGAGAAATAAAATTTACAATATAAGCTGGACCCCACCTAAACCTAATTGAGGTCAATCCAAAATTATTCAGTGCAAACAAACTTAGTGGAGAAGTTCCTTCACTTAATATCAAAGTAGTTAGTTTGCAGTCTTTCCATGTATTAAAAATTCGCTTAACTACCAGTTTTGAGTCCAAAGAAGTCAAATTGAACCAATATAAATCGTGGTCAGATGAAATGACGTGGATCCACAATGCAGCATCCTAGGGCATTTACCCCAACGCCTCCGGCGTTATATACATGTAAGAGAAAAGAGAAGGAGCGCAATGTGAAGCACCTCAGGGTAAACCGTATTGCAGGGAAAGCGGGGTTTCCACTCACCTTGTGGAGTTGTACTGGCTGGGTACAACTCCAGTGATAGCCTCCTGTGGAGCAATACCAAACAGGGCGTCCCCGAGAAAATCTTCGTGCCAGGGAGAGAGCAGCGTCACTTCCACCGGTCACGTGATCCAAGGCGGTGACGTCAGATAGGTCCTAGTAGTCCTCCAGACTTGGATAAACAGGTTCTTTAATAAACGATGCCTCTCTTCCAAAGCTGCTGAACCGCACGGTCCCTCAGTACAACTCCACAAGGTGAGTGGAAACCCCGCTTTCCCTGCAATACGGTTTACCCTGAGGTGCTTCACATTGCGCTCCTTCTCTTTTATCTTACATATTTCTCTTAAATTACATATCTGATTTATATGGTCCTGTTACCTGTGGTTACATTATCAGTATTATTGCCAGCAGCTGTATATTTGGGGCTCTTTGCCCTCCTTATCTGCCCTCCAAATCAGCTTTACGATCTTAATAAATTCACAGCTTTTTGATGCAAGCATTATTCTGTTTTTTCTTCCTAGTATATTTCTAAGACTTTGTACACCTTTCAATATTATTCCTTTAAAAATGTTTCCTTAATCAAGGAACAATGAATTTCACTAGGGGGAAAATGTGGCACCTCAGAGTCTGGTTGCCACAATGGAATTGCCTTCCTTGGGGGGTGATGTCATGCTTGGAAGCAATGAGGAGTATCCCACCCTAGGTAAGCTCACAGTATGCAACACCTTTCCTGACTCCAGACCAGAAGGGGAGCTCTAACCCGGCTTCAGGGGAGCTTCCATATAAATTCTGACCTGGGGGCGGGGTTAGGTAGTACAGTTCCTAGGAGGACTGTGAAGACATCCTGCGGACTGGAGCAGTGCTAAGCTCATCCAAGGATAGTGACTAACAAGTTTGAGGGACCCGTAGGAGAAGGTCTGAGATAGCAGAGGAGAAGGCCTGAAGAGTGGAGCCTGTTACCAGTTCACCCCAGAGCAGAGCACCCCAAATGAACTCCTGAGTCTGAGGTTGTGAGGGTACTACAGGCTACGCAGCCAAAACTGGAGTACTGGAGATTCCACCTCTTCTGGCCACACCAAAGCACCTGGAGGCAAAGCAGCATAGGAGAGCTCAGGGACAGTCGCCAGAGGAGTGGTGCCCGGGAAGAGCTCGAGCTGTCTGCCATACAGATGAGAGACTTTCCAGCAGGAGTAAAGGGTTGCAGCTTAGCTACAGGCAGCCAGGACCAACAAAGAGAAGTGCAATAGGGAGGCCTTAGAACTCACCAGGTGAGGAAACCCAACTTGCTTCCAGGCCACCGGGATTCCCAACTTCACCCATGGACTGTGTCTTGGTCTGAACCCTGAAAATACCAGTAAAGGTAAAGGAAACTATGCACTGTGTGTCTGTCGGTTATTTTGCGCCCTCAGTCCTGCACCTCAATGGCCTACCACCTCCATAGACAATACCGGTTGTCCTGGGGAACCGATCCACACTTGGGGAGCGATGCCACCTTAGCTGCAATCCCATCATCCCCAGAGGTCTCGCAGCGTTGGCCATCAATAGGCAAACATCATGGGTGGCATCACGACAACCATCCCCAAAACCTTATTCCCAGAACTTTTATTGAGACCACAGGGGTCACAGAACTGTGTCTCAACCCCTTTGACTCCCAGAAGTACTGTTGCCCAGTTCCGAGTACCCCACGGCCCTGGGATGTGAGGGGGTTGTTCCATCTATGCCTCTTTTAATGCATCCCATTATTTTATTTTGACACTGACCACTAAATGTGAGTTTGTCCACCTATACACACAGGTCTCGTTCAGTGATAGTTTTTCTCAGTGTTTTACAATTTCACATAATTAGACATTTTATTTCCTCCACCCAAGTGCATGATCTTACATTTATTCCCATTAAAGCTCATCTGCCATTTATCAGATCATTTACGATCTTAATAAATTCACAGCTTTTTGATGCAAGCATTATTCTCTGTTTTTTCTTCCTAGTATATTTATATACAGAGAGCTAGCAGGGGATCCATCTCTAATGGACACCCTGTTTTATTTGGGAATTTTTTCCATAAAAGTCTTAGAAATGAAAAATTACAAAAAACAAGAAAATTTGACAAACACAGTAACTACGGCTCTTAGTCTTTCCACCGTTGGCTGATAGTGAATTATGTACAAAATTGTTCTGACCACAACCAGCTCTGTGATCTATAAAAAATTCACTGGTGAATCCCAGAAATATTTGTAAAATCTTCAAACTTTATTTCTCCATTAAAAATCAGATAGGTCAGGGGTACAATTTAACGTGTTTATGGCATAAACAGCCTTAGGGTCGTTTCACACTAGCGTCTGGCATGCAGACACAAACACTGCCATACTGATGGGAGCGCAGCGGAGAATCTACACATTCGTTCACATCAGTATGGTGCCCGACCAGCCAATCATCTGTCTCGGTAGCGGCCGGGAGGTGGAGATCAGCGGCGGAGATTTTCACCTCCCAGCCGCCGTTGATCTCCCGACGGTGTAGCCGCAGGAGAAACAGCTGATCTGACAGCTGTTTAAATTTCCTGCGCCGACACCGAAGAGGTGATGTCAGCGGGAGACTTAAACAGCTGTCAGAACAGCTGTTTCTTCAAATCTCCCGTGCCGACACCGCCGGGAGATAAGCAGTGCCTGTCCCCGGGAGATCAGCGTCTGCTCCAGCTGATCTCCTGGGGGCCATCGTTGATCTCCCGGAGGCCGCTGCTGATCCTAGGGGAGATCAGCGGCAGCCACCGGGAGAGATTTCAATGTGATCCACAGCATTTTCCTGTGTGGTCATGCGGAGGACACTGCGGATCCATTGACATCCATGCATTTTTTGTGCGCTTACGGTCGCTTGCTGATAAAACAAGCGCCCGTGAACGCACAAAAAAATGCAATTTGGTGCGTCTGGAGGGCGGAGGAGGGCACATAAATTATGCACATCTAAACGCAACTGCAACCAAACACAGCTACTATGCATTCCCATGTTAAACATAGGAACGCAGTGCGCATGCGTTTGGCTGCGCTCGGTACGCTGCTTTCAAATATGCAAATGTGAAACCAGTTTAAATCACTGAGATACAAGTCCCTACTGATACACAATTTAAAAACATTTAGTAACCAACCACTGATCATATAACACACCTGTGTATAATCAATTGCATCTGAAGACAAATTTAGCAATCACAAGTATTACACAAACTATAATGGTTAGGGATGAGCGAGTATGCTTGTCACTACTCGGTACTCGCACGAATATCTCGGTACTCAGGGTACTCGGCGAGTACCGAGTAATCTCATGATACTCTTGCTATGCTTGGGGTCCACATCCCTGCATGTTGGCGCTCTTTACAGAGTCATCCCGCATGCAGGGATTGGCCAACAGCCACTGTAAAGCCACAGCCCTGTTGGTTGTGGCTTTACCGTGATTGGCTGGCCGCACAGCGTCATCAAGTCTTTATAAGACCTGGCCGCGCTGTGCTCATCACTTTGCTCCACAGACAGACAGTGTAAGGAGAGGTGCTGCTGATTGAGGGACAGGTTTGTGGCCTTTCAGCTAGTGTAGGCGCATGGCTGCCAATCTAATTACCACAACAGTCCTTCTGAGGACTATTAGAGCTGTATAAAGAGAGGCAGGGTATATAGCAAACTTTATTGTACCAGTATACAGCCTGCATCACACCTGGGGCTGATGGACAGGCTGGAAATGTCATCCATCCCAAAACAGTGCTTTTAGGGATTAATTTAGCCCTCTATAGGCAGGAGGGGGTTGTAGCGGAAATTAGGATACGCCAAAACACTCGGTATTCTCATCAGCGTTTGTGTCTGACCGGTCCACCTGCTGAAATTTAACCTCTAATCTCTGTGTCCAGCTAAAAACCAACTCTTGTCTGCATTCATTTAGCATCTTAGTGTGGCAGGAGTGGCTTGTAGCTCCAAGTAGTATACGCCAAAAGACTGTATACATGTCAGCGTTTGTGTCTGACCTTTCCAGCTGCCGGGATTAAACCGCTGTAATCTGTAATCTCAGTGTGCAGCTAAAAACCATCTTTTTGACGCCTTCATTTAGCTGTATACAGGCAGCACAACATTGAAAATATGCAGGGCCGGTGGGAAGGGACAAGGAACTGGACGTGATGGTGGTGCATGCAGAGGCCGAGGCCGTGTGCAAGCTCGAACTGCGCCACGACAAACACATCATCTCGCTCAACCTTCCTGTCTCAATTTCTAGGGGACCGCAGCAGTACACCACTATTAAACCAAGACCAGTGTCAACAGGTTTTAGTTGGATAGCGGATAATGCTTCCAGTCAGTTTGGCACAACCACAAATACCCTGTCTTCCACACGGTCAAGTGTCAGTAGCCGTGAGACTGGACTGCACATTCCACACCCTGATCCGCTTTTCTCCCACCATGCCGAGTGCCCGGCCCCGGACATAACTGATCCCACACTTGAACACTCTGAAGAGCTGTTCACTTATCCATTCGTAGATTCTGGCCTCTCGCCAGCTCCAGTTGAAGTGGGTCATGAGGAGATCGTATGTATCGATGCACAAATATTTGAGCAGCCACGGTCTCACAAAGGCAACGGTGGGAACGTGTCTCAACAAGAGGTGGACGATGATGAGACAATTGCCAGAAAGTCAGGAGGAGGACCAGGGTGCGGAAGTGGAAGACGACGTGGTGGATGATCCAGTAACTGACCCAACCTGGCAGGAGGACATGCAGAGCGAGGACAGCAGTGCACAGGGTGAGTTAGGCGTAGCATCACAACAGGCCGGAAGAAGCAGGGTGGTGGTCGCAGGCAGAAGGCAGGCAACCGTTCCCCAGAACAACAACATGACAGAAGTTGCCAGTACAACTGTTAGGTTTTCCCGAGTCTGGCTGTTTTTTAAGGTGTCTGCAGATAATTCCAAAAAGGCCATTTGCAACACCTGCCATGCCAGCATCAGCAGGGGTAGCAAAACTAGCAGCCTGACCATCACCAGCATGATCAGGCACATGTCAGCAAAGCACCCGACTTTGTGGGATGTACACCAGAGTCCAGGAGCAGGGTCTGCGGGTGACACCACTGCATCTTCCACTGTTGTACGTGCAAGGCAATCCCCTGTCCATACTGCTTGCGAAGATGCCTCCTGTCCTTCACCTGTAGTTGCACAAGCAGAAATAGCACCATCATCAACAACGTCCTTGTCCCAGCGCAGTGTTCAGTTATCCATACACCAATCTTTGGAATGCAGGCGCAAATACGCTGCCAACGCCCCACATGCCACAGTTCTCAATGCACACATTTTGTGACTGCTTGCGCTGGAAATGTTGCCTTTTAGGCTAGTGGAGACAGAAGCATTCCGCAACCTGATGGCGGCGGCCGTCCCACATTACTCGGTCCCCAGCCGCCACTATTTGTCCCGGTGTGCCGTCCCCGCATTACGTAGGCGCGTGTCACAAAACATCATACGTGCCCTTAACAACGCAGTTTCAGGCAAAGTCCACCTAACCACGGACACGTGGACAAGTGCTTGTGGGCAGGGCCGGTACATCTCGCTAACGGCACACTGGGTTAATATTCTGGAAGCCGGGACCCAGCCTGAGCTTGGGACGGAACACGTCCTTCCGACACCAAGGATTGCAGGCCCTAACTCAGTCAGGGTTTCACCCACAGTGTCCAGCTCCGGAACGTCATGCTCCTCAGCGTCCTCCACTTCACCCTCCACACCAGTCCCAAGCTGGAAGTACTGTCTCGGCTAAGCGGCAACAGGCTGTGCTCAAGCTAATATGCGTAGGTGACAAACCCCACAATGCTGAAGAGTTGTGGACAGCTCTGAAACAGCAGGCAGATCACTGACTCACACGGCTGAACTTATAGCCAGGCATGGTCGTGTGCGACAATGGCCGGAACCTTGTGGCGGCTCTGAGGCGAGCTGACACATGCTCCATGCGTGGCCCATGTGCTCAACCTCGTGGTTCAGCAGTTTCTTAAATCCTACCCGGAGCTGTCGGATCTGCTCGTCAAAGTACGCTGCTTGTGTGCCCATTTTAGAAAGTCACCTACTGATTCTGCCGCCCTTGCTGGCTTTCAGCAGCGTTTGCAGCTTCCGGCTCACAGACTGGTGTGTGATGTCCCCACGCGTTGGAATTCCATACTGCACATGTTGGTCAGGATTTGTGAGCAGAAGAGGGCAGTTGTTGAGTACCAGCATCAACTAGGCCGTCGGTATACGGTTCAAACTCCACACATAAGACCTCAGGAGTGGACATGGATGTTCGACATATGTACCGTCCTCCAAAACTTTGAGGACTCCACCAAGATGGTGAGCGGCGATGACGTCATCATTAGCGTCACCATCCCGCTTCTCTGTCTTCTAAAACGCTCTCTGCTCAAAATCAAAGACGATGCATTGCAGGCGGAGCACGATGAGTTGGAGCAAGAAACTGTACTGGGTGATTACACACAGCCCAGCCTCATCTCATCCCAACGTGCATTGGAGGACTATGACGAGGAGGATGAAGAAATAGAGCTACTTTCATGCGGAATTGACGGTAATACATGCACAACCGTCATACTGTCGGTTCAGCGTGGATGGCCAGAGGACAGGGGAGAGGAGGAGGATGAGGCCAGCATGGACAGTCATGCTGTTGGCGAGGACCCTGAAGCCTTGCCTGTTAACAGTCTGGCGCACATGGCTGACTTTATGTTACACTGCCTGTCTCGTGACCCTCGTGTTATCAACATCATGGCAGACACTCATTACTGGTTGGTGACACTTTTAGACCCATGCTACAAGGAGAACTTTATTTCTCTTATTCCCGAGGCGAAGAGGTCTACAAAAATGTTGCAGTACCAGAAGGCCATAGTCGCAGAATTAGTCAAAAAATTCCCTTCTGAAAACGCTAGCAGCAGAGGTCACGATTTGGTGGACAACCAAGGCGTCCGGCCGAGAGAGGCACAGGTCCAATTCAGCAGAGGTAGGGGAACATTCTCAAAGATCTGGGACACTTATCTCAGCACCTCCCGTACCACAGGCCCTGAGGTGCGAGGTAGTGTCACAAGGACTGCAAAGTTTGCGAAGATTCTGAGGGAGTACCTTGCCGATCGTACAAAAGTGATCCTAGACTTCTCTGTGCCTTATAATTATTGGGTATCCAAGCTGGACACGTGGCAGGAATTGGCTCTCTACGCCTTGGAAGTCCTGGCCTGCCCTGCCGTTAGCGTTTTGTCAGAGCGTATTTTTAGTGCCGCAGGTGGAATCATTACTGATAAACGCACCAGCCTGTCAACTGAAAAGGCTGACTGATCAAGATGAACAAGGGTTAAATTGGGCCTCACTTCACCACACCACCACCACCAAATGATAGCGGAATTTAAATTTTGTGCCAGTAAATTGCCATGCACCTTCGCACACCCACACATGGATACACACTTCATGACTTTGGCTACTTGCTGTACTGCTCCTCCTTCTCCTCATCCGCCACCATCATATGATCAGTGCAACCGTGGTTCATGATGCCACGAAAACATAATTTTTTACATCATATTTATGATGATGATGACCGTAACCGTTCAAACGTTAGGCAATAATTTCATTTTTACCCCCCAGGGGTAAATGTTTTAGTCCATGCTTACAGAATGGGCATTACAAGTACAGGAGACTCGCTCCTTTGTAATGGGAACAATATTTAGAGGCTCTCCTCCATATTTCTTTCCAGGGGCATTGAAGTGCCTCACAATTTTTGGCAGCCCTGCCTAGGGCAATACTACAAAAGACCCACTTCCTTAAAATGGGCACATTATTTAAAGAGGCCCTCTTGCACGTCTCTATCCAGGGGCATCAGAGTGCCACACAATTTTTGGCACCCCTGCCTAGGGCAATACTACAAAAGACAAAGTTCCTTATAATGGGCACAATATTTAAAGAGGCCCTCATGCACGTCTCTATCCAGGGGCATTGAAGTGCCTCCCAACTTTTGGCACCCCTGCCTAGGGCAATACTACAAAAGACCCACTTCCTTATAATGGGCACATTATTTAAAGAGGCCCTCATGCACGTCTCTATCCAGGGGCATTGGGGTGCCTCCCAATTTTTGGCTGCCGTGCCTAGGGCAATACTACAAAAGACCCACTTCCTTAAAATTGGTAAAATATTTAAAGAGGCAATCATGCATGTCTCTTTTCAGGGGCATTGGGGTGCCTCCCAATTTTTGACTGCCCTGCCAAAGGGCAATACTACAAAAGACTTACTTCCTTAAAATGGGCACATTATTTAAAGAGGCCTTCATGTACGTCTCTTCCCAGGGGCATTAAATCCTTCATGTAATCCAAAACACTAACATACACAAACTCTGTCTCACAAGTGGGTATGAGCCCTAAATATTTTCTCCAGGAAATCCATTTTGGTTTCATTTTGTAATGTTTTCTTGACAGTCCGTAAAAGTGGCGTAATACTCTGACAACATTGTTCACAGCAGTGACCTTGGAGTCTGAAATGCTTACAGGGGTCTTCTCCATGCTGTTCCCATGTCATTTGAGCACTGTTCTGATACTTTTTTAGGGTTTATCCATGCTGCCGGGGGTCATGCCAGAAAAATACTCGGGTCTCCCATAGGATAACATTGGGCTCAGTGCTCGGGCCGAGTACACGAGTATCTTGGGATGCTTGGCCCGAGCTTCAAGCACCCGAGCAGTTTAGTACTCGCTCATCTCTAATAATGGTATATAATCAATATAAATACTAAGTATCACTTCTATAATTAATACCATTTGGATGTTTGGTGTCTAGCTTTATTATCCAAAACAATTCCCGTAAGAGGAGTTTTTTCTTTAAATCTCCTCTCATTGAACTGTCAGTTTTTTCAATGCCATAGAAAGAAAAATTGTTCAGTCTCCCATCATGTTCATTCACAATATGCTTACAAGCACCTGAATATGCGGTGGTTTTATTCTTTATATTGGTGACATGTTCTGCTATTTTCTACTTTAATTTTCGGATCATACAGCCTATATATTTAAAATTACAAGATTTACAAAAGATACAATGTACCACATACCGTATATACTCGTGTATAAGCTGAATTTTTCAGCCCAAAAATTGGGCTGAAAAGTTCCCCCCTCTGCTTATACACGAGTCATATACTTTTGTACGAGGTGGGGGCTGTGTCCGGGAGCAGGAGGAGGCTGGAGGAGGTGGGGGAAGGCTATAATATGAGCGGCTCGTGACGTGGAGCCGCTCATAACTTATTCATGATATGCACTGCATCCCCCGCCCATCCGGGGGGAGCAGTGCATATCCCATTACAGGCTCCCCATAACAGTATGGCGCCCCCACCACAGTAAAGCCTCCCCATGCTGCCGCTGGTCAGTGTACAATAAATAGTGTTATTAGCTCTCACCCTCTCTCAGGGCTCAGTGTGCATCCTCCCTCCTCCCTGCGTGTCATGTGACCGGCCGGTGACATCATCACGGTGAGCCCCGGTCACAGGACAAGCAGGAAGGAGGGAAGATGCACAGCCAGGAGCGAGGGTGAGAGCTAATAACACTATTTATTGTACAGTGAGCAGCGGCAGCATGGGGAGGCTTTACTGTGAGGGGGGGGGAGCCTGTATACCCCCTGTGCTGCTAGGGGCAGCCTGTGTACCCCCTGTGCTGCTGCTGCTGACAGCGGCTGGGGGCAGCCTGTGTACCCCCTGTGCTGCTGCTGCTGGGGGCAGCCTGTGTACCCCCTGTGCTGCTGCTGCTGGGGGCAGCCTGTGTACCCCCTGTCTGCTGCTGCTGGGGGCAGCCTGTGTACCCCCTGTGCTGCTGCTGCTGGGGGCAGCCTGTGTACCCCCTGTGCTGCTGCTGGGGGCAGCCTGTGTACCCCCTGTCCTGCTGCTGCTGGGGGCAGCCTGTGTACCCCCTGTGCTGCTGCTGCTGGGGGCAGCCTGTGTACCCCCTGCGGCGCTGCTGGGGGCAGCCTGTGTACCCCCTGCGGCACTGCTGGGGGCAGCCTGTGTACCCCCTGCGGCGCTGCTGCTGGGGGCAGCCGTATACACTGTGCTGGAGTCCACCCTCGGCTTATACGCGAGTCAATAAGTTTTCCCAGTTTTTGGGGGCAAAAGTAGGGGGGTCGGCTTATACACGGGTCGGCTTATACACGAGTATATACGGTAGTTCGTATTGCAGTTTATGAACCTTATATCATTTTCCACATCAATTTTGCGTGTTTGTAATGTGTTTTGGCACATAGTGCATTTTTAACACGCACATTTATAGAAGCCTGTGCAGCTTAGCCAGGTTCTATTGTTTGTCTTTTGGGGAATATATAGCCTGGGGGAGAGAATAACAATCGATTTACCTCTCCTTATTACAGAGATCAAACCATCCCCCTGGATCTTATTCAAATCCTGATCTTGGTATAAAATTGGAGTATAACGTTTGAGAATAGTATGTATGGTATTGAATTGGCAGCTATATGGGGTTCTGAATACTGCTTTTTTGTGTTATTAAATTTATTTTTCTTTTTTCCATCTTCCACTATGTTGCTATTCATCCCATTTTTTTATTTAACTTTATTCAGAGCTATATCTAGTTGTTTGTTGTTATAACCTCTATCCAAAAGTCTATTTTCTAGTCATCATAATGGGAGACCCAGACAATGGGGTTAAGGGCACTGCCCTCCGGAGGCCACACTAGGTACTACAAGTTTGTAGACACCGCCCCCTCCGCTTATAAACCCCCACCGCAGGGAATATCCTCAGTTTTTAACTTAGTGTGCTCGGAGGTATCACACGCATTGCTTGCACTTCACTGCATCCTCACAACTTACGTGATGGCGTCTGAAGACAAGGTAATATGGTCCCGGTCGGGGACCTTCGGCAGTCTCCCTGCTCACCCTTAGGGAACACGCAGGTCGAGGTACCGGAGGGCCTAGAGCCTGGACACTGCGTGTCCTCCCGGTACGCTGTCGCACTCCTTCCCATCCCTGTTTGGGGGCTCTGGAAAGTGGGAGAATGGAGCCTTGCACAGCTCCGCTCCGTCCGAGGCCTCCCTAAATGGTGCTTACAGACCGGACTGGAGCCAGCCCAGTCCGAGGCCTCCCTAAATGGTGCTTACAGACCGGACTGGTGCTGCACCCCCGTCCGAGGCCTCCCTAAATGGTGCTTACAGACCGGACCGGCACTGAGGCACCTTGTGTGTCTCCGGTGTGCCTGGGGGTAGTGTCGGCACTATATGTGTTGGGACACTCAGACCGCGCGTACCCTCGGGTCCGCGGTTCTGGCGGTGGACCCCGTGCTGGGGCCACTCTGGCTGACCGCCCTGTGTCTCACAGGGGCTGCGGCTGTCGGCTACAGACTTTTGTCTGCAGCCATTAGTATTGTGTGTGTGTCACGGTACTTCCCGCGCTGCGGGCCTCAGCGCCTTCATTACTGAGGCTGCCTGAGGAGATGGAAGCAGCCCAGGCGGTGACGTCATTAATGGGCGTGCGTGTGTGCTCCCGCGTGTTTTCGGCTCCGCCCACAGTTAGTCTGTCGGCGGCCATCTTTCCCTTCACTTCCCGGCTGGGATCTGCTTGAAGTGCACGGCTGCACTCAATTCAGGGGAGACCGGAAAACCTCGCGGAGGCCACACACGCACACACCGCTTCCTCCACCGCATTACTGCGGTTGGTAAGCCGCCGGTTGTACCGGTTTTTCTTTAAAGATCGGCTTTTTCCTCCCTGCTGTAGGGATGTCCTCAGCTGGGAAGAGCGCTGCCAAGGCGGCAAGTAACACCACTGCCTGTGCTACGTGCAACGGGACACTGGTTGAGGGGTCCTGCAATAACTGCGGACGCCCAGAGGCACGGGCTGAGACTGCAAAGGAGACAGCAGCTCCGGTGCTATACCCTGTGGTCCATGTGGGCCCAGGGCCATGGGAGACACAGAACAAGATAAATGAATCTATGTTATCCCAGCTGTCCTCCATGTCGCAATCCCTGGAGGTACTAACCAGGAGGCTGGAGAACCCAGCTGCTCCTTCATATTATCCCCGGGTGTCCCCTGCCTCAACTGTGAGACCCCTTAAGCGGACTCGACGTGAGGATTCACCCGAGCCCCAGACACTCTCTGAGGAGGAAGGTCTCTCTGAGGGGGACGAGGATGATGGGGGTTCATTACTCGGGTCCGTGTCAGAACCACCAGAGGGGGTGGAGGATCTGGTGTCCTCCATCAACGAGACTTTACGTCTCGTGACACCCCCTGAGGAGGTGACCGTTCACCCGAAGGAGGTCTACCAATGGCTGCGGCCGGAGGCTAGACCAAGTGGCTCCTTTATGGATCACACTAACTTTGGAAGGGTGATTAGAGCTCCCAGGATTCATCCTGGCCGGCGTTATGTCCGTAAATCTAAGGACAATCGCTTCCCCTTCCCTGAGGAGGTGCTTCAGGAGTGGTCGCAGTCCCCTAAGGTGGACGCTTCCATGACCAGGATTGCTGCACGCTCCCTCTTCTCTGCCTCTGATAGCTCCTCATTGAAGGACGCTACTGATAGACAGGTCGAGCAACTCGCCAAGTCTTCTTATGAGGCTGTGGGGTCTTCATTTGCCCCTAATTTTGCCGCGGTCTGGACTCTGCAGGCGATCACCTCCTGTTTGGACGGTATCGCTGACCTGGCAGGGTCCAGCTCAGAAGTCCTGGCGCTCACGGATAGAGCAAGGGCCTATGCGGATTACGCCAGGACAGCAACACTGGAAACTGCCACTCGCTCAGCTGTGGCTTCGGCCAATGCTATAGCGATCCGCAGATTGTTGTGGCTGCGTCTATGGGACTCAGATGCCACGTCCAAGAAGATTTTGCAAAATCTTCCATTCTCTGGCGACAGGCTTTTTGGTACCGAACTGGACAAGTTGATAAAGGATTCTGCGGAGTCAAAGATCCCAGTACCTTCTGGGGAGAGGTTCAGGGGTTTTTACTCCAACCTCTTTATCGTCCCAAAGAAGGATGGCTCTTTTCGCCCGGTTTCTGGACCTAAAGTTGTTCAACCGCCACGTGTTGGTTCGGAAGTTCCGCATGGAATCCCTGCGATCCGTGATCGCGGCTGTGTCACAGGGGGACTTCCTAGCGTCCATAGATATTCGGGACGCTTACCTTCACGTGCCCATTGCACCGGCTCATCAACGCTGGTTAAGATTCGCAGTGGGGGACGAACACTACCAGTTCGTGGCGCTGCCTTTCGGTCTGGCCTCGGCTCCGCGGGTGTTCACGAAAGTGATGGCCTCTATGATGGCTCTCCTGCATGTGCAGGGACATACCGTCATTCCCTATCTCGACGACCTGCTGGTCAGGGCGCCATCGGAACACCTTTGTCAAGAGAGCCTGAATGTGACTATGAGGTCTCTGGAACAATTCGGTTGGCTCCTCAATATTCAGAAGTCAACTCTGGTTCCGACCCAGTCATTGACATATCTGGGCATGGACTTCAACACGGCCTCAGCCCTGGTGTCTCTACCACGAGCCAAACAACTGGCCATCCATTCAGGAGTGCAACAGATCCTCCTGTCCCCACAATCATCCCTGCGGGTGTTGATGAAGCTGGTGGGGCGCATGGTGGCAGCAATAGAGGCGGTGCCTTTCGCACAATTTCGCCTCCGTCCTCTACAGCTGGAGATCCTCCGCAGTTGGGACAAGAGGACGACCTCTCTGAATCGGCTGGTGACCCTTTCCCAACCGACCAGGGATTCCCTGCAGTGGTGGCTACAACCACGTCACTTATCTCGGGGCCGGTCCTTCATCAAACCGTCATGGTTAGTGGTGACCACCGACGCCAGTCTGAAGGGCTGGGGGGCGGTGTTCTTACACCACAGGGCCCAAGGCCTCTGGACTCAGTCGGAGTCGGGTTGCAGATCAACGTGCTGGAGATCAAGGCGGTCTATCTGGCGCTCCTGGCTTTTCAGAAATTCCTCTCCGGACGACCCATTCGGGTTCAGTCCGACAATGCGACGGCCGTCGCTTATATAAATCATCAAGGAGGAACCAGGAGTGCACAGGCTCTGGCCGAAGTCCACCGCATCCTATCCTGGGTGGAGGACAACAACTGCCTGATCTCCGCAGTTCACATCCCAGGGGTCGAAAACTGGGAGGCCGACTATCTGAGCCGGCAGGGGATGGACGCCGGAGAGTGGTCTCTTCATCCGGAAGTCTTCAGAGAAATCTGCAGCAGATGGGGCACTCCGGACGTGGATCTGATGGCCTCGCGGCTGAATCATCAGGTGCCGCAATACATGGCAAGGTCGTGGGATCCCCAGTCTCTGGGAGCAGACGCCTTGATCCTGAGTTGGTCCAGATTCCATCTGCCGTATGTGTTCCCGCCTCTAGCTCTGATTCCCAAGGTACTGTGGAAGATCAGGACGGAGTGCAGGGTAGCCATTCTAGTGGCTCCAGATTGGCCCAGGAGGTCCTGGTTTCCGGACCTGTGGCAACTGTCAGGCGGACACAGGTGGGCTCTTCCAGAACGCGCAGATCTACTCGCGCAAGGCCCATTCTTCCACCTCAATTCCAGGGCCCTCAGATTGACTGCATGGCTCTTGAGGCCTGGCTGCTGACATCCAGGGGTTTCTCCCCTACAGTGGTTGCTACTATGAATCGGGCTAGGAAGCCTGTTTCGCGAAAGATATACCACAGGACGTGGAAAATCTTTTTCTCCTGGTGTGCCTCTGGTGGACGGTCTCCTTGGCCCTTGTCTGTTCCGACCCTGTTGGCTTTCCTACAGTCGGGTTTGGAGTTGGGGTTATCCCTCAGCTCCCTGAAAGGTCAAGTGTCAGCGCTGTCTGTGCTGTTTGACAGACGTTTAGCGCTCTTCCCGAAGGTCCGTCAATTCCTGCAGGGGGTGTCTCGGGTGGTTCCGCCATACAGGCGACCACTGGACCCTTGGGACCTTAACATGGTCCTGGCGGCACTGCAGAAACCGCCGTTTGAGCCGCTGAGGGAAGTTCCCCTCTCTCGTCTGTCCCAGAAAGTGGTATTTTTGGTGGCAATTACGTCTCTGAGAAGGGTCTCAGAATTGGCTGCACTTTCGTGCAAGTCACCCTTCCTGGTGGTTCACCAAGACAAGGTGGTGTTACGCCCAAGGCCAGAATTCTTGCCTAAGGTGGTGTCCACTTTTCACCTGAACCAAGAGATTGTGCTTCCATCTTTTTGTCCCGCTCCCGTTCATCAGGTTGAGCGCGACCTCCACACTCTGGATCTGGTGAGGGCTGTGCGCATTTATGTGTCCAGGACTGCCTCCTTCCGGACGTCGGACTCCTTGTTCATCCTTACGGCGGGTCGCTGTAAGGGGTCCGCGGCATCAAAATCGACCTTGGCCAGATGGATCAAGGTGCCCATTCAGGAGGCCTACCGTTCTTCCGGTCTGCCTCTCCCGGTGGGATTGAAGGCGCACTCGACCAGAGCTGTCGGTGCCTCCTGGGCTTTGCGACATCGAGCTTCTGCTCTACAGGTGTGTCAGGCAGCCACATGGTCAAGCCTGCATACTTTTTCTAAGCACTATATGGTGCATGCCCATGCCTCTGCGGATGCAAGTTTGGGCAGGCGGGTCCTCCAGGCGGCGGTTGCCCACCTTTGAGGGGGACCATGTGTTATCCGTCTTTTGAGGAACTCTTCCCGCCCTGGGGTATTGCTTTAGGACATCCCCATTGTCTGGGTCTCCCATTATGATGACTAGAAAAAAGAGAATTTTGTTTACGTACCGTAAATTCTTTTTTCTTTAATCATCAATGGGAGACCCAGCACCCACCCAGTTGTTCCGTTGGATGTTGTCACATTTGACTTGTTCCCAGTTGGAACAGTTTATTCCGGGTTGTTGGACCGTTTTGTTCACGGTTTCTTTCCCGAGGTTTCGGGTGTGGTTATTTTGTCTCCTCGCAGCTTATGGACCAAACTGAGGATATTCCCTGCGGTGGGGGTTTATAAGCGGAGGGGGCGGTGTCTACAAACTTGTAGTACCTAGTGTGGCCCTCCGGAGGGCAGTGCCCTTAACCCCATTGTCTGGGTCTCCCATTGATGATTAAAGAAAAAAGAATTTACGGTACGTAAAACAAATTCTCTTTTTTTCATTTGTTCCACTTGTTCTCTAAATAAATCATATTCAGAACTATTCCTATAGATCCTATTAAATTCCCCATATGGAATTGCATCAATTGTATGCGCCGAATGACAACTATCGGCTGAGTGTTGTGTTTCCACTGATCGGTTTTCTATTATTGGGATACCTAACTCTTTTATGTTTCTTGTCTCCCATAAGGAAGAGCTCTAAAATGCTGATCTCATCCTGAGGGTTGGTATGTGTATATTTAAGTTTTACTTAATTGGAATTAAGGTAGGATAAGAAATTTGGAATTTCTCCCACTTCCCCCTCTTACCCAGCAGATTCAGGTCAGACGACCATTACACTCAGTGCTGTGTGCAGCTTGCCCAGGTTATAACTGAGGCATTATGAATGCAAGACACCAGCCCCAATCACTAACAACCTCCTTTCTCAAAGAGGGAGTGACCACTAGTTGTCCTGCAAACACAATGGGTTCCACATAGGGCGCAGTTCACACAGGTTTGCACAGTGTATGCCCAGCCTCTTACATTAACCCCCATCTCAGTAGGCGGGCTGTTACGGCATTCAACACCGCTACCTGCGCCGGAACAAATGCACCCATATGGCCCAGCTACACACAGCAACTAAAGAGTACAAGAAAAAACCACAATGACAGGTGCTGAAATTGTGGAAAATTTGTTAGTTTTAAACTGCATCAAATTGTGGGGTATTGGTTTGTCTTTTGGTCCAAAACACGTAAGCTTGTGAGCCCCTACACGGCTCCCCACACACCACAAGTCCTATCCACTAAATTCTCATCTAAAGTGAGCAAAGGACACAAATAGAAAATAAATTTCTTACCCAGCAGATTCAGGTCAGACGACCATTAGACTCAGTGTAATTTATTTTCTATTTGTGTCCTTTGCTCACTTTAGATGAGAATTTAGTGGATAGGACTTGTGATGTGTGGGAAGCCGTGTAGGGGCTCACAAGCTTACGTGTTTTGGACCAAAAGACAAACCAATACCCCACAATTTGCTGTAGTTTAAAACCCACTTCCCCCTCCCAAATTATTAAAACCTCTTCCAGATATCTGATATAAAATTTTATGTCTCTGCAAAAAGGATTGTTCTCCGAAAAGATACTATTTTCTTCCCACCAAGATACAAAGAGCTGTTAATGAAGGTGAGAAGCATGAGCAACCTTTTATTTGTAAATAGTATTCTCCATTGAACATAAAAAAAATTATGCTCCAATAGATACTCAATGCTTTGAATAATAAATTCTTTTGTTTCATCTGTATAGCAGCTATATTTTTGTAAATGGTGGGATATAGCAATAATCGCTAAATTGTGTGGAATACCTGAGAACAACTTGACATCACATGATAAGAAAAGTTGTTTTTTCAGACCATTTTAATTTTTTTATATACCCTACTGTTAAGGAGAAGCCATAGGATCAAATACTTAATTAACTTTAAGGCATAAGGGCTTGAAAGAAACAACCCATAAAGTGTATTATTTTCATCTTACATAAGCATGTTTTAGACTTGAAGATGGCTGCCATTTCCGGTCTCATCACACCATGCTCTCTGAGAGCAAGATGGAGTCCAGAGAAAGACTGACCAATCACAGAATGACACGTCATCGGATGACTTCGTGGAGCAACCTATCCTGATGACCTGATGGACCAACCTATCCTGATAACCTCATGAATCCGCCCATGGAGTAGCCCACATCCCAGTGGATTGACCAATGAATGTTCCATTATCCCCATTCTCTGTGTAACCGAGCCCCTTTACTGAGTGTTGTATAAAGTACCATGTTTAATCAAATAAACTCACTTTGGAGCTGTGCATTTTGGAGCTGAGGATAGCTTACACCTGACAGTGTTTTCGGTGTATTTCTTTCTCGCATGCATCAGCTTAACTTAATCTTGACAGGAGCAGGCAATTTGTTAATATTACTAAATATTAACCATATCACTATAACTGACGATGTGTCCTTGAGCTAACCAGGTGTTCTAGGAATCATTGCCTGCAGATGGAAATCCACCCACTTATTTAGAATTTCATTCAAAGAAGAAATGCTAGAAATAATGGGGTGCAAGGGTACAGGAAATTCTGATTTATGTGTTTTCGGTAACACGTGAAAAATTGGTACAATGGGATTATCTGGTACAATAGCATCAGAGAGTTTTTAATTCAATACACCCATTTTTTCACCATCTTCTACAATTTGAAGGGTTTTAATACAGGATTGTGTTGGATTGGATTGTAGTTTTTTGTATGTTTCATTGTCATCCAAAGTATTGTAAACACATTTTTCATAAAGATTCTTATCCATAACAATGATACAGCCTGCTTTATCCGATTTTTTTATTATTAGATTTGTAGAACATGACGAAAAAACAGGTGTATTGAATAAAAAGCTCTGATTCTATTATACCAGATAATCCCATCGTACCAATTTTTCACGGACAATCCTTTGTGCAGAGGCATAACATTATATATCAGATATCTGGATGATGTTTTAATAATGTGGGAGGGGGAAGTGGGACAAATTCTGCATTTCTTATCCTACTTTAATTCCAACGAGCATTTAATAGGGATATATGAGAGCTAAAAAGACCCCACGCTGTGACCTCCTGGCCAGAGGCAAGAATAAAAAGAGCGATGAGAGTTCCTCTGTACTGAGATTTATTTCAACCTACTAGTAAAAAGGCCCGATGCTATCGCATCGGGAGTGCGGTGAAGTGAATAGATGCCGTAGAAATAGGCGCTGAATAGTACAGTCCTCTCTCCAGAAAGTATGCTGTTGTTGTGGGATTTATATGGTGTATATGGAGGCTGAGTGGATAGTACTGTGTTCTGTGGCTGTGTCCTGTGCTCCTGTCCTCTGCCTCTGTCCTGTGGCTCAGTCCTCTGTCGTGTGGGCCTGTCCTCTGTCCTGCGGGCCTGTCCTCTGTCCCTGTTCTGTGGCACTGTCCTCTGTCTTGTGGCCATGTCCTGTGGCTGTGTCCTATGTCATGTGTCCCTATCCTCTGCCCTGTCCTGTGCCCCAGTCCTCTGTTCTGTGTTGTGTGGGCCAGTCGTCTGTCTTAGGCTCCTGTCCTTTGGCCTGTCCTGTGCCGAAGTCATCAGTCCTGTGCCCTGGGCCCCTGTACTGTGGCCCTGTCTTGTGTCCTTGTCCTCTGTCCTGGGCCTGTGTGCTGTGGCCCAGTCTTCTGTGCTGTGCTGCAGTGCTCTGCCCTGTGCCCCAGTCCTCTGTGCTGTACTGCAGTCCTTTGTCCTGTGCCCCAGTCCTCTGTCCTGTGCTGCAGTCCTGTGTCCTGTGGCCCTGTCGTTTGTATAGTGCCCCTGTCCTCTGTCCTGGGCCTGTGTGCTGTGGCCCAGTCTTCTGTGCTGCAGTCCTCTGTCCTGTGCCCCAGTCCTCTGTCCTGTGCTGCAGTCCTGTGTCCTGTGGCCCTGTCGTTTGTATTGTGCCCCTGTCCTCTGTCCTGGGCCTGTGTACTGTGGCCCAGTCCTCTGTCCTGTGCCCCAGTCCTCTGTCCTGTGCCCCAGTCCTCTGTCCTGTGCCCCAGTCCTCTGTCCTGTGCTGCAGTCCTTTGTCCTGTGCCCCAGTTCTCTGTCCTGTGCCCCAGTTCTCTGTCCTGTGCCCCAGTCCTCTGTCCTGTGCCCCAGTCCTCTGTCCTGTGCCCCAGTCCTCTGTCCTGTGCCCCAGTCCTCTGTCCTGTGCCCCATTCCTCTGTCCTGTGCCCCAGTCCTGTGTCCTGTGGCCCCGTCCTCTGTCCTGGGCCTGTGTGCTGTGGCCCAGTCCTCTGTGCTGTGCTGCAGTCCTCTGTCCTGTGCCCCAGTCCTCTGTGCTGTGCCGCAGTCCTCTGTCCTGTGCCCCAGTCCTCTGTCCTGTGCCCCAGTCCTCTGTCCTGTGCCCCAGTCCTCTGTCCTGTGCCCCAGTCCTGTGACCTGTGGCTTCGTCCTCTGTCCTGGGCCTGTGTGCTGTGGCCCAGTCCTCTGTGCTGTGCCGCAGTCCTCTGTCCTGTGCCCCAGTCCTCTGTGCTGTGCCGCAGTCCTCTGTGCTGTGCCCCAGTCTTCTGTCCTGTGCCCCAGTCCTCTGTCCTGTGCCCCAGTCCTCTGTCCTGTGCCCCAGTCCTCTGTCCTGTGCCCCAGTCCTCTGTCCTGTGCCCCAGTCCTCTGTCCTGTGGCCCCGTCCTCTGTCCTGTGGCCCCGTCCTCTGTCCTGTGGCCCCGTCCTCTGTCCTGGGCCTGTGTGCTGTGGCCCAGTCCTCTGTGCTGTGCTGCAGTCCTCTGTCCTGTGCCCCAGTCCTCTGTCCTGTGCCCCAGTCCTCTGTCCTGTGCCCCAGTCCTCTGTCCTGTGCCCCAGTCCTCTGTCCTGTGCCCCAGTCCTCTGTCCTGTGCCCCAGTCCTCTGTCCTGTGCTGCAGTCCTCTGTCCTGTGGCCCAGTCCTCTGTGCTGTGCTGCAGTCCTCTGTCCTGTGCCCCAGTCCTCTGTCCTGTGGGCCAGTCCTCTGTCCTGTGGGCCAGTCCTCTGTCCTGTGCTGCAGTCCTGTGTCCTGTGCCCCAGTCCTCTGTCCTGTGCTGCAGTCCTGTGCCCCAGTCCTGTGTCCTGTGGCCCTGTCCTCTGTCCTGGGCCTGTGTGCTGTGGCCCAGTCATCTGTGCTGTGCTGCAGTCCTCTGTCCTGTGCCCCAGTCCTCTGTCCTGTGCCCCAGTCCTGTGTCCTGTGCCCCAGTCCTCTGACCTGTGCCCCAGTCCTCTGTCTTGTGCTGCAGTCCTCTGTCCTGTGCCCCAGTCCTCTGTCCTGTGCTGCAGTCCTGTGGCCCTGTCGTTAGTATTGTGCCCCTGTCCTGGGCCTGTGTGCTGTGCCCCAGTCCTCTGTCCCTGTCCTCTGTCCTGGGCCCTTGTCCTGTGGGCTGTGCTCCTGTCCTGTGTCCTTATCCTGTCCTGTGTCCTGAGCCCCTGTCCTGTGTGTTGTGCCTCTGTTCTGTGCCCCAGCCTTCAGGTGCCTTCTTCCTCCTGTGCTTTTGTGTCTCTGCCCCCCATTCCGTGTCTGTGCTGTCCCCTGTGTTACAGTGCCCCCTTCCCTGTGTCTGCTCCCTCCTTCTGTGTCTCTGCCCTCATTACCTCCTTCGGAGCTGTGACAGCTCCGTGTCATAGGTAGGAAGGAGTGAAAAGCACAGGAGGAGAAGTTGCAGTGATGTCCGGTCATGTGTGTGATCACATGACTGTGACATCACCAAAGGTCCTGTAGGAGAGTGTATCCGAGGCTTACAGCTCATGCGTGCGCGTGGTGAAGCCGCGGCTGGTGGTGAGGATCTGCGGCGCTGGCATCCGGCCGCAATGCATGCTGGAATAGCAGCACAGTGACCGGATGCCAGAAACTGGTGATTATGTATAGAGATAATAACCAGTGGTCAGCTATCAGAGGCATTCTCACACACCACTGGGGTGTCCTAAAAACTTAACTGTCTCTGCCCTCTCTCATCCCTGAGCGACCTATGATGACCGCCAGGAGAGGCAGGAGCCTACGAGATAGGCTGGTACACAGCCACTATGTCAAGAAACCTTTATTCCCATTTAATATGGGACGCCCACTAGTTGGCTGTTACCCCTGTGGCTCCTGTCTCTCCTGTAAAAGCAACATCTTCCGTACTAAGACCTTTAAAAATCATGATGGATCTAAGGAGTATGAAATAAGGAAATATATTTCTTGTAGTACCACAGGTGTTATCTATCACGCTACTTGTGGTTGTGGCCTCACGTATGTGGGCTTAACCTCAAGGGAATTTCGACGATGCCTTAGGGAGCACGTAAAGGATATTCAGGCAGCGGCATAGGTTGAAGACTTGAGCACACTACGCACCATCCCTCGACACTTTAAGAAATATCATAATTGTAATTCAGAGACCCTTCGGGTCTGTGGCATTGATAGATTGCAACTTGGAGTGTGAGGGGGTGATGTGAAGGAAGAATTAGCCAAATTAGAATGCCGGTGAATTGTGAACCTTGGCACCTTGTCACTGGCAAACCTAAATGAGAGACTCAGTTTTTCACCTTTTCTTTGACCTTTGCCGCTGCCCTTCTTCCACCAGAAGTGGTTCCCCATTCCCTTGGAACCTCCAAAACGCGAGTGCCTGATAATTCCCTTACTCCATTACTCACTCCCGAACAATCTGAGGGATTATACAGGGAGTGTTGCTGGGCAACTTTTTACTTTTACTTCCCCTGGGGGTGTCTGTTCATCTAAAAAATAAAAAGACCACCCCTTGTTTAAATTAAGTCGTCTCAATGACTGTTTTTGCTATTCTACTCCTACTTCTAGTTCCTCTGCATGATTCATGCTGCCTTAAAAATGTTTTAATGATATTCATTGTTCTCTGTATCCTTAGGCTATAGGATTGTCAGCTTTTTAACTTGTGCTCTTTTCACTTGCTTGATTTTAGTTGCACTACCCCTTTGTCTACACATGTGGGTCTTTATTTCGGGAGCCCGGCTGGCGGCATGATTTGATTGGGACCAGTATGAGAATTTGAACATATTGAGGATAACCTGGATGGGGAGATATGCAGACCATGGGACTAATGAAGACTCGATAATGCCCTAAATATGGACTCCCTGTTTCTATAATCAACATGGTCATGTACTATATTGTGTTCTATTACCTATACTTACCCCCCGCTTCTTATCCTCACACTTTTTCTTTCCTCTTTTTTGTGTCTTCTCCTCATATTCCGGTCCCCACATTATGCCCCACTTGATGTGGGAATAATCTAATTATTATTTGTCTGTACTGAGCAGTTAGGAATAACTCCTACACCGCTGTACAGCTGCCCTCACTGATGCCCACATCCAAAATGGCGCTACGCGATGCGCGCATGCGCACTAGACGGCCGGAAGTGGGCGGCGATGGGGACTTTTATAACGAGTGCACTCGGGCTAATGACATCACCGGAAGTTGTGTTCCGGACCCAGTGCACCCGGGAATGCCCTCCCCGCCGCCGCATGACAGACCAGAAGGTGCACAATGCAGCCACCAATTAGACTGCCATTTCTGGACCTCCCTGATAAAAACCCACAGCTCCAGCACTCAGCACCACTAGCCCCCTGAACTAGCCGACGCGAAACACGTGTCGAGGCTACTGGATCAGTACCCTGAGGTGGCGGACGCTCCTATGGGTTCATGGGTAAGCAAATATCTTGATCGTACTCCCTAGCTATGCACCTTATTCTGACCGAGGGCTATTTAGACCCACAAGGAATATACCATAGTCACCAGCCCTGGCCAGTCTGCCCCTTAGCACATTGCACTTTCTGACTTGATTTCTGTGAACCATTTTACTGTCCCCCATTCTCTTGGCTATCAGTCATTTGTCTCCCTCCCCCCTTCATTTCACCTTGTTGAGGAGTTACCTATGTGTACCTTACTCTATGTTTGATGTATCCACTGTAAGAAATAAAACGTGTTTTCTTTCATATAAAAACTTTGAAGTGGTGATTATTACCTGGGCAATAGTACACTCGTGTTTTCTGGTTTTAAATTTAATTTCAACGATGTAAAACTTAAATTTACACATACCAACCCTCAGGATGAGATCAGCTTTTTAGATCTCTTCCTTATGGGAGACAAGAAACATAATAGAGTGAAGTATCACAATGATAGAAAACCAATCAGTGGAAACACAACACTCAAAGCTGACAGTTGTCATTCGGCACATACAATTAATGCAATTCCATATGGGGAATTTAATAGGATCTATAGGAATAGTTCTGATTACGATTTATTTAGAGAACAAGCGGAACTAATGAAAAATAGACTTTTGGATAGAGGTTATAACAACAAACAACTAGATATAGCTTTGAATAAAGTTAAAGAAAAAATGGGATGAATAGCAATATAGTGAAGGATGGAAAAAAGAATAATAAAATGAAATAACACAAAAAAACAGTATTCAGCACCCCATATAGCTGCCAATTCAATACCATACATGCTATTATCAAACATTATACTCCAATTTTATACCAAGATACCAAGATCAGGATTTGAATAAGGTCCTGGGGGATGGTTTGATCTGTGTAATAAGGAGAGGTAAATCGATAGTTGTTATTCTCTCCCCCAGCCTATATATTCCCCAAAAGACGAACAATAGAACCTGGCTAAGCTGCACAGGCTTCTATAAATGTGCGTGTTCAAAGTGCACTATGTGCCAATACATATTACAAACACGCAAAATTGATTTGGAAAATGATATAATAAGGTTCATAAACTGCAATACGAACTATGTGGTATATTGTATTTTTTGTAAATCTTGTAATTTTAAATATATAGGCTGTATGATCCGAAAATCAAATAAGAGAATAGCAGAACATGTCACCAATATAAAGTATAAAAACGCTGCATATTCAGGTGCTTGTAAGCATTTTGTGAATGAATATGATGGGAGACTGAATAATTTTTCTTTCTATGGCATAGAAAAAATTGAGAGTTCAGTGAGAGGAGGAGATTTAAAGAAAAAACTCCTCTTACGGGAATTGTTTTAGATAATAAAACTAGACACCAAACATCCAAAATGGTATTAATTATAGAAGTGATACTTTGTATTTATATTGATTATATACCATTATAGTTTGTGTAATACTTGTGATTGCTAAATTCATCTTCAGATGCAATTGATTATACACAGGAGTGTTATGTGATCAGTGGTTGGTTACTAAATGTTTTTAAATCGTGTATCAGTAGGGACTTGTATCTCAGTGACTAACTAAGGGCATTTATGCCAGAAACACGTTGAGATGTACCCCCGACCTATCTGATTTTTAATGGATGAATAAAATTTTAAGATTTTACAAATATTTCTGGGATTCGCTAGTGAATTTCTTATTGCTTGGAGCCTTAAGTCAAGGCGGATGGCTGGAGTCCCACACACAGCTGGACAGCCTGATCCATGATAAGGACACGGTGAGGCATATATCCTTTCTTTTCTATAGTTCTGTGATCTATTGGTCCATAAAATGTTCAAGAATATGCAAAAGTTCATACAGTAAGTTTGTAGGCATGGTACGCTTGGAGGTTGCTTATTTACACGGTTGCATGAAAACAAGTTTACATTTTACATTTGCATTTGAACCTGTTTTAACTATCCACTTAACTTTCTAACAGTCTCTATAACGTGCTGGGACCTGAATTTGGGTATTGCGCTGTGACTTTCTCAATACAGGTGTTTCTACTGATGACCTAGACTGGTCTAATGTGTCTGTAGTGGACCCACTAGTGATTGTACTGCAGGTAGGTGTTATGTATTGAGTGCCTTGCTGTATGGAAGTGCTGCTGCTGTGGTTTAAATGAAGCCTTTTTTTCCCCCTGCTGTCAGTGTGGAGAGAGGAAGCTAATGAGCGGGAGCTGAGAGTGCGTGTGTGTTTGATGAATATGCTGAAGGGCGTGCCTGGGTTGGTTGCTTACCACCCCTCGGCGATAACTGGGTCAGCTCACATCCACCTGATGTCACTGATTCAGTTCACTGCTATTCTGACCCTGGAGTGCAGACGAGAAATCAAGCTGCTGCTGTTTTTCCCATTGGAGGTTGCTGGGTTCTGTGGTCCGTGGGTGGAGGTAGGGGGCCTTATTCCTAGGGCTTCTTAGGAGTTTTAATGTCTTAGACTGGGGACTTGGACCTCCTCACCTTCAGAGGTACCTCTGAGTACAGGTTGAGTCAGGGACCCCAGTATCAGGGCCATAGCAGGCTCCCCTGACTCCCTACGCCCAGCTCCATCCTACTTCTGGGCACCACGACCCCCAGCGTGACAGTAGGCTTGTGTCTCACAGGTAGGCTTGGCACTGTCTAAGACTTCTTAGACTCACCATGGGCATGACAGATTCACAGTTAGCCAGGGGTTGACTCTTGTTCCTCTGCAGCTGGTGGTTCTTAAGTCTCAACTGGTTCAGGTATGACATGTTGGGGCAATTTCAACACGGGTACTACTATGGCTCCATTTATCTGTGTCCACAATTTGGGAAACATCACAAAGCATTCACTGATCTCAGGGAGAATGCTTTGTGATGTTGGTCTACCAGGCATTGCTCCCACCTAGCCAGAATCCTACTCCACACTGATGAGGGGCAATACCCCAAAACAGCTGTCTGTGGATGGATACCTGGCTCTGTTAATTCTCTTGTCATGTCCTTAACTCGTAACTGAGTGGGATATTGACTAAGGGGGCCACTTAATATGGTGGTTATGGTGGTCTCCGCAAGGATTCCACCCCAGGGCTAGGTCCTTCCCTGGAGGGATATCTGGCTAGTCCCATGTTTGAGACTCTTAATCGAGGCTCCACGGACTTCATTTGCAAACACAATTTGGGAAAGTCTCAAAAAACGGTATGAATCATCTCTTCTTTTGCTTTTGAGGTTGAGGTGGATCTTGGCCTCCTTTCTGCTTCTCAATTGATCTGGGCATTTCTTTAAATGGTCTCTTGAAACGGCCGTTGAGGTCTCTCGTCCATCTTTACTGATTAACACTAGAAGTCCCAGAAATTTCGAGCTTCCCCCTGAAGTCCCGAAAGAGGGTCAAATGACCCTTAGTCCAAACCGACAACTCTGATGGCTCCAATTAGCATCCTTTCATTTGTAAATGTGGCCTAAAAATCCTTCAGGTCATTCGACCCATCTCTGGGTTCCAAAGGTAGAAATATTAAATGACCCCTCTCTGGGACTTCTAGTGTTAAGCAGACTTTTGCATTGTCAAAATTTGAAGGCAATACAGTATATGGCTCTGCCTCCCACTGGTCATCCAGTTTGTTTATTCATCTCTTCTGCTTGAGGACCTGTGCTCCAGATGTTAAGGGAACTGCAGGTGCGTGTTTGTTATAGGCTTTCTCTTGCCTTTCTCTTGCTTGAGACAGGTTTTTCTCAACACACTCTTCTATATCCCAATCTGCATCTGGTGGGTTTGTCTCAGGTGTCAGCACTCCCATGTCCAAGTCAATGGGCAACTTGCCAGGTCTTGCTCTCATCAGGTAAGCAGGAGTACAGTTGGTGGAGTTCACAGGAATATGATAGTGGACTTAAGTCTGGCAACTTTTCTGGCCACATACACACTCCTTTCTTCCAGTGGCAGTGTCTTCAATAGGTCTATCACTACCTGGTTCATCTTCTCACACATGCCATTGGTCTGAGGATGGTACAGCATCGTTCTGATTTTATTGCAGCCCTACAAGTTGCAAAACTCCTGGAACACCTCTGCCTCGAATGCTGGACCTTGGTCTGTAAGTACCTGTTCAGGGTAGCCATGGGGTCTGCAGAACTGCGCTTGGAATGCTTTAGCCGCTGTGTTCGAATCTGCGGGGCAGGTTTTCAGACTTCCGCATCTCTGCAGCAAGTTCATTTTATGCTATGGAATCAAAAGAGTTAACCAACGGGTAAATGCAGGGAAAAGCCGCCCTGCACCTACAGAAGATTGCAAGTACAGGGCAACTGCGTCCAACACGCAGTGCTTCTGGATAGTGAGTGCACAGCCTTAGGTTCCCCTGACAGAGGATTCTCACCTAACAAAATCAGACCTCCTGCTTTGCACTGATGAGAAGAAGCAAACTCCCTGAAACACACATCTGCAAATGGAATGTGCGGTTTGGACTTTCATTCCTAAATCATGAGGCAAGGTTCGCTATAGGATTGATATTCCAAACTCTGGAATTCTCTACCCCAACACATCAGACTATCACTCACCGACAAAACTTTCATAAGGAACGTGAAGACCTTCCTCTTGTGACAAACATATTCCGCAACGCTTTACAAATCAGATTCATATACAAACAGTGATAAGAAACAGTTTTGGAAGACAATAATTAAAAAGCAAAAAATAATGACGACCCTGCTCTGCGCTGCACGGTCGTGAGGAGAAGTTGAGCGCAGTGAAGAGTCCTGAGTAAAACATCCTGCCCCATTGGTTTCTCCCTGGCAACTGGGGCGGGCCGGAGATTGGACTGCTCCTCCCGGAGACTGTGAATAGTGGCAGGAAAGGCGAGGCAGAAGGAGGCGAGAATGACAGCGAGGAGACTGGTGTGGTCGACGGTTCCGCAATGGCGTCTGTAAACCCGCTATACCCGGCCTGTGAAGCCGCAGAGGAGGGTACCACCTTGCTCTTGGCTGGAGGCAGCGACACTTAGTTCTGGGAGACAGCCTTCAGAGACCTAAGAACATGGCTGACCGAATCGCTGGGTTTGGTCTTCCGGCGCTGGAGAGCTGATACCCACCGTGGCCTTGCCAAGTGAGCTGTGCAACTAGAGCCCAATGACCCCGGGCTAGCTGAGACTCCTGTCCTGGAGCCGAGGACAAGAGACCAACCACAAGGGTGAGCCCGAGGTTTCTAGGGTTGTTAAGCTGGCAGACCAACCAGCCCCTGAAGGGAGATGATCGAAGCCGAGTCGGAAGTTCCGGTAATGCCTGATGTGCTCTAGGGAGATGCCTTGGAGGTCCCAGCGGTGATGCCTACAGTGGCGGTAGAGCTGGAGACGGAGGAGTTGAGCAGCCATGTGGATCTCGCAGGAGGAGTAGGACGAGCCCGAAGAGGATGAGGCTGAAGCCTTGGAGGCGGTCAGGATATCGGAGCCCCTCGCCTTATGGTGGGGATGTCTCCAGGATCGACCAGTTAAACGGGTCGGTGCAGCCGCCATGACAGATGCGCGGGATTGTGCTCCAGCACATGCCCCGGAGCGCCCAGACTTTGCATACCAGCGCTTCCAAGTTGATCAAGCGGAGCGACAACACCGCCAAGTGCCCAGGAGCAAGAAAATCGCCTGGCCAAAGCACGATCCAAGAACGAACCAGCGGTGGCACCAGGAGAACGGCAACAAGGTACTGTGGTGGACTTCCACCTGGATAATGGCTGGGGGTTTATCCGGGAGCCTGGGCTAGAAGAGGAAGTTTTTGTAGGCCGCAGGGATGTTGAGGCCAACCTTCCTAAGGGCATCCAGACCGGGATCTATAACGAAACAATCGGGTGTCTTATGAGATGCACTTTTGGCTTAGGGGGTGGTATGCCCTAAGGATTTATAAGTCGTTAAATTAGAATAGTGATAAACCCATGTAAATAGTTCTACTAAAATATAGTGTTCAATGTATGATGATGGACAATATATAGACGCTTTCATTGTTGAGTCTTTGGACTTTTAACCCGTTGAGCCTATGGACTCTTTAAAACAAAATTGTGCCTCTAAAGAGGACCTGTCACCAAACCAGGCATGGTGATCTAATTACAGCACTGGATGCAGCATGTCTGCAGCATGCAGACAAGGGGTCACCCAGCACTTGAGCAGCCCTGTACCCCGAGATAATTCACTTCGAAAACTTACATGCTCCAGCCATTAAGGAGGTGGCTAGGGGCTGCAGCCAAGGGCAGATTCACACCCCCTGCATGTTTAATCTGCCCACCACTGCCAATCATTCTCTCCCTCTTCAGCAGCATTTGAACAGGTTTTTTTTTCCTCTCCCAGAAAGTCTGTTTAGCCCCGCCCCTGGGGCGGAGCTAAATGGATGGGAGAGAAAGAAAAAAAACTCTGTTCAAATGCTGCTGAAGAGGGAGAGAATGATTGGCAGTGGTGGGCAGATTAAACATGCAGGGGGATCTCCGTGCCGGGCAAATTCGCGGCTCAGCTCCGGGGAGCCGCGAGCCAGCCGGGATTTGCCCGGTACCGCCGCCGCAATTCTGATTGGTCGCTGGCAGCGACCAATCAGCATAGCACTGCGCCAAACGGCGCCAACGGCGGAGCAGGCACTATGTAGCCGGGAGCCGAGGTCGGCTCCCGGCTACCTCGCGCCCGCTATGTGCCCCGCTCCGCTATTCTGATTGGTCGCTCGTGCCTGCCGGCGACCAATCAGCATAGCGCCGCGCCAAACGGCGCCATCTTTAAAACCTATTTTGTAACATCAGATTCAAAACATGGCGCCGTTTCTCGGGGCGCGCTTCTGATTGGTCGGCACCTGCCGCGAGCGACCAATCAGAATCGCGCCGCACTGCGACACACTCCGCCCGCCATTTTAAGGCGCGCATTTTGAATTTTTACCTCAGACACAGTTTCTACTGCGTAGAGGCGGTCCCAGTGATGTCGCACTTCAATCTGCTGCCTAAAAAAATAGCTAAGACCATTTTCCTACACTATATATATTTCGTTGTGAAGTGGTTCAGTGACTTTTTCACACCAATATTGAACTTCTGTTTGGTGTTTTCTATATATATACTGCCTATTGTTCAATGACTGTTATACTGAGAGACTGCCTTTTATTAACCTCTTCTGTGCCAACTCTGCACACTGGGTATATTGCTCTATTATTTGCCACATAAGGACATTGTCCATTATTGCTGAGCAATTTCTCTGCAATATAAACTGCCTATTATTAATATCTGCATTCCTGCAAAGAACTATTGCCTATTATTAACTGGCTATTTTCCTACTACCTGACGCTGCATCTTATTAACCTGTTGTTTGCCACTACCACGCTTACGCTTAAAGCTCTTTACCTTTGCCAACATGAGTTCTAATAGCAAGTATACTAATGACACACAGCCAAAAGCTGCTGATGCCGCACGTAATATCAGGTGTGATAGAAAGTATACTAATGACGCAGAGCGAAAAACCACAGATGCCGCACATAAACGCAAACAGCATGCTAACAAAAGTACAGAGGACAGATGCAAGACCCTGGACACTGTTATGTGTACTAATGACACACAGCTAAAAGCTGCTGATGCCGCACGGAAGATCAGGTGTGATAGGAAGTATATTAATGACGCAGAGCTAAAAGCCGCCGAAGCCGCACGTAAGGCCACACAGCGTGCTAACGAGACTACAGAGGACAGATGCAAGCGCCTGAACACTGTTAATGCTGCTTTCATTAAACGCGTCACTAATGAGTCTTTTGAAGAAAAAACTAATCGATTAACTAATAAAGCTGCTGCTGCACGCCATCAACGTTGCAAACATAATATTTCCACGTCCTCAGTCATAGATTCTGCCCACAATACAGCTTCTAGGTCTGCATTCATTGAAAGTGCGCTGCCTGAACCTCCTGCAACCGTTAGTAAATCTGCACGTAAGCGCAAACACTGTCCTACCGACACTCCAAATGATAAACGCCGTCGCCTGCACACAGTTAACTCTGCTTATAATACATGCTTCACACCTGACTCTTCTAAGGCAACAAACAATCCATTATCAAATGCAGCTGCTGCATGCCGTGAACGGCGCAAAAAAAACGCTTGCACCTCCACATTGATAGACCCTGACCACGATACACCTTCCAACTCCTCAGTGATTAAATCTGTGGACAGTGAAGATCCTCCACCAGGTCCACACTTTATATATGTTGGCTTACAGAACCATTCCAATGCTCCGTTTCCACAACCTCTACATCCTACAGGTTTTACTAATGATGACAGTACTGTAGTAGAACACACCTGTGGTCCTATGAACTATTTATGCCAACATTGTGAAGCATTCCATTTTAATGCTGAGATACCAGCAGATAAAAATTTTACTCTGTGTTGTCACAAGGGTAAAGTCCATATACCTATACCCCAATATCCCGAGGTCTTTAAACTATTGCTGACAGGGGAGAGTGAGTTCAGTAAGAATCTCATGGAAAACATCTGTAGTATTAACAACTCATTTGCTTTCGCCTCCATGGGTGCCAATATTTCCCCTCCACCTGGACATGGCCCTTACTGTTTCCGCATACATGGACAAATATATCATCGTACTGGAACACTACATCCCTCTGATGATCAAGTTCCAACTTATGCCCAACTGTATATTTTAATAAAAGAAAAAGGGGGAAGACAAGAGGCGCAATTGTGCCCTTATCACTCGACACTAACACGAAAAGTGGTGAAAAAAGCAATTCACTCACCTATTCCAGTTGTGTGACCCACAACTGGTTTGAAGGCTCATAGAATAATATCCTGATGGCTGCTGCAGGACTCCCACCGGCTCCACGCACGTGGAGATGTACCAGGAAATTCAGGGAAAAACGGTGTTTTCCGGTCCGCGCTGCCAGGTTCATTCACATCCAAGAAAAACCAATAATCAATATTTGATCCAATCCTGGAGAATAAAGGAAGGATTGGATCAAATATCTATTATTGGTTTTTCTTGGATGTGAATGAACCTGACAGCGAGGACCGGAAAACACCGTTTTTCCCTGAATTTCAACTGTATATTTTGGATACCGATCCTGCGAATGAACAACGTTTAAACTGTCAACAAAATAAAAAATGTCATCCCACTTTGATGAGTATAATTGCTCTTCAATTAGACAATGTGAATCCCTTTGTTGCTGCTTACAAAATGTTACGGGATGTGGAACATGAAGAACATCTTAAAGCTGAAGCTAATGGCACCCTCATGCCAAATATCATCATGGCCCTTAAACAAGATCTGAATCAAGACCCTCGCCGATATAATAATCCAACTGTCAATGAAGTTGCTGTCATATTTGAAAATGACAATGGAGAGCCACCATTCCATCGTGATATTTTAATACATTTAAAACCTGACCCCAAAAATCCTTTGGCGCCAAGAACACAACAGGTCAGCATTCTACACAGTAATTTAGATGCTTTACTCTATCCTTTATTTTTCCCTTACGGAGACCAGGGCTGGCATGATGGACTCAAACATCAAGGGCAAAGTCCACGCAGGATTACACAACTGCAATATTATTGCTATGTGCTGTCTGTCTGTAATCAGTTTAATCCATTCCTGAATGGTGGCAAACTCACTCAGCAGTACTTAGTGGATGCTTATGTGAAAATCGAGGCTAATTGCCTAAATTATATCCGTCAACACCAAAAGGATTTGAAAGTAGAGGATTATTGCATACTCCAGGAACATCTCCAGAAAAAATCCATTGAGAAGGGCATCCCCATTGGAAAAACTGTCATTTTACCATCTTCGTTTGAAGGCAGACCCAGGAATATGCAGCAGCGGTACCAGGATGCCATGGCTATTGTGACTAAATATGGTCGCCCTGATCTATTCATCACCATGACCTGTAATCCGAAATGGAGTGAGATTACTCAGAATTTGGAACCTTGGCAGCGTGTGGAACACAGACCTGATTTGGTAGCACGTGTTTTCAAAATAAAGCTGGAAGCACTCTTGAAAGACATTCACAACGGATTATTTGGGAAAGTTTGCGCTATGGTTCATGTAAATGAATTTCAAAAACGTGGCCTTCCACATGCTCACATGCTTTAATTATTCTAGACAGCAACTCCAAATTAAGAACGAAGGAGGACGTAGACAATACCGTCTGGGCAGAAATTCCTCATCCTACTGACTACCCTCAGCTCCATAAAATTGTTATGCAACACATGATACATGGTCCCTGTGGAAAGTGTACGAAAGGTTTCCCAAAAGATTTACAACCATCTACCATCATTGCTAAGGATGTCTATCCTACTTATCGCAGATCCATGGGTCCTTCATTTGAACACCATTCCAAGATGATTAATAATTCTTGGGTAGTGCCATACAATCCTTTCCTATTATTAAAATACAAGTGCCATATTAATGTCGAAGTTTGTGGTTCCATTCAAAGTGTGAAATATTTATTTAAGTACGTGTATAAAGGACATGATAAAGCCAATCTTGAAATTTGCCAGACGAACATCCAACATGATGAAACACATCAATTCATGGATTCAAGATATGTTAGTGCACCAGAGGCAGCTTGGAAAATCTTTGCTTATCCTATGCATAAGCAATCTCATAGCATAATTCGCCTTGCCGTCCATCTGCCTCATTCTCAACAACTCTATTTTCATGAGGATGACTCCATTCCAAACATCAAACAAAAGCTTCATACCAATTCTACACTTATGGCCTACTTTAATCTTAATAAGGACGACCAACATGCTCATAAGTATTTTTACCGCAAAATTCCTGAATGGTATGTTTGGCAACAAGGATCTTGGAAAAAAGAAAACGATCAGGTAGCTCTATTATTGGCAGAATGTATACTGTAAGTTTTAAAGACCAGGAACGCTACTATTTACGGTTGTTGTTATTGCATTTGAAAGGTGCAACCAGTTTTGAGAGTCTTAAAACTGTCAATGGAGTCATACATCTAAACTTCAAAGAAGCAGCATTAGCACTTGGATTACTATTCGATGATAGTGTCTGGAGAAATACCTTACTTGATGCCTGTATTCTTAATATGCCTGCACAGCTTCGCGAACTCTTTGCCTATATCTGTATATTTGGTCCTCCAGCTAATCCTCTTGAGTTGTGGGATGAATTTAAAGAACACTTTGTACAAGACTACTGCCGTGCATACCACTCCAACATTGAAGACTGTATAAATTGTGAAGGATATGCTATGACAGATGTCCAAGATGTTCTAAAAGTTCACGGGAAAAGTTATACTGATTTCAATTTACCACGCCCAGCTAAAAAACCACAACTACTCCCGCAGTATGATAAGGATTATGAGCTAAGAATAGCTGCTGAGATGAAAGCTACTTTCAGTGAGGAACAACTTTTGGCCTATGATACCATTAATCAGGCTTTGCAAGACAAAAAGGGGGGAGGGGTGGGAGCGCATGTGAAGAAAGTTTTTGAAGTGGATTTAGGCCCAGGGCTGTGTGGCCACTCACCAGAGGTGGTTGTGCAACCCTGCACAACAGCGGTCTTACGCCTGTGAATCCACCTCCGCTTGGAGGTATAGTGGAGGCACCGAAATTTGCTCCGGGAGCTCCAGCTCCTGCCGCGGTCACTTGACCGGATTGATGTCACCACAGGTCCTTCAACGGTGACCGTGTTGTATTGCTAGGTCATGGAGCTCAGGATCTAGGATTAATGGTATCTCTTGTCCAGAGCTGCTCTTGCCAGGTGTGCACAAGTGCAAGAAGCTGAGAGTAAAAAAATCCCTGGTCTGTGGAGCGCTAGGACTCGAGATAAAATGGCACTAGGGTTATTTTTAGAAAATTATTTTCTTTATTAACCTCTTACAGTCCACTACGTGTTTCTGCAGCAAAGCGCTGCCTTCATCAGATGATGCAGAACCTGATGAAGGCAGCGCTTTGCTGCAGAAACGCGTAGTGGCCTGTAAGAGGTTAATAAAGAAATCATTTTCTAAAAATAACCCTAGTGCCATTTTATCTCGAGTCCTAGCGCTCCACAGACCAGGGATTTTTTTACTCTCATTAATCAGGCTTTAGAAGACAATAATGTAACATCCAAGTGCTTTTTCCTTGACGGTCCTGGTGGTAGTGGAAAAACCTATCTATATCATCTCCTCCTACATCTTCTAAGGGGACAAGGAAACATTGTATCACCTGCTGCCACTACAGGAATTGCAGCTAATTTACTACAAGGGGGACGAACAATACATTCTCTCTATGGCATTCCAATACCTGTGAATGAAACATCTGTTTCCAGGATTAAAAATGATACCGATGCGGCTAAGCATTTGCATAATACGAAACTTTTTATTATTGATGAGTGCACAATGCTATCTAAACATGCCTTAATGTCATCGATAGACTTTTATGAGACATCGTGACAACGAATGTGGCTAAAAAAGAGAAAACACCTTTTGGAGGAAAAGTTATTGTTCTTGGAGGAGACTTTAGACAATGTCTTGCTGTTATTGCTCATGGATCAAGAACAGATATTGTAGAGAGCTGTATTAAATATTCACAAACATGGCAACTTTTTGCTCGACTGCCGCTTATCAACAACATGCGCTCCATTGATCCTGAATACAGCAGTCGGTTGCTTCGACTGGGAAATGGACAGCTGTCAAATGAAGATAACCTTGGAGACGATGTCTTTGAAATTCCTCCAGACATGGTGTGCACTGGCTCTTTAATCACTGATATTTTTGGAGATAAACTTTCTATTGATGTGAATGACACCGAGAGCATAAATATTGCTGCTTCTCATGCTATTTTATGTCCAAAAAATGAAGACGTTGAGAAAGTCAATTCTAACGTCATAGATCGCTTGCCAGGTAACTATAGTGAATATACCAGTGATGATTCCATCAATCCTGATGAAGCTGATGACCTCGACCAATACCCAGTGGAATTTTTAAATTCACTAACACCAACTGGAATGCCTTCACATCGGCTAAAACGTAAAGTTGGCACCATTGTCATGTTATTACGAAACATCAACACCAAGAAAAGTCTCTGCAATGGTACTCGGCTGATTGTCACTGCGTTACATGCCAATATCATACAAGCTAAAGTAATTTGTGGCTCAGCAGCAGGAAATGTGGTATTTATTCCACGAATTGATTTCTGTCCATCAGAGACTAGATTGCCTTTCAAATTACGACGTAGACAATTTCCGATTAAGCCAGCATTTGCAATGACCATTAATAAATCCCAAGGGCAGACCCTCAATCGAGTTGGGATATATCTACCAGAACCAGCATTTGCCCATGGTCAACTCTATGTTGCATTTTTCAGAGTCAAACAGCGTTGCAATGTCAGGGTCAAAGTGGTCAATACACCACTTCAAGGACAATTACTGCCTCATAGTCCCAAAGTTTTTACACGAAATATTGTGTATAAAAATGTTCTAGTTTAAAAAATTTTTTTTGTTTTAGTTTAGTCATAGATATATTTAGTTTAGTCATAGATATATAAAAAAATAAAAAAAAATTAGTTTAGTCATCATAGATATATAGGACAAAAAAAAAAATAATTAGTTTAACCTTAGATATATAGATTTCAAGTACTTACCGTATATACTCGCGTATAAGCCGAGTTTTTCAGCCCAAAAATTGGGCTGAAAAGTACCCCCCTCGGCTTATACGCGAGTCATACGGCAGGACCGGCAGCCCCGAGCAGCCCCAGCAGCCCCCGTAATCCAGGGCCCCCCCAGCCTGACTCCGGTCACCTGTAAAGGAAAATATACTTATCACTGTCCCGCTGCCGTCCGCGCCCGCATCTGCCCACATCCCGATCCTCCATCTTCATGCGTCTTCTTCCTGTTTCCTGTGTTCGTCGCAGCAATGACGTCATTGCCGGCGCCAAACACAGGAAACAGGAAGAAGACGCATGAAGATGGAGGATCGCGGATGTCGGCAGATGCGGGCGCGGACGGCAGCGGGACAAGTGATAAGTATATTTTCCTTTACAGGTGACCGGAGTCAGGCTGGGGGGGCCCTGGATTACGGGGGCTGCTGTATACTACCGCTGGGGCTGCAATATACTACCACTGGGGCTGTATACACCACTGGGGCTGCAATATACTACCACTGGGGCTGTATACTACCGCTGGGGCTGCAATATACTACCACTGGGGCTGTATACACCACTGGGTCTGCAATATACTACCACTGGGGCTGTATACTACCGCTGGGGCTGCAATATACTACCACTGGGGCTGTATACACCACTGGGGCTGCAATATACTACCACTGGGGCTGTATACACCACTGGGGCTGCAATATACTACCACTGGGGCTGTATACACCACTGGGGCTGCAATATACTACCACTGGGGCTATATACACCACTGGGGCTGCAATATACTACCACTGGGGCTGTATACACCACTGGGGCTGTATACACCACTGGGGCTGTATATACTACTGGGGCTGCCTGTATACTACCACTGGGGCTGTATATACTACTGGGGCTGCCTGTATACTACCACTGGGGCTGTATATACTACTGGGGCTGCCTGTATATTACCACTGGGGCTGTATATACTACTGGGGCTGCCTGTATACTAATGGGGCTCCTGTATACTACCACTGGGGCTGCTGGGGCTCCTATATACTACCACTGGGACTGCTATATACTACCACTGGGGCTGCTGTATACTACCACTGGGGAGGCCTGTATACCACTGGGGGGGGCCTGTATACCACACTGCTGGGGGCTGTATACCTGTGCTGAGGTCCACCCTCGGCTTATACACGAGTCAATAGGTTTTTCCAGATTTTTGGGGCAAAAGTAGGGGGTCGGCTTATACAGTGCTACGAGTATATACGGTATTTAGGAAATAGCCACATAACATATATAGTTTTTAGTTTTAGATCTTAAATCCTTTATTTAGACAGTTCATAGTATATATATATATATAAGAGAAAAAAAAACTGCACAGCACTCACAGACTAAATGTGAACTGGTGCCAGCAAGGACGCTGGGTCAAATAACTAGAAAAAGTTCTCTGCAGCACTCAGTTACTACCAATGACGTACAAATGCTAACAAGCTATATGTATATGAGAAAAAAGTTTAAAAACTTACGTTTTTTCAAAAAACTCAAAAATCTTATCTTTTTATTTCTGAAGTTCTTGGTACATACATTGGCCAATGTCTGCTTGCTCATTAACTGCGACAAAGTGACTTCAGGTCTGATGAGTCCTATCGCTGACATCCCTGTCCTCCTTGTCCACCCCCCACCTCTCAGTGGGCAGACTCCATCTTGACCCTAGATCACCTGTGGTCAATGAGGGTGCAATTGCAGCATGGAGCCAGCATCTCCATATGATACAAAAAAGAGAAAAAAAACTGCACAGCACTCACAGACTAAATGTGAACTGGTGCCAGCAGGGACGCTGGGTCAAATAACTAGAAAAAGTTCTCTGCAGCACTCAGTTACTACCAATGACGTACAAATGCTGTCACTTTGTCGCAGTTGATGAGCAAGCAGACATTGGCCAATGTATGTACCAAGAACTTCAGAAATAAAAAGATAAGATTTTTGAGTTTTTTGAAAAAACGTAAGTCTTTAAACTTTTTTCTCATATACATATAGCTTGTTAGCATTTGTACGTCATTGGTAGTAACTGAGTGCTGCAGAGAACTTTTTCTATATATATATATCTACTATATAATTGCCGTAGCACGTTTTGTGTCGGCCCCCGGCACGCCGTGGCTTTGTCACTATGTGACGTCACCACGGCGAAGCATTGCCCGCGTAGCGGGCATTGCGAGCCGTCGCCGCTGTCAGCACACATATTAATAGTGATGATCCTCCTCCTGCCCGCGCTGCCTGCCTCATTACCCCCCTGCCTGTCACCATAGCCATCCTCCACTGCCCGCTCACCCCCGCCTGTCACAACACTTCCCCCCGCTGCCCCATCACCCCCCTGCCTGTCACCATAGCCATCCTCCACTGCCCGGTCACCCCCAGCCTATCACCACTGCCCCTCCGCTCCCTGATCGCCCCCCCCCCCCACTCTCCGGTCACCCCCCACGTCAGCACAGACCCCCTCCACTGTCCGGTCACCCCCCCCCGGCCTCTTACCACAGCTCCTTCCAGCCAGACGCGATCTCTCTTCATCCTGCTTGAGGACCTCTGATGACGTCACGATGATGGGTGGAGTCACAGATCACATGATCGTGACGTCATCAAAGGTCCTGTTCCGATCTAACCTACTCTGCCTACTCATCCCCCTGCGCTGCACACTGACCCCCACTCTGCACACTGACCCCCTCTCTGCCCCTGACCCCCACTCTGACCACTCACCCCCACTCTGCCCACTCACCCACCAACTCTTCCCCCTCACCCCCACTCTGCACACTGACCCCCACTCTGCACACTGACCCCCACTCTGCACACTGACCCCCACTCTGCACACTGACCCCCACTCTGACCCTGCTCTGCCCACTGACCCCCACTCTGACCACTGACCCCCACTCTGCCCACTGACCCCCAAACTCTGCCCACTCACCCCCCCTACTCTTCCCCCTCACCCCCTCTCTGCCCCCCTCACCCCCACTCTGCACACTGACCCCCTCTCTGACCCTGCTCTGCCCATTCACCCCCACTCTGCCCACTGACCCTGCTCTGCCCACTGACCCCCTCTCTGCCCACTCACCCCCTCTCTGCCCACTCACCCCCACTATGCCCACTGACCATGCTCTGCCCACTCACCCTGCTCGGCCCACTGACCCCTCACACTGGCCACTCATCCTGCTCTGCCCACTCACCATGCTCTGCCCACTCACCCCTCACTGCCCACTGACCCCTCACACTGACCCTGCTCTGCCCACTGACCATCCTCTGCCCACTCACCCCTCACTGACCCTGCTCTGCCCACTCACCCTGCTCGGCCCACTGACCCCTCACACTGCCCACTGACCCTCCTCTGCCCACTGAACATGCTCTGCCCACTGACCCCTCAATGCCCACTCACCCTGCTCTGCCCACTGACCCTGCTCTGCTCACTGACCACTCACACTGCCCACTCACCCTGCTCTGCCCACTGACACCTCACACACCCCACTGACCCTGCTCTGCCCACTCACCCCTCACACTGACCCTGCTCTGCCCACTGACCCTGCTCTGACCACTCACCCCTCACACTGCCCACTGACCCCTCACACTGCCCACTCACGCCTCACACTGCCCACTTAATATGCTATGCCCACTTACCCCTCACACTGCCCACTGACCATGCTCTGCCCACTGACCCCTCACACTGCCTACTGACCCTGCTCTGCTCATTTACTCCCACTCTGCCCACTCACCCCTGCTTTTACCACTGACCCTGCTCTGCCCACTGACCACCCTCTGTTCACTCACCCCCCGCTCTGCCCTTTCACCATGCCCACTGACCCCTGCTCTGCCAACTGACCGTGCCCACTCACCCATGCTCTACCCACTGACCCTTCTCTGCCCACTCACTGTGCCCACTGACCGCCGCTCTGCCCACTAACCCCTGCTCTGCCCACTGACTGTGCCCAATAACCCTTGCTATGCCCACTAAACCCTGCTCTGTCGCCACACTCACCCCCGCTCTGCCCGCTGACCCCCTGCTGCTCTGCCTCACTCCTGACTCCCGCTTGCCCAATCCATACCCCTCTGCCTACTGCCCACTACCCCTGCTCTGCCACTGATCCTCTCCCACTAACCCCTGCTCTGACCACTGACCCCCATGACCCTGCTCTGCCATACCCTCTGCCACTACCCTCTCTGCCATCACCCCCGCTACTCTGCCTGCACCACTGACCCCCTCCTGCCACTGACCCTGCTCTGCCCATTACCCCCCACCCCCTCGCTACACTGACCTGCCCACTACCCCAGCTCTGCCCACTGACCCAGCTCTGCCCACTGACCCAGCTCTGCCCACGACCCCAGCTCTGCCCACTGACCCCTGCTCTGCCCAATGACTCTGCCCACTAACCCCTGCTCTTCCCACTCATCCCCCACTCTGCCCACTGACGCTCGCTTTGCCCACTGACCGCCAGCAGATCGGTTTCCCAGCCAACGACAGGTCCTGTCCTGCCACCTACAAGACGGCTGGTGCGAGCCGCCGCAGGGTAAGTATCCTCACTGAGGTTTTTTTAGTTTTATTATCACCATGAAGGAGGGGGGAGGGGGGTGTGCAGCCCCAGAGGGAGGGGGGCCGCAGAGACTGGAGGCCCAGAGGGACGGGTGCCACGGGGAGCGGAGGGGGTCAGGAGGAGCGCCTCCATCCTGCCCCCCCCCTATCCATCCTGCCCCACCCAACACCATCCTGCCCCCCGACTCAATCCCGCACCCCCACCACCATCCTCACCCCCCGCCAACATCCTGCCCCGCCGCCTCCATCCTCCCCGCCCCCCCCCCCCCGCCACCATCCTGCCCTGCCGTCTCCATCCTGCCCTGCCGTCTCCATCCTGCCCTGCCGTCTCCATCCTGCCCTGCCGTCTCCATCCTGCCCCGCCTTCTCCATCCTGCCCTGCCTTCTCCATCCTGCCCCTCCGACTCCATCCTGCCCCTCCGGCTCCATCCTGCCCCTCCGGCTCCATCCTGCCCCTCCGGCTCCATCCTGCCCCTCCGGCTCCATCCTGCCCCTCCGCCTCCATCCTGCCCCTCCGCCTCCATCCTGCCCCTCCGCCTCCATCCTGCCCCTCCGCCTCCATCCTGCCCCTCCGCCTCCATCCTGCCCCGCCCCCTCCATCCTGCTCCGCCACCCACCATCCTGCCCCCCACCCACCATCCTGCCCCTCTTGCTCCTTCCTGCCCCACTCACTACTTCCTGCCCTGCTCGCTCCATCCTCACCCCCGCTGTTCTTGCTCCCCTGCCTCCATCCTGCCCTCACGCTTACTCATCCGGCCCCGCTTGCTCCATTCTGCTCATCTGCTCAATCCTGCCCCTTCGGCTTCATCCTGCTCCTCCGCCTCCATCCTGCCCCGCTCAATCCATCCTGCCCCCCGCTCTTCTTGCTCCCCCGCCTCCATCCTGCCCTGCTCGCTCCATCCTGCCGCCCTCCTCCCCCGCCTCCATCCTGTTGCCCCGCCTCCATCCTGTTGCCCCGCCTCCATCCTGTTGCCCCGCCTCCATCCTGTTCCCCCCCGCTCCATCCTCTTTCCCCGGCTTCATCCTGTTTCCCCCGGCTTCATCCTGTTTCCCCCGCCTCCATCCTGCCCCCTCCCGCTCCATCCTGCCCCCTCCCGCTCCATCCTGCCCCCCTTCCCGCTCCATCCTGCCCCGCTCGCTCCATTCTGCCCCGCTCGCTTCATTCTGCCCCGCTCGCTTCATTCTGCCCCCCCAACACAATCCTGCCCCCCCTCCCCTCCTCAGCTGATCGCTTGCCCAGGCAACTACAGGTCCTAAAGGCCTGTAGGACCTACAAGGCGGAGGTGGAGCGAGCCGCCGGACAGGTGAGTATCCTCACTGAGGATTTTTTTAATTTTACTGTGGACAACCGGGGGCCAGGAGGAGTGGGGGACCGCGGTGACCGCAGTATTGCTATATACCATAGTGCTGCTATACATGTGCTATAATGTACTGCCATATACCATAGTGCTGCTATACATGTACTGTAATGTACCGCCATATACCATAGCACTGCTATACATGTACTGTAATGTACCGCCATATACTATAGTGCTGCTATACATTTACTATAATGTACTGCCATATACCATAGCGCTGCTATACATGTACTCTAATGTACCGCCATATACCATAGCACTGCTATACATGTACTGTAATGTACCGCCATATACTATAGTGCTGCTATACATTTACTATAATCTACCGCCATATACTATAGTGCTGCTATACATGTGCTCTAATTACCACCATATACCATCGTACTGATCTATATATCTACTATATAATTGCCGTAGGCACTTCCGTGTCAGACCCCGAAAAGACCGTGGCTATGTCACTCTGTGACGTCACCAGTTGGCCTGCGCGAGCAATGGCCACGAGGCCATTGCGAGTCGCTGGCTGAGCGCGAGCAATGGCCGTGAAGCGGCCATTGCGAGTCGCTGCCCGAAAATAGAACCAGAGGCTCGGCCACAAAGTTAGCGATTTACCGCTCATGTAGCGCGAGTCGCTGCCTGAGCGGTAAATCGCTAACTTTGTGGCCGAGCCTCTGGTTCGATTTTCGGCCAGCGACTCGCAATGCCCACTTCGCGGCCATTGCGAGCACTCAGCCCCAAAAAGTATTCACACCCCCCAAAAAGTATTCACACCCCCCAAAAAGTATTCACACACCCCAAAAAGTATTCACACCCCCCCAAAAAGTATTCAACCCCCCCAAAAAGTATTCACACACCCCCAAAAAGTATTCCACACCCCCCAAAAAGTATTGAACCCCCCAAAAACTATTCACACCCCCCCAAAAACTATTCACACACCCCCAAAAACTTCACACCCCCCAAAAAGTATTCACACCCCCCCAAAAAGTATTCAACCCCCCCAAAAAGTATTCAACCCCCAAAAAGTATTCACACCCCCCCAAAAAGTATTCAACCCCCCCAAAAAGTCCTTACACCCCCCAAAAAGTATTCAACCCCCCCAAAAAGTCCTTACACCCCCCCAAAAAGTATTCACACCCCCCCAATAAAATAAAAAAAAAAAAAAAAATAATAATATATAAAAATTAATATATTAATTAAATTAACTAATTTAAATTAAAAAAAATAATCTAATACAAATAAATTTCATTAAAATAAAAAATTAATATACAAATAATAAAAATAATAAATATTAAAATAAATTAAAATTAAAAAAAAATATATATATATATATATAATTAAAATATTAATAACATTAACTAATTCTAAGAAATTCAAATTACTCAAATAAAAAAAAAATCAATTAAAATAAAAAAAAAATAATATTCTAAAAATATTCTATAATAAATAATTACAATAATAAAATCATAAATAATAAAAAAAAATATTCCATATAAAAATTCATAACATTAACTAATTCTAATAAAATAAAACTAATAAATAAAATATTCATAACATTAAGTTATTCAAAAAAATTGGAAATAAAAAAAATAAATAAAAAAAAAAATAATATAGCTACTATAATCTAATTAACGCACGTTCTAGAATCCCGATGCATTTGCATCGGGCTCACAGCTAGTATATAATATTAGGTCTGGAGAAAGACTTGCAGCACTCCAAGTTCTCAGTGTGAAAAGAACTTTCTTTATTAGGACAGGCACAAAACATGCAACGTTTCAAGTCACAAAGACTTTTCCTCAGGCACAAGTGTCTCAACAGGAAATGCAGTTTATATATACAAACATTAGCATATTAAATTGACAACTGATTAGAGTCATTAGAAAGCAGAGAAACATCAATATTATATTAGTGGTTGTGCATAAATAAGTGACAACAAATAAAAAAATACAAAAAGATACAAAAAGACATTAGCAAATCAATCAGGTATATATGGACTGCATACAGTGTGAAAAACCTAATTTGAAAGGGCCATGCATAAGTGTACCATATTGCCATCATTATAGAGGTTTCATATGAGTTTCTATATGAAATGGGGCCAGTGGTGCTGGAATTAAAAGAAAATGGTGCATCTCAAAAAATATTAATAAGTGTTATGGCTCAAAGGGCCATCAATCATTTAGATTTAAATATTGTGCAAAATTGTGCAAAATGCAAAATTAAGTTAAATAGACTTTATAAGTGTAAAAAGCTTTTAGCGCCATCTAGTGGCTGTGCTATATCATGTGCCATAAAATGAGACCATTCAGATGTATGGAATAGATCAAGTAAATACATCAGTTCAGTGGTGTGTGGTTCTTTGGCTGAAACTAGAGGGATTTATATAAATCCTCAATACAAAACAGGGATTAAAATTGAACCAGTTTACCACTAAGATAAATAATATGGTCATAAAAACTAAAAATGTGTATATATCATAATCGACAATACAGGTTACAGTGAAAATTAGTTCACACCGGTGCAAAAAATCATGTTATTAAACAAAAAAATGGCGACCTATAAAACCACAGGAGTGCAACCACAAGGTATATTATAAACCAACATCTTTATACGTGCACCACCAGACAATTATCATTGATGAAGTAAAAAACAATTAGATAAAAAAATTTAGATAAAAACAATATGGTATCACGCATGGTACTTTCAATTTCAGGGTGAGTCATAATAGGGTAGGTTTTTCGTCCATATGAAGTAGCCTGGAAAAAAACATAGATCTGTTTCAGTACTCAAGTGTATTCAATTTTAAAAAAGCATAATTGCTTATACAGTAATATGATAAAAAACAGTGCAAGATAAAATATCATAAAAACAAAAAATGGAGAAAGAGGTTTAACATCATGGTACAAGGATCTCGAATCTTTCTTCGGCCAGTTTTACTCATTGGGTTAATTTATGATTGTGTTTAATTTATAATCTACATTAAGACCCCCTGGTTTTAAAGTACCTAACCGGTGTATCCAACGTAACTCCTTCTCCATCAGCAGTTTGTTGCGGTTGCCATTTCTTCTCAAAGGGGGGACACTGTCTATGATTCTACATTTCAAATCACTCTCCTGATGGTCGGCTTCAGTAAAGTGCTTGGAAACGGGGAGATTAGGGATTTGTTTTCTTATACTATATCTGTGTTGACCCATCCTCACTTTAAACTCTAACGTCGTCTCACCCACGTAATATAACCCACAGGGGCAATCCAGAAGGTAGACCACATGGTCAGAGGAACATGTATGGAATCCCTTTATTTTGTAGGTATTCCCTCTTTGTTCAAAAGTATTACCCTTGCGCATATAGGGGCAGTTTACGCAGCCATAGCATGGGAAACTACCTGTTCTCCGTTGGCCTGTAATTGTAGATTGTAAATCTTTTTTGAAGCTGCCAATATCAGCCTGTATTAAGGTGTCTCTCAAACTACGCCCTTTTCTGTAAGCCAGAATTGGGTTTTTTTTAAATTCATCAATTTCAGGAAGACCCCTAGACAAGATGTTCCAATTACCTATGATTGCTTTTTTAATTTCATCTGATTCATTACAGAACGTTGTCACCATAGGGATTCGTTTGTCCTTATTGGCAACCGCAGGTTTACCTTGCAGGGCGCGTTTTTTTTGTTGCTGTAGAACACCCTTAGGGTATCCACGTTTCAGAAACTTCTGTGTGAGCAGATCAGTGGTCTCTTTTAGCTCAATGGGATCGGATACGATCCTACAGACTCTTTGCATTTGCCCTTTAGGAATAGCCTTTTTCATGTTTTTTGGGTGATGGCTATCATAGCGCAGTAATTTATTTCTATCCGTGGGCTTAGTAAATAAGGAGGTTTTTATCTTGTTCTCTTTCAGAGTGACCTTCACATCAAGGAATTGGATCTCGTCCATAGAGTGGACCATCGTGAATTTTATTGTGGGGTCAATTGTATTTAGATAGTCAGAAAAACAATTGAGTTCATCCATAGAACCTCTCCAAAGGATGAATGTGTCGTCCACATATCTCCACCAACATGCGACATGTGCAAAGTGATGGGATGTGTAGACAAACTCCTCCTCTAATACGGTCATTACCGTATTTGCATATGATGATGCCATCCGTGCCCCCATCACGACTCCCCGCAATTGTTTATAAAATTTATCACCAAAAAGGAAATAATTGAATTTCAGGCAAATTTCAAGTAGTTGGATAATCATTGTTTTACATTCAATTGAGTGTCCAGTGTTATCCAATTTCTTGATCACTGCTCTTGTGCCCCTCTGATGATCTATTGAAGTGAAAAGTGATACAACATCAAAAGAGACAAGAATGCAGTCATCTGTGACATCCAGGTTACTCAGTTTTTGCAGGAAATCTCCTGTGTCTTTAATATAAGACCCAGCCGCCGTCACGAACTCCATCATAATCACATCCAGGAAAATCCCAATGTTGGAAAAAATAGAGTCAGTGCCGGCGACTATGGGCCTACCAGGAGGATTGGTCAGTGATTTGTGAATTTTAGGTAACAAATATAGGACCGGAGTCCTCGGAAATTTCACAAGCAGAAAATCAAAAAGCTCATCATCAATAATGCCACCCATTTTTGCTTCATGCAAAGTATAAGAAATTATCCTTTCTATCTCAAATCTAGGGTCTCTGTCTAACTGTACGTACACCTCCGTGTCATTAAGCTGTCTCATTACCTCTTTGATGTAATCTTTTTTGCACATGACAACAGTTGCACCCCCCTTATCAGCGGGCTTGATAATTAAATCGCTGTCATTTGCAAGCTCTTTGAGGGCTCTATATTCTTTACTCAAGAAATTGGGTTCTTTTAACAAACTACTCTGCTTGTTTTTCAATGCTTCTATATCCCTTTTCACTGCTGTAATATATGTCTGAATTGCTGGTGAATCATCTGTGGGAGTAAAATCGCTTTTTTTGTACAATGAGAGGTCACGTAATGTAAGTTCGCTTGTTTTGGACCTTGTAACCCCACATTTATTACTAAACCAGTGCTTTAGTTTAATATTCCTGAAAAATCGGTGGAGATCAACTTCTAAACTAAACCAGTCAACATGTTGTGCCATCACAAAATTCAATCCCTTATTTAAAACATTAGTCTGATCAGTGGTCAGAGCTTTACCAGAAATGTTCACCACTAGGTTTAAAACCTCCTCCGTTTGTTGGGATTCCGTGTTTTGTCTCTGTTTCTTTTCACTTCTCCTGTGGCGCCGTCCTCCTCTTCTCCTTCTGGGGTTCCGTGTACATCTAGAAGAAATATTTTTAATCACAGGCAAATAACATGGTTGCTTCAATCTTTTCAAGCCCTTGTGTCTGCAGAATCTTGAGGAATAACCTTTTTTGTTGTTATCGTTCCATGTAACGGGGCCTTCTTTTTGCCAGTTATATATTTGGCCAACTTTATAATCTTCTGCATCCCTGGCCCATTTCTGTCTCTTTGACTCTTCCAAATCTCTCCTGCTTTTCTCCAACCTCGTCTGGATCAGGTCTTTGAACTTTATAAAATCCTCATCTTTCATACGGGATTTAACCTGCTGCTCTGTCTCCCTGTTTTCTTGACCCATTCTATCAATTTCATCTTGTAGATATTCAATATTCAATAACATAAGGTCCATGGCATATTTGTTAGATATTTTAGTAAATTTCTCACAAAAACTGCTGACATGAGAAAACAGAGTGGGGCGTATGTTAGATCTCAATCCTCTGGGGATTCGCTTTGATCTATAATACTGCCCAAGCATGGATAAATGGAGCTCTAATGCAAGTTGTTTTTTGCAACCATTCTCATACTTGCGTTTAAGTCCGGCCACGGAGGGAATGCTCAGGAAAACCACCTCATCATCCAGGCCTTTGAGAATCCGCTCCTCGTCCTCCATGGTGTAAACCATTGTGCCAGGTTCCATGATGAAAAAAGTAAATGCAAAGCTCACAAAAAGAAGTGTAGAAAAAAAAGTGGGTCAGGGAGCAGCATAAACAGCTGAAAAGCAGGTGCAGGCAAATCAAACCTTATCTTTAAAGGTTGTAGACAAATCCAGGTCTGGAGAAAGACTTGCAGCACTCCAAGTTCTCAATGTGAAAAGAACTTTCTTTATTAGGACAGGCACAAAACATGCAACGTTTCAAGTCACAAAGACTTTTCCTCAGGCACAAGTGTCTCAACAGGAAATGCAGTTTATATATACAAACATTAGCATATTAAATTGACAACTGATTAGAGTCATTCTTTTAATTCCAGCACCACTGGCCCCATTTCATATAGAAACTCATATGAAACCTCTATAATGATGGCAATATGGTACACTTATGCATGGCCCTTTCAAATTAGGTTTTTCACACTGTATGCAGTCCATATATACCTGATTGATTTGCTAATGTCTTTTTGTATCTTTTTGTATTTTTTTATTTGTTGTCACTTATTTATGCGCTTTCCAATGACTCTAATCAGTTGTCAATTTAATATGCTAATGTTTGTATATATAAACTGCATTTCCTGTTGAGACACTTGTGCCTGAGGAAAAGTCTTTGTGACTTGAAACGTTGCATGTTTTGTGCCTGTCCTAATAAAGAAAGTTCTTTTCACATTGAGAACTTGGAGTGCTGCAAGTCTTTCTCCAGACCTGGATTTGTCTACAACCTTTAAAGATAAGGTTTGATTTGCCTGCACCTGCTTTTCAGCTGTTTATGCTGCTCCCTGACCCACTTTTTTTTTATATATATAATATTATATATATTGTGAGGTAGCAACCGGGGAACCCGCTTGCAAAACGACAAGAACACGTGTTTATAAGGTTAACCAATGTCTACCCGTTTATTTTCACATATTAATCACATAACCCGGGTAGCATGTTTGACACATATCACATTGATTAACAACACTTTACATAAATACACCATACATTTACATTTAACATCACATAACACTTATATTGCACATAACGTTTTATAGTAACCCGGGACCTGTAACCATCTCTGTCCCCATTGGAGCTCTACTAACAGCTCCCATGGTGGCTACGGCCTCCGGCCTACTTACACTATACATAAGTTACAGTACGATGATGACCCTTCCGGGTTCATAACAGGGATTGGCAAACCCTAGTAACCCATGGCTGCGGCCTCAGGCCTAACCACGCGTTACCCAGTACGGGAGCCCTTCTAACCCCTGCTTCTGAACTTCGTTACATACGCCTCAACGGGCCCTGTGGGTCCCAATGGCGGTACCTGCCGCCTGGCTTTAGTCACCCCAGCATGATGATATACATTCACCCGTAGTCAGGAATCCTGCCTGACCGGGACCTTACACACCGTATGTGATCCATCATTCAAACACACCTGCTCACAGCCCACATCCATGGACTGTGGCCCCTCCATCGCCCATTACAGGGATTGGCAAACCATAGTACACGGGAACCACATCCGATACCTACTAGGAGCCCTATTACCCCTGTCTCTGGCACCACAGGCACACCCACACCATTAGAGGTCGTGGTTGAGGGATCAGGTACCCTCTGCATGCAGCAGGGCAAGCCTCCCTCTCGTCCCAAGGACGGAACGCCTCCAACATCATCCATACCAGCTGGGTCACTGTCTCTCCACATGATTATACATGGGTCTTACATAGGTCATCATCTCTCATTCAGGGCCATTACCTAAGCCCTCATACACATAGTTCATCGGGTCCCTTAACTGAGTACTCTGACTCGGACCCAAAGGCGGTCTATGCCCGCCTGGCACACTACATACACTTGCCTCCAAGGGCTACATACATTCCGGTTCATCAGGACCTTTAACGGACTCCACTGAGTCGGTCCCAAGGGCGGTCTATACTCGCCTAACATGATTTACACACAAGGTGCACAGTTCACACTATCGCTCGGGAACTGCTTTCTTACCGGGCACGGATCCGGGTCTCGCTACCTGTGTCACAGGTTCCACCAGGCATCCCCACAGGCTCCTTTTCCGGGCGTGTTTCACCCCACGCCCGGACCAGTATCCACCAGGTTCAGCCACGGCTTCCCCCTCCAGGTGCGGACACGACCACGGACCCCGGCACCAGCATGGAGCTAGCATGCTCCCATCATGTACTCAGAGCCTCTAGACTGCTCTGCACTTGGCTGGTCTCAGCTTCCATCTGAATCAATCTCAGCTTTCAGGATCAATCTCAGCTTCCAGAATCAATCTCAATCACTCAGGTGGCCGGCTCTTATCGTGCCAGCCACTCCCACATGGACACACCCCCTCAGCTGCTGTTAATCAGCCTTTCACACAGCTCAGGTTAACTCCCTGTGTTCCGGGTTGTCAGCACTCACTTATTACATCCTATTCCTCATGGACTCCTTGATCTCATCCCACTCTCACTGCCACTCATTAGTCTCATGAAACCTCATTGTGTTCAGGTTGGTTCACACAGTATTATCATCACAGGAAAACCGGCCAGTGTGCACAGGATCATCCTCTGATCCTACATGTGATGTACCCCGGCCATGCGGATCATGCCGGCGGTGCCTCACAATATATATATATATATATATATATATTATATATATATATATATATATATATATATATATGAACACACATTTAGTAAAAGATGATAGATGTGTATCATCCAAATTTATGGATTTGGTGATATGAACCACAATCTTAAGCTCCAGCACTATAGGTGCTGAGAAATTTGCATTTCTTTTTTCACCGGGAGGGGTTTTTGTGAACAGCCGAGAGACGGGTGGGATGGCTGTTCACACACATCTCCATCTCAAGGTGTGTTCTGTACATATAGATAGATAGGTTCATAGATAGAAAATTAGAGCTTTAGCTTTAACATCAGCATTTTTCGGCTATTTGTGGATGTTTTGGTGGAAAAAAACACAATTTCTGCACTTGCTCCCTAAGGCCTCATCTACAGCACACTTGCCGTAAGCTGCATGCAATTTATATTGAATTTGTGGTTCACTTGCAGCAGGTGCCACATACATGGTTACGGCAGTTTCGGCCGCAAAAACCGCACTGACCTGCAGTTTTGTAGCGGCTGCATTTCGTGCACCTGCCGAGGCCATGTGTGCTGTATTTACGGCAGGTTAACCGCAAGTTCCATATATATTGCATCAGAATTGCTGCAAGTGTGTCGCAAGTAAGCCCTTAGGTGTCAAGTGCGGAAATTGTATTTATTATATCCCCACCTTCTACAAATAGCTGAAAAATGCTGCTCTAAAACAGCTTTTAGTCTTCATAAATATGAATTAGTTAGAGTAGGGACCCATCAGACATAGGGCCACCTTGATGTGGTTTATGGGCAAACACAAACTGGCTGATACGCACAATATCAATATTGATTTTTTAAATCAAGCTACTTACTGAGTATCAAGTATTAACCAGTCGGTGTACCAAGAGCCCTACAATATAATAATTCAATTGTCCACAAATGATATTCATCCTACAACTATACATAGTTGATGAATAGATATCATCAATTAATTGTATTATTCTTAATTTTTTAAAAATAAACTATATATAGATTCTAGACTACCCGATTCTTTAGAATCGGGCCGCCATCTAGTTGGATCATAACACTACAAACATGTATATAAAAAAATAATAAAACAATTAAAAATGAATAGTATAAACAACTACATTTATTAAGAACAATACAATCAGCATTTTTTTTATTTAGTTATTAAAAAAAAAAAAAAAAACTAAAAGAATGTTTGCAAAAAAAGAATTCATTGAGGATTCGAACTCATTCCAACATGGCATTTAATCATCATACTTCTTGTCTTTCACCCCTCAGCTACTAGTGGATTTGATGCCAAAAGCATAACTGGAACTAATGCTGGATCGCAAAGAAGGGTAATGATAATGAATTAATTAAGAAGAAGCACCTCGGGAATGTGATTAAGGCTGGCTTCACACTGCGGTCAGGTCAGGTCAGATCAGGGCAGGTTTTGTGTTCCAAAATCTCTGCAAGTTCCTTTCCTGGTTTTGGAACACAAAACCTGACCTGACCTGACCTGACCGCAGTGTGAAGCCAGCCTTACAGAGGAAAAACACATCAAGAGAATAATTGCAAATCAATTTTGTGAAGCCAATAATGAAATCCGTTAAAATTTGTTTATGGGAAAGCCTTGATATCTGGAACCGTAGTAATAATGAAAGAATCATGTATATCTGTAAAATATGACTGCCTTATATAACAGTGTTGTGAAACCGATCTGTGTATTAAATAACAGATATAATATTGATGCACATTTTTTCTATCTAAAAAATGTTGAAAATTTGTCTTAATAAAGAGTATTTAAATAATTACCGTACATGTGTTATCAGGGGTCTTGAACCTATCAGATGTTTAATGTTGATAAGATAATACAATTAAAGTGCAACCATCCTACTAATTGTGCTATACAAGCTATGTAGTACATGCTCTGAAATTATAATCAAAATAATTTTCATTTATATAGCGCCAACATATTCCGCAGCACTTAACAAAACAAGTGAAAAATACAAATAATGTGAAAGGTAGACGAAGAGGGCAAGTGTATTGTGTTTTATGTTGTTAAAATATCTGTGTCTAAATGACAACACAATATTAATTTCATAAAATGTATGATTAAATGTATGATTAAACCATATTGAGTTATCAGGTTTCCATGTGTAAAAATATATTAGAAAAAAGGAGTAGGAAATCTGATGCCACAAACGATAAATCCTTTATTCTTGGGATAAAATCACATAGTCAGGAAGACCCTGGACGCGTTTCGATGAACACGTCCCCTTAATCGTCAGAAATAACACAAAAGGAAACATACTTACATACACATAAAATCAACTTCCCCCCCAACATGTGTGATCAATCCCCACAATAATTAGGATATTAACCCCTGTCTCGTCTACCTCACAGTCTCCATCGAAACTCGTATATATGCACATGCAAAACCTTATTTAGTTTTAATATCATGTAAGGTTTTGCTGCAATAAAACAGAGCACCTTATATTATATAGACCATATTGAGAGGAAAAAAAAACATCCTTTCTCTCATAAATCATATAGAGGTGGACTGATTACGCAGCATAAACCCTGATAGGATATGATAATGTAGATTCATATTAATCATCTCATGCTATGTGAAAAAACTTTGCATGGATTAATGAAAGTATAGTAAATCAGACTTATAGTTCATACAATGCGGTATTTTAGCATCCAAACTTAATATCCATAATTTCTCCTTATTATGTAGAATTCCCTCCCAATTTCCTCCTCTAAGAGGGTGAAAAACTCTCTGTATGCCCTTAATCTTAAGAGCCCTAAGATCTCCTGAATGAACCTCTTTGAAGTGTTTAGACAAGCCAGATATTCCTGTGCGAACACTTTTTGAGTTTGGGTTAGTCGCATTATGTGTTCAGAGATTCACTAGAGATTGCACTAGAAACTGCAAAACTCATACTCAAACAAGACACGGGGAAAGAAAAGAAGAAAACAAGGACTTGTGTGTTGCAATCACCATACGGCAAGACCAATCTGGGAACCAAAGATGGCATCAATAACACAAGGAAAGGGATTAAATGGAATTCAGAAAGGTCTTCTCTTATATAAGTGTTAAGGGGCTGTCACATGCATCAAGTTCGCGTGCAATATCTCTGCTGCACGTCACGTTGCAGCAATATTTACGCGTGTGACAGGGCACATCAACCAGTGATAAATCGCTGGTTGATGGTTGCCAGGTTTTCGGACTGGACCGAAAACCTGGCGATGGCCGCCCAATGTGACACCAGGAGACGCGATCAGCCAGCTCCCAGCGCCTCTCAGCAACCGCTGGGAGCTGGTATCCAGGGTAAACTGCGGGTAAATAGGCAGCGCACGCTGCCTAGATACCCGGTTTATACCTTGCTTACCAGCCTTCTCCGCTCACCGGCTGGTATCCAAGGTACACAGCGGGTAACTAGGGTCCCGCTGTGTACCTTGGATACCAGCCGGTGAGCGGAGAAGGCTGGTAACCAAGGAATAAATCGGGTATCTAGGCAGCGCACGCTGCCTTGTTACCTGCAGTTTACCATGGATACCAGCCTGCAGACATCGTGGAAACGATATTTAAATCATTTCCATGATGTCGCTGGTCCAATGATTGCTGGTGAGTCTGCCTGTATGACAGCTTACCAGCGATCAGCCGTCAATGTCACCAGCGATCAGATCGCTGACGACTGACGTGTGTGATGCCAGCTTTAGTCCCGCTAAAAGGAGGTATGGGTGACATAAAAGAAAGGAGAAAGGGTTTAAATGGGATTCAGGAAGATGTTTTCTTGTATAAATATTAGTCGCGCCACAACAGCCTACACTAAAAATAGAGCTCCGAAAAACCGCTGTAAAAAAATGCTATAAACAATGCTGATGCATCCAAAAATTATTAGCCGGAAGCCTCTCAAGACATGGGGATTTTTTAGAAAAGCATTCATAATCTGAAAATGGACATACTCACCATAGACCTTAGATGATAATTTGTTTAAAAAGGAATATAGAACACACATCTTTACATGGGGTATAAAAGAAAATGCCAATAGCCAGTAATATTAATTCTATCAAACCTTCAAACTGACAGTTAATATCAGTAAAGTCATTACATTACTGCTGTAGTGGCTTATACACAGTGCTATACGCAGCTGCATATAAAAAATAACAGCCAAGTTCATCAGCTGGAATACTGTAATCGCATAAATGTTATAAAGCAGTAAAATTCATGCTGTATTTTGGAGAATGAATTGCATACCTCAAGATGATACCGGGGACAGACTCCTCTCAGTTGAATCATGTCTGACATTTTACATCATAATGGTGTTAATTCACAAACAGACATTAAACAGATATATTTGATACAGAGAATTTAATGGTGGCACAAAGTTATACATGAAGTTAGGACACTTTAGATGATCTCTTTGACCAAATTAAGTCCATTAGGCATTAATGTATTCAATTTAAAGATCCAATACTTCTCTCTTTTATTTAGGGCATCAATTCTATTATGAATTTGAGAAGTTATAAAATCAATGGGAGTGATTCTCAGTAAACTAGGATCACCATCATGTTTAATAAGAAAATGGTTAGATACTCCATGTTTAGTGAACTTATTTTTGATATTTGAACAATACTTATTTACTCGCATATGCAAAGGCTGAATCGTTCTTCCTACATATTGTACACCGCAAGGGCACTCAATAAGATATACCACAAATTGTGATGTGCAATCAAGCGTGAAATTTATTGGAAAAGATTCATTACTATGATTAGACTTAAAGGTGTTAATGTTACTTATAGAATTGCAACACAGACATTTCCTCTTGTTACATTTGAATGAACCCCTAGGTCGATCAACCAGAGTTTTGTCAGTTTCTTCTAATTGTTTGAGCCTCCTGGGCGCTAATAATGCCTTAATAGTAAAAGCTCTCCTGTATATAATCTGTGGATTGTTAGCAGGGCCGGCGTCAGCACCCGGCATACCTGGGTAAGTGCCGGGGCCCTGAACAGCTGGGGGGGCCCACTGGCCATCAGGAACAGGCAGCCCTTACAGCCAGGGGCCCATTAGGGACAGACAGCCCTGTTAACAAGGAGCACATCAGGCAGACTCCGCAAGGAGCTGTGTGCTCCGCTGAGCTCCCAGTGCACATGGCTAATTTGCATGCGATGCAGATTAGCCATGTGCTGGCTTGGGGAGCAGTGGGCTTCCTCCTTTGCCTACTGTAGCAGAGTGATGAGTCATCACCCTGCACCTCATCACACTGCTGCAGGAAGGAGGAAGCTCCACGTTCCCAGGAGCTGCTGCTATAAGAATGTGGTGGGGAAGTATCTGAGGAGGACACAGCCCCTGGGGAGAGGATGGAAGGTGAGTATGATCAGTTTTGTTTTTTTTTACCTGAGAGCAGCAGCAGAATGGGGGATTATATGTACCATAGAGGCTATGCAGACTGTATATAAAGGCTATGCAGACTGTATATAGAGGCTGCCTGTGCTGACTGTATATAGAGGCTGCCTGTGCTGACAGTATATAGAGGCTGTGCTGACAGTATATAGAGGCTGTGCTGACAGTATATAGAGGCTGTGCTGACAGTATATAGAGGCTGTCTGTGCTGACTGTATATAGAGGCTTTGCTGACTGTATATAGAGACTGTGCTGACTGTATATAGAGACTGTGCTGACAATATATAGAGGCTGTGCTGACAATATATAGAGGCTGTGCTGACTGTATATAGAGGTTGTGCTGACTGTATATAGAGGCTGTGCTGACTGTATATAGAGGCTGTGCTGACTGTATATAGAGGCTGTGCTGACTGTATATAGAGGCTGTGCTGACTGTATACAGAGACTGTGCTGACAATATATAGAGGCTGTGCTGACTGTATATAGGAGGCTGCCTGTGCTGACTGTATATAGAGACTGTGCTGACTGTATATAGAGGCTGTGCTGACTGTATATAGAGGCTGTGCTGACAGTATATAGAGGCTGTGCTGACTGTATATAGAGGCTGCCTGTATATAGAGGCTTTGCTGACTGTATATAGAGGCTGTGCTGACTGTATATAGAGGCTGTGCTGACTGTATATAGAGGCTGTGCTGACTGTATATAGGAGGCTGCCTGTGCTGACTGTATATAGAGACTGTGCTGACTGTATATAGAGGCTGTGCTGACTGTATATAGAGGCTGTGCTGACAGTATATAGAGGCTGTGCTGACAGTATATAGAGGCTGTGCTGACACTATATAGAGGCTGGCTGTGCTGACCGTATATAGAGGCTGCCTGTGCTAACTGTATATAGAGGCTGTGCTGACTGTATATAGAGACTGTGCTGACTGTATATAGAGGCTGTGCTGACTGTATATAGAGGCTGTGCTGACTGTATACAGAGTCTTACTGACTCTATATAGAGGCTGTGCTGGGGTATATAGAGGCTGTGCTGACTGTATATAGAGGCTGTACTGACTGTATATAGAGGCTGTGCTAGGGTATATAGAGACTGCTGACTGCATATAGAGGCAGTACTGGGGTATATAGAGGCTGTGCTGATTGCATATACAGTTGTGGCAAAAAGTATTGACACCCCTGCAATTCTGTCAGATAATAGTTTCTTCCTGAAAATGATTGCAATCACAAATTCTTTGGTATTATTATCTTCATTTAATTTGTCTTCAATGAAAAAACACAAAAGAGAATGAAGCAAAAAGCAAAATATTGATCATTTCACACAAAACTCCAAAAATGGGCCAGACAAAAGTATTGGCACCCTTAGCCTAATACTTGGTTGCACAACCTTTAGCCAAAATAACTGCGATCAACCGCTTCCGGTAACCATCAATGAGTTTCCTACAATGCTCTGCAGGAATTTTAGACCATTCTTCTTTGGCAAACTGCTCCAGGTCCCTGATATTTGAAGGGTGCCTTCTCCAAACTGCCATTTTTAGATCTCTCCACAGGTGTTCTATGGGATTCAGGTCTGGACTCATTGCTGGCCACCTTAGAAGTCTCCAGTGCTTTCTCTCAAACAATTTTCTAGTGCTTTATGAAGTATGTTGTGGGTCATTGTCCTGCTGGAAGACCCATGACCTCTGAGGGAGACCCAGCTTTCTCACACTGAGCCTCTTTTTTTCTCCTGTAAACTCTATGTTGATGCCTTTGCCCAAAAAGCTCTACTTTTGTCTCATCTGACCAGAGAACATTCTTCCAAAACGTTTTAGGCTTTGTAAAGTAAGTTTTGGCAAACTGGATTTGGCCTGGTTTTTTTATGTCTCGGGGTAAGAAGTGGGGTCTTCCTGGGTCTCCTACCATGCAGTCCCTTTTCATTCAGACGCCGACGGATAGTACGGGTTGACATGTTGCACCCTCGGACTGCAGGGCAGCTTGAACTTGTTTGGATGTTCGTCGAGGTTCTTTAGCCACCATCCGCACAATCTTGCGTTGAAATCTCTCATCAATTTTTCTTTTTCGTCCACATCTAGGGAGGTTAGCCACAGTGCCATGAGCTTTAAACTTCTTGATGACACTGCGCACGGTAGACACAGGAACATTCAGGTCTTTGGAGATGGACTTGTAGCCTTGAGATTGCTCATGCTTCCTCACAATTTGGTTTCTCAAGTCCTCAGACAGTTCTTTGGTCTTCTTTATTTTCTCCATGCTCAATGTGGTGCACACAAGGACACAGGACAGAGGTTGAGTCAACTTTAATCCATGTCAACTGGCTGCAAGTGTGATTTAGTTATTTCCAACACCTGTTAGGTGCCACAGGTAAGTTACAGGTGCTGTTAATTACACAAATTAGAGAAGCATCACATGATTTTTCTAACAGTGACAATACTTTTGTCCACCTCCTTTTTTATGTTTGGTGTGGAATTAGATCCAATTTGGCTTTAGGACAATTCTTTTTGTGTTTTTTCATTGAAGACAAATTAAATTAAGATAATAATACCAAAGAATTTGTGATTGCAATCATTTTCAGGAAGAAACTGAGTATTATCTGACAGAATTGCAGGGGTGTCAATACTTTTGGCCACAACTGTAGAAGCTGTGCTGACTGTATATTGAGGCTGTGCTGACTGTATATAGAGGCTGTGCTGGGGTATACAAAGGCTGTGCTCGGGTATAGAGAGGCTGTGCTTGGGTATAGAGAGGCTGTGATGGCTCTATACGGAGGCTGTGCTGGGGTATATGGAGGCTGCTGCTGAGGTATATGGAGACTGCTGTTGTGCTGTATATATAATATGGAAGCTATGCTGGGCTATATATACTATTTGGAGGCTGTGCTGGGCTGTATATATAATATGGAAGCTGTGCTGGACTATATATATTATTTGGAGGTTGTGCTGGATATATTATTTGGAGGCTGCTGCTGGGCTGCCACAGCTTCCAAATAATATATACAGCCCAGCACAGCCTCCAAAAAATATATATATATATATTCCAGCACAGCTTCCATATTATATATACAGTCCAGCACAGCTTCTAAATAGTATATATAGCCCAGCACAGCCTCCATGTTATATATACAGCCCGGCAGTCTCCATATTATATATACAACCCTGAACAGCCTCTATATTATATATACAGCCCACTCAGGAGCCTCTATATTACATATACACAGCCTGCAGCCTCTATATTATATTCATAAATCATAGTATGTGTGAAAGGGGCCCACTGAGACTGTTTCGCCCGGGACCCACAAAAACCTGGAGCCGGCCCTGATTGTTAGGTAACATTTTTCCAAGAACCGGGTCACTTAATATGATGTGCCAATGTTCATCAAATGTTTCTTTAATGAAACTATGCCGACATTTGAAAGTAGTGATGAAAGTGTAGCTAAACTTTGAGTCACTCGCTTACTTGGGACTAATAGATCACTTTGTTTCAGCTTTCTACATTTAATGATACAAAGAGGGGGAGGGGAACGCAGATAGAGTGGTTACCAGAAGGGGGCTTTCAGGGATCCGCTCACCTCCTTTTGTTGTGACACCCACAACTGGTTAATAAACCTGGTCGCTGCAGTTCCCTTGAGAGATAGAGAGAAGCTGTTTGTAGTGATTCCGGGATATATACCGCACTGACCAGCAGGAGTAGATAAGGATTCTTTGTTCAGTAGGAGTAGATAAGGATTCTTTATCCAGCACACAACATACTGGTACCGCCGACACGTTTCGTGGTCACCTGACCACTTCCTCAGGGCATATATTACAGATCTTTGATCAAATTAATTTATATACAGACATTTGTGACATCACATATGAAGGGGCGGAATCACTACAAACAGCTTCTCTTGACATTTAATGATGGAATTTTTAATCAGTCTATTTGGGTAATTTTGGGCAGTGAAACGTTCAGCAAGAGTGTTTGACTGTGCTTCAAAATCAACATCAGATGTGCAATTTTTGTGGATTCTCCTGAATTGATTATATGGTACTAGATGGTGGCCCGATTCTAACGCATCGGGTATTCTAGAATACCTTGTAAACAGGAGTGAAGTTTGTCACACTGACTGACAGCCTTGTAGACAGGAGTGAAGTGCATCACAGTGACTGACAGCCTTGTAGACAGGAGTGAAGTTCGTGACACTGACTGACAGACCTTATAGACAGGAGTGAGGATGAGGCAGCTGTGAGGCTGTGGGGATGGTGGAGGCTGTGGGGATGCAGGAGGCTGTAAAGATGGGGAGGCTGTGAAGATGGGGAGGCTGAGGGGATGGAGGAGGCTAAGAGGATGGAGGAGGCTGTGGGGACGGAGGAGGCTGTGGGGACGGAGGAAGCTGTGAGGACGGAGGAGGCTGTGAGGATGGAGGAGGCTGTGAGGATGGAGGAGGCTGTGAGGATGGAGGAGGCTGTGAGGATGGAGGAGGCTGTGAGGATGAAGGAGACAGAGGATGGGGAGACTGAGAGGATGGAGAGACTGAGAGGATGGGGAGGCTGTGAGGATGGGGAGGCTGTGAGGATGGATAAAGACAAATGTGTTAAAAATAATAAAGATTCTTATACTTACCTCTCCGCTGAGTGCTCGGTGCCGGGAGAGTAGCAGCAGGCAGTGTGCTGCTAGGACCTTGCATGATGTCAAAATGACATCTGCGGGGGGGCGTGGCCTGGCTATGGAGGAGTGAGGACGCTGGTTGAACTAGCTCCCGCTCCCGGGCACTCATATCTGCTGTTTATATTCAGTTAGCGGAGTTCTAATAACAGCCATGAGTAAGGGGAAGTCGGGGAGAACATCGGGCTCCAATCTCCCGTCACAGAGGACCCCAGGAACAGCTATTCATCACTTTTTTGACAAAAAAGACAGACTTCCCGCCAGAAGCGCCCAAACTAAGATGGCCGCGATGCAGAGAGGAGGAGGAGCAGCTGAGCCCAGCAGAGCGGCAGTCACAGCACGAGGATCCTCTCACCTGGAACGGGCTGAAAGTCGTCCTAGTGAGGAACGGAGTCGAGCGGAGGGCGTGCGGACAAGGGGGTCCACCAGCAGACAGACTGTGATGACGGAGGAAGCGGTGAGCCCGCAGCTAAGGTACCGGGAGGAGGAGGGGGAGCCCTCTTGGATGAGAGCAAACGCTGAGCCTCTGGAAGGAGACGAAAGGGCGGGACTGATTCCCCGCGGGTCTCAAGATGGAGGCCCGGGACCCAGGACACTCAACAGGCTCAGATGGGAGCTGATGGGACTCTCCAGACATCCCCAGAACAGGTGGCGGGCTCAGAGGAGGCCCTGATGGGACCCACAGGACCCAACTTAGGAGGACTCAGATCCCAATGTATGCTCCAAAGTTCAGGAGCGATGTTTTTCCCTGATGATCATCCTCAGAGGATCAGTGTGCTGACCGAGCTGGGGGATCTCCGGGCACGCATAGCCTCCATGCCTACAAGAGAGGACATGGAGTCATACATTGCACGCCTGGAGCAGGCGTACCGGAGCGAATTATCCTGCCTGAGAGGTGAAGTTAATAGGGTGGACTCCCAAGGTCAGGACCATGCCCATAGAATTACAGCCCTGGAAGAAGTATGTAGATCTCAGCAGATCATGCTGCAAACGCAGTCCACTCAGATCTCCCACTTAGTTGATGCCCTAGACGATGGGGAGAATAGAGGACGACGCAACAATATCCGGGTAAGAGGTTTACCCGAAAGTGTGGAATCCAGAGACCTTCCAGAGGTGCTTCAGACCCTATTCAACGAAATTCTGGGAGATCCACCCACCAACACTATTGAACTTGATAGAGCACACAGAGCTTTGGGCCCAAAACCATCGGACCATGAATGGCCCCGAGATGTGATCTGTAGGGTGCATCGATATGTCATCAAAGACGCCATTATGGCCAAGATACGAAACGGAAAGATCTGTAGATTCAGAGATAAAACTTTGGCGGTTCTACCGGATTTGTCGAGCCTGACTCTCCAGAAAAGGAGGGCACTGCGCCCTCTGCTTGAAGTGATTAAAGACCACGATATGAACTACAGCTGGGGGTTCCCCTTTAAATTACAAGTGAGAAAGGGAGGCCGAATGTACATTCTCCGATCCCCTGCAGATTTACAGTCTTTCACCACTGATTTGGATGTGCCGCCGGTACCCATCAACGGATGGCCGGAGTTCCCTCTGAGAGCCGCTGGAGGTTTCCAGAGACAGATGGGAGTACCTCGTCGAGGACAGAGAATATATGAGGACCGAAGACCTCCGCGCTAAATAGACACTCTGTCGGATATCAACCTATTAAGATATAGCTGCTCGGTTACAAGGGATTTCTAATGTTATAATCACTATTTTAGAGTCCTGTGTATACTAGCTGACTTTTCCTTACCCTCATGCTACCTTTCCTTCTCTCCACCCATGTCTTCCCTTCCGTCTCCCGCCCTCCCCTCGACTTCCCCCCCCCTTTCCCCTTGCATTCTTCTACCTGAGATCAGTTAAATGTTTAGCTTTGTATATGGGAGATGAGGAGGGTGGAGGTTACCAATTATTATTCACTTGGGCGGCTGATGGGCTCTTTTTCATTTTGCCCTCGGAAAGTCTGACTGAATACCACCAAATCTCACGGGGTTCACTTATTGTATTGGTGAAAGATAAAAAGTTGATAGATGGTCTGGTTTCTTCCCTTGACACACTAATGGAAGACGACCTGAACTCACAGAGTGTTCGTTAATACTATCAGTTGGGAGAATATATGTAACTACGAATACATAGCCCGGGACGGGGGGCTCCTTGATAGAAGGCCCTTCCCCAATAGGGATTTCCCAAAGCACTTACGTGCAGGGTTTAGATTGTCCCTACCATTCCAGCAACTTAGAAGTTTGTTCTACATACCATAAATTGATAGAGGCCCGCCTTGTTAGGCCTCGATTTTCTTGTCTTAAATCTTAAATTGTTAAAACTGTATACTCTTCTTTCTTCTTTCTAAACTTGAACTTTTCCTAGCTTACTTTTTATTTTTCTCCTCAAGCTCCCTGCAGCCCCTATATTACCTGTTGGTATCTGGGGTTATATCCAGTCCGAACAGCTAACGTGTCAGTAGATCTTCCCCTTTCTTTACTCTAGACATACAAATGGATCAGCTGAATATTTGCTCATATAATGTTAAAGGATTTAATACTCCTCAAAAACGTAATAAGATACTTGAAGAAATGCATAGACAAAAAGTAATGATATTGCTTTTACAGGAGACGCATTTCAAGACGGGACACGTCCCTGGCATCGGTGGCAGACGCTACAACGTTTGGCTGCATAGCTCCAACCCGGAGGCACGCTCTCGGGGAGTCTCTATAGCAGTTCATAAATCCTTGGCTCATACCGTCCTGGACTCTGTCATTGATCGGGAGGGGCGATACATCTTTCTGAAAATGAAGGTGAATTCAACCATCTTTACTGTGGCTAATTGGTATTTCCCCAACAGTAACCCTCTGGACAAATGTTTAACCCTCCTCAAGGAGCTGGCAGCGTTTGCTGAGGGGGTTTTGTTGGTAGGGGGGGATTTTAATTTTACTCTTAACCCTACAATCGATAGCTCCTCGGGAGGGTGGAGATTCCCTCGTGCAAAGCTGGGAGCGGTTAAGAGAGAAATACAAAATTTAGGCCTGGTAGACATATGGAGAGCCCTCCATCCTAATGATAGGGATTACACCTTTTTTTCATCTGCTCACCAGAGTTACAGTAGAATTGATATGATACTAGTAAGTCAGGTAGCCCTAACCTGGAGGGTCCAGGCCTCCATAGGCCAGATTTGCATGTCGGATCATGCTCCCATATTCTGTCAGATGCAACTGCCGGGGGGGGGACACAAAAAACAGTGGACGTGGAGATTGAACGACAATCTCCTAAATGACGAGATATGTATTGCAGAGATTAAAACTGTCATTACAGACTTTCTCTCCATACATGCAGGGGATCCCTCTTCTATACCAATTCAGTGGGAGACCATGAAGTGTGTCGTCAGGGGGGTTCTAATTAAGCACGGGTCTAGAATTAAGAGAGAGAAGCAAATGAAAATTGACTCTTTAACTAATACGATAGCAGTCTTAGAGCGCTCCCACAAACAGTCCCTATCACAGCAAACCTTGGCCGAACTGGTGATTGCCAGAGATGACTTGAGACATCTGATCGACCAGAGATACCTCAGGGGTAAGGAGAGACTGCATAGGTTTGTCTATGAATACGGTGACAAATGTGGTAGACCTCTAGCCAGACTGTTACACCCCAGAGGTGTCCCGGGTAGAGTTCCTCAAATCAGAAGACCAACTGGAGATTTAACACAGAACCCAGACGAAATTTTACAAACATTTGGAGAATTCTACAGCCAATTATATAACATTAGAGGTCATTACGACGACATGGACCAGACTCAGAGTGACGAGAAGATCAGGGATTACATTGAGGCGACCGCATTACCAACCCTAAAATCCTACGACGCTGACACACTAGACTCAGACTTCACCGAGACAGAGGTAACTGAGGTCATTAAGAGTTCACCGGGAGGGAAGAGTCCTGGCCCAGATGGTTATACGACTAAATTTTTTAAACAGTTCAGCCCTTTGATCGTCCCCTTCCTAATGAAAGTCTTTAATTCAATTTCCCCAGGCGACCCGTGGGCCCCCCAGTCCTTGGAGGCACACATCAGTGTTATACCTAAACCTGGAAAAGAACATACTGAAGCAGCTAATTACAGACCCATCTCATTAATTAACATTGATGTAAAAATGTTCTCTAAGATTCTGGCTAATCGCCTGGCTCCCTCCTCCCCCAAATTATACATAATGACCAGGTAGGATTTATTCAGGGGAGGGAGGCCAGAGATAATACCAATAAATTGAGGCTTTTGATGGCACGGTCGAGGGCCTTGAAGATCCCGATGTGTATGCTCTCGGTTGACGCGGAAAAGGCCTTCGACCGGGTCAGCTGGAGATTCATGAGGGCTTCCCTGGTACAGCTAGGACTGGGGGACAGCTTCATAAATAAGATCATGTCCTTATATAGAGGACCCACGGCAAAAGTTAGAGTTAATGGATCTCTATCTACGGCTTTCCCCATTGGAAACGGGACTCGCCAGGGTTGTCCCTTATCCCCATTACTTTATGTCATCATAGTGGAACACCTTGCAAATGCAATTAGACTAAGCTCCGACATCAAGGGTTTAACTTGGAATTCTCACTCTTATAAGGCGGCGTTGTTTGCGGACGACCTGCTCTTATTTGTCACCCAACCCAGAACTTCCTTTCCCTCTATAATGAAAGTATTTGATACATTCGGCAAGTTAAGCAACTTTAAGGTGAATATGGCTAAAACAGAGGTCATGGATGTTTCCCTCCCGGTGAACGAGAAGACACATCTAATGGAATATTTTCCATTCAGATGGAAGTCGGAGGCACTAAAATATTTGGGAATCTTTGTCCCTAAAGACCCAAGTAGGTGGTTTGATTTAAATTACCTCCCTCTTTTGCGGAAAACTACCAATGATCTACAGAAATATGACAAAAGAAACATCTCATGGTTTGGTCGCATAAACGCGATAAAGATGGACATCTTACCGAGATTTCTGTTCTTGTTCCAGACGGTCCCGTTGGATGTCCCATCTAGTTTTTTTGACAGCTTAAGAACCCTTCTCACTAGGTTTGTCTGGGGAGGACGTAGACCACGGATAGGTATTAAAAACCTATACCGTCATAAACTCCAGGGAGGAGTTGGATTGCCTAATTTTAGAATGTACCACAGGGCGGCTATCCTGGTGAGAATGTTTGATTGGCAGTTCCATCACTCTACTAAACAATGGGTCACGTTAGAACAGGGAGATATAGATACACCTCTTAGGTACCTACCCTGGCTGCTTCCTTCGGATAGACCCTATATAGATCCCGAAAATCACTCCACTATAACAACTCTAAAAATTTGGAATCTTGAGATTAGGAGGGGGATACTGGCCAAAAAACTTGGGCCCCTGACGCCTATCAGGGAGGACGAGACTAGAGTGTTCCAAATATTCGGAGGAGGAAGATCGGAACCTTATAGGACCCCGACGGGGCCTGGTAACGGAGGGTCTTGGATGGAGCATGCCCAGCTAAAATCATTCATAGATAAATTTAAACGAGAAGGTAACTTCTCTACGATGCGGTCCCAATTCGAGAAAGTCTACACCCAGGAAAACCCCCCTACACATTTAATCTCCCTTATCTACTCAGAGTTACTACATAAAGACCCGGAGGACAAACCCAAATATTTTGATAGATGGGAGGCTGAACTAGATGAGGAATTGACGGGAGAGGACTGGACTAAGGCGTGTCTTTATACTCATAAATTATCAATGGCATGTTTGGCACAAGAGAGGAACTTTAAAATTCTCTCGAGATGGTACCAATGCCCTGTGAATTTACACGCAGCCTTCCCCTCAATCTCTGACAGTTGCTGGAGGTGCGGAACTTCTAGAGGGTCAATGCTACATATATGGTGGGAATGTAACAGGATCAAACCATTTTGGGACTCTGTTTTTAAGTTCTACAAAACGATGAGTGGACACGACTTAGTGGTGACCCCGGAGCTGGCCTTACTCTCTGTCCTTCCGGGATCTACCGGTATCAAATCTCAGAAAGGGGACTTACTCCGATTCTTTTTGGCAGCAGCCAGGACGGTCATCCCAAGGTATTGGAAAACATCTCACATACCAACTTTGACAGAGTGGTTGGAGGAAATGGGTAAAATCCACAGAATGGAGGAGCTGACGGCGGAGGTCACCGATGCTAGGGACAGGTATTTAAAAATATGGAGCACATGGGTCATGTTCTTGGATACTCCTAATTTCAGAGACTTGTTCCTCAATAATGCGATAGCTTAGATTACCTGGCGTATAACAGACCTCGGGTTACGATGGGAGTCGTGGGGTTGTAGGCGTAGGGGAGCTTCTTCTTTGATCTTCTTAGATGCTCCTATCTTTCAGTTCTTGGCTTCTTAGTCTATTTCTTCTCTATTTCTACCTCGCTTATTTTCTTATACCTGTTTTTTCATTAGTATTCTTTTCCCTCATTATATTTTTGAACATTGAGTTTCTCAGAAGGAGGGCCACCTACATGATAGGTAGGAATCAATAATCCAATAAGGGACATCTTTACATATTTGGCTCCACCAGTATGATTTCTAACATACAGAAACGGGTGAAATGCACCACAAGAAACTAAATAAGTCTGGATATCTTACTGATATAAGATAGAATACAAATATGTTCCCCTTTTTTTTTTTGTCTTTCTTTTCTTCTCTTCCTCTTTCTTCTCTCTTCTTTCTCTAATGATTATTTCGATTGATTATCTTACTGGTTATTGGTTTTTTTTTCCCAAGATGTATTCTTACAGGCTTGATTTACTAAGTTCTTGATATAGACATTAAACGACATTGGAAGAGTTAGCCTGATGACTGTAAATCACACTGTTTTGATGTTATAAGGAGATATGTTGTCTCCAATGTATGTATCATACGTACTGTTTATACTTTTTGATTCCCTTGTACCCTTCCCTGTTTCAATAAAAATAGATTGAACATAAAATGACATCTGCGTTTGGCGCTGTGATTGGCCTGCTCACGGTCAATTTATATGCACGTCACATATCACATGACCGCGAGCGGGCCAATCACAACGCCGAACGCAGATGTCATTCTGACATCATGCAAGGTCCTAGCAGCACACTGCCTGCTACTACTCCTGGCACCGAGCACTCGGCGGAGAGGTAAGTATAAGAATCTTTATTATTTTTAATACATTTGGCATTATTTTACATTTGATTTTGCAGTGTATAATACACTGCGAAATCAAATGGGGCTGAGACAGATGTCACACAGGGGAGGAGGAACAGGATTCTTCCTCCCCTCTGTGACATCACTAACGAAGTAGCCCTAAGGAGCGGGGGAACATGGGGAGCGCAAGCGGGGGGGGGGTGCGCGGGCAGGGCAGGAGGAGCAGGGGGGCTTTGAGCAGAGCCGTGTGGAACGCAAATTTTGAATTTGCGCGCCGTGCTGCTGTTTTGCATACGCTGCGCTCATTGGCCACAGGCTCGGTCTGGGCCGCCGGGTTACCGGTTAAAAGTGATGGTGGGCCCCCAGGCATTGTGGCCCCGCCCCCCTAGCCCCGCCCCCCAACAGGCCCAAACGGAATATCTGCTTGCTGCCTGCCGCCAGTAATGATGACACGGAGCTCAGAGGGAGAGATGACCGAGCGGACACCGGAGGAGCCGAGGAGCATCGAATACCGGTGGGGCAGGGGAGGAGCAACGGCGAAACACAGACAAGCCTCGCCTGCGCTGATTGGTGGGTTGCAGGGTTGGTGGTGGCCGTCAGTGGTGGCGCAATTCAATTTCCAGGGAGATTTGGTGGGTGACAACAGGATTCAGAATGTGTGCGGTCAGGAGCCGAGGCACGGGAGCCGGACACCGGGGCTGTGAGCGGCCGCTGTGCAGCGTCACCGCCGGGGCCCCGGGCACAGTGCTCCGGTTACTGCATACAGATGATGTCCTGCACTGATCATAGAGGAGGAGGTAATGGTGTCCTGCGGGAGGAACACGGTGTACTGCGTGTTATTTGCACTGCACTGGAGTACACTGGGGGACTGTCACCCCACAGATAATGTGGAGGAACACTACGGCCGATGGGGCCCTCAGTCTGAGATGGAGAGGACAGGAGAAGGTGCAGTGTGCTGTGCAGCCAGGTTGTGTGTGCAATGTCATGTGTGTGTGTGCAATATGTATGTGTGCAATGTGTGTGTGTGCAATGTGTGTGTGTGCAATGTGTGTGTGCAATGTGTGTGTGTGCAATGTGTATGTGTGCAATGTGTGTGTGTGTGCAATGTGTGTGTGTGCAATGTGTGTGTGTGCAATGTGTGTGCAATGTGTGTGTGTGCAGAGACAGAACAGCCGGGAGGATCACAGTGAAAGTAAAATAAATGTAATGTAAATAAATATAAAGTTGGCTGCACTGTGCTTGTGATGGGGGGCCTCCAGCCTCTGTCCTCCTGCCCTCACCCCTCCAGCCTCCGTCCTCCTGCCCTCACCCCTCCAGCCTCTGTCCTCCTGCCTTCACCCCTCCAGCCTCTGTCCTCCTGCCCTCACCCCTCCAGCCTGTCCTCCTGCGCTCACCCCTCCAGCCTCTGTCCTCCTGCGCTCACCCCTCCAGCCTCTGTCCTCCTGCGCTCCTGGTCTAACCGCCTGCCCTCCATATACTGTGCTGCTAACCACTGAACCATTAAACTTTGCTAACCACAGAGACATTGCGCAGTGCTAACCACTGAGCCACCGTACAATGCTAACCACTGAGCCACCATATACAGTGCTAACCACTGAGCCACTGTACAATGCTAACCACTGAGCCACCGTACAATGCTAACCACTGAGCCACCGTATAGTGCTAACCACTGAGCCACCATACAGTGCTAACCACTGAGCCACCATACAGAGCTAACCACTGTACCACTGCATACAGTGCTAACCACTGAGCCACCGTATACAGTGCTAACTACTGAGCCACCGTATACAGTGCTAACTACTGAGCCACCATATACAGTGCTAACCACTGAGCCACTGTATACAGTGCTAACCACTGAGCCACCGTATACAGTGCTAACCACTGAGCCACCATATACAGTGCTAACCACTGAGCCACCATACAGAGCTAACCACTGAACCACTGTATACAGTGCTAACCACTGAGCCACTGTATACAGTGCTAACCATTGACCCACCATATACAGTGCTAACCACTGAGCCACCATACAGAGCTAACCACTGAACCACTGTATACAGTGCTAACCACTGAGCCACTGTATACAGTGCTAACCACTGAGCCACTGTATACAGTGCTAACCACTGAGCCACCGTACTGTGAGTGTATGCCCCTGTGAGCGTATGCCTCCCCCCTGAAAATAAGACCGGGTGCAACGTTCGGAGCAAATATATTAATATATTAAATATATTAATCTCGCCCACCCGTGACGGCCAGAATGAGGAACATACATTATTGGTTTACGGTGGGAAGTGGGGACATATTTACTGTAGGGGCCAATCAGGCGACATTATTACTGCTGTAATATAATTTACTTTTCCATGAGGGGAACCAAAGGGAGGTCTTGTTACTGTGCGAGGCGGCACGATGTCACTTTTTTGGTCGTTTGATGTAGTGTAGAAATCTTGGGAAAAGTGTGGAATGTGCTATGGAAGTGATCAGTTTCATACAGTAGATAACTGTGCTATTTTCTGCAGAGATGAGTCCTGGCTAGAAGACGTGATATTTGTCTGCGACAGGGGAAGAAGAAACCTGAAGATGAATGACTTCACCAAGATACATCTCTGGTGAGTAGGTGTATTACCTATCCATGCACACTATACACTATATACAGAGCTCCTGTGTATAATGTCACTGGTGATCTCTGCATCACCTGTACACTGACACTATATACAGAGCTCCTGTTTGTAATGTCACTGGTGTTCTCTGCATCACCTGTACACTGACACTATATACAGAGTTTCTGTGTATAATCACTTTATTTACACTGACCAAATATACAGAGCTTTTTTCAATCTTCATTATTGTAGTATTATTGGTCACTATTCACACTGAAGAAGAAACAGCTGGGCACCACAGAGTACTGACATGTAGTAGTGGGTCTGGCACCAAACTTGTGGTTTATCAGGTAAGAGGAGAGGGGAAGGAGCAGACGACGGCAAACCATTTTGAGCTGGGTGGTGCTTCTATGGGTTGACCGGATTTTATTGGTCACTATGTAGTGGCATTATGTGCTCTGGTCATGGCGTTGTGTATTTGTCCCTTGAATGTGGAATTATTCAATTACAATAGGTCGGTTATACAGTATGTGGTCTTATCATGGTGTGGCAGTATTTATACCTTGCACGTGGTAGTATTTGATCACAGTTTAGTAGTAATATGTGCTCTGATCACAGTGTGGTGGTATGTCTCCTTTATATGTGGTATTATTGGTCTTGGTATAGTGGATTGTGGTTGATTATTAGTTTTTTTCTGATATCAATAAGGGGAAAAATTTTTATTTCCAGTAGATATTAAAAACTTGGTTGCTTAACCCCTTTCTGTCCTGTGACACAGCAGCAGCAAAATGCACTTAGAGGTTCTCCAGAGAAAGCAAGTAATTATCTCGTCTAAGGCCACGTTCACACAGTGAGTATTTGGTGAGATTTTCACTTCAGGATTTATAAGACAGAAGCAGGAGATGGTGAGAAATGCAGAACATATTACCTCTGATTGCTCCACTCCTGGTTTTGTCTTACAAATACCGAGGTAAAAAACTCACCAAATACTCAGTGTGTGCACATGGCCTAAGGATGTGATAAGGTATTAGTTGGTGGGGGTGCGACTGCTGAATGTGCAGTTTTTTTATCCCCATTATGTGTCCAAAAAATAGAAAAATATCCAGCATAGAGTTTTGAGATCTAGATCCTTAAAAATTCATTATATTAGAAAAGTATTAAAAAGCACATTTAAATCAATGTCCTTAAAGACAGTCCTTAGTCATAGTTTTTTTTTGTCCCCATTAGACTGGAGGTGATGTACAGCTCACCCATGATCCCTTCACTCCCTCAGTGGCTGTGAGCACTGTGTTTGCCTTTTTTTGGGAGCTCCAATGATAATGAATGGAGCCGCGGTCACATCATTACCGGCCGCTGCAGTTAATAAAAGGGGTAAAAGTGACACATTCTTCTGACGATGTGGTTTTGATTGGTCGGATTCCACCAATAACTAAGTGATCACCTGCCGAATCTGACGATTGTTGGTAACTTGTTTTCACCAAAGTTAATGTACACTACAGTAATGGTACATCGCAGTAATGGTGAGCGCAGAATGATGTGCAGGAGTAACCGCTATAATGGGTATAACGGCTAACAGGTATTTGCATATAGCGGGTGAGTGGGCCCCTGGAGTCAATTTCCCTGATGGGCCCCTGACACCCCAGTCCGACCCTGATTGGCCGCCACGTCTGTCGGCGACCAATAAGCGGCCTCTGTCTGGCATGTGATTTCCGTGACAGACAGACAACATTAGAGTAGATATTCTGTAGCCACTTTTTATGGTGTGCACTGGTGAAATGGACATAACTGTTTTTGTCCACATTTTTAAAAGATGTTTTGGTGGTTAAAAATGTATTTTGTGCCATAATTGTTAGGTGCAGGAAATTAATAATTTCTGTGTCTATGTGTAAATCAAATCTCAAACCCCAAACAGTGTTGTGTATTTCATCCAAAAATACTCTGAAGTCACCTTTCTCGTTATCCCAAATAATAAAGATGTCATCTATATAAAATTTATAACTCATAAGACCTGATCCAACGCCCTCTATAGACTGCTCCACAACTCCCATCATCCACGACTGCCCCAGGGATCCAGCTCCGCCTTCGGGGAGCAAAACCACCTTGCTGCTTCACCATCACCCCGGAGGTCTGTCCTGCAGCACCGGTAACCTTACCAGAGCCGTAGGTGGCGTCACGCAACACTATTTTTATTAATTGTTCCCCTTTTTCAGTGACCACCAGGGCCACGGAACAGGGCAACAGGCCCCGTGACATTTCCAGTAAATCAACGCCTGGAACCTCACTCTCTCACGCTCTCTCACACTCTCTCAGGGTGGAGGCACACTAGCATGTGTAAAAATCAGAGTGTTTTTGATGCATGATACTCATTCAAGTTCTTTCACAGAATTAATTTATTGGGTCTATCAACCTCTTTAACCAGCATCAGCTGCAAATTGTGTTGGTAATCACAATGGGTGTGGAACAATAATTAGATGTGTCTACTTCTGACGCACTCTAGGGCCGTGGGGTACCCATTAAATTAATTCTGTGAAAAACTCATTACTCTCGGATTGCAGATGGAGACAAAATTGCCTACTCGCATCGCACCCACACCACTCACACTACCATATGGAAAGAACTTGCATGAGTGTCATGCATCAAAAACACTCTGATTTTTACACATGCTAGTGTGCCTCCACCCTGAGAGAGTGTGAGAGAGTGTGAGAGAGTGAGCAAAAAGAAGAGAGACCAGAATTTGGGACATTACTACAAAAGTTATTCAGGATGGGGGACATCACTACAAAAGGGGATCAGGATGGTGGACTTTACTACAAGAAGAGGACCAGGGGGGAGTGGCTGAGCAGCTCATGGCAGAGGCTGCTTGATTCAGGAGCTCCCAGATCCCAGAGCTTCTAACTGGATTTAAATGATCTTCTAAGCAGAATCTGATCACCCAATTGGATCCCTCTGTTGCTGAAACACCCTGGCATCGATGGGTAAAGTAAAGCCTGCTCAAACCCTGCTCCCTAAGCGAGTATCAGACTTTTTTACTGCTGGCCCCTCTGCTCCTACAACAACAGCAGCTAATATGGCACCTCCTTCACCTCGTGCTGCCCGTGCCTCCCGCAGAGATGCACAAGGCCACACATCCTCTGCCTCCCAGGGAGCTCCGGAGACCCCCATTACCCCCTCACAGATGAGGGTTATGTTTGGGGAGCTCCGGGCATCTATTCAGGAGGACATTAAGAAGGTGGTAGCAGAGCTGCGCAGCGAAGTATCAGATCTGGGCTCCCGCACGGACCACCTAGAGAATAAAATGGCCGAACTCATTAATTCTCACAATTCTCTCTTGGATGACCACGAGCAGCTACAGCAGACAATGGCCAAAGTACAGGCTAAAAATTGTGACTTAGAAGACCGCCATCGCCAAAATAATGTGCAACTCCGAGGCATCGCAGAAGCGATCTCTGCTTCTGAACTTAGACCCTTATTACAGGATTTTATGATGGAAGTTCTACCCGACCTGGATAAACGTGATATTAAGATAGACCGTATCCATAGAGTCCCAAAACCTTCGGGTGTGCGAGCGGAACTTCCCCGGGACGTCCTGGCGAGAATACACTTTTATGAAGCGAAAGATGATTTCCTTCAAGCTCTACGACGTAAACCATCTCTCCCTGACCGCTTTGCAAACATCGCAGTCTTCCCAGACTTGTCACCTGGAACCCTTGCTTTGAGGCGTGCGTTCAAACCGTACACTAACATTCTCCGGGATAATGAGATTTCGTATATATGGGGTCGTCCGGCGAGGCTCATTGTATGCAGGAACGACACCACCCATGTTTGCCTCATGCCATTGCAAGCGAAACGTTTATTGACTGATTGGGACCTTTTCTCTGAACCGACGTATTCGGATCCTTCTCGCTCTCTTCCGCGACGTTCTGATGAAGCGGCTCTCCGAAGGAAGAAGATAGTGGCGGAGTGGGACGTTGCCTGACCGATGGATTCCGCTGGAGATCTGTAATGTGATACAATTAGCTCTGGGATCTGCTTCCTGAGCCGAATTTTTGTTCCCAGACTCTATTTTTGACTTTACCTTTTATCTATTCTACAGTACTCTTTGCCTTTAACTCTAACCGACTTTTCCTTCTCTCTCTACCGTCTACCTCTTCGACCTCTCTTACCCCTTCCCCCCTCTTATCTCTTTCTCCTCCTATTCTATTGCTCATTCTCCTCTCTTCAGTTTCCTCTCCCTTCTATCACTCCTTCTTTCCTTACTGACGCAGCTGCGTCTCTTCTTCCCCACTCCAGCTCTTTATTGCATCTACGTTTCTTTTTCCCCCTTTCCAGCACTATATCACATCTGCGTCTCTTTCTAACCACTTCAGAACTGCATCTCTTCTGCGATCTTTATATATTTCCTTTCTCTGGGAACGCTGCCCTGAGAGCGTATTTTTTCGCTCTAGGTTCTCCTCAGCTCTGAGAACCCTTACCATGTTTGGTACTACATCTGCCAACCTTTTTGCAGTTATGTTTATTGTTTTTGTTGTTGTTTCCCCTTGCCTACCTCTTCCTATTATTCCCCACTTGTACTCCTCTGACAGCCGAAATCCTTCTATATCGGATCAACTATTGTACAGGAACGTATGTACGATGTCTTTGCTTTTATTGCAAGATAGGAGACTTGCGTTGACTTTGCACCTTTACCATGCCAATTGTAACTTTATCGTTAAATGTTAATGGATTGAACTCCCCCCAGAAGCATAGTCTTTTTACAAGAGACCCATCTTCTTGGGGGAGACAATCATAGGGTGGCCTCATCATCCTATCCTCACCAATTCTTTGCCAATGCCTCCAGTAACGAGCGGGTGTGGCAATCTTTTTCCGTTCTAGCTTAAATTTTGAATTAGTCACCTCTGTTTCTGATCCTGAGGGCAGATTTGTACTAGTTACTTGCCGTCTGGATAATGTTTTGTATTCTATGATGTCTATGTTCCTAATTCCCGACAAACTACCTATATTAGGACCTTGCTTGATACTCAATCCTCAGCCCTGGTAGGACATAAAATTATTGCTGGTGACTTCAATGCTCCTTTGAATAAATTACTTGACTGTTCTGCCCCTTCTGACTTTCGGACCGACCTAAACCTGACGATCTCTTCATTTCACCTGCATGATGTATGGAGATATCTTCATGGAGAAGAACTCACATACACCTTTTTTTCGTCCAGATTTAAAACGTTTAGTCGCATTGATTTTACTCTAGTCAGTGATTCCTTGCTCTCCCAGTGTCTCTCGGCCGACATAGACCTCATCACTTGGTCTGACCACGCTTCAGTTCAACTAACTTTAGAAGACGCAACACCACCTCTCCCTCTCTCTCAATGGACCCTTAATGAGCACCTCTTGTCCTCCCCGGTTAACTGTGAGGCTCTCTCATCTCACCTCACTGACTATTTTCAGCTGAATGATGCTGAAGAGATCTCCCCAAAATCCCTGTGGTATGCGCATAAAACGGTTATCCGTGGACACTTTATAAAACTGGCGGCCCACGCCAAGAAACTCCATGAAGCCGCAACACAAAACCTGCTCACTAAAATCAAATCACTTGAACAGTCCCTCCTCACTCATCCCTCCTCTACTATTCTTTCTGATCTCCTAGCTACCAGAAACCAGTTACGCATGCTCCTGCTTTCTAAAGTGGAACATCTCCTTAAGAAAACCAAATCGAGATATTATGCCATGGGTGACAGAGCGGGTGCTCTTTTGGCCCGCAGAGTACGTAAAGTGGAATTGAAAAGTAGAATTTCTCAGGTTATCACTCCCCAGGGTAACACGATTCGCAATCCGATCGAGATAGCAGATCAATTTAAACATTTTTACCAATCATTATATAATCTGTCTTCGGATCCTAATACTTCTCAGCCCACTCCTGGGGTTGTCCAAGACTTTCTCTCACGCGCGGCCCTTCCTGCTCTATCTGTATTACAGCAAGAGTTCTTGAATAGACCCTTTTCCCAAGAAGAGATTTTATCGGTGATTTGCTCCTCCAAGAAACGTTCTGCCCCCGGTCCCGACGGATTTTCTTATCACTATTATGCTGCCTTTGGCCCACTTCTTGCACCTCATCTTCTCTCCTTATTTCACCACTGGCAAAAGCAGAGCATGATTAAACCTGAGGGGTTAGCCGCCTCCATCTCCACCATTCTTAAGCCAGATAAATCGCCCTCCCTCCCGGGTAATTATCGCCCTATTGCCCTGCTAAATTGTGATCTAAAAATTTACTCAAAGCTGCTAGCGGACTGTCTCAAGACCGTATTACCCTCCTTGATCGCTCTGGACCAGGTGGGTTTCATTCCTGGTAGACAGGCGAGAGATGCCACAAGGAGAGTCTCTGACCTCTTGGAGATCCTAGAGAGGAGAGGTACCCCTGGTGCACTCATCTCTTTAGACACTGAGAAAGCCTTTGATCGAGTGCATTGGGGGTTCCTGGCTGCGGTCCTGGAGAAATTTGGAATATTGGGCAACATGTACTCGTCCATCATGGCGCTATACTCTTCGCCCTCTGCGGTTGTTAGAGCGGGTGGTTTCACCTCCTCAGCCTTCACCATCTCCAATGGAACCCATCAGGGTTGCCCCCTCTCACCTTTATGGTACCTTTACACGCCGCCACAACAGGATGGATACAACCCGCTACAGGCTACAAATGTAGCTTGTCGCGCCAATATCGCCCGTAGTAGCGGCGTCTGAAGACGGGACGACACAGCCGGCTACAGATACATCTGTATCCGTGCACTGCCCATAAACAGATGGCTACATCGCCGATTGTAGCGAGCTGTATCGGCGTGTAAAGAACCCACAGAAGGGAACTGTGGACACCCGGCGATGTAGCTGCAATGTAGCTAAGGCGTCACCCAGGCTCCGTGTTACCGCGCCCCATCTGCGATCATTGGTGGAAGATGCTGCGGTCCGATTGGCCCTTGCCTCACAGCCCTCCATCTTGGATGAGCTGTCCGTCAGCACTACAGATACGCGCCGTATGCACGATCATATATTAGTACAATTACGCGGCCACAAACTTGTGCAAGGCAAAATGAGAAATGGCCCATGATCCTAATACAGTGTGCGCATTCTGTAAACAGATAATGAATAATGCTGGACACAGCGGTGAAGTTTGTGTTACGGACCGGCCTGCCTTATTGAACTGCAGATGCCGCATAAGTGTCCCTCGAGTGTCTGCGCGCAACTCTCACACTGATGCACGTATACACACACCGCATTGAAATCGAGTACTCAGTACACAACGCACAGGCTTGCAGTACGCATCGCTATGTGGGTGTTGTACAGTAGGTGCCGCAGAAGTGGTTCGCCCGTGTCACTGCGCGTAGGACTACTTCAAAGGGTGCGTGACCCCGAACGTGGCCGTAATGACGTCATCACGATAGTTTCATTTTCACTCTGCCTGCAAGGTGCCAGCCCCTCCTCTGCACACACCATTGCAGTCATGGCGGCCGTTCACCGCGCTGCTACGTGGGGGATGGCTGAACTAATGGTCCTCATAGACCACTGTGACCGCTATGATTACTGGGGTCACCGCCACCACCGTCATCCCAGGCTGCGTAATCGCGCCACTATTCGGCGGATTCAGCGTGCTCTGCTGAATAAACTAGGGGTGGTGAGGGCCGCAAAAGCAGTCCAAAAGAAGATTGCGTACCTGAAGTCCAAATGCCCAGGCCGCATAATAGACATTCGTGCCAGGATTGCCAGGCTGCGCGGTGAGTATTTCAGAGGGGCACACATGCTTTGTACTGTATATAAGCACACCAAAAACAAACATTCGTCGTACAACATCATACATACAGTGAGAGGTACAGCGGCATACATGCAATGGGGGACAATATAGGCAGCACATTATAGATTGACTGCCTACACATCTGCCTTAAACTAATGTTCATGTGGCCCCCCAGATTACTCCACAGTGTTAGATGCCCTCCCCACAATTACCACACTAATGCCTCATACATACGCCATGCAGAATACATCAGATCATCCCATATCAGAACTACAGCAAACACATATACCAAATATTGAACTGTTTCTACATCCGAGCGCCAAAACATTCTGCTGACACATTACTTATTGTTTCATAATCTCCAGATGCTGATGTGTCAGCAGATGAGGCTCCCCCGCAAGCGCCTGCAGGTGGCCCACCAACCCCACCGCCGCAAGACGCAGCTGGACCACCATCCCCACAAGGGAATAGCCCCTCACCAGGGCCTGACGAGGAGGATGATCATGATGATCCTGCATTTCTGGAGGCAGAGGTGGCATCGCCTGCACGCCAACATGAGGCTATGGCTCAACCTCAAAATGAGGCTGGCGTTGATGAATATGGCGGTAAGTGATTTTAGTTGGATTAAAGGGCGGAACACTTTAAGCAGTGTTGTTGCGATTGGGTAAATGGGAAAGCTAAACATTTATTACATAATGTCCTTCACCCACTCTTGCAGATGGAGAACGTGCTGGAGCTGCGGGCTGGAGTGTAAGTGCCTCCCCATCACCCTCTGAGAGTCAGGATGATGTTGAGCCCCAGGGTAAGGACAATATTTGTTGTGTGAGGCACAAAAAAATTGCAGAGGTACTATTGTAAAGTAATGATGTTTTTTTCACACACAATACAGGTGTACCCACGATGGAGGACGTGGTGAGGGCCCACCACCAGTTTGCCCACCGACTGCAACGGGCCCTACAACGTGGGATACAGGATCTCACCCGCCTGTCTGACATGCTGGCTACCGTCCAGCAACAACAGGATGGCCACCATTGAGATGTCCCTACTCCCTAAAAAAAATTTGCTCCCCTGAACCAAAAATATGTTGTCCTTGTTGGACCAAGAAATTCCAGTCGTTGCCTGTTTGGCTTTTGAAAATGTTTTTTATTTTTTTTGCCCCCGTTGGGCTCTTTTCTTATAGTGTCCCACTTTATGAACTGGTGGATTGTGGGATGCCTAGGCCTTTGGCCCTTTGACCTATCCTGTCCCACATTGGGACCATCAGGAGTGTGGACTGGCTAGCCCTTTGCCTTCTTTACCTATCCTGTCCCACATTGGGACCATCAGGAGTGTGGACTGGCTAGCCCTTTGCCTTCTTTACCTATCCTGTCCCACATTGGGACCATCAGGAGTGTGGACTGGCTAGCCCTTTGCCTTCTTTACCTATCCTGTCCCACATTGGGACCATCAGGAGTGTGGACTGGCTAGCCCTTTGCCTTCTTTACCTATCCTGTCCCACATTGGGACCATCAGGAGTGTGGGATGCCTAGCCCTATCTGGAAACAGCATTCTGTGTATTGTGGCAAATGTCTGTCACACATGTATGTTGCAAATAAAATGTCTGGTTAACTTTTTTGTATGCTCCTTCATGTCACAACAATAATCTTTGGTGCTGAAACATGTCCATCAGGTAACTAAGTCACCCACATTACCACACCTCTTTGTCAAAGTGCAACCACATTACAAAGGAACCTATGGTCGTCCTGCTCTGAGGGCATTGGGCCATATTGTGTGGCTTTGCCCAACCTATATTGTGACCACCACCATTCACCCACGCTGACCACAAAAAACCCTTACCCAAAAGAAATACACAATTGTGTCAGACCAAAAATTTTATAGTGTCTGAATTTGAAATAAACATAAACAAATCATATGCAGCAATTCTGCCAACACGTATAAAACAAAACAAAACCATTCAAAAGAAACAAGGAGTTTCCTCCAGAAGGAAAAGTCCAGAGTGCCAATTCTGTGCATTGGCTACTAGTGTCCAACTTCTTCATCCTCTGTCGGCTCTGACAATGCCGGCTCCTCCCTCCTCTCAGGGCAGCCCCGACCTGCCCGAGAACGTCTTGATGTACGACGACGTGTTGGGGGGGATGGGGTGACTGTGGCGGGGCCGGTCTTCTCACGGGCCGGGATGGGGCGGCTGGGGAAAGGGGCCATAAGTTGTGTGGCATAGGGGGGGGATGTGGCATCCCCATTGAAGGGCCCCATCCTCGGCAGCATCAGCGGCAGTGTTGAAGACCCGCAGAAGGATCTGTTTTTGGAGCGGCTCCATCCTTCGCAACCTGTCGCTCATGTAGAGGGCGTAGCTGTCGATGTGGGTCCGCTGTTCGCTCAACAGCACGCGTCGGGCCCAGGTGCCCAGCTCCGTCTCTGGTGGTGCTGGACGTCGGCGGCGACGGATCCCGGAGCTGGGCCCTGGGACCGGACCCACATCACTCGCCGCGCCCTCCTGCTCAGCCCCAGATGTCATTGGCTGAGCATCATCAGCGACAGATTGCTCCGCAATGGAGCCGTCCTCTTCTGGGGCCTGTGGGGGGAGAAAAATAAAACCTCATTAGTGAAGGCAATATCCACTCAATACATTGTCAACAGGACTCTATATACCACTCCCACACACACCAAGCCCACAAACCAAGATTGGAAATGAGGAAAAACACAGTAAAGCACCAAAAGGTTAAATACCACAACACCAGTACTTCTCCTGTACACTCACCTCGACCATTCCAGGAACTCAGCTCAATACAGAATTAGGTGTTAGTCACGGAGCCGTAAACCAATTAGTACATGTCACCACAACACCTTGATACTGGGGGCTGTGCTGCCCAATGACCGATATTGCCCACCTTTCCGTTTGGACTCCTATTATGATGAGAATACACCCCACATTCAACTACCTATAACCCACTGGCACCAAAGCCAACACACATGTGTGCCAGCACCATTTACTACATGGTACTATGTGGCTGTTGTGATAGAGCCACTCACAGCTGCCAATTCCAGGTAGACACAGGAAGCCTTGCGGGTAAATGTCAGGTTTATTTCTGTCATAAACCATATGAAAAACAACCAAACTGGGGATCAGCTTCTTAGGCTCAGAGCTGCACACTGCTCTCCTCCACTCTAAACTCACACCAAAGAAAAAAAAACAGAGGTGATCATTTAACTTCTCTGACCACACCTCAGGGAGGGAGGAATATGCTGAATCAGCCCCAGCTCACATAACAGAGTTCATCAACCTGGCTGAAACATATCTCCCATCCCTTACGGTACCAGTAATCATATTACACATTCCCCCCCTCTGCCCAAAGCCGGAGGTTTGGGCACCATTGGACACCAAACAGGGGAACCTAGACAGGGCATCCGCATTCCCATGGAATTTCCCGGGCCTGTGCTCAACATGGAAAGTGAAATCTTGAAGAGCCAAAAACCACCGGGTCACTCTGGCATTCTTTCCCCGTCTGTCCCTCAGCCACGTCAGAGGCGCATGATCGGACACCAGCCTAAACTGTCGCCCTAGGAGGTAATAACGTAAAGTGTCCACCGCCCATTTGATGGCCAAACACTCCTTCTCAACAATAGCATAGTTCTTTTCGCAGGACGACAACTTTCTACTAAGGTACAGGATTGGATGTTCTTCTCCATGTACTACCTGGGACAGGACAGCTCCTAGCCCGACCTCTGACGCGTCGGTCTGGAGTACAAACTCCCTGCTGAAATCTGGTGCCATTAGGACCGGTCCTGGAAAGCCGTCTCAGCTTCCGAAGTCCACTTGGCCATGGAGGACTTCGTGCCCTTAAGGAGGTCAGTCAAGGGAGCGGCTTTCACAGCAAAGTTCGGGATGAATCGCCGGTAATATCCGACAAGTCCCAGGAAGGCTCTGACTTGCTTTTTAGAGAGGGGTTGTGGCCAACTCTGGATTGCCTCCACTTTATTTAGTTGTGGCTTGATCTGGCCTCTCCCGACAACATAACCCAAATACCTGGCCTCCTCCTTCCCGATGGCGCACTTCTTCGGGTTAATTGTGAACCCCGCAGTTCTCAGTGCCTCCAGCACCCTCTGGACCTTCTGCAGGTGACTTTCCCAGTCCGAGGTATAGATCACTATGTCGTCCAAATAAGCTGCAGCGTACCTCTTATGGGGGGCTAGGATTCGGTCCATGGCCCTCTGGAAGGTGGCCGGGGCTCCCTGAAGCCCGAATGGCATCCGTGTATACTGGAAACAACCATCAGGTGTAGAAAAGGCCGTCTTCTCCTTGGCACTCTGTGACATAGGTATCTGCCAGTATCCTTTTGTTAGGTCAAGGGTGGTGATGTACCTTGCTGGTCCTAACCTCTCGATGAGCTCATCGACTCGAGGCATCGGATAGGCATCAAACTTGGAGACTTCGTTCAACTTGCGATAGTCATTACAAAACCGCCATGATCCGTCCGGTTTCGGCACCAGTACGATGGGACTGGACCAGCCACTCTTTGATTCTTCGATAACACCGAGATTCAACATTCTTGTCACCTCCTTCGAGATCACTTCTCGACGAGCTTCCGGGATCCGGTACGGCTTCAGGTTAACCCTCACGTGTGGTTCAGTGAGGATGTCGTGTTCCACAACCTGGGTACATCCCGGCAGGTCTGTGAAGAGATCCCTGTTCCGATGAAGCACCTCTTGACACTGTTGCTTTTGAGCCCTAGACAGTGTGTCCGCCACTGTGACCTCTTTGATGTCGGCCTCCATCTTCCCTACCAGACAGGGGGTTTCCATAGGGTCTCTATCCCGCCATGGCTTCAGCAGGTTGACGTGGTATACCTGATAAGGCTTCCTTCTTCCAGGTTGGTGAATTTTATAGTTCACCTCGCCCACTTTGTCGACCACTTCATAAGGTCCTTGCCACTTGGCGAGGAATTTACTTTCAACTGTAGGGATCAATACCAGTACACGATCACCAGGACTGAACTGTCTCACCCTTGCAGAGCGGTTATACACCCTTGCTTGCGCCTCTTGCGCTCGGAGCAAATTGTCTCTTACGATGGGCATCACCTCAGCGATTCTCGCCTGCATCTGAGCGACATGCTCCACGACACTACGGTGGGGGGTCACCTCCGCTTCCCATGTCTCTTTTGCTATGTCCAAGAGACCTCGAGGATGACGACCATACAAGAGTTCAAATGGAGAGAATCCCGTTGAGGCCTGGGGAACCTCCCTGATAGAGAACATCAGATATGGGAGGAGACCGTCCCAGTCTCGACCGTCTTTCTCGACCACCTTCTTCAGCATGGACTTCAACGTTTTGTTGAATCTCTCCACGAGACCGTCTGTCTGCGGATGGTACACTGAGGTTTTCAATTGGGTTATCTGTAGTGCTTTACACAGTTCCCTCATAATCTTGGACATAAAGGGGGTTCCTTGATCTGTCAGGATCTCTTTTGGAAGTCCCGTTCTTGAGAAGACGTGCACCAATTCTCGGGCTATAGTTTTAGCAGAGGAATTTCTCAAAGGTATCGCCTCCGGGTACCGAGTCGCATAGTCCAGGACTACCAAGATGTACTGGTGGCCTCTTGCAGACTTGACCAGGGGGCCCACCAGATCCATGGCAATTCGATTAAAGGGCACTTCTATAATTGGTAATGGCACTAGCGGACTTCGGAAGTGAGCAACGGGGGCGGTCAACTGGCAGGTGGGACACGACCTACAATAGTCTACAATCTCCCGATGACACCCAGGCCAATAGAACCTCCGAAGGATCCGCTCCTGGGTCTTATCTACCCCTAGGTGACCACCCAGGACATGAGAATGGGCCATGTCTAATACTTTGCGTTTATAGGGCCCTGGAACCAACAGCTGTTCTATTACCTCACCTCTCACCTGGGTAACCCGATATAGCAACTCTCTATTTACTGCAAAGTGAGGGAACCTGGTGTCAGCCCCCGGCTCCTGGGCAACCCCGTTTATAACAGTCACATTTTCAAAGGCCCCTTTCAGGGTCAAGTCCCTCATTTGAGCAGTCCCAAAATTCCCGCTGGATGTCATCAACTCCGGGAAGTCGTCTTCATGGGACTCCGGCTCATCGTCGTCACCAAGCAGCACTCCCAGGGGAAACTCATCTGCCTCCTGCAGCGGCACTGTCTCTGGCTGGGCTGACTGTCCTTCACCAGGACCCTTCGATACAGCCCCCTTTTCCCACAAGTCCCAAAACAAAGTAAAGTCCCGCCCGATTATCACCGGGTGCAATAAGTTTTCCACCACCCCAACTTCATGTGACTTAGTCCCGCAGTTTGTTTTTATGGTCACAATAGCAATGGGGTAGTTCTTGGCATCTCCATGGATACAGCGGACACCCACCTTTTTTCCTGGTATCAGTTGATGGGGAAGTGTGGCCCTCACCAGGGTCACCAAACTTCCGGAGTCCAAGAGTCCCGTTACTCGGGCCCCATTCACTTCCACAAGACATGCCTGCGGGCCCTCTCTGGGTTCCCTGTCAATGCTGCAGACCGGGTAAGCATAATATGAGGAGCGCCGACCCAGGCTACAGTCCATTTGCTCAGTAGTCAGGGGACAACGGGCGGCTACATGACCAGGGCCTTGACACCTCCAACAGATTAACGGACCAGCTGGAGATTTTGTTACGCCTCCACTTGCCCCTTGTGACCTCGGGCTCCCTCCACCCGTGGCTCTATTACGCTTCCTTTGGGTGTCGGACGCGGTTTGTAGCCCCCAATATTTAGTTGGCAAGTCCCGTGGCTTCCCTTGGGTACTCTCCACCACCTGGTACCTCTCCACCAGTCCCACTAGGTCATCGGCATTCTGGGGGTCTCCCTGAGCAACCCAGGTTTGCACTGGCTTTGGGAGGGCATGCACAAATCTGTCCATTACCACCCGCTCCACCATTTGCGCTGGTGTGGAGGTTTCTGGCTGCAGCCATTTTTGCACGAGATGTAGCAAGTCAAACATCTGGGAGCGAGGGGGTTTGTTGCCATGATAGGCCCATTGATGGACCCGCTGAGCTCTAACAGTCATAGTCACACCCAGACGTGCTAAAATCTCAGTTTTTAGCTTCCCATACTCACGAGCGTCCTGTAAAGCCAGGTCATAGTAAGCTTTTTGGGGCTCTCCCGTTAAAAATGGCGCCAACACCTCCGCCCACTGTGCCGGTGGCAGCTTTTCTCGCTCTGCGACCCTCTCAAAAATTGTCAAAAAGGCTTCAACATCATCCCCCGGGGTCATCTTTTGGAGCGCCCGTCTTACCGCCTTCCTGACGCCGGAATCCTCATCTGGACCTGGAGACGGGCCAGCTGCCCTTGCCCGGACGAGCTCAGTCAGGAGTTCCTGTTGCTGCTCCCGCTGCTGCTGCAACTGCTGAATCAAGAGTTGATTGGTTTCCTGTTGCGCAAGCTGTTGTTGGTGTTGCTGCTGCTGCTGTTGCTGTTGGATCTGCACCAAGTGCTTAATCAGGTCCTCCATGCCGTCTGACTGTGTTTGCAGGCTTGTGGCTGCCTTCACCCAGGACATGCAGGTCGTTTGTAGTCAATCCAGGCGCTTCCTGGGGGTCTATGCCCACATTCTCCACCAAGTGTGATAGAGCCACTCACAGCTGCCAATTCCAGGTAGACACAGGAAGCCTTGCCGGGTAAATGTCAGGTTTATTTCTGTCATAAACCATATGAAAAACAACCAAACTGGGGATCAGCTTCTTAGGCTCAGAGCTGCACACTGCTCTCCTCCACTCTAAACTCACACCAAAGAAAAAAAAACAGAGGTGATCATTTAACTTCTCTGACCACACCTCAGGGAGGGAGGAATATGCTGAATCAGCCCCAGCTCACATAACAGAGTTCATCAACCTGGCTGAAACATATCTCCCATCCCTTACGGTACCAGTAATCATATTACACTGTTTAAAATCAAACCACCTGCAATCTGGAAACCCTTAAATAAGAAACCTAAACATAACAAGATGTTGTGGAAGATGCAACATTAGAATACGGCTGTAAGCCTAGAATTTATAAGGCTACAAATTCCTGGAAGTAGGGCAGATTGATTGACACCCAAAGGTTTCAAACAGCAAGGAGGAAAATATGACAAAAAGGTTGGTGTAAAGGATTTAGACAAGCACACATGTGAATGAAACATTGTGGGCCACCACTGTCACACAATTACCCACCTCCTGTGGCGCAGATGGTGATGCAGCCGGGCCTACATGGGACGCAACAACGGGGCAGTTGGTCGTCGTTCCATGCGGGCGAGCCTCGCCCAGGATGAAGGTGAAGAGGGGATAGTACCATAGGGTAGGTGATGGTACCTCCTCAGCTCCAGCCCCTGAGCGACGGCGCTGGTACTCAGTGTGAGCCCGCATGAACGCCGACCTCATGTTCTTTATTTTGAGGGCCACCATATGCCTGTCCCACCTCTTGCCTACCCTTGGCTCCAACCGATTTGCTAGAGCCACAAGAGACCTGTAAGCCTCGGCCCTCGCTGCATGATTTTTATATTCAGGCAGCGAGCTGCGCCACAAACACTCGTGCCGCTGATACTCCGTGAGAAGCTGGGACTCCAACTCCACAGTACCCCTCGGCATCTGCCAATCACAAAACACAACAAAAAATGACAGTCACTACACAAGGCATACCGAAACTTAAGAACTTTGCAAAAGGATAAACATGCTCAGAAACCGGGAACATGGAGAATATATGCTGCTATTTGGTTGAGTCCAACTTTGCATGAGTGGGGCATTTTCTCTATCTCACACCGCTCCAAAGTCGAACACATGTAGTTGGAAAATATCATTCACTGGATATCTGTGTACACCTACAGATGTTTCATACATGATTTAAGTCCCCAATGTACCTATTTAAACACACCTTTACACTGTGTGTGCGTACATACCTCTAGGCCAACATGTGAGCAAACACATTGTGTGCAAGGTAGTACCTGTGCAGTGTCCAAAATGGTTGAGGTAAAATATATGAGAAACGAGGGCTGGGTGTGTGCCAACACTGCACATACTACATCTAATGTGCACCCACATGATCATGTTGGTGTTCCTCCGGACGTGGGACTACAATTTTAACACATGTACCAAACATCACTGGAATCAACGGGGCAATTCTTCCACCCATCAAATGGTGATGTGAAGTACCGGCAAAAACAAAACCTTTATCTGTTGCCATCGAAAATAACCTCAAGGTGCAATCTATAGTTGCACAATACAAGTAGAGGCACTACCTGGCTATTGCCCTACAGAGAATAACGTTGCCCTATGCATTATTACAGGGCAAAAATTACATGCCGTATCAAACATGCCCATACACACATTGCCTAAGCGGCCTGTGCCAGAAGCATCTGCGTTCATTACAATTTCTTGGAAACCGCTAAAGAGGCTTACCGTCAGAGCAACAGAAGTAAAATAGGACACTAGTAGCTCAATGCACATCGACGTCTGGACAAGGTGCAGTGGCTTTATAGTCCGCTAAACCAATCACAGCGGACACAATTACGTACATCGTGATGGGACACCTGGTTGCGGATTAGACTCCCGCTAATTGGTGGAGATCGCTGAATCGTGATAGGTCGCCGGCCCTTTAAAAGCTGCGCATTCCGGCAAACATTACGCTTGCTGGCCAGACCCATTAAGTAAGTATTTGTGGACACACATGGAATTTGCGCAGGGTGGGGTGCATATGTTGATGTTCTTGGAGAGCGCCGAAGACTGCTTTAGCGGACTATATAGGGGTTTGTATTGTTGGGGACGATATAGTGTACTGTGTGGATTTAGAATAGGCATTTTGGCTGGGTATTCACACTTTTGTTGAGATACATTGCTGTGTTTGTTTCCAGACACCATAGAGGAGAATGGATGCATGACTGTAGACAGAACTGTGTAACTCATGTCGACTGGATCGATTCCTGCATACTGGTTGTGGCCAATGGAGACTGGGTCCAACGGGAATAGGATCACACATGTCTTGGAGGTGTGGCGCTCCAGACATAGCAGAGATGTGTAGTAAAAATGACACCTTCCAAAACATATGAACCCATGTATAACCATCCGCATTCATGTGCAATGTTGTTTGGTTCATGTAGCCTTACTCAACCTCCCATATCGGGGTACGTAAGATTTATTATTCTTCTCATTTTTACTGTAATCAATTATAATTATGGTCTGTCTAATGGATTCTGGGACCTGTTTGAGCAACATTATTGGTGACACATGTCCCTTTCTAACTCACCTAGGTGCAGATGTGTGACTTTGGGATCCTCCGATTGAAGTTGATGTATAGGAGGCCACTCTCATTCGCCGTGTTCCATTTTGGTTGGGGTGACTACTGGGTGTTAGCGGTCCCTTGCTTCAGGGATGTGTTTTGGGCCCACACGACAGATCCCATCCACTTGGCTATAGTGTGTAATCGAAAAGAGGTGTGGCTTGCTTAACCTGCTGACATGGCCACATATTGTTGTATGTACTCATGTTGTGTTTACTCATCTACAGGTGCTGATATTGAGGATGCAGAATATCCATGACCGCAATGTTATCGTGGCTCTTGCGTTGGTGGAAGAGCAAATGTGGCTTCAGGATCGGTATGAAAGGTTGATGAGGCGCAGACAGCGGCGTTTGTGGACCCGCGATTGGCTTCTCAGGCGGGAAACCCGGGGCCACATGCAGCTGTTGCGGGAGCTGGAGCTTAACTGTCCTGATGATTACCGAAACTATCTCCGTATGCCCGAGGACTGTTTCACCTTCCTATTGGAGCGTGTTGGGCCAATGATAGCGCGTCAGGACACTATAATGCGCCCATCAGTATCAGCTGCTGAGCGGTTGGCGATCACTTTGCGGTTCCTGGCTACAGGGCAGTCCATGACATCCCTCACATACTTGTCACGTGTCTCCCTGCCCCTGCTGAGCCGCCTGATCCCTGAAACGTGTTGGGCCATCTGGAGAGCTCTGCAGCCAGCCTACATGAAAATGCCTCTAACCGCCGCAGAATGGCTGGAAGTAGGCCGAGGCTTTGAAACCTGGTGGAACTTCCCCAACTGTGGCGGGGCATTGGATGGTAAGCACGTGAGGATTACCAAACCTGCCAACTCTGGCTCTTTGTTTTTCAATTACAAAGGGTATTGTAGTATAATCCTCATGGCTGTAGTGGATGCCAACTATGAGTTCCTCTACGTGGATGTTGGAATGCCTGGTCGCAACTCAGATGGGGGGGTGTTTGCCCGAAGCTCCTTGGCAACACTACTAGGGAGTGGTGGCCTAAACTTACCCTCAAATGTGGACACGAGCGAACATCTCAACTTTGCGTTTGTGGCGGATGAAGCATTCCCACTTCAGGCACACCTACTGCGGCCATATCCCCAGAGGGCCCTTACTTCTTAGAGACGCATTTTCAACTACCGGCTATCCCGGGCCCGCCGTGTAGTTGAAAATGCGTTTGGGATAATGGCAAATAGATTCTGGGTTTTTCATACGCCTATACATATGAAACCGGAGTCTATTGACGCGGTAGTGGTGGCCTGCTGTGTGCTGCATAACTTCCTGCGTCGTAGGGATAGAGCATCATACACGCCAGGAGGTTATGTAGATAATGCAGACGCTACAACAGGGGAGCTCCGTCCAGGGTCTTGGCGTGATGATGGCCATGTGATTGTGCCACTCCAGCCGCAGAGCCATGGCCGCACTCGGCAGGAGGCCAGGGACAGTAGAGATGCTTACTGCTCCTACTTCAATGGGTCTGGTGCAGTGAGCTGGCAGAACCAGGCCATGTAAGGTGGCTGGCTCTGGGAGTTGCTTTTGAGGTTGCAATGGAGGTGACAGCAGGTTAGCTGCGCCCCTTTGCTTTTGGGTTGACCATTTTCATGATCTTTGGTTTCATTATGTGCATAAGGTTTCGTTAGTTAGTTAGTTAGTTAAGGTATATTTTTTAATTTTTTTTTGGGCTGCACAGTTTTCAATGTGTGGTCAATTGGTTATCCCTTTAATGTGGGTGAAGAATGTGACATGCTCTTTAATTGTACATTGTTTTTACTTTCTGTATATTTTTAAGTTAAAATCCAAGGTCAAGATTAATGCATTTTATTAAAAATTATTATGTTGGATCCAAAATCATCTGTGTGAGCCTGATTACTTGGTGGAGGAGGGCAATGTGATGAAGGTTTTGGTGGGGGCCAGGGATGTCATAGCCACCTATTGGCTGGGATTGTGCAGACAATATGTGTGGGTAGCCATGTTTTTTTCCAAGGTTTTTGCCCAACAGTGTTTGTGGCCATTGTGCGTACATGATCCTTGATTTTGTTGGAGGCAGAGGGTCCCCTGCACACAGCACATTGATGCAGGACATATTATTCTCAGGTGTTTTCAAATACACTGTCACACAGATCTTTGACATGTTGCCTTGGGAGCTGTTCCACTACATTCACATCTGTGAGCAGATATATTAACACCATTCAAGCAGTATTCACACATAGTTCGCACAGATAGAATTTCTACAGAAAACGCACATACTGTGTGTTGTAAGCCGCTACTGTGTGTCGCACAAACGCACCTCAGTGCAATCGCCACACACCGCTGTCACAAGCGCTGATCGTGCGTGACAAGCCAAACACTTCTACTACGCACACATATCCCAGGACCGCTACTTTTATACACACGGGGGTATGTGACTGGCCACCGCTCCAGCGTGACGCTTTACCATCGATTTCGATGCATTCGCCATGCTCCGCCAGGTCACAACCGCTTATTTCGTGCTTCACTCCGATCACTACTACGGCACGTCTCGGCCATTCGCCCTTTCCGTCGTGCCCAATCACAACTCCGTACTGTTGGCCAATGGTTGTGGTTTGGGCGCGGCGTACAGGTCTGTGGCACGCCTATTTGTTTAACGTCCTACCTTTGTTCCTCCCAGATCACTCTGTGGTGGCGGCGTGTAAAGCTGGTACGCTGAGCTACAGGTGGCGACTTGAGACACCCGGCGATGTAGCTAGCTGTAAATGTAGCGTAGCGTAGCGCACCTTGTGGCGGCGTGTAAAGAGGGTGCGTTTCCCGTTGGTAACCGTTTGGGCGTGCTCGTGCACGTGAAGTAGCCGTTGGTATCCATCCTGCAGTGGCGGCGTGTAAAGGTACCCTTAGTGTTCGCTCTTGTGATGGAACCGCTGGCAGCTATTATTCGTACCCATCCTGCTCTGAGGGGTGTTGAAGTTGGACCAACTGATCACAGAATATCACTTTATGCGGATGATGTTCTTCTTTCCTGCACTCATTTGGAAACATCAATACCTGCTCTTATGGAGATTCTTGAAAACTTTTCCAACGCCTCTTATTATAAACTCAATTTATCTAAGTCAGCAATTTTTCCTATTAATGTCCCCTCTCCGCTCCAACGCTCCCTTCGCGATGCATTTCTTTTCCTTTGGTCGCCCCACCGGTTTCAAATATTTAGGAATCCACATCACACCTACGAAGCGTTTGATCCAAACTAACTGTGAAGCTCTGCTGGCCGATCTCAGAACGACGTTTACACACTATTCTACCCTCCAACTCTCTTGGATGGCTTGGATTCATCTGGTGAAGATGATGGCTCTACCTAAAATATTATACCTGTTGCGCTGTATACCCTTTCGCTTCCCTCGCAGATTTCTCAATCCCTTTCAGGCGACTTTGGCTAAATTCATATGGAGTGGTAAAATGCACAGGATTGCTATGTCGACACTTACTCTTCCGTATAAATCCGGTGGACTTGGTGTCCCTGATATTACTGCCTACTACATAGCTGTTTCTCTGGATATTGCCAAAATATATTGGGTAAACGCTCCCCAGTCTCTATGGCTTCAACTGGAGACTTACCACACTCCATGTGGATCGGCCAGACTTTTCCTTGAAATGAATCTTATGCGCTTCTTCTCCCCATCTGACAGCCTACTCTCCACCCGATCGGTCCTGGCTCTATGGAATGCCTTATCCCATTCCCACCTTCCTTTTCTTTTCCACTATATCTCTATTAAAGCAGTGGAGTGTCTGATGACGGAGATCTCGCTCTTCCCGTGGAGGACAAAGGGGGTGCTCATGCTTCGAGACATTTTACAGGATAAACGGATTATCCCTTTTCCTACATTACAAACCAAGTATTCCCTCTCTTCCTCCTGTCTCTTTGACCATTTACGCCTCTCACACTTTATGCGCTCAGTGTCTATCCCAGACTGCGACCTCTTCACACTCAATACTCCATTGCAGGCTTTCTTCAAGCAACTATCACCTACTGGCTGCGGAGTGTCGCTTATATACAAGGCACTCCTCCCCATTAAGGCTGATTTAAAATTGCCCTATATGCTGAAGTGGGAAACCAGATTAGCGTTCACTGCCTCTCTGACACAATGGCACGAGGCCTCGGGGCATGCAGCATCCTACACTTCATGTATTGGTCATCTAGAACAGACCAAGAAGATCATGTTGGACTGGTACCTCACTCCTGCCAAACTTTCTAAATTTCATGGCAGAGATCCTGCCCCCCTGATTACGTGTTGGAGGGGATGTCCTCAATTGGGCTCCGAGACTCATATTTGGTGGAGCTGTCCACGTTTGACGTTGTTCTGGGCGAAAGTGAACTCATTGCTTACGTCCCTCACTGGCCTTCCTATATCTCTAGAGGCCCCCTTAGCTTTACTGGGGATAGACCTGTCTTCATTCCCATCCATATTACGTCCCATCATTACAAATGTCCTTATTGCGGCCAGACTTACTATTGCGTCTCACTGGCGCACCTCCACCCTCCCTACGAGGTCTGAAGTCATAGTGCGCTTAAATCAGCATTTCTCATATGAAGTGATGTTGGCACAGGGTCTGACACGGAGAAACCGTATATTAAACTGGTGGGACCCTTGGGTATCCTCCCCACACAACACAGTGTCATTGCCCTCTTGAGCTCCCATCGCCGTTTTTTGTTTTGTTGTTTTGTTGTTTTTTATTTATTATTTTTGGTGATATCTGTTTTATTGTTCTTACGCATTGTATCTCTGTGAATCTGGTCTAGTTTCCTGTATATTATTCGAATTACTCGCTGTCATGATCGGTATGCTCCCTCCCCTTGATCCCCTTCCCCTTCTCCCCCCTTTATATTATGATCTAACTTTTGTGTTTTATGTGATGCTCTTTGCACCTACATTACTTGATTGATTTGTTCTGTTTTATAAATTTCAATAAAAAACAAATGGTTAAAAAAAAAAAAAAAAAGAAGAGGACCAGGATGGGGGCATTACTACAAGATAGGGGTCAGGATGAAGACATTACTACATTGAGACAAAAACTCTGGAATTACCGTATATACTCGCGTATAAGCCGAGTTTTTCAGCCCAAAAATTGGGCTGAAAAGTCTCCCCTCGGCTTATACGCGAGTATATACGGTATATTAAAAAAAAAAAAAATCTCAAGGGGTAGTATACAGCAGCCCCAGGCCCCCCTCACTTTTTGGCGCCCCCACCTCAGGATGTCCCCCCCCCCGCACGCAGCGCTGCGCTCATACATTACCAGCCTGTCAGCTGTCATCCTCCGGTGGCGGATCGCGGCTCCCGGCTCCGGCTTCCATCTTCTTCTGTGTCTTCCTGCATTGTGACCGGGGCTCATAGCGATGACGTCATCGCGACGCCGGCCGGTCATGTGACATGCAGGAAGACACAGAAGAAGATGGAAGCCGGAGCCGGGAGCCGCGATCCGCCACCGGAGGATGACAGCTGACAGGCTGGTAATGTATGAGCGCAGCGCTGCGTGTGGGGGGGGGGGGGACATCCTGAGGTGGGGGCGCCAAAAAGTGAGGGGGGCCTGGGGCTGCTGTATACTACCCCTGGGGCTGCTGTAAAGACCCCTGCGGCTGCTGTATACACCCCTGGGGCTGCTGTGTATATACCCCTGGGGCTGCTGTGTATATACCCCTGGGGCTGCTGTGTATATACCCCTGGGGCTGCTGTGTATATACCCCTGGGGCTGCTGTGTATATACCCCTGGGGCTGCTGTGTACACCCCTGGGGCTGCTGTATACTACCACTGGGGAGGCTGCTGTATACTACCACTGGGGAGGCCTGTATACCACACTGCTGGGGGCTGTATTCCTGTGCTGGGGTCCACCCTCGGCTTATACACGAGTCAATAGGTTTTCCCAGGTTTTGGGGGCAAAAGTAGGGGGGTCGGCTTATACACGGGTCGGCTTATACACGAGTATATACGGTAATAAAAATGTTACTTTCCTATAAGGAATGCATCGCTCCCAATATCAATTATTTTCTATGTGCGGCCCATTAACTCAACAGAGTTTGAGACCCCTGATATAGACATAGACATACCGTAGTGTTACTATCATCCGCTCTTACACGATCCACCAACTCGTTGAAGCTGGAATCACTCATCCTCATGTAATTATGAAATTCCTGTGGATCTGCACGCAGCTCAGGGTACGATTTGGCAAACACTCCACAGGTCTCTCTTTGCAAAGTTATAGGGTATTGCCAGTAACGACGCTGTCGGTGTCGTCTTCTTCTGTGGTACTCATCACAGGCAATAGCGAACACGCGTGACATGTCATATGAGATATCCAGGTACTCACAAAACACTGCATGTGACAAGGCCATTTTCCACAAAAAAGTGTCAAAGAATGAAGGGGACTCTGTATATATAATGACCCACCCACTGGAGGGAGTTAACATTTAAAACAGATCCATCAAATCAACGGATGAAAACGAGCAGTTATCACAGGTCCGTTTCGCGGATCTGTGATAACGTTACTTTGGCATGTGTTTTGTGAGCGTCTGTGAGTGTCCAGGGAGTCCATGAAATTCAAGGATTCATACGGATTTGGAAATTGGGCAGTGTTAAAGCAGCCTAAGCTTTAAAGTGACCTTGGAGTTTCTATATATTGGTAAACTCCCAAAAGTGATACGATTTTAACAACAGCACCCTGCAACATATTCGAAACTGCCGACAGTCAAGACTGTGTTTGACCTAATGTATACCTATGGGACTTGCGGACATGACAGGCACTTGCAGTTTTGCACTTGCGGCACATCAAAAAAATGCTGTTAGCACTGCTGTCTGTTGTCGCAAGTGCTGGATCGCGGCAAAACTGCAAGTGCCGCCCATGTACGCAAATCCCATAGAGAATGCATTAGGTCAAACGCAGTCTTGCCGCAAAATTGCCTAATCTGCTGCAAATGCCGATTAACGCTGATGTGAAAATAGCCCAAGGGCTCGGACACACTGGCGTGAAACCCGGACGACTGCAATGTGAGAGGAAAAAAAAAAAAAAAAAAAAAAAAAAAAAAAAAAAAAAAAAAATCGCATTGCAGTCGGACCAATGTTAGTCAATGTCCGAGAGCACATTTCTGTGTGTCGGGCGTTTTTTCCTCTTTTGACACTTGGATGATGAGTCAGTCGCAGACACTATGGGTCCGCCAAAAATCACGGACCGCACGCACAGTCAGCACAGGGACAGCGTAGGGACAGCGATTTTAACATGGTGTTTCTCGCAGAGATAATAATAGACAGGATAGATGGGATAGAATAGATAAATTGGGTCCACCTGTGTCCTGCTAGTAGTTCCGGGGCTGCCTATTAAGATAATTACATATTCACTGCACTGTCAGACAAACAGACAATCAGAGAAGCTCACACTGTTTAAGAGCTTCTGTGATTGGCAATTGTAGTCAGAGTGCTTTTCCTCAATCTGGACAGTGATTCTGCTTGGTTGCCATACACATTAGTGTAGGGAAACCAACCTGGTGTTATAGGGTGTGAAATTAATAAATATAAAAAAAGAAATAATTTGTGGGCTTCGCCCTACTTTTCAGTGCCAGCCAAAGTAAAACTAGGCGGTTGAGGGCTGGTATTCCCAGCGGGGTGAGGGCCCATTGTTACAGGCCCCCCCCCCCACGCTAAAGAACAACAGCCCACAGCTGCCCCCGAAAATGGTGCATTAATAAGCGCCATTTCCAGGCACCTTACCAGGCTCTTCCAGCTCCCCTGGTGGTGGGGGCATGCTGGGTAATAAAGGGGTTAGTACCAGCTTTGTTATACAAGCTGGTAGTAAGCCCGAGATTCTTAATGTCAGGCCAAGTTTGACCCGGACATTAAGAATCTCCAATAAAGGGTTAAAAAAAAAAAAAAAGACACCACTCAGAGAAAAAAGTATTTATTAGAAATAAAGACACAGACACCCTTAGGGACTCCATCTTTATTACTCCCCTTTACAGCCCTCCAGGATCCTGGTCTTCTTTCCCACACATCCCACACATTGTTTTTTGCCAGCCAAGGGAAAATTAGGCAGCTGAGGGTGGAAGCTCACAGCTCTCTTTTCATTGGGCAAGACTTCAATTGCTGCAAAGCCGCACACATTTTTTTATAGATTTATTAATTTCACACCCTATAACGCCAAGTTGGTTGCCCTACACTAATGTGTACGGCAACCAAGAAGAATCACTGTCCAGATTGAGGAAAAGCACTCTGACTATAACAGTGTGAGCTTCTCTGATTGGCTATTTGTCTGACAGTGCAGTGAATATGTAATTAGCCCTGGAAGTAGCAGCAGGAGACAGGTGAACCCAATCTAGCTATTGTAGCATTTATCTATTGTATTCAATCACTATTGTGTCAGCTTTTTTCTCACTTTATACAGCATGAGAAATGCCATGTTAAAATCGCATTACACACGGGACAGCACTCGGATGTGATCCAAGAAAATGTCTGACAGTCGCATAGCAGTTGGATGCAAAACGGAGCAAACCGGACTGTTTTTTCACTCGCCAGTGTGTTTCCAGCCTAAGGCTGCTATTATCGCTACAGTATTTTTCAGATACAGCAGATCAGGCAAACCGGAACTTTTGATCTTCCGGTTTGCCTGATCTGCTGATTTGCAAAATCCGGCGGCATTCTGCCTTTTTTTTTTTGCAAAAACCAGACGCGCAATACTTGCAGCACACTTGTGCCAAGGTTGCTATGGGGCTAATGTATTGTTAATGGACCTCTGGACATGTGCGGAGACTCACTTTTTCACCGCAATCCCACACTTCCAGCGCCGGATGAAAACCGCTGTCACCTGAGGTTTTAAAAGTGAGCTGGAAGTGCCAGACGTTCTGGATAACCGGCAAAAACGTAAGTGCCACACATGTACGGAGGCCCATTAACAATACATTAGCCTCAACGAAAGTTTGACGCAACTGTACTGCAATGCTGCTACATCTGGTTTTTGCAAAAAAGGCGGAATTTCGACGGATTTGCAAAAAAAAATGTGAAAGCATCCTAGCCCTTCAACTGCTCTACAGGAATGAATGCAAAATGGCATGATAGGAAAGGAAAAAACTGAATTAGTCCTTATCGGTAATTTCTTTTCTTGGAGCCTTCCACGACAGCATTGGAGGATGTCGTCCATGCCCTATTGGGGGACAGGAACACAGAGAGCTTAAAAGCCCCTCCCCTTCCTCAGTACTCCAGTGTTTACCAAGATCACCCTTAGCCATGGATTACCTGATACAAACCGGAACCAAACACCAACAAGGGGAGAGAACTGATGCTGTCGTGGAAGGCTCCAAGAAAAGAAATTACCGGTAAGGACTAATTCAGTTTTCTCCATTCGCCTTCCACGACAGCATTGTAGGAATACCAGCGATACTCCTCAGGGTGGGACTATTGCCCGTAGGACTTTCCTACCAAAGGACAGATCCCGACTGAAGGACAGATCTAACCTATAGTGGCGAGAAAAAGTGAGGAGAGACTACCACGTAGCCGCTCTGCAAATCAGCTCCGATGAAGCTCCAGCCTGCTCCGCTCAGGACGTAGCAGCAGCCCGAGTTGAAGGAGCCTTCAACCCCACCGGAGGAACAAGGACCGGAGCGACGTAGGCCTCACAGATCACCTTCATGATCCAGGAAGCGATGGTAGCCTTGGAAGGTTTCTTCCCTGTATTTTTCCCAAAATGCTGAACAAAACAGGTTCTGATCTAACCTCCAGGAAGCGGTCTCTCGGAGGTAGTGGAGGACAGTCCGACGAACATCAAAGGAGTGAAACACGGCCGCAGCCGCATTAGCAGTAGGGATGGGCGAATCTACTCGCTAGGACTCGTTACTCGGCGAGTAGTAAGGGACTCGCAGGACTCGGTACTCTGCGAGTTTCCCAGTGATTACTCGCACGAGTCCAATGCAAATCAATATCAATCCTAGTTTTGTCAGAAACGCTGACAAAACTAGGATTGCCATTGTTTGCATTAGACTCGTGCGAGTAATCACTGGCTACTGTGCCAGTGATAGCAGGGAAACTCGCAAAGTAACTGCTGTTTCTTTGCGAGCCGAGTCCAGCTGTCTTCTCTGTGCAGCTCCAGGGTCCTAGAGCCCACCTGCTCACAGACATGATGTAGCAGTGCTGACATTGTTCTCAGTCTGCTCATTCCCTGTGCATAGACATCTATCTATTCACAGGGATGAGCAGAGAGGACATCGCGTTTTGGACTACGTCGGACGGAAGGGGATTTTTTTAATTAAAGATGGAGTCCCTAATGGCTTTTTTTTTATTTCAAATAAAAATTTTTCTGTGTTTTTTTAACCCTTTATTGGAGATTCTTAGTGGCTGGGTCAAATGTGGCCTGACATTAAGAATCTCGGGCTTAATACCAGCTTGTATAACAAAGCTGGTATTAACCCCTTTATTACCCAGCGTGCTACCGCCACCAGGGCCGCTGGAAGAGCGGGGTTCAGCGCCAGAGGATGGCGCTTCAATGAACGCGCCATCTTCTGGGGCGGCTGCGGGCTGCAATTTGCAGTGGGGGGTGCCCAGAAAGCTTGGGCATCCCTGCGCTGCGGATTCCAGCCCCCAGCTGCTTAGCTGTACCTGGCTAGACATAGAAATTGCGCGGAGCCCCACGCATTTTTTTAAAATTATTTCATGAATTTCAGAGTCAGAGTCTCAGAGTTTCATGAAATAATTTAAAAAAAATGCGTGGGGCTCCGCGCAATTTCTATGTCTAGCCAGGTACAGCTAAGCAGCTGGGGGCTGGAATCCGCAGCGCAGGGATGCCCAAGCTTTCTGGGCACCCCCCGCTGCAAATTGCAGCCCGCAGCCGCCCCAGACGATGGCGCGTTCATTGAAGCGCCATCCTCTGGCGCTGAACCCCGCTCTTCCAGCGGCCCTGGTAGCGGTGGCACGCTGGGTAATAAAGGGGTTAGGGCCAGCTTTGTATTATCAGCTGGCCCTAAGCCCGAAATTTATGGCGGTCACGCCAATATTAGACATGACCGCCATGAATTTCTATTAAATTGTTTTAAAAAAACACAACACAAAGAAAATTTTTTATTAGAAATAAAAAAAAAAGCCATTAGGGACTCCATCTTTAATTAAAAAAATCCTCTTCCGTCCGACGCAATCCAAAACGCGATGTCTTCTCTGCTACATCCCCTGTGCATATATATAGATCTCTATGCACAGGGAATGAGCAGACTGAGAACAATCTCAGCTCTGCTACATCATCTCTGTGCACAGACATTCATGTCTGTACACAGGGAATGAGCAGACTGAGAACAATCTCAGCACTGCTACATCAGGCAGCAGGCAGGCTCTAGGACCCTGGAGCTGGGGCAGCCAGAACACAGAGAAGACAGGATCTTATCTGTGCGAGTCAGCGATTACTTACAAAGTAAACGAGCAATGCAAATAAATGACAAAACTAGGATTGCTTCAGGCTGAAGCTTCCGAGACACATCTGCGATTTGTAAATCTCACACTACTCGCTATTACTCGCTTCCCCATTCATTAACATTGGACTCGCTAGACTCGCAACGAGTAGCGAGTCCTGGGCTCGGACTCGCTAGAGTCAAGCGATTCCGAGTAATTTAGGATTCGCCCATCACTAATTAGCAGGAGATTGACAAAATGAAGGCAGAACCACATCCAGGGACCGATGGAAAGCCGACAACTTTCGGAAGAAAAGATGAATGCAACCGAAGCGTAATGCGAACAACGGACACCACGAGGCACGGAGCCCGGACAGAGAGTGCCTGCAGTTCTCCAAGTCGGGGAGCAGAAGTGATGGCCACGAAAAACGCCACCTTGTGAGAGAGACGTAAGGGATGCAGCAGACAAGGGTGCGAAGGGACTTCGAGAAAGCCCTTGGAGAACAATCTTCAAATCCCAGGGACTGACAGAAGGCCGAATCCGGGGACACTGCCCCCAAGCAGAAGTAAAAAGCACTTGATCCATCGATGGGAAGCAATATCCTGAGCAAAAACCACCCCAAGTGCCAACACCTGGACTTAAAGAGTTCTCGGCCGAAGCCCCAAATCCAAGCCACGCTGCAAAAATCCAAGAGTTGGGCCACATTAGGATGATGCATGGCCGGGATGGAAGGAGCACACCAGGACAGGAACAGATTCCAGCCCTCCTGTAAATAGCGTGCGTCACAGGCTGCCTGCCCTACCAAAGCGTGCGGATCACTGCCTGGGAGAGACCCTTGGTCCTCAGGATCCCGGCTGCAACAGCCAGGCCGCCAGATTGAGCCACTGAGGTCCCGGGTGAAACAGAGGACCCTGGGACAGTAGGTCGAGACTGTGGGGCACCATAATTGGTCCCCCCAGGCCCAGGTCTCAGATGGCGTCGTACCACACCCGTTTGGGCCACAGGATAGCCACCAGGATAGTCGTCACCCCCTCCGACCGAATCTTTTGCAACGTCTTGGGAAGTAGCGGGATTGGAGGAAATACATACACCAAATGGAAGGCCCAGGGATGGGCAAAGATGTCCAGCCCCCGAGGATGGTCCGACCGCGTCAGGGAGAAAAAGGTTGGCACCTTTGTATTCGAGCCCGAAGCGAACAGGTTGGTCGAAGGGACACCCCACCTGTCCGTAAGAGAGCGAAATACTTCCTGATGGAGGCACCATTCTCCTGGGTGGACCTCCGTGCGGCTCAAAAAAATCTGCCTGTACATTGGCCATTCCCTTCAGATGTACTGCCGAGGAGGAGAGAAGATTGCGTACTGCCCACGAAAAGATCCCTAACAGGGACATCGCTTCTCGCAAGGAGGGCGACCCCCTTGCCCGGAAGCGGGTTTGATTCACGCGGCGCAGAAGCTGATGTGCCGCAGGAAGGAACGAGGTCTGTCTGGAGGAGGCCAGCAAGACTCCCAAAAATTGACATCGGGTTGCTGGCACCCGTTCCGATTCCCGAAGATTGGGCACCCACCCCAGGGACTGAAGAATCTCCAACGTTTTTGAGACCTGTGTGCGCAGAACCACTGCCGAAGGAGCCGCCACCAACATGTCGTCTAAATAGGGAAGCACACATATCCCCTGGGTCTGGATGAATGCGATCACTTCCCCCATGAGTTTGCTTGAAGGGCAGTACATAATGGACCGTCCCGCCTGCCCCTGAGATTGCGAATCGCAGAAAGCGCTTGTGTGACGGGTGAATGGGGACATGATAATACGCGTTCTGGATGTCCACAAACAACCTTGAGTAGCACCCCTGGCCCTCCTCTCCAGGAGGAACCGGGGACTCCACACCCGAATCCAACAGGTCTCGTAGACCCGACAAGAAAAAATGTGCGAGAGTCCCCCTGAGGAAGGGAGGGGACTTGAAGACACGGAGGGGCTGGCTCTCAAATTCAAAGCTCAGGCCCTCCCAAATGGTCGGAGGATCCAAGGGCACGAGGAGATTGCTTGCCACTGTGGCAGAAACCACAGGAGCCGCCCCGCAATGGGGAAGGCGGCATTGTTTAGAGGGTGGCTGGTGATGCCGCTGCTGGGGTAGCAACTTGCAGGGGCGTAACTACAACAGGTGCAGGGGTTTCGATCGCACCCGGGCCCTGCAGCCTAGGGGGGCCCCAAAAGTCCCTTTGGCTTATAGAAAAAGACATACTATTAAAGATTTGCAATAATTGGGGGCCCCGTTGGAGCTTTCGCATCGCGTCCCCATGCCCTGAAGTTACGCCATTGGGAGCAAGATATTACGGGTCTTGTTCCCTTTCTGGAATACCCAGCGACCAGACTTACCCTTCCCTTTAGACTGTGAGGGTTGGCTGCGCTCAGGCCGAAAGGACTGCCTCCGAAAGGGCTTCTGTTCCGGCAGACACATTTTCCGGTCTGACACCTTTTCCAGGATGTCATCCAATGCTGGACCAAAGACAAAAGACCTTTGAAAGGGGAGGCCACACAGCTGGAGCTTAGACGTGACCTCCCCATTCCACAATGTAAGCCACACTGCCCTGTGAGCTGTATTAGCCAACACTGCGCACCTGGCGCCAATGCGGATCAACTCAGCTGAGGCATCGGCCAGGAAGCCCGTAGCACGTCTCAGAAGTAAAATGGAGACCAAAGCTCCTCCCTGGGAGTACCCTGCAGGATGAATTCTTCCAGCTGGGTGATCCACTTAAAGAGAGACCTGGCCACAAATGTAGAGGAAATTTTCACCTTTAAAGACATAGCTGCCGCCTCCCAGGAGTTTTTGAGGATACCCTCCATCTTACAATCGAGGGGGTCCTTCAATTGGGAGGAATCTTCAAAAGGCAACGCGGTCTTATATGCTACCCTGGCCACCTGGATGTCCACCTTCGGGACCTCCCAGACAAAGTCATCACCCTCCAATCCTCTGGATGGGGTGAGCAGCCAATGTTCTGGAGACTCCCACTCCCGGCGGATGAGAACCCAGATGACCTCATGGACAGGGAAGCCCAATTGCCGCTTAGCCTTCAGGCCTCTGAACATTTAGTCCTGCACAGAAGAAGGGGATTCCACCACCTCTACTCCCATGGTACTATGGACAGTGTCCACCAATTCACCCATGGACTCCGTGGAAAAATAGTAGTGTCCAGATTGTCGTGTCTGGACAGAGGCAACAGAGGCAATATCCTTGCCGTCCTCTGACGCTGAGCTCTGGCCAGCTTCCATGAGATCCACATAGTCACAATCCTGGAGCTTCCTCTCTTTCGGAGGGGAAGGCCTGGAAGCTGCAGCAAAAACCAGCAGTGCCGAGATAGAAGCCTGCACCTCTTCCCTAATGGATTGGAGCTCCTCAAGCGGGGATGGGGAGTCCATCCTGACAACACTGTCAGTCATGGCCGACACCTTTCTGTAGGAAGAGGGAAATTTCGTGCCGCAGCCACATTTCCTGGACAGGTTTTTGCTCCCTTTCACAGGCGGCCCTTGTCTCCCTGTAGAAAAAAAGGGAAGAGAAGGGGGTCCCAGTGTGAGTGCAGAGCCTAAATAACTCTACTCCTTGTGACCACCCCCAGAAACACTTACATGAGCTGGGGGAACGCTGGGCTCTGCAGAAGCAGAGGTGGAAGCCTTTCACCCTCCATGTTTCAGGGATCAGCCTTACCTGGGTGTAGCTTCTGGCAGGTACTTATCCAGAAGTACCATGCCCCCAACGAGGAACACCTGTTCCCTCCCTCCTCCTGGTCACCGGCTGCGGGCAGTAGCACGCGATAGGCCTGCTGGGTTCCCTGGAGCCGCACCCAGCCTGCCACAGCCCGTACAGGAGCCGCCACCCGGAACCGGAACCGGAGGTGCCTCCGCGGCACCTCTGATGCATGCCCCAGGGACTGCAGCTGGAGGAGGGAGACGCCAGAGAGCTGAACAGGCCTCTGGCGCTGCAATACACGGCCTGCTTTGCCCCGTAGGATGCAGGAAGGCCGGATGGTCCCACCACAGGAGCTCCGAGAAGGAGGAGGGGCCGGCCCCGACGTCCATCCCTGGCCTGGCTGTAAGTACACCCCAATGCTGCCTCTGCTGGCCCGACAGCACTGGAACCTCTCCATGCCCCAATGGGGACAGGAAGACACTGGAGTACTGAGGAAGGGGAGGGGCTTTTAACCTCTTTGTGTTCCTGTCCCCCAATAGGGCGTGGACGACATCCTCCAATGCTGTCGTGGAAGGCGAATGGAGAAATTTAATTTTTACCACTTAAGTGTAACTTTTGAACAGGCCCCTATATTTGACAGACTCAAATGCCGTTATTTGGCCATGATTTGCCATGGCAACCATCAGGGCCACACAATGATATTCTCAGGAGGCCTCATACTCTGTTAACCATCAAAATGCTGTAATCAATATTGATGGCAGCATGTAAGGGGTTAAACAGCCATGGTCGATGTTAATCCGATTGTAACTGATGAAGCATATTGTCAGCTATAATGTTTAGCTCCTGCATTTTCACCTGAGAATTAAAAAGTCTCCCCTGAGACAAAGGAATGTTTAACAATTTACAATCTTTATTGAAGAGCCTTTAAAAGCATAATAACTTCAAAATTACAATATAAATAGGGAAACACATAAAAAATGTATCGGCCAATTTGGAACCTGAAAGTTATGGTAGATAGCGTAGTGCCTCACATCTCACTAAAGAGATAGGCTATGCAGTTGATTTCACAGGTATGGGTAATATTGCACAGTTATCCAAAGTCTACTATGAACTTCAGCTGAAAATCAAATCATATTTCTAAGAAAAAACAACATCAGACATCTTCAAACCATAATTTCCCCAAGTAGTTGTAACACATAAGATCACCCTGCCCAGTGCTCCTCCTGCCCCTACGCTGTTTCGTCTGGGGACTTCACCAGGGGGTCTGCCTGCCATTATAAGGATTGCTTTGAATTGTTTCCCCTTTCCACTGATAGAATTGTCAGCCACCTCTCCCCTGCAAAGCGGTCACATTATAGTGGAAGATTTGTAACTTCTGTTGTAGCCCTTCTGCCGTGACTAACAATATTCAAATTGAGTATGTGGAGCCTCGTTTAGAAGTCTCAACACAGGACTAGCCAGATCTTCCTCCAGGGAAGGATCTAGCCATGGGGTGGCTCTTTGAGGAGACCACCATAACCACCATATTAAGTGGCCCTTTGAATCAATATCTAGCTCTTTACAAGCTTAAAGATATGACAAGGGAATACCAAGGCCAGGTACCCATCCACAGACAGCTGTTTCGGGGTGTTGCCCCTCATCAGTGTGGAGTAGGATTCTGGCTAGGTGGAAGCAATGCCTAGTAGACCAACAAAACAAAGTATTCACTGATCTCAGGGAGACCTGTTCAAGAGGAAGAGGAAGATCTGGCTAGTCCTGTGTTGAGACTCCTAAACGAGGCTCCACAAACTATTTGCATATTCAAAACTCCCAGGGGGCAATGGGTCTAGGAATTCACTGTGTTGAGCGCTTTAGCCGGCTGCCCACAGTGTTTTCTTGAACTGGTCTCCCTGAGATCACTTAATACTTTATTTTGTGACTAACAATATTGTGCACAGATGCTGTATTCTCGATCATAGAGACCCCACATCAATAATCTATCCTTCCCTTGATTGTCATCTGGGATTGACATGTATAGTGCATGAGGTGTACTGTTTTCCTGGTTATTGAGTGAGGTTGAGATATCCAGTGGGTGGCAGGGTGATCTTATGTGTTACAACCACTTGTGAAATTATGGTTTGAAGTTATTTGATATTGGTTTTTCTTAGAAATATGATTTGATTTTCAGCTGAAGTTCATAGTAGACTGTGGATAACTGCAATATTACCCATACCTGTGAAATCAACTGCATAGCCCATCTACTTAGTGAGCCGTGAGGCACTACGCTATCTACCATGCCTTTCAGGTTCCAAATTGGCCGTCACTATCATATTGGTGGTCACTATGGCTAGCTTCACACCACGGTTTTTTGGCATCAGGTTCTGTCCGGTTTGAACCGAACAGAACCTGATCTGGTTTTGCCTCCCATGTATCCTGTAGCCGGGTTGGTCATATAGACTGCAGCGGTTGTGGGCTCCGGTAACCAAAAAAAAAAAAATATCGGACAAAATCAGACAGTCCCGGATCCGGGGCAATCCGGCACCTATAACATGGGAGTCTATGGGCACCACATCCATGAAAAAAATTCAGATTGTTTCCCGGATCCGATTTTTTGCACTGTCCTAGCTGATGTATCGTACTATCATACTAGGGCATGCATATATTGCCTTTAACCCCTGGACGCTTTATGCTTTCAGTGTATCACAGCGCAGTTCAGGCAGATGCACACAGGCTACCTGGCCACATGGGTCATGGATGTCACCCTCGGAACGCAGTTTATTATTAGGTAATCAATTTCCCACTTCCTGTCAAGTTGCACATATATATTTATTGTGGTTAACACTTTATATAACAGTCAATGTAATAGGAGTACACACTCACTTGCAGGTCATCGAGATAGCAAAAAGGCACAGTTTCCACTTAAAAGTTCATTACAGTTTATTCAACCTCCATCAATCAGACATGTAACACACATGAATGAGCCTTGCTTTGGCTATTCCATAACACTCCCAATGTCCAAATAAAGTATATATACTCACAGGTTAAAAGATAGATGGTTTCCAGACCATTTCTTCTGAGGAGGTTTGGGCAGCATTCACATACTGTATATTCAGCCGCACCCAGTAACCTAACAGGTGCTCATACAGCACTTCTCTCAGAGACAGCTTCTCTCACCAGGGCAGTGTGCCTCACTGCACCACTCCACTTCACATGTGCTCCCCAACAGGAAGTCTTCCAGAAACTTGCTGACATCAGAGAGAGACATGTGACTAGGAAGAGCCACATGATATCAGCAGCAACACACCCCCTGGAGGTATGTGGCTAACCAGACCCCACCTATCACTTTCTGGTTAACCCTTAAATCCAGCCCTAATATCACACTATAGAGACTTATGGAACAACAAGTCTCAGCAAACATCCTGGATTAAGATCGCAGCAGACCTCTGTGCAATACATACCTGTCATTCTTAATGCAGCTGGTGGGCAAATCACAATATATATGTATATATATATATATATATATATATATATATATATATATATGTACACACACAGTGATATGGTGGACAGCCACGGTCTGAATGGTGGCACTATACATGGCCAGTATTTTTTGCACAGGCAGAAGTCTGCTGCGATGTTTTTATGAATGTCTCGCCAGTACTTGGAAGTCACAGTCTGCTTCACAGCATTGCAAGAGTTAAGCTTGCAACTTGCTGGAGATGTGGGTGTGTCTCCGGATGTTTAATGGAGCATGTGTTTGACATGTGAGACAGACTGATGCATGTGTAATGACCGGAGGTCCTATTAAGATCCAGTGAGTCACAAACTGAGACAGAGGCAGAAATAAATAACAGTATTTTTACTGATATGGGGATCAAGGTATGGTTCAGTAAGGAATGTAAAAGTCTCAAAATCCCCTTAAAGTATTACCAAAAACAGTTTAACACCCTCAGCGTTAGCCGACATCAATGCACCGATCTCAGAGTTCCCAGGGTATGTAAATCACACTCAGAACCAGGAACAAATTTACCTACACGTTAGACTTATCAAGGATTTAACTTAACTAAAGGCTATGTACATCAACTGTGGGCGGTCTGATGGGATCTCTGAGATGGCACACTGAGTATAACTTATCACAGCTAATAACAATACAATACACTATATCAATGCTGGCTATACACTTAGCACAGGGATACCCGGGTATCTCAAAACTATGGTACCATCAACCTCAAATGTAGCTTTACACCGGTGTATATTCCACGTGGGCTGCAGCAAGTCCAGAAAAAGAAAAAGAAAAGAAAAACCTTTGGCGCCAAAAAAAACGTATTGTAAAAAAAAACAGCAAAATTTGGCAGCTTACCAGCCAATGCCAGATTCACATGTCCAGTACTTTAGTTCTGTAAGCTTGGGGTGCAATCTGTGGAGCACTCTTTTCCAGGGCTTGTCAGGACCTTGTCAGGATCCTCCCAATGTGGATGGCACCAGACGCCGGCTCTCCTTTCGCAGTCACGGCCTTCCTGGACGCCAATCACTCTCTCCATCAGGGGAACATCTCCTCAGCCTCCTCGGATCCTGGACACTTTCTCAGTTCAAGATAAAGTCTTTAGTCCACACAACAGGGCTTGCAAACAACTTTAAAGGCCCATATAGCTTGCACTGGCTCTGCTGTAATCCTTACACTAGTAATGGCCACCGCAGTGAGCGATCAACAACAACAGGAGCAACTGACAGAGCCGTCACCAAGGCAACCAGAGATTGTGCTTTCACTTTCCTAGACACAGAGCAGTCACCATGGCAACCAGAGACTTTTTCACTTTCCTGGGCCACTACAAAATGGCAGTCTGCTTGGTTTTAGCAGCTTATTAGTTTACTCTCTTACACATGCAGAGCTTGTAGGGTGCTGGGCTGTGAGCAGGCTTCTGGAGCACATGGGAAGAGACCAGGCCTGCAGATGTGGACTGATAAGAGTTCAGTGAATGGAGTCAGAGTGCTCCATTAGGACCTTTCTGAAGAAGCAGTCTCTCAGAGGCCCTGACTGGTCTTGAGACGTGGTCTCTGCTTGGTGAGCAGTAATACACCACAGGCTGGAGATCCTGGTTGTACAGGCGGTACAACCAGGAAAGGTTAGTGCTAATCTACCCCCCTTTCCCCTAGAACACCAGGTATTACCCATTGGAGCACACCTCCTGTTTTTGTCTCATTGCAGCTAGAGAAGCCTGGCAGCATGGAGGAGCTCCTGAAACACCTGCTGCAGAGCCAGCAACAGCAGTACCAACAACATGTTGTAGCGTGTTCCAAAAGGGTATAATCTCACAAACGGGGGTGGAGTCCCAAAAGGGGGTGGTGTCCCTAAAGGAGATAAGGGCCCAAAAGGGGCGGAGTCCCGAAAAGTGGTAGTTGCCCAAAAGGAGGCGCAGATGGACTGTAGCCAAGGTCCAATTTGTTTGTACTATGTGTGTACGGTCTGCAATATGGACTATCCACCTGGTGAGGTTCCATGTGCGTGTTCTGTGGAGGTCAATGGGGAATCAATGTCTGGACTCGTAGACTCTGGGAGCCTGGTAACCCTAGTGAGGGCCGTGCCTGATGTCTACCTGATCCCCGGAAGGAAGATTGAAGTCACCTGCAATCATGTGGTCACTAAAGACTATCCAGTGTCCAGTGTGGTCCTCAAGACAGCCAGGGGGGGCGTGGCCTAGCGCTGCATGGAGAAGGCCGCCTGATCCAGGAGCTCCCGGACCCCAGGAGATTAAAGCGGCTATACAGCATCCAAATCCAGCGGGATTGACCCAAAAGAGCCTCCTAAACTCTCCGGAGCCTTCCCTGATCCGATGGGTAAAGTGAAATCCCTGAATCCCGCTCTCACTAAACAGCTCTCAGACTACTTTCCCCCGGGCCGTCCTGATCTTTCTCAACTTGCCAAGATGGCGCCTCCCTCCCCTAGAGCAGCCCGGGCTTCTCGCCGAGAACATCAAGCGCGGGAGACCAACACAACGGCCCTCTCCCCGGACTCTCCGGTCACTTATGGTCTCATGAAGGAGCTTATGACTGACCTTCTGTCGGAGCTGCGGTCCTCCCTCCAAGACGACATAAAGGAGATGGTGGCAGACCTGCGTGGGAAGGTGACCGAATTGGGCTCCAGGACGGATCACCTAGAAAGTAAAATGACGGAGCTGGTGAACTCTCATAACGACCTATGGGACGAACATCATGAACATCTGCAAGACACAATGGCAGCGGTTCAGGCGAAAAATTGTGATATGGAGGATCGTAATCGCCAAAACAACGTCCGACTGAGAGGCGTCGCTGAAACGATTATGGACGCAGATCTACGTGGATTGTTGCGCGACTTTCTACAAGAGGTCCTACCGGAATCAGACCCCCGTGACTTAAAGATCGATCGGATACATAGGCTACCCAAACCCACGGGCGTTCGTCCTGAACTCCCGCGTGATGTGATTGCCAGGATACACTTCTACGAAACGAAAGAAGACTTTCTACGAGCCCTGAGACAATCGCCGACGCTTTCTGATCGCTTTTCTAATTTGGAGGTTTTTTCGGACTTATCTCCCGGGCCTCTAGCTCTGCGACGAGCGTTCAGACCCTATACCTCCATTCTTCGCGATAAGGATATACCATATCGCTGGGGCCGACCGACTCGCCTGATTGTAAGACGAAATGATGTCTCCCATGTGTGCCTTCTTCCGTCGCAGGCAGCGGCTCTTCTGAAGAAATGGGATCTCCTCTCTCCCGGCTTATCTGAACCGCCACAACAAGATCCACAGACTCGTCGCTCGAAGTCGCGTTCCCGTCGTAGGAGGATTGATCCGGAATGGGACAAAGCTTGAACTTATCTGAGGCCCGTCTGGACTTAAGATCTTTTTGTATCTTCAAGTTCCCCTCTCCTGGAGTTCGCCTTCCTGGCTCCTGAACAGCACCTCCAGGTCGTACAACTCTTTGCCTCTTTCTATCTTCTCTATATCTCACCCTTCTCTTAATTCCTTCTTCCTACTTACCCTCCTCTCCAGCTCTCCCCCTCTCTGAGCCGCCCTCTACGGAGAAGCGTCCTTCTCCCTTACCTCTTACTACACTTTTTCTTCGTTCCTTAGTATTCTCTTCTCTGTTTCTATTCCCTAAGAGTCCTGCGACTGATGGACATGTGCTGCCCCGTTGAGCGACCTTTTTCGCTCGCAATAACGACTTTTTTTTTTTCTACTTCTCAGTGTCTTTTTTTTGACGCTGCGGTCACCTGTCTTTACCTTTACTTGGGTGTTCAGTTTGTTGTCTTTGTGTGTTTGGCTCTGTTGGTTTGATTTACTCCTTACTTTTCATTCCCCACCTCCCCAGTTTGTCCCTCGAAGCCCCCTGCCCTGGCCATATTGGGCCCCAGGGAGGGATAGTTGCTTGAGGGCCTTGCTGTCCCCATCCTTCCACCGACAACCCTTCCCGGGAAGTCACAGATTGAGGCTACATTACTACTGCTTTGTATATTGAGCTTTTACCTGCATATCTCTGTAACTGATTATGCCTACTACAATTTTAGCACTTAATGTTAATGGACTTAACTCCCCACAAAAGAGGTCGCTCCTGCGCTCCCAACTTAGAAAAGCCCGAGCAGACATAGTGTTCCTTCAGGAGACACATCTCCAGGAGGCAGACAATCGACGACTAGCCTCCCCCTTTTATCCTCACCAATTTTTCTCTAACAACCCGGAGAAAAAGGCGGGCGTGGCAGTCCTGATTGGCGCCTCTCTGATGTTTGAACTGATCAGCACTCTAACTGACCCAGAAGGCAGATTCCTCTTGCTTAAAGCTAAGCTAGATGGAGCAATGTTTTCTCTGTTGGTGGTATACGCTCCCAACAGAGGCCAATATAAATTTTTAAAGAAGCTGCTAAAAGAAACTGCCCCCTCGATGGAAGGCCACCAAGTAGTTGCGGGAGACCTAAACGCCCCTTTGTTTAAGAAACTGGACTGCTCCCCTGGTGTCCGCCGCTGGCCTACATGACATTTGGCGATACTTACATGACAACGAGCGGGACTTCACCTTCTTCTCTCCCAGACATAAATCATTTAGCAGAATAGATTATATCCTGGTCAACGACTCGCTCCTACCCTTGTGCCTAAAAGCGGACATCAACGTAATTACCTGGACAGACCACGCTCCGATCTCCCTCACATTATCTGACTCCTCCCCACGCTCCCCTAAAACCCCTTGGAAACTTAACGACTATCTTCTGACATCCCCGAAAAATTTGGAACTTCTAGCCTCTTCAATAGAGGAATATTTCCAATTGAACGCCACGCCAGATATAGCTCCGGAGGGTTTATGGCTCGCCCATAAAGCGGTTATTCATGGGCACTGCATAAAAATGGCGTCCCACTCTAAGAAATTATTGAATGCTAATTTAAACCTCCTGTTAGCGGAAGTAAAGTCTCTGGAGAAAGCATACCTGAATAAGGCAGATCCCGTCACTCTGACAGCTCTCTCACACACACGTAGTCGTCTCCGAAACCTTTTACTATCCCGAGTGGAGCATCAATTGAAAAAGACCAAATCCACATATTATGGTATGGGTGACAGGGCCGGAGCCTTGCTAGCACGAAGAGTTAAGAAATTGGAGATACGCTCTAAAATCGCTTCCTTAACGTCCAACTCCGGCACCCAAATCCGTAACCCTATACTAATTGCCGAACAATTTAGGAGCTACTATGGCGGCTTATATAATCTCTGTGAGTCGACCTCTACTCCCCAACCCTCTCAGGATGCTATCTCCTCCTTTCTCACAAACCTTTGCCTTCCGGCCCTGACTGCTGAGCAGTTGACTTTTTTAAACAACCCAATTTCCCTTGAGGAAATTCTTGGAGTGATTCGTTCCTCCAAGAAAAACTCGGCACCAAGCCCGGATGGCTTTTCTTACAGATATTATTCATCCTTTGCCCCCTTGCTGGCACCCCATCTCCTTGAATTGTTTAGGTTCTGGCAGCGAGAGGGGCGAGTTAGACCGGAGGGTTTGCTGGCAGCTATCTCAACCATTCCTAAGCCAGGTAAGACCCCGTCTCTCCCGGGTAACTATCGCCCAATATCATTACTCAATTGTGATATTAAAATTTACGCGAAGCTGCTGGTGGACCGTCTTAAGACCGTCATTACCTCCCTGATCGCCTTAGATCAGGTGGGATTCATTCCTGATAGACAGGCGAGAGATGCGACTCGGAGGGTGATCAATCTCTTGGAGATTCTGGAGCAGAGAGGGACTCCCAGTGTGCTCTTGTCCCTTGATGCAGAAAAAGCCTTCGACAGAGTTCACTGGGGGTACCTGGCAGCCGTCTTGGACAAATTTGGTTTCCATGGTGATATCCGTTCCGGGATATTGGCCTTATACTCCTCCCCATGTGCCTATGTGAAAGCTGGGGTTTTACCTCCACCTCATTTAACATCACCAATGGGACGAGACAGGGTTGCCCCCTCTCTCCTCTAATATTCGCTCTTGTGATGGAACCGCTGGCAGCCGCAATTCGCGCTAACTCAGATATCTCAGGGGTTTTAGTCGGACAAACAGAACATAAAATCACCCTATATGCGGATGACGTACTCCTCTCCTGCACGAACCCCGCTATCTCTATCCCAGCTGTCCTCTCTGTGCTTACTGAGTTTTCTAACATCTCCTACTACAAACTAAATCTCACTAAATCTTCCTTACTACCAGTGAACCTAACTTTCTCCACACAGACTGAGCTGCGTTCCCAATTTCCTTTCCTCTGGGCCCCCCGGGGATTTCTCTATTTGGGAATACAAATTGCCCCCATACCTACCCTTCTCAGAGTCAATTGCGAAGCCTTACTGACCACCTTGAAGTCTCTCTGTGCTGATTACTCTAGATCCCAACTGTCCTGGATTGCTCAGATAAATCTGACCAAAATGATGTTGCTTCCCAGACTTATATACGTGTTTAGATGTATTCCCCTTCTAATCACCAGACGCTACTTGAACCTCTTTCAGTCTCTCCTGGGGAGGTTTGTCTGGAACAATAAGCCTCATCGAGTGGCTCTCTCAACTCTCACACTGCCAGTATCGCTGGGAGGCTTGGGAATGCCAGACATTTTGACTTATTATCGAGCAATCAATCTAGACATCGCCAAAATTTGGTGGGCTGAAGGTCCTCCTGCACAATGGCTCCAAATAGAATCTACCCATTCACCCCATAAATCCCCGAGGCTCCTCTTAGAGATGTCATATCTGCGCCCCTCTCCACCTAATTCCCCGTTGAAATCTATGCAAACTGTTCTATCGATATGGCATAAATTGGCGAAAACCCACTTGCCATTCCTAACTAAATATATCTCAACTAAGGCAATAGAAATTTGTATGACCAACGTGTCTCTTGCAAAATGGAGGGAGGCGGGTATAACCTTTATATCAGATATTCAGAATGGGGGCAAGATTGTCCCGTTCTCTCACCTCACTCAAAAATTTGCTGTCACGAGCTCCTCCTTCTTTACCTATCTACGAGTCCACCACTTCCTCTCTACATGTGCTCTACCGGAGTGGGATCCTCTTTTAATAGACTTAACGCTTCAATCATTTTTTAAGCAAATAGGACATTCCCAGAGCGGAGTGTCCATTGTACACAAAGCCCTGAACACCAGCCGAGCTACGTCTAAACTACCATATATGCTCCGCTGGGAGACTAACCTCAACTTCACGGCGTCTCTGGAAGACTGGCAGGAGGCTTCGGGTCATGCCGCTAAGTATACCCGGTGCATAAACCACCTGGAGCAATCTAAAAAACTGGCACTAAACTGGTATCTCTCCCCCGTCCGAGTGGCGAGATTTGGAGGCCCAGGCAATTCCGCTTCTCCTCTTTGTTGGAGATCCTGCGGGTCTCCCGGCACAAATGCTCATATTTGGTGGGAATGCCCAGTGGTCCAGTCCTTCTGGACATCCCTCGACTCCCTACTGACAACCTTGACAGGCCTCCCTATGTCTCTAACTCCACAAATGGCCCTCTTTGGTGTAGACCTGCACTCCATCCCTTGTCCGTTGAGGCCCATTATCACAAACACTTTAATTGCCGCCCGTCAAACCGTAGCCGCTCCATGGAAGTCGGCTTCTCACCCCACCATATCGTCAGTGGTAGCCCGCCTTAACAACCACCTGACACATGAGATAACCCTGGCCCATGACCTCCCCCGCAGGACTAAGGTGCTTAAGTGGTGGGATCCATGGATGACCTCCTCCTTTAATACGGTTATTATCCCAGAGTGACCCCCAAGGTTCAAGGCTCTCTACACCCTCTAGTACGCGGGGAACTACAAGTCCTGAGACTCCTATGGTTTCTTGATATTTTTCGATACGGAATGCTTAATGTATGATAAAAAAATTTCTTCTTTTGCTTATTGTATATGTACTTTGGAAGATCTTTGCCTCTCCCACATCCCCCCCTCTGTATCCACTCCCTTTCTATTCTTAGGTTCCCTCCCTTTTGATTTATGTTCTACTTATTCTTCATTGAAAGTTGTCTACTGAATGTTAATCTTGAAAACTTCAATAAAAACTACTGGTTTAAAAAAAAAAGACAGCCAGGGACATTGCAAGCCATGATGTCGCTGTAGTCCCGAACTTAACCTGTCCGGTAATAACAGGCCGGGATTCTTGGCTGTTTTCAGACTTGTGGGAGAATGGAGCTCCTGTACAGAAGGAGGATGAAGAGCTATCTGCTAATGGGGTTGTTTCCGATAAGCGAGTAACACCTCCCAAAATTGACAGTTCTGAGGTAGGGGTGACCAGTGAAAGTCATACGTCTACCCAACATAGTGACCTGACATCCCATGAAGTGTACCACAGGATGACTGGTAGTGATGTGCTAGCTAAAAAGAATGGAGCTGACACCAAGTTAGGTGGTGATTTGGGGGTTCACCAGACTGTGGAGTGTGAAACAGGCTCAAGGGGTGACTGTGACTCTGAAAAAGAAAGGGAGTACAGTAAGGAAAGACCCAGCAAGGATGGCAAATCCTCCCAGCGTATAAGGAGCAAGCACCACAAAGAAGCTGTCCAAGTGACCCTTGCTGATATGTCATCTGCTTCTATTCCATGTGTGAGTTTTCTTCCAGACACTGAGAAGATCAGAATGGAAGGTGAAGTGTCGTTGCCCATAGCAACTGCTGGGGCTGAGACAGATATTGTGCTGTCAGAAGAACTGACACAGTGCGGCTACACTACCCTTCAAGTGAAAGACAAAGAGAAAGAGCCACCCAGGAAGATGGTATGGGTGGCCGCTCCATTGCCTGAACAAGCAGATGATGGTTGGTCAGTTGGTGGTGCTGTAGGAGAATAAATCCTGGGGAGAGCTAGTGGAGGAAGAGTCCATGATGGTCATGGAGAGCAGACCAATAATAGACCCACCTTTGTGGTGGCTGGAGGTGGAAACAGCACCACGGCAGAGATGGGTGAAGTTTTGGAGAAGATTGAAGCGATAGAGTGTGAGAAAACCTCTGAAGGTGACACTACAGAGACCCAGGAGAGGGCCGAAGGTGACACTACTGAGACCCAAGACAGGGCTGAAGGTATTGCTGCCGAGACTCATGAGAAGGATGAAGCTGATACCACTGAAACCCTGGTGACTGTGACAGATGGGGTTGCCGATACCAAAGAGTTGCATAACTTGGCAGAGGTCACAGGTGAAGAACTGGAGACCCCTGGATAGGCACAAGGACATGTGGCCGAGGTTGCAGGGGTGCTGCCGGACCCCAGAGGGGGTGGTGAATGCAGAACTGGAAACCCCTGGACAGGCACACGGTGATGTGGCCGAGGCTGCCAGGGGTGCTGCCAGACCCCAAGAGGGAGAGGTAACTGCAGAAGTGTGAGAAGCCACTGGGAAAGGGAGAGGTGAAGTGAATACCTTCCTCGGGTGTTGTGAGCTCGCCTTGTCCGGTGGATGTTGGAACCAAGATAAGGGAGCTCACAGGAATGCTCCAAGCACACTTGAAGCATGAGAAGCTGTGGAGACAGGCTCTCGAGATTCAACAGGGTGTTTTGGAGATGGAAAGGTCTCTGAGAATGCTGCTAGAAGGAGAACACTTGAAGCAGGAAGGGCTGCGGAGATGAGCTGCTGAGAGGTGAGCAGCTGAGCTAGAGGAAGAGGTCTCTGACCTCATAGGTCGCCTGGCAATATGCCAGTCGAGGAACGAGTCCGCCTTGGAGAAGGTAGAACGACCAGTGCCTCTCCTGGGCAAACACGCTGAAGAAGCGGAAAGTCACTTGGCCCTGAGGCCTGAGCCGGCTGATCATGTGGGGACCAGCAGTAAGACAGAAACGTCTCTTTACAAGTACCCGAAGACTTGAGAGAAGAGTGTGCCAGAGAGTCTGTGCATGATGACTTTAAGAAGGCAGTTGAAGCCTGTAAGGTGTACTGGTCCCCTGAAGCGAAACAGCTGGTGGTTCTGTCCAGATCTGAAGTCACCATGGATTGGGTGGCTATCCTGAGGGACATACACTTGAGGTGTGTTCGCATGAAGCAGTTGATCCGGCTGAAGAACAAAGAAGCTACTAAGCGGCTGGTGCTTATGAAGAGAGCCGGAAGTCTACTGGAAGATGTTGTCCAGGTGCCTAGTGCTCTGCTGAGAGAAGTAATAGAGAAAAATGGACGAGTCATGCAGGAAATGGTGGATAAGTCCGGAGTGACGAGAGAACGAATTCTCGATGATAGTGAAAAGAAGATACCCAGGAAAGTGAGTATAGTTCCATTCCTCATGGTGAGGACAGTTTATAGTCTTGACAATATGCGGATTCTTCTCACTTATAGGGTGACTCACCTAAAAGAAGTCCAGCAGTTAAGGCTGGAAAGAGCGAGAATTGAGAGACAATGTCGCTGCCGAAGATGGAAGCCATCCTTATGTGGCGCCCCGCAACGAGTGCGTCACAAGGGAGTATTGCAGCCGCAATATTCTCTGACAAAGCAGTGCAATAGTTAACTCTGAGATCCAACCCAACATACAACACCTAGAACAGAGGACCAATCCTAGGTCCTGGTGGGTGGAGTGTTAGGGTAGTGAAGTAGAACACATAATAGTCTAGAGGAGTCGAGTCAAGGATCTAGACCCTAGAACACAGAACTTGGAGAGGAGCGGGGGCTCCGCACCTCGTGCGGGCCCCTGGGCCGTCACCGGTCGGGTGTCCGCACCTGAGGCCTTAACTACCGGGATTGGGCATTTCTACACGGGTTCCCAAAAGACTCCCGTGCCCACACTCACAGCCGGTTCACTGGTACCGAAGCTGGCAGCAGTTCACCTCTGTCACGCGAACCAGCCCCGTGGAGGATCAGCTTTACAGGAGCACCCCACCACCAGCCAGTTTCCAGTCGTCTAACCAGCGGTGTACCCACTGAGGGATCCAAGGCTCCCCAAAGCATCCAGAACGTACATCATGGATAGGGCATTGAAGCAGCCTCCCCGTACCCGACCTGGTATTCCTGGGCGACGCTGGCAAAAGAAACTAAGGAGGTAGAAAGGAGGTACACTGCGGATCTCTGAGGAGCACTATCACTGCTGAGTCCACCCGGTCTTCTACTCAACCACTGTAAGCCATGTACTGCCTGCTGGTTACAGTAAAGACCCGTTGCAGAGACTATCTGTGTCCGTGTTTCCTTATGAACTGTCCGTCATTAACTAAAGGTAACCGCAGCTGCCGCACAACATCTTGGGCAGCTCCAGCCTCCGGGGCTCACCGCTCAGCCTGTGGGGAGCGTAACATCTTGCTGCTGTCCATCACCCCGGAGGTTCCGCAGCGTCGGTAACCCTTACCGAACTACTCATAGGTGGCGTCACGAAGAAAACAAATTAAATCCCCTTTAATCTGTTCCCACTATGACGTCTTCAATTTTGATCTGCACTACACCGGGCCCCACTACCGGCAGGCGCGGTCCACCCGTGACAAGGAAGGAGAAGAATCGCCTGTCTAAACCGGAGTCTGCCGGCCGCGGTGAGTCAGAAAATGGCGTCACGAACAGGATACGAGCAGGCCCGTTATCCAACGGGTATATTGTGCTTAAAATGGACTTTATTGTCTACAACTGGACTTTGTTCGTCCCTAAAAGAACTTTCCCGCCTTTACACCATTGGGTCAAGATGGCGCCCAAGATGGCGTTCCCGCCACAAGAAGCCGCCACGTGAAGCCCAGGAGTGAGTCAACCCCCCCCCCTCATCGTGGGAGGGCTAAAGACAAAAGGCGCCAAACTCTTTGTCCGCCCTGATTGCTCGAATCAACCATGGGGGCGGACCCCAAAGACTTTTCCCACGATTGGACTACAAAAGCCCAGAGGAAATGGGAGTGTCATAGACACACCGACAGAAAGAGAAGACCTCTTCACTAGCTCTACCAGAACGCTTACCGGTTCTACGGGTGTGGTTTCCCTCCAAGAAGAATGGCCAGCATGAGACTCCAAGACCTGATGCGGGAGGTCGAGGCAGAGGCCAGAGCAGCCATCAGCCAACCAGGTCCGGATCCTGCCCTTACTATAGACGGCAGCCCCGACTTCTGGCTAGAAGCTCTACAAGACCTCCGGGTGCGGTTACTAGAGACAGTGGAATGGACGATCCGTAGCTGGAGCGCGACCCTAGGCAGACGACTACACCATGCGATGCAGCAGAGCCGACCGGGTACAGCTTCTCCAAGCCCAGACGACGTCACCAGCTTCTCGACCGCCTCACCGTCGCCTACCACCTGTCCTGCTCCGTCACCTGAGCCAATAGACTGTGTCATTCCGGTGGAGGCCGCAACTCGACCCGTTCCAGCGACCAACATCGTAACCGATTCCGTTCTTGAGCCGGAGCTCATAACACGCTCCATTGAAGAACTCGATCTTTACCAGGTTCCCACTGAGGAACCCGCGACATGTTTCACCACTACAGAGACAGTCGCCTGTTTTATCCCCGTACCGGAGGCTTCCCTTGCCATTGCCGAGGCCTACCGGGTAACCGGGATTGAAACACCTTTACCTGCGGAAACAGATGAAGAGGCAGGCAGCCTGGAAGCCCTACAGGACGTCCCTACGGAAGGATCCGCAGCACCACCGCTCTGTTGTACAACGGAACAAGCTTCAACATCTCTCACCATCGAGCAGCCTGATGTGGTCATCGAGGAAGAGGTCGGAGAGGATGACGACGAGACCCACAGCACCGCTGAGGATTTCGACACCGGGTTCGCTTGGGGAGACAACAAGGAACTTCCTTCCGGGCACACAGCTCGGGTACACTGGTCGGGTGCACTGCCGACACCTTCCCCTGTGCCGTTCCACCGGGTTCCGATACAGACAGCCCGCCAAGTTCAAGCTTCCCGCCAAACCACCAGCTCCGTTACTCATCTTTACACCCCGAGCCGTAACGACGGAGATGTACGCCAGAGACGACGAGAGGAGTGGCAAGCCCGAGAACGCGCCAACATGCAGGCCCGTGCCGAGGCTCGCCGCCAGCCGCCGCTGCCTGATGAACTCCGCCGTGAAGGTAGAATTTCCACCTTTAATTTAAATACCGGGTGGGGGTTCGCTTGGGAGGTGGGTTTGAATGAGGAGGTGTTTGTGGGGCGCCGGGACGTTGAGTCAAACTTGCCAAGAGGACATCCCGATCGCGACCTATACCGGGGCGATATTATCACCTACGAGCGCTATGCTTGTGCAGATGGGTGGTTTGCAATCCGGGTGCGCCATCGTTCCCAGAGCCAGTGACTTTAAAACTTGAACTTCATCAATGACTCTGTTCCCGTTAATCATTGACTGTGTGATCTCGCGGCTACAGCCTGAACTTTTACTCAAAGTACAGCCGACCGCCCGCCGGGTCCGCACAAAGTGATTACCTGTTTCTTTGCTTATATCACCAAAGCATACCTTTCCCTGTTTTTCTATTTTAATAAAAGTGTGTCATATATATGTATAAAAATGCAAAAACCTCTGTAATGTGAGTAGTTTGACGCTTGGGGACAAGCTGATTTAACCAAGGGGGAGTGTGGCGCCCCGCAACGAGTGCGTCACAAGGGAGTATTGCAGCCGCAATATTCTCTGACAAAGCAGTGCAATAGTTAACTCTGAGATCCAACCCAACATACAACACCTAGAACAGAGGACCAATCCTAGGTCCTGGTGGGTGGAGTGTTAGGGTAGTGAAGTAGAACACATAATAGTCTAGAGGAGTCGAGTCAAGGATCTAGACCCTAGAACACAGAACTTGGAGAGGAGCGGGGCTCCGCACCTCGTGCGGGCCCCTGGGCCGTCACCGGTCGGGTGTCCGCACCTGAGGCCTTAACTACCGGGATTGGGCATTTCTACACGGGTTCCCAAAAGACTCCCGTGCCCACACTCACAGCCGGTTCACTGGTACCGAAGCTGGCAGCAGTTCACCTCTGTCACGCGAACCAGCCCCGTGGAGGATCAGCTTTACAGGAGCACCCCACCACCAGCCAGTTTCCAGTCGTCTAACCAGCGGTGTACCCACTGAGGGATCCAAGGCTCCCCAAAGCATCCAGAACGTACATCATGGATAGGGCATTGAAGCAGCCTCCCCGTACCCGACCTGGTATTCCTGGGCGACGCTGGCAAAAGAAACTAAGGAGGTAGAAAGGAGGTACACTGCGGATCTCTGAGGAGCACTATCACTGCTGAGTCCACCCGGTCTTCTACTCAACCACTGTAAGCCATGTACTGCCTGCTGGTTACAGTAAAGACCCGTTGCAGAGACTATCTGTGTCCGTGTTTCCTTATGAACTGTCCGTCATTAACTAAAGGTAACCGCAGCTGCCGCACAACATCTTGGGCAGCTCCAGCCTCCGGGGCTCACCGCTCAGCCTGTGGGGAGCGTAACATCTTGCTGCTGTCCATCACCCCGGAGGTTCCGCAGCGTCGGTAACCCTTACCGAACTACTCATAGGTGGCGTCACGAAGAAAACAAATTAAATCCCTTTAATCTGTTCCCACTATGACGTCTTCAATTTTGATCTGCACTACACCGGGCCCCACTACCGGCAGGCGCGGTCCACCCGTGACAAGGAAGGAGAAGAATCGCCTGTCTAAACCGGAGTCTGCCGGCCGCAGTGAGTCACTTACATCAAGGTACCCAAATAAGTGGGGGTCCTTCCAGTAATAGAAGGGCCACAGCAGAAGGGTGCTGTGGGTCTCTAGGTGATGAAGAAAGGCGCTGACAGAGAGCTTTCCGAAGACGTCCTGAGGAGTGGAGGTGTAATAGGTTAATGGGCTGAAAATCCCCTGTTACACCAATGCTGAGGGTCCTAGACAAAAGACCTAATAGTATACATGACCATACAGAGTCAGACCAGACAGGAGATTTGACTGTCAACGCGATTCACTACAAATCTACCCGTTGTAGGAGGCCATGGAGAGAGAGATCTGCCAAAAAGACAAACCACGTGCAGACTAAAAAGGGTCTGGCGACAGTGACGGACCTTGTCTCAGGAAAAGCAGCCCACGGCTGGACAATGGACACGAGTGCAAGGGAAGCGCACTATCATACTAACTGCAGGGGCAGGCCTCAGAGAGATAGGACTCATACACATGAGGTGGCAGAGTCTGACAGGGTAACAAGGTCTGACCCTTGGTGGCGACACAGACGACCCCCTGGTATAGGGACCTATGGTGCCAAGCCGGACGGCTTTAGGCAGAGGGGGGGAATATGTCATATGGCGGCCAACCATGGTCTGAATGTTTCGCACAGGCAGAAGTCTGCTGCGATGTTTTTATGAATGTCTCGCCAGTACTTGGAAGCCACAGTCTGCTTCACAGCATTGCAAGAGTTAAGCTTGCAACTTGCTGGAGATGTGGGTGTGTCTCAGGATGTTTAATGGAGTCTGTGTTTGACATGTGAGACAGACTGATGCATGCAGAGCTTGCAGGGTGCTGGGCTGTGAGCAGGCTTGTGGAGCACATGGGAAGAGATCAGGCCTGCAGCCGTGGACTGATAAGAGTTCAGTGAATGGAGTCTGAGAGTGCTCCATTAGGACCTTTCTGAAGAAGCAGTCTCTCAGAAGCCCTATGTGGACAGACTACAGGCCGTGTGTGAGGTAAGCGGACTGTTCGTTTTGGTAAAGTCGAAGGAAGGCTCATGTTTCATTTGCACCGTGCGGTTTATGCTGTCCTAAATAAACCAGCTGGACCTATTTCATAGAAGAGACTGTTGCTGTGTTTATGGTTTATGTGCTACTAAGTGAGTATGCCCTGGACTGCTCCGTGATCACTATATCACAATATATATATTGTGAGGTAGCACAGGCCTGGAGGACTCGCTTGCAGCGTAATTGATACCAAACCGTGCAGACAACCATGTTTTAAAGTTCAGCAAAGTTCAGCAATTTATTCACATGCCTCATAAACTGCACATAGCACATAACCATGTCTCTTCCGACTGTCCCAATGGCCGGTATAACACACACATATCCTGATTAGTCCATAGGAGGGAATCACAGACCTTAGGTGAGAGACCTCCTGTTCCTGGAGGGTCACAGACTCTTGACTTGTTATTTTTTAATACACATATCTTTTCTTTTTAATATTTAATATATATTTATTAAACATGTAGATTTTTATATATATTTATATTATATTTTTGCCATTGGATCGTTGATCTTCCTCTGACTGCTGGTCTTCAGTCTTCCCAATTATCCTATAGAATGCTGATATCTACAAAGAGATGGATCAATGTTATAGTAATTCAATATTATATATGAACACGTTTTTAATCTCTCATTTGTGATGCCTATCGATCACAGATAATTTAGCACAGAACATACATGAAGGGTGTTTCAGCAGTGATTACATCAGTTTTTAATCCCAAGTTCTACTCCCACCTTCACCATTATAATTTTATGCACATTCTACAGATATATATATATATTGTGAGGTAGCAACCGGGGAACCCGCTTGCAAACGACAACAAACACGTGTTTATAAGTTTAACCAATGTGTACCCGTTTATTTTTCACATATAATAATATAACCCGGGTAGCATGTTGGACACATATCACATTGCACTTTACATAAACACATCATACATTACATAAAACATTGCACATATACATTCACAGTAACCCGGGACCTGTAACCACTACTCTCTCCCCATTGGAGCTCTAACACCTGCTCCCGGGGATTTGTTGTCACTTATTTATGCGCTTTCCAATGACTCTAATCAGTTGTCAATTTAATATGCTAATGTTTGTATATATAAACTGCATTTCCTGTTGAGACACTTGTGCCTGAGGCAAAGTCTTTGTGACTTGAAACGTTGCATGTTTTGTGCCTGTCCTAATAAAGAAAGTTCTTTTCACACTGAGAACTTGGAGTGCTGCAAGTCTTTCTCCAGACCTGGACCTGCTCCCGGGGTAGCTACGGCCTCCGGCCTACTTACACCTCTTACAGTACATTTATAATAAATACATGTATCATATTTCGACGATGACCCCTCCGGGTTCATAACAGGGATTGAGCAACCTGAGTCCCGGGTATGTCATGTATCCCCAAGGGGCTCCTTCCTGGACATGTTTCACCCCATGTCCAGGTCAGCGTCCACCTGGTTCAACCATGGTGTCCCCACTCTAGGAGCCCTTTTAACCCCTGCTTCTGACCTTCGTTACCTACGCCTCAATGGGCCCTGTGGGTCCCAATGGCGGTACCTGCCGCCTGGCTTTAGTCACCCAGCATGATGACTCAACATTCACCCGTAGTCAGGAATCCTGCCCGACCGGGTCCTTCCATACCGTATGTGATCCATCATTCCAGCGTCCATGGATCACACACCTGCTCACAGCCCATCATAACACATCCATGGACTGTGGCCCCTCCGTGACCATAACAGGGACCTGGTCAACCGTAGAATCCGGGCCAACCATGCGTCACCATGGCCTACTCACCACGGTACAGGCTACAAGTCGCCACCAAACCTCCATCTCATGGCAGGTCTCCAGGTCCACGACTGTGCCCTGCGTCCGAGTAGCGCCCTAATGGATCGGCCATGGTTCCCTTCTAGGAGCCTTCGTGACCCCTGTCTCTGGCCACAGGCACACCCACACCATTAGAGGTCGTGGTTGAGGAACGGGTACCCTCTGCAAGCAGCAGGGCAAGCCTCCCTCTCGTCCCACAGGACGGAACGCCTCCAACATCATCCATTCTCGCTGGGTCTCTCTCTCTCCCCACATCGTTATACATGGCTCTTACATCTAGGCCATCATCTCACATTCAGGGCCATTGCCTAAGCCCTCATACATCAACGGGTCCTTTACTAGTCGGACCCAATAGCGGTTATGCCCGCCTGGCATTAATCACACACAGCTCTCTCCGTTACACGGGAACCGCTGTCTTACCGGGCACGGATCCGGGTCTCGCTACCTGTATAACGGGTCCACCAAGCGTCCCCCAAGGCTCCTTTCCCGGACGTGGTTCCCTCCACGCCCGGACCAGTCTCCACCGGGTTCAGCCACGGCTTCCCCACCAGGTGCTCACGACCCCGGCCCTCGGCACCGGCATGGAGCTAGCATGCTCCCTTCACCATCTCAATCATGGCGGCATGTACTTGCAGTCACCAGTCCCTCACACAGACTGGCTCTGCTCAGCTCTCAGGCTGGTCTCAGCTTCCAGACTCTATCTCTGCTTCCAGCATCTATCTCAGCCTCCAGAATCTATATCTCAGGTGGCCGGCTCTTATCGTGCCAGCCACTCCCACCTAGACACACCCCCTCAGCTGCTTGTAATCAGCCTATCACCCAGCTCAGGTTAACTCCCTGTGTTCCGGGTTGTCAGCACTCACTCATTACATCCTATTCCTCATGGACTCCTCGATCTCAGCCCACTCTCACTGCCGCTCATTAGGCTCATGACCTCATTGTGTTCAGGTTGGTTCACACAGTATTATCATCACAGGAAAACCGGCCGGTGTGCACAGGATCATCCTCTGATCCTACATGTGATGTACCCCGGCCATGCGGATCATGCCGGCGGTGCCTCACAATATACAATACAAATGTAACATAGTAGAGGTGCTACCTATTTTTCACTTTATTATCATCTTTTTATTCTTAGATTTGATTGCTATATTCACGTTTGTTCTCCACAACCCATCCTGTCTTTATACTCATTCTATTGCTGAGAATGGCCATGAGGATAGTTGGCTCAATAGGCAGAATTTCTACACATTGCATGGTATATAGCACAATTCTCTTTTTGTGAGTTTGATTCCTCACTAGGATTTTTCCAGCTTCTATGTCTTATACTTTGATTTATTTATATATTTTTTTCGATCTTTATGTATATGAAACTATTTTATATCAAGTGTACACTTTATTGATTTATTCTATTGTGAATTTGACACTGATAATGATTTTAGCTGTTACGTGTTTCTGTTTACAAACAATGTGACGTCATGTTTAGATCCTCCCTTCATGCTGATGTAATTTCAATTATGTTTTGGCGCCTTTTCTCTTTTAAATAAGATTCCGTTCAGTGTAATCTTGATGTTCCCTGAGGAAGGAGCTCGGTATGTGGCTCTGAAACGCGTTGGAAAATAAAGGCTTAAGCTGATCCAGACATCCCTGTGTCTTGGTTCTTTTGATCCTGGAGCAGCAGCGCGGACATTGAGACACTTCGTCCAAGAATTTCTACAGACTCTTGACTGGCCAGGCTCCAACCAGGACTGGGTTCCCTGAGCCTGGGATGAACCTGGCTTTCCAATGTCTCCTCACCTATCAGAGGCTCTGGCAAACATCTTCTTCAGATGATCAGGCTCTCCACTTCCTTTGTGAAGGACCTGTTCTGATGTCACAGCCCATGTGACCAGGAAGGAGTCAGCCTATGTGTGATCTGACACACCCATGGGAGGAACCCAGTTCTTCAGACATTCTGTCACATCGCCATTGGACTCGGTGGCTGGTGTTCCTGCCTCGGCCGCTGGGAGGAGCCGGATTCCTTCGGCTGGTGGCGCCGGTGATAGGAGGGCCTTGTCCTCATATGGAACTGCTCCCGTGACGTCTGCCTCTGTCGCTGAGCGCCGCTGTGTTTCCCCTCTGGGTGGTGTTGGTCGCAGAGAAAAGGGCCCTGCAGAGGTGTCCGTTAGGCGCAGCCTGCGTTCTTCTGTCAGAGGTGGCGTGGGTGGAGCCAGTCGTGCATCTCCATCTGGCCTGGATCTAGGGGCGGTCCGGATGAGGTCATCAGGTTGTGAGCTCCAGCCTATGGGAGGTAGCCGTGCCCTTCAAGTACATTGGAGCCTGGCTTGCAGGCCGCCAGATATAGTTTTGGTTCCCCAGTGATAGTGTGTTTAGTTTCGTGTCTGACTTTGCCTGGATTTCTGACTCTGCCTCTGCCTATTGATTTTGTACCTCAGCCGCCCTCTTGGTTTTTGCCCTTGACATTTGCCTGGATTTTTGACTCTGCTACTGCCTGACGATTTTGTACCTTCGCTGCCCTCTCGGTTTTGACTCGGACTCCTGACTACGTTCTTCGCTTCCTGATTTTTCCCTTCCTAGACGACCTCCCTGCTCTGCTGCTCCCATAGGTAGCTACCCCCTGGGCTCCGCTATAATTCCAGATCCCTGTATAGGGGTTAAGGGTCTCGGGGTTTCTCGGGGTGCTGCCTTACCAGCAGCTCAGCCTTACAGCGGACGGTCGTCACACATTCCCATGGCTTATCCAACCTGAAGTCTAGCACATGTAATGCATCTGCACCTGTGGAAGCTCCAGTCCCAGCATAGGTATTTGCAAGGCAGCCAGCCGCTGCACCACATATCCCCCCCCACCCCCTCATGTTCAAGTCCGCAGTGTTGAACATATGATACACAGGCGCATTACAACCCACAGGTTAAACAGGGTCCCAGCATCGGATCTGTGTGCTGCTTAGCTCCAGGAACAGGAGTCATCGACCGTAGCCTCTCCCACGGGGACTTACAACTCATCTGCGTCACTGTTTCCTTGTGCGGAACTCTATCAGACATCGCCAGGTCACTTGTCCGAGTCATCCTCTCGTCAGACCCTCCCCACCCCCAGTGGTGATGACCGTAGGTGGAGTCATTTGCTCTTGTATCTAAGGTCAGGTCTGACGCTGTCCTGTCACGTACCCTGCTAGGTCGTTTGAGTGGGTTTCTGGGAGTTGAGGTACTGGAGGATTCACTACCTCCAACTGGACTACCCCCACTACCCTCAGAATGTCTCTGGAGGTCTCTCTGTTGGTATCTTACTTCGCTTGTTACCATTTGAGAACCAGTACACCACTTGTGTCTTCTGGCTCCAGGTTTCAGGGCCAACGGAACTTCGGCTTCATCAGCGTGTTTGCCCAGAAGGAACACTGGGTGCTCTACTTTCTCCAAGGTGGCATCGTTCCTCATCTGGCATGCGCCCAGGCAACCTTTGAGCTCAGAGACTTGGTCCTCTAGCTCAGCTACTCACCTTTCAGCAGCTCGTCTTTGAAGCCCTTCCTGCTTCATCTGCTCTTCTAGCAAAATTCCCGGAGACCTCTCTGTCTCCAAAGCACCCACTCGATTCTCGACAGCCTGTCTCCACAGCTTCTCTTGTCTCAAGTGGCCCTGGAGCATCTCCATGAGCTCCCTTATCTTGGCTCCGACATCCACCAGACCAGGTAAGCTCACAACACCCGAGGAGGTATTCATTTCACCCTCACTTTCTCAGTGGCTTCTTCCACATCTGCAGTTACCTCCCCCTCTTGGGGTCCAGCAGCACCCCTAGCAACCTCAACCACATCACCTTGTGTCTGTCCAGGGGTCTCCGGTTCTTCACCTGTGACCTCTGCCACGTCATGCAACTCTTGGGCATCGGCAGCCCCATCTGTCACCCTCACCAGGGTCTCAACGGTATCGGCTTCCTCCTTCTTGTAGGTCTCGGCATCGATAACTTCGGCCCTCTCTTGGGTTTCTCTAGTGTCATCTTCAGAGGTTTTGTCACCCTCGATCTCTTCAACTTTTTCCACATCTCCCCCTCTCTCTGCCGTGGTGCTATTTCCACTTCCAGCCACCCCAGAAGTGGGTCTATTATTGGTCTGCTCTCCATGACTATCGGGGACTCTTGCTCCACTAGCTCTCCCCAGGATTTCTTCTCCTACAGCGCCACCAACCGACCGACCATCAGCTGCTTGTTCAGGCAAGGGAGCGGACACCCATACCGTCTTCCTGGGTGGCTCTTTCTCCTTGTCTTTCACTTGAACGGTAGTGTCATCACACTGTGTCAGTCCCTCGGACAGCACAATATCGATCTTAGCCCCAGCGGGTTCTACGGGCAATAACACTTCACTTTCCATTCTGTTCTTCTCGGTGTCTGGAAGAGAACCCACACATAGCATAGAAGCACATGACATATTGTCAGCTGGGGTCACCTGAGCAGCTTTTTTGTGGCGCTTGCTCATTTTGCGATGGGAGGATTTGCCATCCTTGCTTGGCCCTTCCTTACTGTACTCCCTTTTCTTTCTCAAAGTCACAGTCACCACTTGAGTCTGTGTTATACTCCAGAGTCTAGTGAACCCCCAAGTCACTCTTTAACTTGGTGTCAGCTCTATTCTTTTTAGCTACCACGTCACTACCAGTCACAGTGTGGTTTCCTTCTTTATTCATCGTGTCGCTACGTTGGGGAGGCCCACCATTTTCTTTGGTCACCCCTAACTCTAGTCTGTCATACTTATGGGGTACCAACTCATTATTACAGATGACTATATCTCAGGCAACCCCTTTAGCCTCCCGCTGTAACAACGCCTCCTTAGAACTGTTCTGGCTTGTATCTGAGCAGTCAGACACAAACCCTTGCTCCCACAAGTCCAAAAATAATTTAGAGTTCCGGCCTATTATGACTGGACACACCAAGTCCGAGACTACGCCAACATCGGGTCGCTCAATATCATCGTCCATCTCAAGGATCACTCTGCCCAGTGGGTACTCTTTAGTGGTCCCATGACTACAGCATCCTTCTATTTGCTGTCCAGGCATCAGATGGAGTTCTGGTGTGGCCCTTGCTAGGGTAACCGAGTTCCCTAGGTCTAGAATACCAGACACACACTGTCCATTCATTTTCACAGTACACACCCGTGACCCAACGGTGGATAGACCATGTATACCGCAGATTGGACATCAGTAGGAGGAGCCCCAGAGTCCCCGACTCCAGTCAATCAGCTCAGAGTTAGAAGGCTTTGCCCCCTTTTGGGCAACCATCCCTTTTTGTGTCTCTGTCCCCTTTTGGGCAACCCAGTCTATATGGGATAATTTTCGGGGACACCCCACAACAAGTTTATGGTACTGCTGCTGCTGGCTCTGCAGCAGGTATTCCAGGAGCTCCTCCATGCTGCCAGGCATCTCTAGCTACAATGAGACAAAAACAGGAGGGGCGCTCCAATGTGTTATACCCGGTGTTCTAGGGGAAAGGGGTGGGGGGTAGAATAACACTAACCTTCCCTGGTTGTGCAGCCCGTACAACCAGGATCTCCAGCCTGTTGTGTATTAATGCTCACCAAGCAGAGCCCACATCTTACAGCCAGTCGCTTGACTCCTCCGACGTGCACCTGGATCGAGAGCGGTGACAAACTTCGTGACCCCACTTAGCCACCAGCCAGATGCTTGTATCCCTGCTTGTCGTGTGGTTGCCTGTAGCAACCAAGACATGCACATGTATTTCCAGCGCTACCGTCAGCAAATGTGCTCTGATGCCCCACCGGGCCGAGCTGTGCCCTCATTCTCCACCATATGTGAGGTAGCGCACGCCTGGAGGACTCACTTGCAGTGTAATTGATACCAAACCATGCAGACAACCGTGTTTTAAAGTTCAGCCGTTTATTCACATGCCTCATAAACTGCACATAGCACATAACCAGTTTGTTAGGTCCCCTGGCACTGCTCCCCAGCTCACCTCTCCCAGGTCGTCATCCTCTGCTCCTCTGCAGACCGAGCATCCGGCGTCCAGGCATACTGTGTCTTGGAGCCGTTGCCGGGGTCCCTTTCTGTCAGCTGACCGCCGGGCTCATACATGAGCACATTACAATGGTCATATTCATGTGACCAATCAGCGGTGCACTAGGTGCACTCCTCCCCTGTGACTCTAGGGGCCGGCATGGTCCAACCTGACACACCCGTTGACAAATAGCTGCTCTTCCTCTGGTATATCAGGCCACCTCCACTGATGGGAGGTGCCTGATTATTAAGTGAGTTTGCTTCTGCCTTGCTGACTGCTGGTCAGGCCTTCCTTGTACCCTGTTACCTGGAACCCTAGCTGTGCTCTTCCCTGGAAGCACCATTCCTGTTCGCCTAGCCTTGTACCATTACCCAGAATCCTTAGCTGTGCCGTAGCATAGGCTAACCTTACAAGCTGCCCCCCTGGTACTAGTAGCCATGGTATTTAGACCCCCTGGGCTTTCCCCTGATAATCCCTGTATAGGAGTTGGTTAAACCAGGTCCAGTTCACCCAGGGGAGTTTGGTACCACGGCCCAGTTGGTCCACTCCAGGGCGCCTTCCCCCAGAAGCGTGACACGTCTCTTCCGACTGTCCCAATGGCCGGTATAACACACACATATCCTGATTAGTCCATAGGAGGGAATCACTGACCTTAGGTTAGAGACCTCTTGCTCCTGGAGTACATCCGTCTTAAAAATGAACGAGACCAGTTCACTGATGCACCTGACAAGGATCTACAACAAAGACATTGGGATGTCCTTCGAACTCGAGAAGTATGGCCGGTTAGTAATAAAGAGAGGCAAGGTAGTAAGGACTGATGGAGTAGAACTAACTGCAGGGCACATAGATGTACAGACCTGCTACAAGTACCTCAGAATCCCACAGGGATATCATAACCATGATGAGGAGGTAAGGAAAGCAGCATCATCCGAATACCATCAAAGGGTAAGACAGGTCCTGAAGAGCCAGCTCAAAGGGAAGAATAAGATCCATGCCATCAATATATAGCCCTGCTAGTTATCAGATACCTGTGGCACCGCTGCGGACCGGTCGCCACTAAAAGTTGCAGCAACCGGAATCGGTAAGTCCAGTCACCCAAACACACACCCAACACATTCCGATCCCAAGACTAGGGACTCTATGCCCAGAAAAGGAATAGTAGGAGGAGACAAGTGGAGGGAGGGAAAGTTAGACAGAAAATGGTCAAGAAGGAGGGAAACAAAACCAGAAAACACTACAGGAAGTTGGTTATTCAGTTGGGAGAAGCCAGTTAGTGGGTTCCAGTCAGTCAGACGGAGAAGAGAGAGAACACCATAACTACACGAGACTGAAAGGGCATGGACCCGGCAGCCTGTAACACCATGAGGCTTGTCCGGGTCCCAGGCTACAGTCTGTAGAGAGACAGAAGGAGTCCTAGGGGCACAGGTAGTGAGCAATCCACCTGTGCACCCGAATTAGCGGGAAAGCTGAAGGACTGGGCAGAAAACAGGGTGGCGGCTCTTAGGTGGCCAGGACGCTCAACACTCCAACCAAAATACTAAAAAAGGAGATACAAAGAGGCGCAGATTGTGCCTTATCAAATGGACACTGAATGTTTCTATGTGGATTATAAAGCTATCCACTCACCTTTTCTGGTTGTGAGACTCACAACCAGTATGAAAGCATGAGACAGCTGCTGCAGAACCTCCACCAAACGCAAAAACCGCGGGAAATCAGGAGACAAAACTGGAAATGGTGTCCACGGTCTGCGCTGCTGCTCTTTTCCAAAGGATTTCACAAGACGGTTATTACCATAAGAATGTCCTTTATTTTCATCACACCTACGCGTTTCGGTGCTGTCCCAGCACCTTCTAATGGTGGCCCTGAGGAAGGTGCTGGGACAGCACCGAAACGCGTAGGTGTGATGAAAATAAAGGACATTCTTATGGTAATAACCGTCTTCTGAAATCCTTTGGAAAAGAGCAGCAGCGCGGACCGTGGACACCATTTCCAGTTTTGTCCAACCACAATACTAGTCAGTTGCAGTCTCTTTATGTCCTGTGACCCAACCCTGGCGCAGTGAAGAGAAGGTCGCCATACTAGGGCCAGGGGACCATACAGGTTGCCCAACAAAGGCCTGTGGCTGCTGGATCGTAGCTTTGCATGCAGAAGTACTAGGAAGAGAGGCCCATGGAAAGGAACACAAAAGGGGGTCATCTGGACGAGCCATCCTGGCTGCTAAGAGACTACCGGAGCCGCCACTGTAACATGAACATCTGCCGAGAATGCCAAATAAACCAGGATGAAGCTCAGCACTGTGAGAGACTGTTATTTCTGCACCTGAGGAGAGGTACACTGAATCGCCAAGCTGGCAACAGCAGCCTGCCTGAGAGTGGCTCTAATCTTTACCACACAACCAGCACGACCTCGCTGGCATCCCTGCACCCCCAATGAATTCATCACTTCAAAAGACTATACGATTCCCCTGGGGATTTCCCGTGGAGAGCTAAACCATCAGAGTTGGTACTCCCATCATCCCTAGAGGTCCCGATTGCAGCAGTGGCTATACTGCGCGCATCCCACGGATGGCATCACGACAAAAACTCTTTCATTTTTATTCTTATTTTTCTTTTCATCCATTTTTCAACTTCCCCTTTTTAACTGATCACCTGATGAGGGGATCATGGACCAGGTCACGCCACCGTGACATCCCACAGCCGCTGACGACATCGGGACGGCCCGGTTCCGAGTACCCATGGTCCCCGCCCGGGACGAGTCAGCCTTTCTAGCATCACGAACAGGATCTACTGACCTAGTATCGCCGGGTCTTGTGCGCCTCAAGGACTGCCACAAAAGACTGTATTTTTTGGGTCTGAGTAATAGTGGCCCCAAGAGACTAAGAACATGTGCTGTTAGAGGGGCGTGTCACAGTTCCCCATCGTGGGGTAGGCCAGCACGAGGCGCAAAAAATTGCCTACATCCCTTCCATCCTCCAAGAGTCGGGAGGGCAGACCCATAAACTGTATCATCTCGCCCAAAGATGTGGCTGCTGCTGCCGACAAACAGAGACACCCACGAAGGGAGGGAGAAGAAGGAGACTTTGATGAGAGCTGCAAAGAAAGTGGCGGGAGGTTAAGGATCCTGATAACAACCAACATGGCGGAGTCAAGCTGGTACGGCCCAGAGCGCGGGGTGGAAGAGACGGGTTCCCCGGAGGCAGGCCAGATGCCAGAAATGGATCCCACCTTCTTGTCATAGTAGGTCAGTGAGCTGAGTCGCAAGCTAGAAAGAGCCCACCTTGACACCGTGAAGAAATGGCGGCAGACGCTCATGAAGAAGGCCATCGCATGGTGGATGTCATCGTGCTCTGCTTCCCCGACCTGGGAGATGGAGGAGGATGAGTTGGAGCCCGGTCCCAGGACAGGTATGGCGACCCCCCCCCCACTGCTGTAAGAGAGCTCCCTAGTGCCAATAGACCTTCCTCTCCTCCTCAGCCTCAGTCCGGCACACACCAGCCAGGCCTGGGAAGATACACCAGATCCCGAGCCAGGCTTAGCTATCCCCTTGACCCCAGAACCATTGTCACAGGAGGCCCACGGGGAACGGATCGCCTGTTATTAGGAGAACCCTGGCGGGGCTTTGATGGGATTCCCAGGGGAAAGTGGCAGCGGGCAGAGACCAAGTAGAAGTGGTGCCCTGGGAGGAACATAGGAGGTGATGTATTGCCTGGTGAGAGGCGGAAGTCAAGGAGCGGAGGGCCCAAAAGAGAGCGATGGTGGCCCGTCACTTCCAGGCCGAGGCCGAAGCCCGCAAGGTCTAATTTAACCTCCAGGCCCAAAGCCGGGAGGGAGTGGTGACCGCCTTCCACATCGGGGGAGGCTGGAGCTTTATCTTTGAACCTGGAGAGAGCCGAGACATTTTCCCGGTCGGATGTTGAGGCTCACCTACCCGTAGGCCATCCGGATAGGGATCTGCGCCCTGGGGATCTAGTGACTTATGTAAGACAGAACAGAGAATGGGGTCCCTACACCCTCCATGTTCACCAGGTACGGCCTGAGGAAAACTCTACTTCAGTAACAGGACCTGCTCCACCAACCATGCGAGACCGCGTAACACACACCCCTGTACTGAGGTATTCTATACCGGCCCTGCATGTAACAAGAGCAAGACGGGATGTGTTGCGGTGGCAGTAGCAACAGCAGCCAGGACTGGCAGCAGACTTGTAGACTGTGTGAACAATTACTTTCCCTTGTTTTCCCACAGTTTTTCCTATTAGTGTGTCCTCCTGTTTAACCATGAACATTTGATCTTGGACTATGCCTGATCAGGACTAAAGTGTATATAGTTAGCTCACTACGGTGTGCTTCCTGTTGGTTTTATGCTATGCTTTTATGTGCAGTTAAAATGTTTTGCACTTGAATAGACATTGCACTTGAATAGACCGCAATAAACAAAAACCCACTGGCGTGGCCGAAGCATCGGTCTCTTTAGCCCCTGTCGCCACGCCCAGGGCATGTTCTGGGGTTTTACTTGTGGTAGATTCCCCTGAAGACTGAAGACAATAGGTGAAAGACAATCGCCAAACTGACTTTTCGCACTTTTCTACTTTTCCATACCCCTACCCTTTCATATAGATAGTATATTTTTTTTGTTATATAGCTTTTAAGCCACGAACATCCCGTCTGGGAAGAATAAGCATTCTTGTAAGTTTGTTGTTATATGTTTATAAAAAAAAAATATTGAGCTTCTGTGTAATTAGTGATGAACGAGTACGCTTGTCACTACTCAGTACTCGCACGAGTATCACTGTACTCGGGCTACTCGGCGAGTATCGAGTAATCTCGCGATACTCGTGCTGTGCTTGTGGTCCTCATCCCTGCATAGTGCTGCTATACATGTACTGTAATGTACTGCCCTATACTATAGTGCTGCTATACATGTACTGTACCACCATATACCATAGCGCTGCTATACATGTACTGTAATGTACCTCTATATACTATAGTGCTGCTATACTTGTACTGTAATGTACCGCCATATACTATAGTGCTGCTATACATTTGCTATAATGTACCGCCATATACCATAGCGGCTATACATGTACTGTAATGTACCGCCATATACCATAGCGCTGCTATACATGTACTGTAATGTACCACCATATACCATAGCGCTGCTATATATATCTACTATATAATTGTCTAAGTGTTTTTTGAGTGTGTCTGTCGCCGAAATTGCACACCACACAGAGGCAGCTCATTGGCCGCCGCCGAAGGCTCAGAGTATGAAAATAGCGCGTGCTGAACATTCGAATTTCGCGCCAATATGCAGCCCGGCGGAAGTTTCCGCAGATATACACGGTCCGGCAGACGGTGGACCCAGCGCGCGCGAGCCAGCCGGGAGACAACCTGCGTTAGCCGGTTGTCTCCCCGCTGGCGAGCCGCTAACCGGAGCTCAGCCGCGGCTAACTGCGGCACGGAGGTCCGCGGTGAGCCAGCCGGGAGATGACCGGCGTTAGCCGGTCATTTCCCGGCTGGCGAGCCGCTGACCTCTGTGCTGCAGTAACCGCGGCTGAGCTCCAGTCTAAACTCCGGTCAGCGGCGAGCTAGCCGGGAGATAACCGGCGTCAGCCGGTCATCTCCAGACTGCTCACAGCGGTGGTGCCCTTCGCGGCATTCAAACCGCGCGCCAAGCCGCGGACGCAGCGACCAATCTGAGAAGTAGCGCGGCTTGGCGTGCGGTTTGAATGCCGCTCCTCTGATTGGTCGCCGGATTCAGAGTCAACCAATCAAAGGAGCGGCTCGCGCCATGGCGCCATATTGTATTTGAAATACCACCGACCAATCAGAATAGTGGCGTGCGCTATGGCGCCATATTTCAAATACACTGTAATCAGAGGAGCGGCATTCAAACGCGCGCCACTTCTCTCATTGGTCGCCGCGTTCACCGCCGACCAATCGGAATAGTGGCGCGCGCTATGGCGCCATATTTCAAATACACTGAGTACAGTGTATTTGAAATATGGCGCACGCCGCTATCCTGATTGGCCGCCCACGTTGAGCGCCAACCAATCAGGATAGCGGCGCTCGCCACAGCGCCATGTGTAAAATCCACCCATGACTTCAGATTTTAAATATGGCGTCGTGTCGAGCGGCGCTATCCTGATTGGTCGCCGCGTTCAGCGCGCACCAATCAGGATAGCGGTGCGCGCAATGGCGCCATATTTCAAATACACTGAGTACAGTGTATTTGAAATATGGTGCCATGGCGCGCGCCGCTATCCTGATTGGTCGGCGCTGAACGCGGCGACCAATGGGAGAAGCTGCATTCAAACCGTGCGCCAAGCTGCAGTACTCTTCTGATTGGTCGCCGCGGCGACCAATCAGAAGAGTACTGTGGCTTGGCACGCGGCTTGAATGCAAACCCCATCCCCTCAGCCTCCTCCATCCCCTCAGCCTCCTCCGTCCTCACAGCCTCCTCCATCCTCACAGCCTCCTCCATCCTCACAGCTTCCTCCATCCCCACAGCTTCCTCCATCCCCTCAGCCTCCCCATCCTCACAGCCTCCTCCATCCTCACAGCCTCCTCCATCCTCACAGCCTACTCCATTCCCTCAGCCTTCCCATCCTCACAGCCTCTTCCATCCCCTCAGCCTCCTCTATGCACACAGCATCCTCCATTCTCACTGCCTCCTCCATACTCACTGCCTCCTCAATCCCCTCAGCCTCCCCATCCTCACAGCCTCCCAATCCTCACAGACTCCTCCATCCCTTCAGCCTCCTCCAACCCCTCAGCCTCCACCATCCTCACAGCCTCCTCCACCCTCACAGCCTTCCCACCCTCACAGCCTCCCCATCCTCACAGTCTCCTCCAACCCCTCAGCCTCCCCATCCTCACAGCCTCCCCATTCTCAGTCTCCTCATTCTCACTCCTTACTCCTGTCTATTAGGTCTGTCATTCAGTGTGACACAGTTTACTCCTGTCTACAAGGTCTGTCAGTCAGTGTCACGAACTTCACTCCTGTCTACAAGGCTGTCAGTCAGTGTCACAAACTTCACTCCTGTCTACAAGGCTGTCAGTCAGTGTGACGCACTTCACTCCTGATTTCAAGGCTGTCAGTCAGTGTCACAAACTTTACTCCTGTCTGCAAGGCTGTCAGTCAGTGTGACGCACTTCACTGCTGTCTACAAGGCTGTCAGTCAGTGTGACGCAGTTCACTCCTGTCTATAAGGCTGTCAGTCAGTGTCACAAACTTTATTCCTGTCTACAAGGCTGTCAGTCAGTGTGACAAACTTCACTCCTGTCTACAAGGCTGTCAGTCAGTGTGACTAAAATCACTTCTGTCTACAAGGCTGTTAGTCAGTGTGACGAACTTCAATCCTGTCTACAACGCTGTCAGTCAGTGTGACGCATTTCACTCCTGTTTACAAGGTATTCTAGAATACCCGATGCGTTAGAATCGGGCCACCATCTAATATATATATATATATATATATATATATATATATATATATATATATATATATATATATAAACAGTGCCTACAAGTAGTATTCAACCCCCTGCTGATTTAGCTGCTTGACACATGCGGAATTAACTTGGCACTGTGACATTTGGACTGTAGATCAGCCTGGAAGTGGGAAATGCACTGCAGCCAAAAAGATTTTTTTTTTTTTTAAAGCGTTAAAAGTTAATTCAGAGGGTCATTTATTATTCAACCCCTCAAACCACCAGCATTCTGTTTGGTCCCCCTAAAGTATTAAGAAGTAGTTTAGGCACAAAGAACAATGAGCTTCACATGTGTGGATTAATTATCTCTTTTGCCAGCCTTTTCTGACTATTTAAGACCCTCCCCAAACTTGTGAACAGCACTCATACATGGTCAACATGGGAAAGACAAAGGAGCATTCCAAGGCCATCAGAGACAAGATCGTGGAGGGTCACAAGGCTAGCAAGGGGTACAAAACCCTTTCCAAGGAGTTGGCCCTACCTGTCTCCACTGTTGGGAGCATCATCCGGAAGTGGAAGGCTTATGGAACTACTGTTAGCCTTCCACAGCCTGGACAGCCTTTGACATTGGTTTCAGTCAATACCATAAGTAACGTACTCCACCGCAATGGTCTCCGTTCCAGACGAGCCCGTAAGGTACCTTTACTTTCAAAGCGTCATGTCAAGGCTCGTCTACAGTTTGCTCATGATCACTTGGAGGACTCTGAGACAGACTGGTTCAAGGTTCTATGGTCTGATGAGACCAAGATCGAGATCTTTGGTGCCAACCACACACGTGACGTTTGGAGACTGAATGGCACTGCATACTACCCCAAGAATACCATCCCTACAGTCAAGCATGGTGGTGGCAGCATCATGCTGTGGGGATGTTTCTCAGCCAAGGGGCCTGGCCATCTGGTCCGCATCCATGGGAAGATGGATAGCACGGCCTACCTGGAGATTTTGGCCAAGAACCTCCGCTCCTCCATCAAGGATCTTAAGATGGGTCGTAATTTCATCTTCCAACAAGGCAACGACCCAAAGCACACAGCCAAGAAAACCAAGGCCTGGTTCAAGAGGGAAAAAATCAAGGTGTTGGAGTGGCCTAGTCAGTCTCCTGACCTTAACCCAATTGAAAACTTGTGTAAGGAGCTCAAGATTAAAGTCCACATGAGACACCCAAAGAACCTAGATAACTTGGAGAAGATCTGCATGGAGGAGTGAGCCAAGATAACTCCAGAGACCTGTGCCGGCCTGATCAGGTCTTATAAAAGACAATTATTAGCTGTAATTGCAAACAAGGGTTATTCTGCAAAATGATAAACCTAGGGGTTGAATAATAATTGACCCACACTTTTATGTTTAAAATTTATTAAAATTCAACTGAGCAACATAACTTTTTGGTTTGTAAGATTTATGCTTCTGTTAATAAATCCTACTCTCGTTTGCAGTTTGAAGGCTCTAACTTATTGGCATCTTATCAAACCACCTAAATCAGCAGGGGGTTGAATACTACTTGTAGGCACTGTATATATATATATATATATATATATATATATATATATATATATATATATATATATACAGTTAGGGCCAGAAATATTTGGACAGTGACACAATTTTCGCGAGTTGGGCTCTGCATGCCACCACATTGGATTTGAAATAAAACCTCTACAACAGAATTCAAGTGCAGATTGTAACGTTTAATTTGAAGGGTTGAACAAAAATATCTGATAGAAAATGTAGGAATTGTACACATTTCTTTACAAACACTCCACATTTTAGGAGGTCAAAAGTAATTGGACAAATAAACATAACCCAAACAAAATATTTTTATTTTCAATATTTTGTTGCGAATCCTTTGGAGGCAATCACTGCCTTAAGTCTGGAACCCATGGACATCACCAAACGCTGGCTTTCCTCCTTCTTAATGCTTTGCCAGGCCTTTACAGCCGCAGCCTTCAGGTCTTGCTTGTTTGTGGGTCTTTCCGTCTTAAGTCTGGATTTCAGCAAGTGAAATGCATGCTCAATTGGGTTAAGATCTGGTGATTGACTTGGCCATAGCAGAATGTTCCACTTTTTTGCACTCATGAACTCCTGGGTAGCTTTAGCTCTATGCTTGGGGTCATTGTCCATCTGTACTATGAAGCGCCGTCCAATCAACTTTGCAGCATTTGGCTGAATCTGGGCTGAAAGTATATCCCGGTACACTTCAGAATTCATCCGGCTACTCTTGTCTGCTGTTATGTCATCAATAAACACAAGTGACCCAGTGCCATTGAAAGCCATGCATGCCCATGCCATCACGTTGCCTCCACCATGTTTTACAGAGGATGTGGTGTGCCTTGGATCATGTGCCGTTCCCTTTCTTCTCCAAACTTTTTTCTTCCCATCATTCTGGTACAGGTTGATCTTTGTCTCATCTGTCCATAGAATAATTTTCCAGAACTGAGCTGGCTTCTTGAGGTGTTTTTCAGCAAATTTAACTCTGGCCTGTCTATTTTTGGAATTGATGAATGGTTTGCATCTAGATGTGAACCCTTTGTATTTACTGTCATGGAGTCTTCTCTTTACTGTTGACTTAGAGACAGATACACCTACTTCACTGAGAGTGTTCTGGACTTCAGTTGATGTTGTGAACGGGTTCTTCTTCACCAAATAAAGTATGCGGCGATCATCCACCACTGTTGTCATCCGTGGACGCCCAGGCCTTTTAGAGTTCCCAAGCTCACCAGTCAATTCCTTTTTTCTCAGAAAGTACCCAACTGTTGATTTTGCTACTCCAAGCATGTCTGCTATCTCTCTGATGGATTTTTTCTTTTTTTTCAGCCTCAGGATGTTCTGCTTCACCTCAATTGAGAGTTCCTTTGACCGCATGTTGTCTGGCCGCAGCAACAGCTTCCAAATGCAAAACCACACACCTGGAATCCACCCCTGACCTTTTAACTACTTCATTGATTTACAGGTTAACAAGGGAGACGCCTTCAGAGTTAATTGCAGCCCTTAGAGTCCATTGTCCAATTACTTTTGGTCCCTTGAAAAAGAGGAGGCTATGCACTACAGAGCTATGATTCCTAAACCCTTTCTCCGATTTGGATGTGGGAACTCTCATATTGCAGCTGGGAGTGTGCACTTTCAGCCCATATTATATATATAATTGTATTTCTGAACATGTTTTTGTAAACAGCTAAAATAACAAAACTTGTGTCACTGTCCAAATATTTCTGGCCCTAACTGTGTGTGTATATGTATATATATATATATATATATAATATATATATATATATATAATATATAGTTCACTCCCGTTGACTGAACAAGTTCTGACAGTCACAGTATGTCAACTACATACATATTCTATATTCTAGAATACCCGATGCGTTAGAGTCGGGCCACCATCTAGTTATTATATACTTACTGTGTATCTCTGAAAACAATACCTATGAGAGGTTTTGCTACACTGCTAAATATAAGCCATTCCACAAAGGTAAGACCTACTATTTTTTTTGAAGAATCCCAACCAAATAGACCAGGGCATGCAGCTGTGATTCATACCGGTATTACCATAGACCGCCATCTTTGTCCAGGTGACCACCGCTGTATTTATGCCAGGCATTTCTCTGAGCTCTCTTGCTCAGGTGCAATAGATACAATCAGAATTAAAACCTACAGAAGGATACTGTGTTATTAATAAATCTATAACTTCATATAAAAACTAAGTTTGTATCCTAAAAAATCATGGGACTGTATCTTTGCATACAGCAATAAAATTTAAAAATCAGAAATACAAGCTGTATATACTGCATCATAAATAATTCTTTATTGAAATAAATTTGATAAAAACAGTAATTAAAAATGAAAAACCAGAATATAGAAAAATTGTTTATAAGAAATAAATGGTCTACATGTGTATCAAAGTAATGCAAAAAAAATGGCAATGCAAAGGTGTAAATATGCTACAGAAAAAATAAAAATGAAACAAGTGCAAAAAATTGCAAATAATTAGTTCATAATTTCAAAGTGCAAAGTGCAAGGATTATCATTAACAAGGACAAAGTCCACACAAAAAAGTAAAAAAGTATACAAAGTGTCTCTCACTCACTCCATACAACAGTGCAATCTAAATGGTGCAAAAAGATTGATCCTTACTCGCTTTTCTCCTCCCTATATCTTTCAATATACAATGAAAGTGAACAAAGTGCCTAAACAAAGCTGTAGCAAAGTAAAAAGACTATTCAATTCACCTCAATGCGGTGAATTGAATAGTCTTTTTACTTTGCTACAGCTTTGTTTAGGCACTTTGTTCACTTTCATTGTATATTGAAAGATATAGGGAGGAGAAAAGCGAGTAAGGATCAATCTTTTTGCACCATTTAGATTGCACTGTTGTATGGAGTGAGTGAGAGACACTTTGTATACTTTTTTACTTTTTTGTGTGGACTTTGTCCTTGTTAATGATAATCCTTGCACTTTGCACTTTGAAATTATGAACTAATTATTTGCAATTTTTTGCACTTGTTTCATTTTTATTTTTTCTGTAGCATATTTACACCTTTGCATTGCCATTTTTTTTGCATTAATTTGATACACATGTAGACCATTTATATCTTATAAACAATTTTTCTATATTCTGGTTTTTCATTTTTAATTACTGTTTTTATCAAATTTATTTCAATAATTATTTATGATGCAGTATATATACAGCTTGTATTTCTGATTTTCAGGTGCAATAGATGTAAGCCGCCAGCCAGTCAGAGGCCAAGCAGCCGCTGGCCAATCATTGGCCAGCATGTAACGTCATGTGTTGACATTACCTGCTGGCCTCTGATTGGCTGGCAGATGCTGGCCTCTGATTAGTAGGTCTTACTTTTGGGGAATGCCTTATATTTAGCAGTGTAGCAAAACCTCTAATAAGTATTGTTTTCAGGATACTACAGTAGGTAAATAATTGTGGTGTGAGATCAGTGGCTCCTATCCATTTTACCCCTTAAATGTGTGGCGCCCCTATGGCTAGGCGCCACAGGGAGGTATTACACTTTCAATACATATGTAGTATCTCTGTAATTGTGGGTTTGGGTTTAACCTATGGAGTCTAGGTCAGCGCTCAACACTAGGTCACCTTAGCATAGAAGGACTGATTTTTCAGTAGGTCCAAAAGGGGGTGGAGCCTAGGTTAGAGCAGGAGACTTAAGTGACAGTTAGTCAGTCAGGAGCTCAGTAAGTAAGAGTCAGCGTCAGGGACAGTGCTGGGAAGGCAGGCGGTGAGGTCTCGCCTGACAGCCCCGTGACAGGAGGGATCACCCATCTCCAAGAGGGTGCCCCAGGTCAGAAGGAGACAGAGCCAGCTGGTTTAGCCTGGGGAACACCGGCAACACGGAAGCCCAGGCGGTAAGCGGTTTATCCCTAACCGCAAACCGATGAGCCACGGGCCCATACTCACCGAGTAGCCGTAGGAGCCACAAGAAGGTACCTCGCCCCTCAGACCCAAAATGGGTTCAAGATTACAGGAGTATCGGTCCGGATTCCGGTGGTGGGAGGATTTGCTAGTTACCACTCCCGTCCGTACCGGTAAAGGAAACCCGTGCTCCACCGTAGGAGACCAGGAGACTGACGGGAGAGCTCTGCAAGGGTGGTTAAATAGCGAAAGACAGAATTAGACCCCGAAAGACTTAAAGAAAGGAACATCTGGAGACTCCATAGGGGTACCCTGAACCAACAACTACTACCCGTTAAACCAGACTGTACCGTTTTTTTCCATAACATCTGCCAGTACCAAGTAAAGTGGAGTTGAAGTTGAATCGGTCTCTGTCTTTCTTCCCGCCGGTGCCCGGAGGCCCTCAGCAACATCAGCATCTCACTGGAGGGGTAAGAACAACTACTCCCCTCATCCTCCATCACCGCTGCCCTGAGGTAAAAGCTCCACCTGTGGGGAGCTGGACCACACTGAGCTGCACCCATCATCTCCTCAGCGGCCGGCCTGCAGCGCCGGTATCCAAATTACCGGGATCCACAGGTGGCGTCACGTACTTCTTTATCCCTGTAAATATTTCCCCCCATCTAACAAATGACTGCCAGGGCACGGAATCGGGAACCCGACCACCCGTGATTCCCCAGTGAAATCCATCAAACCCAGGCCCGGTATCCGAGTACCCCTTGCCCTGGGCTCATCATTATCTGGTGTCACGAACAGGATTTGAACCAGCCTGGTAATACCAGGTAAAGTGTGCCTAAAGACTTTATTGACTGTATAATGTGGATTACAAAATAGAGCCGCCATTACATCGCCTCAGAAAATTTCAACTGCGTCATCAAAGCAGGAGAAAAGAGCGGGAAGATCAACCCTGCCCCTCCGCTCTGCCGAAGAGTGACGAAGTGTAGTGGCGGGCTCCGGAAAGGCTTGAATGACTCGCCTACAGGAGTCTCATGGTGGGAGGGCCTAAAAATGTAAAAGAACTATGTGCTGGCCCAGGGGCGTGCCTCAGCCCCTCAGCATACATGGTCTATCCAAGAGGCGCCAAAGTGTCTCCCCGCCCCCCTTGCTATCAAACAACCAAGTGGGTGGGTCGAACACCAGCCCACACCAGTTCGGGTCTATAAAAATTATACAGGCTGCGGCCGAAGCACAGAACGAGATACCTGGTCAGGCTCCGGACCCATTACCCGTGTGCGGCTTGGAAAAGATGGCAGACCTAACGATCTCCGACCTGGTCAGAGAAGTCAAAGATAGAGTGAGAGCCGAATGTGCTGCCCTGAGGATTCCAATCCTAGAAACTGAGGGTGGGAATGTCAAGTTTTGGGTAGCAGTGGTGCGAGAACTGCGTGTTCGACTTCAGGAGACCGTGGAGTGGACCGTCAGACGTTGGAATACCGAGATGATCCCTGAGCTGAGACGCACAATGGGACGACAACAAGAGCCGGAGCCAAAGCAGGGACTGGTGGTTGCGGTAAAACCAAAAACCAAACCCCCGGTAACCAGTGAGAACTACGTATCCTCAGAATCGAGTTCCACCACTGGAGAAGACACCGGATCATCTGAGGTCAGTGTTGCACCACCTGAACCAGAAAGCTGCGAGCCCCGTACTGATGAGGCTGAAGTCAAAGGAAGAGCAATCGTCGGTGAGGGTCCCCGTGAGTGATGGTAGGCCGGCCTGCAGCGCTAGTATCCAAATTATCGAGATCCAGAGGTGGCGTCACATACTTCTTATCCCTGTAAATATTTCCCACCCCATCTAACAAATGACTGCCAGGGCACGAAACCAGGAACCCGACCACCCGTGATTCCCCAGTTATATCCATCAAACTCAGGCCTGGTATATGAGTACCCAGGGTAAGCCCTGGGCTCATCAAAAACAGCTGTTACTTATAGAAATCTGTGAATATTGTGTTTCTGCCCCTTTGATGCCAGTTCTCATACCCGAAACCCATTCGAACCAGGCTGGGGGGAACTGACTATAATGTGGGGCATTACTAGGTATGTAATTGTTGTGTGATATCTGTGGCCCAAAGCCATTTAACCCCTCAAAAACAGCTTATTCAAATCTGTGAAAATTGGTTCTCTGTCCACTGTGATGCCAGTTTTGATGCCCAGAACCCATTTGGGCCAGGCTGGAGTGACATGAATTTGATGTGGGGCATCAGTAGGCAGGGCCGGCCTCAGGCTAAATTGCGCCCTGTGCAAAATTCCCCTTTGGTGCCCCCAGACCATGTCACATGAGACATGCAGCCAATCAGTGGCACCTTCACTCTTTCCTCATATAAAACTGACATCCCGAGGAAATCAGGGAACAGCAGCAGCTCTCATTTATTCTGGATCACAGTTTTGAAGGAAGGGATAATGAAACAGCTGCTGATTGGCTGCAGGTCTCATGTGAAATAACGTCATGTGAAACCATGGAGACCTGGGGCACACATTGCTAGGACGATGCTTGGCTTTATCACTTGTCTAGTGTGGTTTTTTTTTATCCATATAATGTAAAACGCCTAAAAATGCCTCACACAAAGCATGCTGCAATATAAGTATTTATAAAAAGAAAATCACCTGCAAAAAAGATCCTGAAACAATATCTACATGAGGCGTCTTTACTTTTACTTTACTGATAGGTTGTTTACATTGTGAGCCCCAATGGGGACAGTGTTCATGATGTATGTAAAGTGCTGTGCAGTTCATAGTGTAATATAAATGCAAAAAGTATTATTCTTAATATTATGTCACAATACCAGGATCTGAGGATCTTCTATTTCGAGGTCAGGGACTCTCTGACGCCGTATTGCTGCTTGTCTCGCTGTTGTCCTCTTTTGAAACTGCAGTGCGGTGGACAAGAGAGCATTAACTGGTTAATAACAAGAAGTATGGAGTGTGTACTGAGCCATAAACCCTCCCCATACCATGAAGTATGGAGTGTGTACTAACTGAGCCATAAACCCTCCCCGTACCATGTCCAGCAGACATTGTAGGATTACTACCCGTATATACTCGTGTATAAGCCGACCTGTGTATAAGCCGACCCCCCTACTTTTGCCCCCAAAACCTGGGAAAACCTATTGACTCGTGTATAAGCCGAGGGTGAACCCCAGCACAGGTATACAGGCCCCAGCAGTGTGGTATACAGCAGCCTCCCCAGTGGTATATACAGACCCCAGGGGTAATACAGCAGCCCCAGGGGTTATACAGCAGCCCCAGGGGTTATACAGCAGCACCAGGGGTTATACAGCAGCACCAGGGGTTATACAGCAGCCCCAGGGGTAATACAGCAGCCCCAGGGGTAATACAGCAGCCCCAGGGGTTATACAGCAGCCCCAGGGGTTATACAGCAGCCCCAGGGGTAATACAGCAGCCTCAGTGGTATATACAGGCCCCAGCAGTATATACAGGCCCCAGCACTATATACAGCAGCCCCAGTCGTATATACAGGCCCCAGCAATATATACAGCAGCCCCAGTGGTATATACAGGACCTAGCAATATATACAGCAGTCTCAGTGGTATATACAGGCTTCAGCACTATATACAGCAGCCCCAGTGGTATATACAGGACCTAGCAATATATACAGCAGTCTCAGTGGTATATACAGGCTTCAGCACTATATACAGCAGCCCCAGTGGAATATACAGGCCCCAGCAGTATAACAGCAGCCCCAGTGGTATATACAGGCCCCAGCAATATATACAGCAGCCTCAGTGGTATATACAGGCCCCAGCACTATATACAGCAGCCCCAGTCGTATATACAGGCCCCAGCAATATATACAGCAGCCCCAGTGGTATATACAGGACCTAGCAATATATACAGCAGTCTCAGTGGTATATACAGGCTTCAGCACTATATACAGCAGCCCCAGTGGTGTATATATAGGCCCCAGCAGTATATACAGCAGCCCCAGTGGTATATACAGGCCCCAGTGGTGGTGTATACAGGCCCCAGTGGTAGTGTATACAGGGCCCACTGGTGGTGTATACAGGGCCCACTGGTGGTGTATACAGGGCCCACTGGTGGAGGTGGTGTATACAGCAGGGCCCAGTGGTGGTGAATACAGGGCCTAGTATGCGGACTGGGGGGGAGGGGCGCGCCTTTACATACTCACCGGTCACCGCCGTCACCGTGCCCGTGCGTCTGCTGGGCGCTGGCTGTACGGAGGAGGAGAGGAGGGGCGGGCAGAGCCGCGGGACAGGAAGTCTGACTCCCGCCCTCCTCCCTCTCTGGCCGACGCGCCGCGGCCCGGCGGGGAGCACGGGGCCTCACCAGGGGGCGGGCAAAAATGCGCCCTGCACAAAATGCGCCTAGTTGTCATCCCGGCCCTGCCTGCGGGTAAACCCGAGTGTGACTCGGGGTTACCGCTCTGGCGCCCCCTTTAGGTGGCGCCCTGTGCGACCGCACAACTCGCACAGCGGTAGGGCCGGCCCTGTCAGTAGGTATGTAAATCAGGTGTTTGATCAGTGGCCCAAAGCCATTTAACCCCTCAAAAACAGCTGTTACTTATTCAAATCTGTGAAAATGTGCGATTTGCCCACTTTGATGCCAGTCTGATGCCCAGAACCCATTTGTACCAGGCTGGATTGACATGAACTTGATGTGTGATAGAATTCAGATAGAACATGCGGTTCTAAAGTAGAGTGCAGGGATAATACTTGAGGAAGACGTCTGTACGTCGAAACGCGTTGTGGTCTGGAGCTTTTTATGAATAAAGTTAAAGAGATTAAGATTAAAGTATCCCGTATTATGCATTCACTGGGAAAGGGAAAAGGGAAAAGGCCGCTCCACCGCCCATTAACCTCCTGGATTCCTGCACCTGGTGTGGCAGCTTTGGCAACTGCCCAGGAAACAATGTAAAGTGGAAACCACCGGTGCTTGTCTTCATAAAATGTATTTATTTTTTTTCATTAGCTAATGATTAAGGAAGTTGTGTCTTCCGAAACGCGTCTAGCGCCCAGCTAGCACGCTGAATGATTTTATAAATTTAACATAATAATAAAGGAAAAAAAAAAAAAATTTATGAAGCAAGCACCGGTGGTTTCCACTTTACATTGTACCCCGTATTATCCCTGCGCTCTACTATAGAACCGCATGTTCTATCTGAATTCTATCATACAAATTCCCTTGGGGAAAGCGGTGACAGAGCTGCAGGCGGGATAGGGTTAATGGATCAACCTGGAATTTCCTAACCCAACCATGGAGTGAGAGTGTGCACAGGACGAGGCCAGGAGCAGAGGTGATTGAGGATACAGGAGCACTACAGATCCAAGGCTGGCAGTCTGAGCCACAAACTACGCTCACAATCTGGTTGTGCGGATCTGGCACAACCTTTAAAGGTTAGTTTATTCTTAATACAACCGCTTTTAAGGCAGGAGAGATCCACAGGTGGGGCAACACTATTTTTTTCTTTTTATGAACTTGATGTGTGGCATCACAAGGTATGTAAATAAGGTGTCAGATCAGTAGCCCAAAGCCATTTAACCCTTTCAATACCATACCTCAGTGCCCACTTTGATGCCCATTTTTGTGCCAGCCTTCTATTTTTTTCATCTATTTGTAAGTGTATTCACAAAAGGACGCATGATTGCATATCATTATATACTTAGAATGTTTTATTTTTATTGAAAAACCTGAAAAAAAACTGAAAATAAAAAATAGCCGAATAAGAAACTGCCGTATAAGAAACCAACTTCAGCATCGTGTAGTTTCTAACGTCTTCAGTAGTGAAGCTGCTAGACTGTATGGGCTGCAGTCAGGACCTGCAAGGAGTCCATACATTCTGATGTAGCCACTAATATACACCTGGAAGGAGCCTGTAGTCTCTAGCGTCTTCATTAGTGACCAGAGTGTATAGGCTGCAGTCAGGACCTGGAAGGAGCCTGTATTCTGTACTGTATGGGCTGTAGTAAGGACCTGGAAAGAGTCCATACATTCTGATGTAGCCACTAATATACACCTGGAAGGAGCCTGTATTCTCTACTGTATGGCCTGCAGTAAGGACCTGGAAGGAGCCTGTATTCTCTACTGTATGGGCTGTAGTAAGGACCTGGAAGGAGTCCATACATTCTGATGTAGCCACTAATATACACCTGGAAGGAGCCTGTATTCTCTACTGTATGGCCTGCAGTAAGGACCTGGAAGGAGCCTGTATTCTCTACTGTATGGGCTGCAGTAAGGACCTGGAAGGAGCCTGTATTCTCTACTGTATGGCCTGCAGTAAGGACCTGGAAGGAGCCTGTATTCTCTACTGTATGGGCTGCTATCAGGACCTGGAAGGAGCCTGTATTCTCTACTGTATGGGCTGTAGTAAGGACCTGGAAAGAGTCCATACATTCTGATGTAGCCACTAATATACACAAGGAAGGAGCCTGTATTCTCTACTGTATGGGCTGCAGTAAGGACCCGGAAGGAGCCTGTATTCTCTACTGTATGGCCTGCAGTAAGGACCTGGAAGGAGCCTGTATTCTCTACTGTATGGGCTGCAGTAAGGACCTGGAAGGAGCCTGTATTCTCTACTGTATGGCCTGCAGTAAGGTCCTGGAAGGAGCCTGTATTCTCCACTGTATGGGCTGCTATCAGGACCTGGAAGGAGCCTGTATTCTCTACTGTATGGGCTGCTATCAGGACCTGGAAGGAGCCTGTATTCTCTACTGTATGGGCTGCAGTAAGGACCTGGAAGGAGCCTGTATTCTCTACTGTATGGGCTGTAGTAAGGACCTGGAAAGAGTCCATACATTCTGATGTAGCCACTAATATACACCTGGAAGGAGCCTGTATTCTCTACTGTATGGGCTGCAGTAAGGACCCGGAAGGAGCCTGTATTCTCTACTGTATGGCCTGCAGTAAGGACCTGGAAGGAGCCTGTATTCTCTACTGTATGGCCTGCAGTAAGGACCTGGAAGGAGCCTGTATTCTCTACTGTATGGCCTGCAGTAAGGACCTGGAAGGAGCCTGTATTCTCTACTGTATGGGCTGCTATCAGGACCTGGAAGGAGCCTGTATTCTCTACTGTATGGGCTGCAGTAAGGACCTGGAAGGAGCCTGTATTCTCTACTGTATGGGCTGTAGTAAGGACCTGGAAAGAGTCCATACATTCTGATGTAGCCACTAATATACACCTGGAAGGAGCCTGTATTCTCTACTGTATGGGCTGCAGTAAGGACCTGGAAGGAGCCTGTATTCTCTACTGTATGGCCTGCATTAAGGACCTGGAAGGAGCCTGTATTCTCTATTGTATGGGCTGCAGTAAGGACCTGGAAGGAGCCTGTATTCTCTACTGTATGGGCTGCAGTAAGGACCTGGAAGGAGCCTGTATTCTCTACTGTATGGCCTGCAGTAAGGACCTGGAAGGAGCCTGTATTCTCTACTGTATGGCCTGCAGTAAGGACCTGGAAGGAGCCTGTATTCTCTACTGTATGGGCTGCTATCAGGACCTGGAAGGAGCCTGTATTCTCTACTGTATGGGCCTGCAGTAAGGACCTGGAAGGAGCCTGTATTCTCTACTGTATGGGCTGTAGTAAGGACCTGGAAAGAGTCCATACATTCTGATGTAGCCACTAATATACACCTGGAAGGAGCCTGTATTCTCTACTGTATGGGCTGCAGTAAGGACCCGGAAGGAGCCTGTATTCTCTACTGTATGGCCTGCAGTAAGGACCTGGAAGGAGCCTGTATTCTCTACTGTATGGGCTGCAGTAAGGACCTGGAAGGAGCCTGTATTCTCTACTGTATGGCCTGCAGTAAGGACCTGGAAGGAGCCTGTATTCTCTACTGTATGGGCTGTAGTAAGGACCTGGAAAGAGTCCATACATTCTGAAGTAGCCACTAATATACACCTGGAAGGAGCCTGTATTCTCTACTGTATGGGCTGCAGTAAGGACCCGGAAGGAGCCTGTATTCTCTACTGTATGGCCTGCAGTAAGGACCTGGAAGGAGCCTGTATTCTCTACTGTATGGCCTGCAGTAAGGACCTGGAAGGAGCCTGTATTCTCTACTGTATGGGCTGCAGTAAGGACCCGGAAGGAGCCTGTATTCTCTACTGTATGGCCTGCAGTAAGGACCTGGAAGGAGCCTGTATTCTCTACTGTATGGCCTGCAGTAAGGACCTGGAAGGAGCCTGTATTCTCTACTGTATGGCCTGCAGTAAGGACCTGGAAGGAGCCTGTATTCTCTACTGTATGGGCTGCAGTAAGGACCTGGAAGGAGCCTGTATTCTCTACTGTATGGGCTGCAGTAAGGACCTGGAAGAAGCCTGTATTCTCTACTGTATGGGCTGCTATCAGGACCTGGAAGGAGCCTGTATTCTCTACTGTATGGGCTGCAGTAAGGACCTGGAAGGAGCCTGTATTCTCTACTGTATGGGCTGTAGTAAGGACCTGGAAGGAGTCCATACATTGTGATGTAGCCACTAATATACACCTGGAAGGAGCCTGTATTCTCTGTATTGGCTGCAGTCAGGACCTTCAAGGAGCCTGTATTCTCTAGACTCAACCTACGGAGGAGCTGATCGTGTGATCCCTGACTCCTCCCCTCCATTGACATCATCATAGGTCCTGTGCGGCTCACTCTGCAAGGGGCGACTAACGCAGCGACGGCGGCCAGGACCATAGTAGAGGGAGCGCCATCTGCAGGGGCCCCTGCGGATGCCCGCACCTGACGACTAGCAGCCGCGCAGATCTAGCGAAGCCCCTGGGGGCAGGAGCAGCAAATAAAAGTAAAAGTGACAGCTGTCTCCCTGGAGCGCGGCGCCGTGTGCGGCCGCACAACTCGGTCATGCGTAAGGCCGGCCCTGCATACATACACACTAAAGACTCGGATCTTCCAGCCTATGTCCTTTTATTCAGTTAATTTTGCATTTCTGCAGGGTAGAGGATATTTGGTCACATGACTACGTCAACTTACACCCTTCTACACTGTTAGCCTGAGCCTCGAAATGCTGGTGATGGTCCGCCCCGGCCCTGCACGTGACTGAGCACGTGACCAGAACACCGCAGGTCCTTTAGCCCTAGTGTATAATTAGCTGAAGCTGAGGATAAAGTCTGACGACAAAGGTGACCTGTGATTACAGTGAGTCCAGAAACAGAGTGAGACTGCAGAGAGAGAGAGAGTGCAGACACTGCGGAGAGAGAAAGGGCAGAGACTGCAGAGAGAGAGAGGGCAGAGAGTGCTGACACTGCAGAGTGAGACTGAAAACTGCAGAGAGAGAGGGCAGAGACTGCAGAGAGAGAGAGAGAGTGCAGACAGAGGGCAGAGTGAGACTGAAAACTGCAGAGAAAGAGAGAGAGAGTGCTGACACTGCAGAGTGAGACTGAAAACTGCAGAGAGAGGGCAGAGACTGCAGAGAGAGAGAGAGTGCAGACAGAGGGCAGAGAGTGCTGACACTGCAGAGTGAGACTGAAAACTGCAGAGAGAGAGAGAGTGCTGACACTGCAGAGTGAGACTGAAAACACTGCAGAGAGAGGGCAGAGACTGCAGAGAGAGAGAGAGTGCAGACAGAGGGCAGAGAGTGCTGACACTGCAGAGTGAGACTGAAAACACTGCAGAGAGAGAGAGTGCTGACACTGCAGAGTGAGACTGAAAACACTGCAGAGAGAGAGAGGGCAGAGACTGCAGAGAGAGAGAGGGCAGAGAGTGCTGATACTGCAGAGTGAGACTGAAAACACTGCTGAGAGAGGGCAGAGACTGCAGAGAGAGAGAGTGCAGACAGAGGGCAGAGAGTGCTGACACTGCAGAGTGAGACTGAAAACTGCAGAGAGAGAGAGTGCTGACACTGCAGAGTGAGACTGAAAACACTGCAGAGAGAGGGCAGAGACTGCAGAGAGAGAGGCAGAGAGAAGTGCTGACACTGCAGAGTGAGACTGAAAAACACTGCATTAAGAGTAGGGGCAAGAACCTGCCAAGATAGTAAATGGAGAGTGCAGTGACAAGAGGCCAGAAGGATCTTTGTGGACATGCAGGGGTAAACATGAACAGCTTAGTGAGGATAGAGAGTGTCAGGAGTGGACTGAATATACACTCTCGCAGCTCATGCCACTCTCGCAGGTTTCAGCTCACTCTGCAAGGTCAGCACTCTCTGCCCTGTCTGCACTCTTCTCTGCAGATCTCTGCCCTAACTCTGCAGTGTTTCAGTTCACTCGCAGGGTCAGCAGACTCTGCCTCTCTCTGAGTCAGCCTCTATGCAGTGTTTTCAGAGGGCAGAGAGTGCTGACACTGCAGAGTGAGACTGAAAACTGCAGAGAGAGAGGGCAGAGACTGCAGAGAGAGAGTGCAGACAGAGGGCAGAGAAGTGCTGACACTGCAGAGTGAGATGAAAACTGCAGAGAGAAGAGAGAGAGAGAGGAGAGCATGACACTGCAGAGTGAGACTGAAAACTGAGAGAGAGGCAGAGATGCAGAGGGAGACTGCTGACACTGCAGAGTGAGACTGAAAACACTGCAGAGAGAGGGCAGAGACTGCAGAGAGAGAGAGTGCAGACAGAGGGCAGAGAGTGCTGACACTGCAGAGTGAGACTGAAAACTGCAGAGAAAGGAGAGGAGAGAGTGCTGACACTGCAGAGTGAGACTGAAAACTGCAGAGAGAGGGCAGAGACTGCAGAGCGAGAGACTGCTGACACTGCAGAGTGAGACTGAAAACACTGCAGAGAGAGGGCAGAGACTGCAGAGAGAGAGTGCAGACAGAGGCAGAGAGTGCTGACACTGCAGAGTGAGACTGAAAACTGCAGAGAAAGAGAGAGAGAGTGCTGACACTGCAGAGTGAGACTGAAAACTGCAGAGAGAGGGAAGCAGGAGGACTGCTGACACTGCAGAGTGAGACTGAAAACACTGCAGAGAGAGAGGGCAGAGACTGCAGAGAGAGAGTGAGACAGAGGGCAGAGAGCTGAACTGCAGAGGAGAGACTGAAAGAGAGAGAGAAGCTGAGAGGCAGAGGAGACTGAACACTGCAGAGGAGAGAAAAACTGCAAGAGAGAGATGCAGAGAGCAGAGGAGAGATGCTGACCTGCAGAGTGAGACTGAAAACAAAAGAGAAAGAGGATGGGAGACTGAAAACTGCAGAGAGAGGAGATGAGGAGAAGAGGATGAGAGATGAACCTAGGAGGGAACCAGAGGAGAGTCGAAAGGCAGAGAGGGAAGAGAGTGAGCACGAGAGTGGGGAGAAGATGACACATGAGAGAGGGCAGAGACTGCAAGAGAGAGCGAGATGTGCTGACACTGCAATGAGACTGAACACTGCAGAGAGAGGCAGAGACTGCAGAGAGAGAGATGCAAGAGGGCGAGAGTGCTGACACTGCAGAGTGAGACTGAAAACTGCAGAGAGAGGGCAGAGACTGAGAGAGAGAGAGTGCAGACAGGGGCAGAGTGCTGACACTGCAGAGTGAGACTGAAAACTGCAGAGAAAGAGAGAGAGGAGTGCTGACACTGCAGAGTGAGACTGAAAACTGCAGAGAGAGGCAGAGATGCAGAGAGAGATGCTGACACTGCAGAGTGAGACTGAAAACACTGCAGAGAGAGGCAGAGACTGCAGAGAGAGAGAGAGTGCAGAAGAGGCAGAGAGTGCTGACACTGCAGATGAGACTGAAAACTGCAGAGAAGAGAGGGAGAGAGGTGCTGACACTGCAGAGTGAGACTGAAAACTGCAGAGAGAGGGCAGAGACTGCAGAGGAGAGATGCGACACTGCAGAGTGAGACTGAAAACACTGCAGAGAGAGGCAGAGACTGCAGAGAGAGAGAGCAAGAGAGGGACATGCAGAGTGAGACTGAAAACTGAGAGAGAGGAGGCAGAGAGACACGAGGAGATGGCTGAACGCAGAGAGACTGAAAACGCAGAGAAGAGGAGGAGAGGAGGAGGAAGATGCTGACACTGCAGAGTTGAAGAGAAAAAAGAGAGAGTGGCAGAGACGAAAGAGAAGGCAGACTGCAGAGGGAGAGAGAGTACACTGAGAGTGAGATGAAAACAGAGAGGAGGGAAGCTGCAGAGAGGAGCAGAAGAGGAAGAGGCGAACTGCAGGATGGAAA